>OZ034968.1:20987185-21632810 GCA_964030785.1 Siderastrea siderea | reverse complement strand
TTGTCTCTTATTCTATGTATTTAGTTGAGTCTCGTTTTTTGACAACATGAGAGGATTTTGATTCCCTTCATTTTTGTTACCTCTAACAACATTTAATAAAAAAGAGACGTATGAACAGTCTCGTAAGCGTAGACAAATTTCTAATCGATGTCCAGGTTATGCTAAGATCCTTTGTTTCATTGTCAAAGTGATTAATTAGTTTGACAAATGAGACAGGTTCTAATTATGGACCTAGCTTGAAAAATACCTAGTGATTTGGTAACGTATGTAAGTGTGAGAGTGCTTGCATCGCACCCACACCACAAATGGCTTTCTGGGTTACCACAGGTATATATCGAGACACGAAGAGAAAGATGGAAAGAATTCTTGCCAGGGTCCACTAAAAGATCAAAGTAGACAAAAGAAGTCCTCAAATAATCGGTGTAGGTGACGTCACGAGTGGGGTAATTACACGTGGCTCTCCAGTGCGTGGATCCCATTCGCACGTCTTGCATGCGTGCATTTGACATCTTGTATGCTGGCCAATCAGGGTTTTCTTCGTTGATGGCAATAGAATCCGGCTTAAAAGAAGGCAAAAATTGGGACTGACCCACGTTTTCCAGCGAGAAAGACTCTACCAGAGTCCAGATGAAGTTTGGCTCGCTCGTCAAATCGCTGCAGTACATCGTGAGGTTGTTTTCATTCTGATCAAGAATCACGTAATGCCCACTTTGTCTCCACCCTTGGTCCCAGACCTCTCCACAGTTTCTAGCTCGCCTTGTCTCACAGACTGCACCAGTGAACTTAAATGGGCAGTCGGAGGTAAATCTCGTTCCCTTTTCGTTGCAATTTGGCGTGCGCTGTCCTCCGTTCAGACATGGATTTATTTCGCAGCAGGTGTTATACTCAGAACAAACATCAGCGCTTGAATTTTCGGCCTGTGTGCAATAAAAAGCAAAATAGTTTAGTCCTTCTTTTGGAAAATTAAGCTAAGCTATCCACTGGTTTGGTATATAATAAAACAATTGTTCACCTCAGGATCGATGAATACTGGTAGATATTTACCTCGTCGCTTCGCGGCTCGGCAAATATCCCTACCATTATTCACCTCCCCTTCGGTGAATAATTGTTAAATGTCGTTGGGCACGGCCATTCAGTGTACCCCGTTTATATGACGTTAATTCCCAGTTCAATGTGGCCATCAGACACCAATGTCCTCTAATGTCGTTAATTTCAATTTATTTTCGAATTTGCTTTTCCATTCAAAATAAAAATAAAAAACAAAGCGACTTAAAAAAAACTGCGAAACTTACCTCTAGAGGATAATCAATAACCAAATCGTAATAGTCGAATTCTGTAGCAATGTTCAGCGATTTGGGTTTTGTTTGTTTGTTTTCTTCGTTCAGCTGACAGTTCTGGATGTTGCTTCTCGTCCCAAAGTTAAAAGCGATACAGCGGCAGTCCTCGGAACAGTGATGAAAACAAGCCTTCGGATCTTCAGCCGTAAGGTTTTTGTAAACGAAATCCGTCAAGGCATGACCAGCAACCATGTTTCTTTCTAGCACAAAGTAATAACTTGTGCAGCCCTTTTTGCTGCAAGCGTACAACGGAGCTGCCTTCATATAGAAAGTTAGAGCGATCAACTTGAACGCAACTGTTTCCATTTTGAACTTTTCGTGAACACTGAAAGTCAAGTGATGCATTAAATGAAGGGAACAACAACTTAATAATTCATGTTGCATTAAGCCTAACGACCTTAACCTAAGCTCTCTTTTAACTTTCAGTCTCGGTTTTGTAAGTTCTAAAAATTTGGTACCTTAATTATTTAGTTTGTGATGTGAAGGTTTCTTTACGCGCTTTTCCTCGATAATTATTTTAGTATTCACCTAACTGTCAAATTCGTACATAGCAGCTAGTTAATGTTACTATTAATATTTGTTAAAACATAATTCAGCTATTTTTTCTTGTTGTAAATTATTCAACGATTTCGACTGGTTGTTTTAAAACGATTTGTAACTTCTAAAGTATCTGCAATAATCGAATACTTAACTTAGTGATCTTGAAATAGATAGATTAGCTAAACTAAGCTACGGCCTAAGATATTAGCCCTAACGTATTTTTTATTTGCAAGTTAATGAACAAGTCCCTCAGATCAAATCCATAAACTGAGAAGATATAACCATTCGTCACGAAAACCGACTTTTTGCAGAGCTCTTTGTTGACAAAGAAGTTAAAAAACCAGTAAATATTTTCTTGGCAAAAATCTTGTTAATCGTGTTTCAAATTATCTTAGATTATATTTTCCTCCCTTGCGTTAGCCAAATTTGGGGCTCACAATACTTATGAATTATCTAAACCATCTAAGTAATTCATAGCGGAACTCCTTTGCGGCCGAAGGCCGCAAGAGTGGAGCCCCATACTCATACTAAGAGGCATGCTGGCAATTTTTTATGGGCATGGCAAGCGGAATGGCTCGCGGGCGCGTGCGCCGTACGTACGCACATACGTCGCATTTCATGACATTCTTACATGAGTCAAATTTTCGCCCAGCTTATTGCCAATGGCGTGGTAAACTGGACGTTAGCTTCGCATTTTTTCTTGACTTTTCATGTTAAGGTGGCTCGATCGAGTTTTTGAGTGACGATACCTCTCAACTTTGAGCAATTAGCGTACCACAGTGAACAACCCAATAGAAAATCGATCGTTACTGCTGACCTAGAGAAAGATGAAAGTTTTACATGAGGTAAGTTTCATCGAAATCGGAGTCACCATAGCAACGTAATGACGTCATCCCCCATTTTACATGAGAGCCAATTACTTGTCACCAAGAGATAATTCTGGAAAGAGCTCGACTGGATCTTCGACCTGACATATTTGTATTCACGTCTGCAAAATTTGAAGAATTTCTATGAGAGCGTTTTCGAGAAATTTTCGGGTGAAGTTTTAAGGTGTTAAAAAACAACAAAAACAAAACAATTTTGATCTGTTACTGAAAAGTATTCCCTCAAAGGCTTAATGAAATAACATTTTGGTTTTAAATGAATGTTATATCATCTAATTACTTTGTGTGAAAATTTCAGGGAAATCGTTCCATTTGATTTTTAGAAACGTTGGCTTGAATATGAACTGGTTTAGTGTGTTGCGCGGCTTTTTAATCAAAAATCGACCCTACACTTATTAAAATGGTTATGAATTAAAAAGCGGTAGATGAATTTTTTTATATCTTTGTCCTCAAGGAGAATAATCAATATTCAATACAATCCCAGCGTTTCAAATTCATTGAAACGTTATAAAGCTGTCAATTTTGAGCCAAAGCTCAGGAAAATATTGGACTGATTTTCCAGCCAGTGGCTTGTTGCTCTCATTATGTATCTCCATTGTTTTGAATCGGCGTGCAATTGTAAATTTCACTACATCATGAATTCATATAATGCTTGATTGCTTTCCCAAGATGTTCCGAAAACATGCTGAGACTGGGATAAGATTGGGAGAGACCCACGTCTACTGACCTGTTTAAATTTTTCGTTGACTCCTTGCCATAAAAATTTATCTGGAACACTGACTGAGCACAGCAGCTTTCCGTTTGCGCTCACTGCTAACAGAAGTTTGCGCTTACTGCTAACCTTGAGGTTTGCACTCACTGCTGTCAGCCTGTCCATTGTTATTGTAATGCTGACCTGGTACATTGGCACGTTTTTCGGAACACCTTCGGAAAGCAATCAAGCGTTATATGAATTCATGATGTACTGAAATTTACAATTGCACGCCTATTCGAAACAATGGAGATGCATAATAAGAGCAACAAGCCACTGGCGTAAAATTCAGTCCAATAATTTCCTGAGTTTAGGCTTCAAATTGATAGCCTTACAACGTTTCAATGAGTTTGAGACTCGGGGATTGTATTGAATATTGATTATTCTCCTTGAAAGCAAAGTTTTAAAAAAATTCATCTACCGCTTTTTTATTCATAATCATTTTAATAAGTGTAGGGTCGATTTTTGATTAAAAAGCCGCGCAACACACTAAACCAGTTCATATTCAAGCCAACGTTTCTAAAAATCAAATGGAACGATTTCCCCGAAATTTAACACAAAGTAATTAGATGATATAACATTCATTTAAAACCAAAATGTTGTTTCATCAAGTCGCTGTGGACATACTTTTCAATAACAGTTCAAAATTATTTTGTTTTTGTTGTTTTTTAACACCTTAAAACTTCACCCGAAAATTTCTCGAAAACTCTCTCATAGAAATTCTTCAAATTTTGTAGACGTGAAGACAAATATGTCAGGTCGAAGATCCAGTCAAGTGCTTTCCAGAATTATGTCTTGGTGACAAGTAACTAGCTCTCATGTAAAATGGGGGATGACGTCATTACGTTGCTATGGTAACTCCGATTTCGATGAAACTTACCTCATGTAAAACTTTCATCTTTCTCTAGGTCAGCAGTAACGATCGATTTTCTATTGGGTTGTTCACTGTGGTACGCTAATTGCTCAAAGTTGAGAGGTATCGTCACTCAAAAACTCGATCGAGCCACCTTAATAGGTCCATTTATCTTTTATTACACTTTAATTTAAAGGATATACTGAGAAAAATATGTCAGAAGAGCAGAGACGAAGGAAAAGAGAAGGAGATAGAGAACAACAACGGGAAAGGATGAGAAACACCACTGAAGAACAGCGTCAAGCAGAACAGAAACAAAAACGAGAAAGACGAAGGAACAGTAAGGTTACAGCAGAGCGAGAATGCAACGAGAAGTAAGGCGGACGGTTCTGAAGAACAACGCCAGAGGAAAACTGAGAGACGCCGACAGAGAACTGTAAACATGTCGGGTACAGTTTTCTTGATTTTTATCAATTTGTGATTGGAAATAATTTTGCACTACCGAATAATTTACGTCTACGTTTTTGTATTTTATTTTACAGATGAACAAGGGGAAAGAAATCGTAATGGAGAGAGAGAACGGAGAAGAAATTTACGCCAAGGACAGCATGAAGTTAGAAGGTGTTCGGGTAAAACCAAATTCCGTGCTTTAACAAAGTTTGTTTAACAAAAAAAGTGCACTGTTACAAAAGGAAACTTTTCGTCAAAACTTAAACCGCACCTTTTATGTCATTTAATACTACTCGTAGAAAGTGAAAAAAAAAACGGAAAAAAAAAACGAAGAAAAGGAACACAATTTGAGGGGTGTAGTGCAAAGGTGATGGTATCATATTACAGAATTTAACAATATGGCCGAGTGCGTGGCCGAGAATGCCTTTTCAACGTTAGAGATGAAAAGCAATTGCTTTTGCTTTGGCCAGATGCTTTAATTGAACCAGCGTGAAGATCTGATTGCTGAGTTTCCCGGGTGAGTTTCTCGGAATTTTTCAGTCATTTCACAGAATATTACGGTATGGTACAGTCGCTTTTATTTAGAAGGATCCCACTATCTCAACTCGCTTATTTCCAATTCCCCGTTATCTCGAACAAAGAGAAATTTGTCTTGGCTTTGGTCATAAATATAATATTTCCAGTTATTTAAGCTTACTTTTACGACGATAACCCGCTTTTCTCAACTTTGAAGAATACCAATGTGTTTTGTTTTCACGGAGCAAAGTGTAGCCAGGCAAAGGAGAAAACAGCTTTTAAAAGCAGGCAATGAAGTAAAAGACGAAAACAAGTACCAACGCGAATCGTCAAGATGTTAACTCGTTGACTAACAAAAGAATAACAAAACAGGACATAATTGATATATGCCTCGTTCTTTTGAACTCTGAATCCAGTCATTGTTTACAATATTCGCGGCAAAACCCCTACCAAAATCCATGCAAGTAACGAATCGATGAAAAAGCACATCCTCATTTATGAATCTACTGAAGTAGGTCTTAAATATTCTTTAAACCTAATTCTGATTTCTGAATTGTTTGCTTGAATTTCAATAATTTTATTTGGCTTCACTTAAGCTCAAGACTTAAACTTATGTGTTAATCAATTTTGTTTTTCATTTATGAATTGTTTGCTTAAATTTCAATGATTTTATTTGGCTTCACTTAAGCTCAAGACTTAAGCTTATGTGTGAATTAATTTTGCTTATCACTTAATATTAGTTTCCAGAAGGCGACTGTAATTTGCCATTTTTTTCGATCTCAGTACCTACATGTATGAAATAAAAGCACTGCATTGTGGAAAGTACTTTTTACTATTTATGTCACTCATAATGGAATGTTCATGTTTTAGAAAGTTCAAATAATTACTGCATGCATTTTTTGGTTTTCTCAAAAATCATCGTATTCCCAGGGGGGGGGGGGGAATCCAGATGTAAGCAAAGGATTTTTTTTATGCAATTGCCATATTTGTACTGATGTGTTTTTGCTTTCTAAAGGCAATCTGGCTTGTTTAACTGACAATTGTCTGCTGGGATTAGTTAGAACATGTTTGATTAATTGCGATTGGCTCTTTACTGAGTTAAGCAAAGGAGACTGGAGATGATTAAACATCCAGTAAACTTAAATGAGGTCCTGCCATTTTGTTGCTCATTCAATCAATTGATATTCAAGTGCTTTACCTTACCCGTATTATCCAATGAACCGTGCAAAGGGTGGAAGACATACACGTAACCACTTTTTAGACAAATGGCTAAAAGAGTTTGGATGGCTGCAAATGAGGGGTTCAGGCGATGATTTATTAATCATTTGTCAGGATTCCACAAAAGCTGGAAAGAAGCTAGAACACTTTCACGGGTGGATGCAAAAATTTCCAACGATAGGCACTTGTATGTCTCATGAATCAGATGGATCACAAAAGTAAAGCAAAGTATAGCTTCGGCAACAACATTCAAAGCTGGAAGTGACAATGCTAGCAAAGTGAATGACGAATCCCTTCATTATTGACATTGAGTATAATTATTATTCTGTTCACCCATTCTTTCTGTTCATTAATGTCACATTGGTCAAAAATTGCGTTGTAAATGCTTTAATAATGTATGTTACATACAATATTAGTTATTTGATGTTGTCAAAAGAAAAAACAATAAAGTTAATATTATTTTAAGGATGAAAGTAATTTGCCAGGTGCTCATTCTCATGAATTTTGCACTCCAACAACTGAAAATTTACTTCAATTGATGAACTTAGAGTTGAGGAGGGGAAAGGAAAGAAAGATGCTCCAATGAAAGTCTAATTTATTTAAATTGTAACTACAATGTAACTTTTATTTGCAGTCCTCTATCAGGCATTTAAGCCTCGACTTTTAGTGGCCCTGGTCAGTTCAAATTGCCACTGGCGACTGGGTGACTGCCAATTTTTAGCCCTGAATTTGTTTTTTGTTTCTTTTCACTGATCCTTTTTTTCTGTTCTAGGCATGTATGCCAGCAGTGATCAGTGATGCGGCATTTTCTTACAGTGAAGGTACGTGGAAGATATCAGTTATATAATTTATAGCCCAGCTTACGTATCTAACTGTTCAGTAAATTGAACTGGATTGAATGCAGTGATTGGGTTAATTTGGGTTCGGTAATTGAACACAATAATTGTTAACCAAAAATATGCCTACAGCTGTGTTTGATTCCATTCAATTTCTGAAACCGGTCAAACATAATTAAACAGTTTTAAAATCATTCAAATAATTATATAGATTTAGCCGAGCCTAAAAGTGGAGCTCCAATTTTTATTTGGCAATCCTATTATTCACAATGGAAAATAAAAATTGGACCAACGATAAAATTGAACCACAACATTTACATGAGTGTGCCATCAAGACTTCCATTTGGGCGGGCAATGAGAGCCTTTACATCTGGACTTAAGGGGGGAGACTCTTAATCACCATATTGTTGCTATGGGAGGCTCCTCAGAACCATCATATCTTGGAAAACCTATTACTTCCACAGATAAGCTGCTTGGCCACGTTTGTTTTATGGGAAAGGTTTTCAAGATTTTCAAGTCACAACCATATTCAGCATGTCCCTTGACCTGAACAGAAAAAATGCTAAAACTCAAACAGCGTACAGTTTTCGCTATTGTAAACATTGCGAACATTTAAAGATTATCAGGGTGCAAAATCTGAAGCAACAGTTTCTAGAAATTCGCTTTATTATGAATATAAAAGTTATGATGGCACAAGCACATATCTTTATACATTTTTGTGCTGTAGTTCTTCTATTCTTTGTAATAACAGTAATTGCACGCTTCAGATTGTAAAGAAGGGTGGGGCAATTTGCAAAAAAATGGGAACCTTACTAGTTTCCTCTTAGTTTTATTGATTTTCTTTTTAATGTGCGGTTGGGGACTGGCACTAGCTATATGCACGCACAATGTTCAGTTGTGGAATTCAGATGTTCTTCCTCATTATTTCACCAATATAGCGGCACGAAATGCTGCAAAACAGTGTATGACAAAATACCATCCACAAAAATCCCTTAGCAACAATGCGAGATCTGTAGTTAAGAATCTCCCTTCCTCAAGTTACAAAATCCTTTTTTCACGATGGTGTAAGATTTATTCTGGATGGCTATATGGTTAATTAACTTAATGCAGAATGAATCAAATAGTTATACCATAGTTATACTCACCCAGGTTAATGACTCGCACTGTTACGAGTTTTTGTGCTGTAATCATGTAACAAATACAGAGAAGCAAGAGGGAACTGGGGTGAACTTGTATCAGAATGAAAAGCATACAATGAACTGGTGTCAGGCAAACACCCCCTCAGACTAACGTTGAGCAGCTCTCAAGACTGTTTAACAACATCCTCAGATACCCAGGGGCAGTAAAACCCCGATTTCATTAAAGCGATGTAAACTCAGACTGGTACAATTTTGTTTACATGAGACCAGTCTGAAAGTCAGACTGGCATAAGCATTTACATGAGACCTGCAACCATCTCTAAAAATACAGTTTACCTTTTGTCCACTTGGAATGCTTCAATGCCTGCACTTATTTAAATGTACATGCTCAAAACAAATACCGTAAACTGCCGCTTATAAGCCCGCCCGCTTACAAGCCCCCCCCCCCCCAGCTATAGGCCCATCTACCTGTAAACAAAAGATACATCTAGTTATAAGCCCCCCTGCCCCCCACCCGCCTGATATAATCCCTCCTCTAGTTTTCCCTGTTTCCTTAATATTAAGCACTCTCACAGAAAACTGCAAAGATGAACTCTCAGCTTCTGTTTTGTTACGTTCTGGTTACGTTCGTGTTGTTGCAGTTTTGATTTTGTTGTTAAAATTGAAATGAATTCGATTTATTATGACGTTTCAAAGGTTAATTACAAACTGGTAAATTAAAAACGTATTTCGATCAACACTGCTGTGGCTCATTTCGAAACTTTTTTCTTGTTCCGCTTATAAGGCCCCCCCCGGATATAAGCCCCTCCGTTATAAGCCCACCCAAAACCCCTTCCGAAGTTGTATAAGCGGCAGTTTATGGTGTCTTAAAACATTTGGGGTAGTTTTTCTTGTGAGCGTGCATGCTCAGTGCATGACGTGGCATGACATTGCCAATTTTGTGAATTGTGTGCACAGTACGGATGTGCAGAAAAAATTGCGCGAATATCCTTAGAACCTCCCTAAAGCCATGGGCTTACTTTTGGCAACTGATAATTAAACTCTGCTTTGTTTTCCATACAGGTTTTTCAGGTTTTTATTCCATCAACCTGATGTCAGAAAAAATATGGGAGTTTATTGTAAGGCTTTGGTTAACAAATTTGTACTCTTAGCTACATGTATGTTCCCAGGCAGACATTATCAATCGAAATAAAAAAATTGAAGAGCAGTTTTGAAATAAGGTTTTATATTTTTTGTCTTTTTCTGCAAATTTTGATGTTGGTGATTAGTTTCACTGTATCCACATACACTTTATGTTCCCTCAGTAACACATCCATACACCAGTAGCATTTATTTGGGAGTAACCCTACTTCCCCCCCCCCCCCTCTAAACACACACACACACACACGCACACACAACTAACTTCCCAGGAATAATGATTCAGACTTATTTGATCGAATTCACTTGACAGGGAAAACTATTTCAAATGATGGATTCACCACAGTCTGATCCTCTCTTGTCAGTTCATTACATGACAGGTTTCTGACTATCCTAAAATGATTTATGAAGAGGCTTTTCGTTTTGTTTTTCTTTGCTACCAGATTATAACAATCAGTAACATTGCTCATTGGTGACATTAGATGCAGTGTAAAGGCTAATGATCAAGCCAAAAACAAATTAAACCACAAGATTTACTTAACCATCATGGTCAGGGGTAGTTAAACATAGTGAGTCATAATTTGTGCATCAAAAAAAGTCACTAGTGGTTACTGGACCATTTGTTGTTCGCATTGGCAATACTGTTAGTCACAAATTTTTAATTGACTGATTGACCGATTTATCAACTAAGTGGTTGAGTGGTTGATTCATGACTGATGGGTACTTAAAGAGATTGATTTTAATATAATAGTCCCTGGGCATCAATAATAGTAAACAAGGTACATTATTATTCCACTATAGCATCAGTTTATCATATAAGGAGAAAACACATAAATGAGAGTATGAGAGTGTATTGCACTGTAGAAAGCCTATTGCACTGTAGTGTCCCGGTTTCAAATCACTCATTGAATAAATCGTTTAAAATGATAGGCAAAGATTG
The DNA here is from genome assembly GCA_964030785.1 of Siderastrea siderea. Classification (NCBI taxonomy): domain Eukaryota; kingdom Metazoa; phylum Cnidaria; class Anthozoa; order Scleractinia; family Rhizangiidae; genus Siderastrea; species Siderastrea siderea. The sequence goes on along the minus strand of OZ034968.1, from coordinate 21,622,209 downwards.
TAGTGGAATAATAAATATCATTCAGTGGTTTTACAGATAATGGTCAAGGACATTTTACCGGTACTCATTGCTCGCATTTTTCCTTGCTCTATACTATCTATATACTTATCTGTCAAACCAGTGAATAAGGTGGAGGTATTTTTCAATTAGTACCTTGTCTATACAATTTGACAACTCTGCAAAAATGTAAATAAATTAAACCGTAGACTTGTGGCAGAGAAGAGGCCGAGGTAAGGTGAACAAAAATGATTATTATTGTGCCCAATATTTAAGTTTACAACCTAAACCTGGGGCTTATTTAGAATTTTGTAAAACAGGTTCATACCTGCCATCTGTCCCGATTTAATGGGAATTGTCCCGATTTTTGAGTTTCAAAACCTAAAAAAATTAGGACATTCCGATTTTCAAGCAAAAAAAAGACAATTTGGAACTGGGTTGTTAAAGACTGGTCTTCAATGAGTCTTCTACATCCTATTGTTCTGTGCAATACATGTGGTGCTTGAGACCATTAAACAACACCTGTGAATTCTAATGCTAAGACAGTACAGTACTGGCAATATTTTTAAAAATTAATGCAAAAACCCTAAAGCATCCTAGACCCTGCTTAGTGTTGCGGGGCAGTGGTGGGGGGGGGGGGGGGGCAGGGGACTACCCCAGGACTAGGGCCAGCATGGGGGGGGGGGTGGTCCCTATTTCTGATTTTATAAGGTTGGCAGGTATGTAGATTCTAATTTGATGAGAGGTGTATTTACTAATAATTAACTAAAATATAATATTGCTGTCAGGTACCACTTGAAATAATAATAATAATAATAATAATAATAATAAATAATAATAATTAAATAATAAAATAATAAACAATAATAAATAAATACAAATTGGAGTTCCGCTTTTAGGCTTGGCTAAATCTATATAATTATTACCCATGTAAATAAGCTTAACCGAATATTTCTCAACGTCGAAAAGGCCGGGCCGTTTGCACAGGGGATTTCTCATGCAATTTATGATGCAATTATCGTGACGATTTTAGTGAGATATGAAAACCTCAGTGGAAAAGCCAACGATATTTGCTGCGATTTTAAGGCCGTTTGGTATTCAAATGCGATACAAGCATAGCGCTTGCGGCGTCAGCATAAAGGATGCCCCGAGGGACCCTCAAGGAAATTTTTTACGTGTTCACTTGCTCCCTCGTGCCTCTGCTCTTATCGCAACAAATTCGCACTCAAATCATCCAGGAACTTACTGTAAAATAGCAGGGAATTTACAAATGTAATTTACAAAGGTGATTGCAAATCCTCGCAGAATCACCGCAAAAATTGCTTCCTAAATCGCGCAACAAAAAAGCCTGTACTTGTGTAAACAACTCTCAGTTTGTGTATGTGAAATACACAAGGTTCAGGCCTTGATGCTCACAAACGCGCATAACAGCGTTGTGAAAAAATATAAACACTAATTTTATTTCATTGAAAATTGCCTTAGGTCGCAATACACTTTCAGCAACGTTGAACCCGTATTTGTTTCATCACAGAAGCTTCCTTCTGTGGGCTGTAACAAAGGAACGATAAGGAAAACATCTTGACAGAGAATTTCAGTAGTATAGCAGTGTGCCATGTTCGCAAATTAAAAGTGACCATAGCTCATTTTAAAACAATTTAAAACGTTCTCAAAAAGAAATATACTCACATAATCTACCACAGGGGATTTAAATTATGAGTGCAGTTGTTTTTTTGTTTTTTTTGGCCCTTTTACTGCCAGGTTGGCGCTTCGATGGAACCCAGAGAGAAAAACGTAGAAACGCCGCCCAAAACCTACCCGAGGAAGGACAGTTTAGTCAGAGCCCAAGCTGCTTCACTGAAGCTGAACTGGAGCCAAATCACAACTCCTGCCACGAAGCGTGGCATTCACAGAGGGACCAGAATCTGGAGAACGAACATATAGAGATCCAGACATTTACAAGTCGCTTGCTTAAGGACGTTCGCGCCAATTGTTTCTGCGCATCCTTACTGCGCACGCAATTCACTTCGTGATGTCATGCCACGTCATGTATTGAGCGCGCGCGCTGTTGAAGAAATGTGGAGATATATATCGCTAGTGGGGACTTTAATATCTATGCACGGGTTTAACTCTCTTAGATGTTCGGTGACCCCATATCTTGATGGATCACTTTCTTTGTCGATTATCTACGTTTTGTGAAAAATTAAAGAAAATCTGTATTGTAGAAGTTTGATCTTTTTAACCTTTCTGCCCTCGCATCATCGAATTCTACTATTATTGAAGCTGCACTGTGTTCGTTAAAGTCCATCTTAGAGGTTGAGTTTAACTAAAAGGGTGCCACCGGTTCAAATTATTTACTTAACAGACCCACTTAAGTAAAATTTGACTAAGAAAGTGGGTCTACAGCGAATCATTTTAAATATTTGTCAACTAACAAGCACTGAGGCCATGTCGAGTTACGAGGGCCGATTTGTCAAAACTGGGGTAGTTTTTGACGCGCTTTATTTCGAAAACGAAGTCGGTGACCCCCCAATTTTTTTCCATTTCTGACATAGGTAACTCATTATATGACTGTAGCCAAAGTATGAAAAAAATCTGTATTGTAGAAGTTTTTCGCGCGAACGTCCTTAACGGTTCGTAGTCTCGCGCAGCGTTCGCGTGTTTTGAGTTGTCTTAGTCAGCCACGCACGCGCGAAATGTGAACCGTTATATGAGCCGTTGCTTTTTTGCCACTTTCAAACCGAAGAAGGCCAAAACTTTTCGGTCGAAACGTCTTTTTTCAAGTTTTGATTGCAAACGTTGTTTTACAATTCACAGTCAGTGACAGAAAGTCCATGATTTATATTAGTGGAGGGATATTGTTACCGCCACATGAGTCATTAGTCGTGAAGGTATTTGATGATGAATGACCGTTCAAATTCTACAGAAGAAAAGAGAAAAGGGAGTTAGTGGAATTCTACCCACCTAAATTTCATTTTACTCCCCCCCCCCCCCCCCACACACACCTCTCGTCTTCATGACCCCATGCCCCGTTAACAAAAAACAGGGTAACTCTGGAGGGCCACGAAGGCATAGTACCATGCTCATAATGAGTCGTTTTGGATAGTCAGTGCGTTAACAAAAAACAGGGTTACTCTGGAGGGCCGCGAAGGCATAGTACCATGCTCATGATGAGTCGCTTTGGATAGTCAGTGCGTTCGCCCCGGTCGAAAGTTTTATGCTTAACCCATTGACACCCGTGCCGCCCAAAAACGCCCGCCAAGGACCATAGCCCTTGTTCAGTTTATGACGTCATTATTGTGAATGACAGCTGATGTTTTTGATAAGCAACTGATGCACCTGGCACACTTTTACCAAAAAGTACCTAAACTGAAGAGCTCACTTAAAGTAGACCAGAGTTATCCAAAATAAAAGGAAAAAAGTTTCCTTGTGAAATTGATGCAAATCTTGGCCTTGGAACTGGTTTTCTGAAAGTTTAGTTGAAATCTTTTCTAATGCAAGGAAAGACCATCAAATGGCCTACAAACTCCAAAATTTAATCGAACTGAGAACCAAAAACAACGGGACAGAGCTCTAAAGCCCGTAAGGCGATCGCGACCGGGTACGGTGTTTTTCTCGTTCAAAAACTACGTCCAAATTTCGAATTGTGTGCGTGCTCGAGGTCAAATTTGCCAAACAACCTTGGAAATGGAAGAAAAGTTTAGTTTACATGCTGCGGATGAAGTAATAGACGTTTCGACCGGGATTTGAGGAGACAGGAGCTAAATTACGGCATCACTGCCTCAGAAAATGGTGGGTTTTTTTTAATGTTTGGAATTAAAATGGGCAACACTGCCTCCTCAACAAAGTAACACGAAAGAAGGAGGTTAGGCACCAAAAAGAATTTTTTTTGAACACTTTCTTTCAATGAACACGATTAGTCGACACAAACAATTGAAGGAATTTTTAAATTCCTTCAATTGTTAAGAATAAAGTTACAACTTAAAAGTTGTAACTTTATTCTTGTTCAAATTGTTTCTATCCGACTCATTTATTCACAGCGATTAGTTATTCTATCTGTTTATATTGTTTATATTGCTGTTTGCAATGCTTTTAAGCCTTTTTGTTCCTTCTAATTCTTTGTTAAACTATGCACAGCTGAAAGGGCCTCAATGAAGTCGGCCTGATCAATTGAAATTTATTCAATTCAAAAAATCTTACACAACTCCACCTCATTTTCTGCATTTTTATCACAGATCAAACTAAATCTTGGTTAAGGCTAACTTAACGGTACCAGTGCACATTGAAGACTAAGTTTCAACTGATACAAACTTAACGCGTTATAACGTTTTAACAAGATTTTTCTATTTTTTCTATTGGCAGGGACGGGGTAGTCTCCATAGGGTTGGTACGAGAATATAAAGCGACGTTTTGTTCAAGTAAAGCAACTATACAATAAGTATGAGTTTAACTTCGCTTGAACACCATTTCCAATTTTTGTTATTGGCTATTCTAAGTGCCTAGTTGCCCACTGTTTTAATTGCTTAATAAATTTTTTAGCCATTCAGAGTTTTGAACTTTTGGCATCTGCGTACATTCCATCAATCAATCAATCAATCAATCAATCAATCAATCAATCAATCAATCCTTTATTAACGTGGTCAGCACGCTTAGCTAAAAAGCTAGTTTACCGGTGCGCCACGAAATAAAAATACAAAATAGAAAAATAAAAACTTCTTGGAAGTGTATAAATTAAGTTAAGCTATGATTAAGAATGACTACGTGTTATAATATTTTGTCTAACTAAGAATAAAATATAGAAATATAAAAATATTATTAAAAACAGTAAAATAGTAAAAACTGTATTTGAAAAAAAATGAATAAATAAATAAATATATAAAAATAATAAAAATTGTCACACTTCTCGGTCAAAGTCCTGTAAGGTTCAATGTTCTTAAATTGTTCTTAAAAACCGTATATGTTTTGATCTTTCTTGTTTCGTCTGGTATAGAGTTCCACATTTTCGATGCAGTATATTCCATAAAATAGCATAGCTAAACTTTTTAAGTTAAGAAAGAGTTGTACCTGTATTCGTGTTTACGTAAAACCTTTTTATCTCGATTACTTATTGACGTTAACACTTAAGAAAATTTTACTTTTTATCTTTCGTTAGGTCTGAGTTGGCTTTGCTGACTTTTTTACCTGCTTCATGGGCAGCTGATTAGAAGTACAGAACAGCATACAATATAGGTTTTGTGTAGTATATGGTTTGCTGGAAAGTTCAATGTAGTATTAAAGGTTTTTTTGAAAGGGCGAGTTTGAATCAGTCCAATTTTATCGATTCCATTGAAGACGTTAACAGCAATTAGTTAATATCCTGTCTGCCTAGTTGCCCACTTAATTTGAAATTGCTCAGTAGACTATTTACAGCTCTTTGGAAACTTTAACCTTCGGCAGCTGAATACGCCGTGTAAAACGTCAAAGCTTAACTGTTATTAAAATGAAGCAACTAAATCATGGAAAAGTTGTAACTTTATTCGTGTTTACGTACATCCTTTTTACCTCAATTAATTGAGTTGACGCCAACTCTTCGCCAAAAAAAATCGTCCTTTTTTTTTTTGGCTTTTTAGCATCCGCATTATGTTGAAGTCTTTGCTAACTTTTTGCCTGCTTTGAAAGCAGCTCAGCTCAGCTCAGCTCAGCTGAGTAGAAATGTAGAATGGCATCAAGTTTATTTTTTAAATCATCCTGTTTATCCTCGCTTGCTACGTGCTTTTTGCCTCAATGATTTTATTGAGGGTCAACAGTTATTCTATCTGTTTAGTCTTGCACTTTCTGTTAAATTGCTTTTACGAATTTGAGAGTGTTCTTTAGTAATTGTGAATATTACTTTTAAAACAGGTTTACGATTTCACTGCTAAAAAAGTATAAACGACGCTGGTACAGATTGCACTTCACAGTTCAAGAGAGCCGTGGTTATCATTTGGCAAATCTGAATCCACAATGAAGGCGATTATCTTTGTTGCTGTTCTGCTGGTTGGTTACTCCAACGCTGAACCACACCCAGCTAAACGATCTGCAACCTGCTCTGGTGCGATTTTTTTTTGCATGTTGTTAGCTAACTTCAATGTCCAGCAGAGTTCTTTCACCTAACGTCATCTTTCTTTCATTCAGGACTTCCGAAGCAACTCTCCGGAAGACTGTATGTGGTGAGTTTTTATCGGTAGGGAACGTGGGTTACCGGGCTATCCTTCTTAGCTATACAGATAAGGCACTTACTAGTTGTTTTGCAATTGCTGTATATCTTGAAACTTTAGGCGCTTTCTGTTACAATGTATTCGAGCGAAGGAGAAGACAGGATTTACCTTCTGCGAGAAATACGTTCAGACCATTAAATAAGTCTGTCGTTGCGTCCGACATTAACGTCAATGAACAGCAACGACAACATCGAATTTCGATTGGTTGGTTTTTAATTTGTCCATTTATTGATCTATCCATCCATCCATATCATCCATCCATCCAACCATCCATCCATCCAACCAACCATCCATCCATCTGTCCATCCAGTGTTCCATCTATCTATCAATCAGTCGATCAAATTTGTTCAATTCAAAAAGCGTTTTTTGAGATTGAGTTAGTGTTTGAGTTGAGTTCAAGTTAAGGTTCTGTATTCTAGTAGGTAACTTCCCTAGCCCTGTGTGAAAACTAATTGAAATTATGCCTTAACAATCCTTGCTTGGCTTTACCCACTCAGTACCATCAGTCCTCCGAACTAAAATCAGTACTGAAATCAGTCGCCATCCTCGCATGCGAGGATTTAAGTGTATAACTCAGTTCTTAACCCCAAATACTATTTTTTGTAACTCACCTCCAACTCGAGAAAAGTACCTTAGATTAAAAAAATTAAAAAATTTCGATTATTGATGTTTTTACTGCTGTTTTGTTGTTGTTGTTTTTGTTGTTTCTTTTTTGTTGTGTTTTGTTTTATTTTTTTTTCAGATCTTTCTGGGGATGGAAAGTAATTTGAAATGGAATTAACCGTTTTCAAACAAATTATTTCAGAAAGAAGTAATGGAAGCAAGAAGTGAGACAAGTGACATACACTTTAACTTGGATTTAAATCAACAACGTTTTCAAGCTGACTCAACTATAGACGGACAGCCCTACTCTGTCTATGCCGACTTCAAAGACGTAAGAATTTCAATCCTTAAAAACAGCTGTTACAAACAGAAAGATTCACGACATTACTTTCACCATGCAACATATAAAATTTTGCGCATTCATAAGACTACAAAGCAACGATCCAACCACCTGCAAACCGGTCGTGTGAATTTTTCTTAGCATCCACTTCCACATCTTTAGCTACCAAGAAAATGTTCAATAAACAGAGACTCAACGAGGGAAACAATAACCTAGGCACAAAATCACCGATGCCTTTCTTCATTCGTTATAGACTGAAATGGGCACTCAATGGGTAATAAATATTAAGATACTCGCTTCGGCGAAAGTTACTTCAACTGTAGGTAGCCGAGGTTAAATCCATTCATGATCAGGCACTTCCTGTTGATATGAGATGTGAAAAGTGTCCCCATAGTTCCACCTGCATGGACAGATAACCAGCAGCATTTCAATGTCGTATTTAACTTATTGCTTACCTATCGGTTTTACCAATTTTTGTGTTCAAAGGTGGCGCAAAAATTTAAATACTTTGAACACTCATTTGAAAACTCTAGCTCATCTCTGCTCAACTTCAAAGCGTATAAGATAACTATGCTGTGCAGTTTCTAGATTCAGCAAAAAATGGCGCAGAATTGACAATAAAGCTACTTGGGTAACATTTTTGCTTTTTGCGATGAGTAAGGGACAAAAATGAGAAAAGTGCAAAGCCTCCAGTGCAAAAGTACATTTACACATGCAGCCTTATCTCAAGGAAAGAACAACAAATAGCTTATCGGTAGAAGAGTGTGGTACATTACCAAACTACATTTATGTTATTACATAAAAAGGAGCAACAATGTAAAATTGTTTTTTAACTGTTGAACAATTTTCGCAGATTTCATTTTTGCGGTCGTGTAACCATGCACAAAATAAAGGGGCGAAACCAAAACGCAATGCCTACAATATCTAAATTGTATAATTTCCGTTATGTTTTCTCTAAAAATAGAAAAAGTACTACTTGGTCTCCGCTGGAAGATGTATCTCCAGTCATGGGGACGCTTTACCAAGCCTTTCAGATATGGAAGAAGTTTTAAATAAGATGTCGCTTGATGTTTCGGGTAAACTTGGATTGAATGGAGCGACGGTTGACTTGTATTCGTCCGGTGATGGAGGAGGTAAGCTTGAGATGTAATCTGCAAAGGCTTCGTCCCGTTTGCCCCTATCAGTTGGGGAAAAGGCGTGGTTACCTCCAGACGGCGACCTACAGAAGGACGTGGAAATCCGTCCCGACTTTTTCTCGTTAAAAGAAAATACGGCTAAAGGGGGGAAATTGTAAGAAAGATTCAACCCAACCTTTTCCCACTTTTTAATCCGGGTACACACCTTACAAGGAGTTCCAGGTGCGCCACAGAGTTTCGACAACTAACAACAGCAACTCTTAGTATACAACTTTACCAGGAAAATGGTGTTAGCAGATAAACCTGTCCTGCATAAATAAGTTTTTACTTAACTAAATTTTTTTTGTACGAAGCAGTGAATTAACAAATACAAGCAAATCAGATTATGAATTCGTGTGGTGTAGCCTACTGTAATGTTAGTACCTTCTCTCGATTCAATAGTTCAGTTGTTCAGTAGGAATCATTTTAGAAAGATTCTGTAAAATATCTGCAGAAAGTCAAGCTCGTGATAGGAGCCATCTCACGGGTTTACGTTTGCAAATGATTTCCAAAAACAAGTACATCAGACAGCGAATAGTTTAGGGCTAATCATTTCCAAGTTTCTGCTTTCGCAGTTTCTCGACGCCTTAATTGATGAACAGCACAACTTCTTTTATCACGTATCAGATGTCCCCCAAATTAAGTTGAAGGATAATGCGTCATGTGGCTTTGTTGATTCAGCCACTAGGACCGGGCCACCAAATTGAGCAAAATCTGTTGAAGATAACCGCTTAAAAATTGACGAAAGGTTCAAATAACACAGCAGATACAAAAGAAGGCACGAATGAGCCAAACTGAAGAATAGAAGGTAAATACGGATTATAGATTGCAATTGGGGTCTTTGAAGTAATTCAGCCAAACAGTTTTTCAATATGTATCTCTGCTGTTCATAAATTTAAATGTAACGCTTGGGATACAAAATTGTTTGTCACGAAGCTGTCACTTTGTCATTATATTTGCAAGTAATTTCTTATCTAACGTTAAGTTCCATAGCGAGGGGAGTAATTGGAAATAAAATTGGACTGGAGTGCCGTGTCACAGCCTCTTTATAAAAACATAGATGGTGGAATTAATAAATCAATTTATTCTGCTTGTCAGCATCTGTGGTTTTAACTCTGGAGAGTGGTGACCAGTGTATTCCAGTGAGTTATGCCGCAAAACAGGCAGACGGCAGCGCTATGACAGGAAGGTAAACGCACTCATTAACCTTATGATCCACTACATCACCTTAGAGAAGCACTACGTCGCCATAGCTTTTACTTAAATGGCCACAGCTTGGAATGTTGTCCATAGACTTACTAGTTAGAGCCACCTCGAACGGCGTAGTTTATAACACCACAGAAAAATTGTTAGAGAGCTTTTTCTTGAATTAAGGGCCACGTTTTACATTTTCGTCCACAGACTCATGAGCTACAATTAGCTTGCTCAGCATGATAAACAGTACCAAGGGAAATTGCTGCTCGACAATTTTTAATTAATAGTCACAATTAAAAAAGTTCCTCCATAGATTCAAAAGACGGAAAATCATCTTACGGAATAATAACTGCTGAGTTTCAAGCGCTATTCAGTACCTTCAATTTAAGATTGAAGAGTCACACTTATAAGAAATTCATCTACCAGAATTTTTGCCTTCAGTTTATTGTAAAACTAGAAACTGTTAACAAATAAATACTAATAAATCTACATTTATCACCTTAACACCCAACTCAGAGCTGTAGTAAAGTTTTAAAATTAAGCTATATACGGCAATCGAATTCTTAAGCATCATGCTACCAGGATATTTTCGTACGAGGTCATTTAATGGCGACTTTTTTTTCTTGCTTCTAGTTTTTTTGATTTGAAAACAGCTGTGGACCCTGAGAAAATGAAGATCCCGGAAAAGTGCGAGCACAGTCAGTCGTATGGTCGCCGCTCCCTTCCAGCCACGCTCCACACTGCATACCTGAAGGAAGCAATGAAGAGGGGTTTCCCCTGGGTGGTAGGCGCTACCCAGAAAAGGGGATTTCCCTGGGTTCAGGGAGCCACCCAGAAAAGGGGATTTCCCTGGGTATATGGAGACTCCCAGGAATGAAAATTAGTCAATTCGCAACCTACCAACAGCACTGACGAACGAAAAAAAGGAAAAACCGTTTAAACGAGTTTCTTTGTGAGTGATTTAAGATTACGGATGTAAGGGGCGTAGATGTAGTTTAATAAATGTTCCATGTTAAAGGTGACAGCTGTTATCATAGAGTCTGTGTGTTTCCTTTGCTTGAAACTAACAACGAATTCCTTCCCCTACTGTTTTGGCCATAAACGTTTCTTCTGACCATATAAACATGTAAAAGAAGAAAATTCACTTAAGTTTAAGTCATATATACACTGTCAAATGCCTGAATTTGAGCGCATTTAGTTAAACTCTTCAAGCCATATTTCAGCATTGTTGGTTGCAGAATACATTTTTGTTATTTTGCCGGGATGACATTTTGATTGCTTAGGCGGTGATCGCTTACGAGAGGCTCCAACTATGGTGATTTGATTAGGGATTGTAGTTATTTAACTGTCCCGCAAATCCACCTCCGGTTGGTCGATTCGATTACAACCAGGGGCTTTCCTGCATTTACGCGATATATGTAAGTGCGTACCAGAACTTTTTAGCCCTTAATATGATTTCACTTTATTAGACGGTTTATGATAAAGAAGGAAAGAAAATTGAAAATTAAAAAAAGTGAGGTGATAAGTTAAAGTTGTGCAATTTCAATATCGGCATTTTCTTCAACACTGTCGAGGAAGATTGCTCCTGGGTGTGTATGTTATCTCTTCCAGTCCAAGAAATCATTTGAAGCGCGACATATTGTCTTTAAAATATATTCCAGTCTACAGAAAGACAGTGACTAATTGCTAGTGAAAATTCATTAGGTATCGATTAGAAATTTAAAATCTCAAAAGTTTCGATCCTCTATTGAGATAATCATCTGCAACCGGTTTTTCATAGTCGGGTTGACTACAACACAGACGATTCGAGTCGATTCAAGTCGAATGGAGTCGATTCGTCCAACGTTTCTACCGGATCCATGTTTGCCTTCCTGCTGTATTTTTAGCCAATGACGTCACGAAAGTGACGTAATTGGCCAATGCAAAGCCTGAAAGAACGGCGGTAAACGGTATCTGTCTTTCGTGTGTGGGACCGGGAGAGAATTCTGTGAGACGTTGGGTGGAGGTGTGCCACCGAGACACTGAAACCCTTACCTTATCAGTGACACATACCCATACAGTTTATACGGAGTACGACCCCGGGCTTTAAAGTGTTTTGCATTCGCGAATCTCGTTTAACAGGAACTATTTAATGTTACTTCGTATGCGCTGTTTTGTGTTTCGCGTTGTAGTCCTGCGTTTACTTAGCCGTGGCACAAATTTCGACAGCAGCAAACACACCAGTAATTATACTCATGACGGATTTCTCAATTTGAGATTTACGTATGAACGTCGTGGCCGCAACGAACCAACTCGACTTAATGTGTTCTGCTGCAATGTAGAAACACTTTGTAAATAGCTTGTAATGTGAAATAACAAAAAAAAATCGGAAGTACCGTAATTTCCGGCCGATTACCCGCATAAAAACCGTCCACCGCAAGTATCGATCGAAGATATTTCAAGATATTTCGTGGAATTATTAAACGTTACTCTCTTATTAAAAAACACAGTGAAAACAATATAACAGTTTAAGCCCAAGTTTAATTTGTAACGGTAGTGAAAAGACTGGAGCAAAACAGCCTAAAATACCTAGGGGTTATCTCTAGCTAGCAGCGAATTTAAAACTTTACAGTGTCACTTTTTCGTACGTAAACAAGAAACCATTTCAAAGTAAAATCGGAATTTGCGGGGGCTTGTTCCTAGTTATTCTTGAAAAACTTGAATGAAACTAACATTAAAAATCCCAGATACAGTGGTGATAAAGGAATTAAAGTAAAAGATTTAAGATACCAAACTTTACTTCGGGGTTCTTCATAGTTCAAAGAGTTTGTTGATTAAATTTGCATAGTTGACAGCTGCTTGTAATTTGAACCTTGGGAAAGTAAGGCAACGCTCAAAACATCTCGATCCGAACGCAAGATTAACAACACGCCTGTCAGGACTTGAATACATCAAAAATGCAACAAACAGACGTGTTAGGATGTGTTGTCTTTGAAGCTGGAGAGGGAAAACGAAGAACTTTATTTACTTCGCACGCAATTTTAGTGTTACGCTATAATAAGCTGTCATGTAGTCACGCTGCTCATTACCCTGTTTTAATATAACTGAATATAGAATTATATGAAGATCATCGCAGTGAAGCTGTTTCAACTGAAGCAAATGAAAAGAAGAAACCTGAAAAAATTCAGGCTTGAACGGGAATCGAACCTATGACCTCTACGATACCGGTGCAGCGCTCTAACCAACTGAGCTATCAAGCCAACTGGCAGCTAGTCAATTGTGAGTTCGTATTTATCCCGTAGATGGAGAAATGAATATGAATATATGAAATAATCATATATTTGAACTGCGGATAAAGATAGAATTATATGAAAATCATCGCAGTGAAGGTGTTTCGACTTAAGCAGTTGAAAAGAAGAAACCTGAAAAAATTCCGGTTCAAGCCTGAATTTTTTCAGGTTTCTTCTTTTCAACTGCTTCAGTTGAAACAGCTTTTTTTGTAATGGGATGCGAATCAGTCAACGAAATGCGGACCAGTCGGAATCCACTGAGCATCAATCTGGATGTCATTTTCCGCAGGAAAATATCAATTGCTAAAGACTGAAGATGCTGCTTGGGGCTGCCAATCGATACAATTCTGGAAGCGTTTTCATTATCAGTGAAAACTTTGACTTTCATATGCCTCAGGAAAACAACATGCGCTTTAATAACGTAAAAAATGGCCAGTTAAGTTCCCTGAATGTAGAACTCTGCTGGCTTTCAAATGGAGTGAACATACCACTGACAGGCTGATCGTTCAATCTAATTTGGAATCCACCAGCCACTGACATCACAAAAAATAACTGCAGTGGAGGAAAACTTCGGCTGAAACCCGTATCCGTTAAAGGCTTCGATATTAGAGAACCAGAAACGCAGCTCCTCCAACAACGGAACGGAAATAGAAAAGGAACAATCCCAGCGTGAACGAGCTTTAGTAGTCGAATGAATCTGTCTAGTGGGGCGGGACAGGGGGGCGGGAGGTGTACAGGAGGCGGGAGAAGAGGGGGCGGGAAGCAGGATTCCCAAGGTAGAGGGAAGTGGGAGAAAAAGGGAAAAATTACGCAACATTGCGCAATATTTCGCAATCGAATAAATGCAAAGGGGCGGGAGCCAAAAAATACAGGGCGGGAACCGGGATTAAAGGGTACGGGAAGCGGGAGGTTTAAACCCCCTGTCCCCCCCCCCCCTTGTCTAGTTAACAGCGTAGCATTAGGGCCAACTGCTAGGTACAACCAGTTGATGAAGCCGGCCACCCGTACAAGATCCCTAAATGTAGCAGTGCTCGACGAAATAATGGATCCAGATTGCTCTTTAGCTTAGCGATTTTCTTGGTAGGAACTCCAGATCTAAACTGCATTCTAATCGTGTCAATTATGACGCCCAACCACTGCCCTACTTCCATAGGCTCCAACACCGACTTTTCTTTGTTAATTTTCAAACCACTTAATTTCAAATCTTTCTGATGCACTAAACTAGCCACAATCGCAGAAATCTGTCTCTGGAAGCCCCGAGATGCCGTCGTCCAAAGAAACAAAACAACAATGGCTCATCGAGTGCCAACGCTTCACTAAGGGACGCAACAATTTCCGGTACAACAAAAACAAGCACCCTACCATAGGAGGGCCAAGCAAACCCCAAGAATTTCTGATGCTCGCTATAAATACCAACGTAATGGTACCCTGACTCAAGATCCCAGGTGAAAAACCAGTAATTTTGTTCAAAAACTTTGGACAGACAATGCAATTCCTTGGCTTAAAAGAATGCTTGCAAAGACAAGGGTTAACGTGTCTGAGGTCAATGACCAGCATAAAATTTTTGCCCTCCGCAACAGATAAAGGATTCACGCAGTAAGGAGGCCCGAAATGCTCCTGAATGCAATCATTAACCAAGAGTTAGGAAAGTTAGGATGATTCTCGTGGGGCACTAATAGTAGACTTCAAATAGCTAACACACTCTGTCAGGCGGCCTTTCAAGCCAGTGGAGCTTTCCACAAACTCAACCCCACTATTCAAATAATCAACAACGAACGGGTACTCATCAGTTTCCACAATGTCCACATGAACATCAGAAGCAGCTTCTGTAGTAAGTCGTCCCCGGTTGGGCGGGCGGTCAGATCAAATAGAACCGGCAGCGATGTTAGGGCAGTTACGAATCAAATGGCCGAAATCCCAATACTGAAATAAAGACGGAACCATTAGCCATAACGAGAAAGTAAACTAAAGCAGTGCTGATAACACGGCGAGAGAGTGAACTATTACCAAACACTTCCTTAAATACTTGCTTAACAGAAAATTCAGGAGACTGTATAGCATAACTGACATACAACCCGCCCGGAATAACCGCATACTAATGATCGGATTCGAAAACGCACAGAATACAAATATATGCTAAACTTCGTAACGCATATATTATGTATAAGATTTAATCGTCTCAAGTTGAAACCACAAAGAATCAGCTTCAATACTTGTTACAGTTATGCTCACGTCTCAGCAAAATAAAAGCATTTTTTGACAGCATACTCGAGGTCTGTAGTTCATTTCGCAAATAATTTTGTGGGCTTGGGAATGAGACTAAGCAGATCTCCATTGATGCGAGGCGAATTTAAATGCGCGTGCATTACAGGATGTGAAGAAACCACTTCCGCTTGAATCATCTTGGGCCAAACAAATGCCATAATAAACTACTTCTTAAACCTCGAACGTTTCGTCTTTAGGGGAAAATCACAAACTTCAGCCTTGCTACATTGACCTCGCTATTGCTCGGTCACTACAGCAAGGCTTCAGTTTGAGATCTTCCCGTAAGGACCTCACTCTCGGTTAATAAGTAGTTAATCGCAAGCAAATCTCGATCGTAGGGCCGGCAATTTTACACGCACTAGAAATCGTCGCAGCTAGTGATTTCGTGACTCAAGACACGTGAGTTTTAAACAACCAGGCTCAGGACACAATCTTAGGACCACATCTTTTATCACTGCCTATGGTGACAATTGTCATAAGATTTTAAAACATGTTTAAAAATCCTACGACATCTCTTATGCCGTGCGCAACAATTGTGAGCAAGTTGTGGTAGGCGTCGCAGGCTATTTGTCAGCAAGTCGCATACAACAGAGTTGTACGGTCTAAATCGGCCCCAATATTTTCTCTTGCTTTCTTTTCATTCTCTCCTTTTCCTCCCAGCCTTTGCCGCATGGGCCGTGGTTCCAAAACTCAACAGGTATGCAAAGGAGGAGCAAAATTATTTATCATATCTCATAAAATTAAATTTACATTGGCGTCCCTTTATAATTTAAAGGGGAAAAGAAATTCAAACAAAATGCATTGTAAACAATATATAGTATTTGACAATCATCTCCAGGAAATTTTTATCAGACATACATGTGCTTTCGTAGGTAAGCTTAAGTAAGGGGACACCGGCAATTTGGGAGTTCTTAATACCGCTTAAGGTCTAGTAATTGTAGCTGGCAATTTATTCATAATATCTTCAAACAAAGTTAATTGAAATTGAATTGGTAGTAGTTTCCACAGTAATGTTGCCTGCTAAAACCGAGCAAGTTGTTCAAGCATATTTCTGAAAATTTTTATTTATATGACCGGCTACACAATGTTCGAAGTTCATATAAAGGCCATCTTTCCTTTAGCAAGCTCTTGGCTACCTTGTTTCACTAAGGGTTTTGTTTACATTTGTTACGCGCTTGTTTGCGTATAACGAGAAAGTGGTTTTGTGCCACCTGTTATAAGGGAGTGTTTCAAATTGGCTTTTCTTTGTATGTGGTGACTGCCTATGGTTAGACCCAAGCAGCCTCTGTAAAATTCAGTTAAATTTCTATCAGTATTGGCGTCAGCGTTTTGTTTCTCTTTGCAGAACAATACTGAGCCTTTCTCCTTGGTTAGTTACTTTGTTCAGTGGCCTAGCAGTGCGAGACAAGCGCTGCCTTCGCTTGACTAGTGAAGCGTCAAGTTGCACAACCTATCCACAGGTTTCAGTCGTCTGTCAAAATAGAAGCAAACACTTTTGGACCGCTGCACCCATGGACACTTTGGTGAGGTAAGATTTAGGCAAATGATAAATTTTATTTCTTTCAGTTGACGAAGCTAATAATCATAAAAAAGGCGTTCAAATGTATCTCAACATCACGTTCTGGTTCCTGCTAGGGAAAATTAAACGCTCATCTCAAAGCTTACGACAAATATCCTAATGTAAACTTGTAAATGCTTGGCCTTAAAACGTGTCAATTGTTTTAACTACGTTAAGTATTGCCTGACACCTTTTCTTAACGTTTTATCATTATTTGATTTGTAGATTTTGAAATTTACTTCATTTCCGGATTTTTATGTCCAGACATGCTTTGGAGCAAAATATATATAGCGTATTTGCTTACCGCTTAAAGATTAAGTTAAAGAAGTTTTCATTACTTTTCGGTAAAAAATTTCTTGTTTCAGTAGCTTTCAAGAGTAATCCACAAAAACGAAGGCGTAGACTGTTAGAAGTAATCGTTACATTTAAGTGAGTAACTTGATGTTAAAAACAAGCCAAGTCAAATAATTAAAGTTCAATTTTGTAAATTCATTTAATTTGCATGACACTGTGAACTTGGCAACTACAACCAACAAATTTATTGGAATTGTCTGAAATTTTCCAACATTGTCTTAGAAAATATGAAATAATAAAATGTCTTGAGGTGTTAACAAAAAGGTGCTATCTTAACTTAAAGACTAACGTGGGATAGTCTGCTATTTAATGTCAAAAATCGTAATATTCTGCATTATGTAAAAAATGCGACATCTTTTACATACAGGACAATAAGATGTGTGCGTATATTTTCCTACTTGTTAAAGTAGGTGGTGAGTTATTGGTTTACAACACCTGTGCATTGCTAATCGTCAACTTTTTCGTGCCAGAAATTGAAAGTCAATTAACCTTTGTTATTATCAGAGCTGAACCGTATTATAAAGACTGATTTTAGGGAAAGTTTTTATCTCTCGAGAACCATTTGATATATCCTTCATAAAGCTTCAACAAACTGTTCGAAGTAGCGCACTCGAGTTGTGGTATATTTAGTTGAGGATCGGTTACTCGAATTTTCCTTTCTAAAGAGCTGCCTTCGTTAAGGTGTTTGATAAACATCATGTGTCAAGAAATATTTTGTCTGTTATACTATTGTAGATCGTAACGATGAATTTTTTGCCCAAACATATTTATAACCCTACGTTTTCCTGCTGATGGAAGTTTCTGGAAGGTTTGTCATCTGCTCAAGACGGGTTTGTGGGCCGGGTTTCACTGCAAGATGCAGTTTAAAAAGCAATCTTGATCTGAACGGTAAAATAAAACAGGCAACCTCAAATCATTTAGCAAAGAGTCAAGGTTAATCCGTCTTTTTGCAATATTAAAATGGCTGTCTTCCTCATTGCGGTCCTCGGTGGTTAACCAAGGAATTATCCGAAATCAGACGTTGTGTTGTTGATTTACTACAGTTTAATCATCCTTTAAAATTACCAGTGTTTGCATAGGGATTAACGTGTTTTACATTGCAAAGCACGGAGTAACTGACTCTCAAAGTTACTGGTTAAGTTCCTTGCCAACTGAGTAGTCCTTATTGAGCAAAACATTTTCAAGCCTTCTTTATTTGTCAACAGCCAAAGGACAGGGTTTTCCCTGACTATGCATTTTGAAATTTTGGTGTCAGTCATTCTTTCCGTAATTCTGATCACAGTCAACTACCATCTGGTGGACATCTCGCTATTACGGACATCCCGTTATCATGCGGGCAGGAACTGAAGTTCCGACGAGAAGGAATGCCTGACGTTTAATATAATAGCCACGCTATTACGGTTTCTGTCTTCTTCTGACACCAATTCTTGGTTTCGATAGTGTCTCAGGTTTTAGCGAGAGTTGGCTGTAAATACCCATGAAATGCTCAAAACGCAAAGTGAGAAAAACCAGTATCGTCAGTGACGACGACGACGACGACGACGACGACGACGCCGACGGAGTGAGCAACTGCATGCAAAGCTCACTGCAGGGGGCAGATGGTATAATGAGCGATGTACGCATGCCTGCGCAGTTGCCCAACACTACTCAATGCCTGCCTGTCAATCTTAGATTCTGCCAGTTGTATGTTTCAAATTCTACAGTGTCAACGGAGTAATTTGTAAGCAAGGAGGACCGATCCAGTACTTACAAAATATAGTCTTTCAATTTTGCCACCCGATTTTTTACCCTTAATGTTCGTTATTGTTACTTTTCCAGGGAAAGGTTTTTGAAGTGGTAGCCGATGAAGAATGAAACATGTAGGAGGATGTACCCAAGACTATGCATTTATCTATTCTACTTGGTAGTTATTTTTGCAACGTGCTACCAAGAACTAGTTTTGGCAGGTAACGAACAATTTCTTACCTCTACATTTATTTATTTATTTATTTTTATTTTTTAATTAACAGCTGATATGTAAAGGCCATCTGGTCCCAGTTCTTTGCCCCAGGGAGACGACCCAAGTAAACAAAAAAGGGCACGTTGTAACGGAGTGGAAATGTCATAAAAAGTAAATAATTCTCGGTTCATTGAATAAAAAGGAAAGGAATAGATTTTCCATTCGACCCAAGTAAACGACCCAAGTACATCTAATAGATTTAGTAGATTGAGACGTAGATTGAGACGTAGATTTAGTAGATTGAGAAGTAGATTTAGTAGATTGAGACGACCCAAGTAAACAAAAAAGGGCACGTTGTAATGGAGTGGAAATGTCATAAAAAGTAAATAATTCTCGGTTCTTCATTGAATAAAAAGGAAAGGAATAGATTTTCCATTCAACTCAATGTTCACTTTTCAACAACAAGCAGCTCCGACTCCTACAACTGTTCCATAATAAGCGGCCAAATGAAATGAAATTTGTGCGACAGAAAATCATCCAAAAAGGTGTCAGGAAGCTGATTTAAAACGTTGCATTCAGCCACCGGTAAGGCGACACTATGGGCAGTACTGTAATATCTACAAAAATAAGATAATTGTAATTGAATTGCTGCTATTCTTTTGTGTCGGTAGATTGGCAAGATAAACGGGAGACAGAAGAGTTTCGTCTTCTGAGAGACCTGTTCAAACACTATGACAAAGAAGTTAGGCCAGTTTACAACACTTCCACTGCTGTCAATGTTAAGTTCAGCTTAAGCTTAATACAGATTATCTCAGTGGTAAGTTACACAATGTACTGTCATTCTAGTCGTTGATAGTACGAATATATTGGTCATGGTTTCATTAACAAAAATTATAATCAGGAAAAAGTATTGTTTGTTTAATCTATCAGTGACACAAGGGACATAAACATAAACAAAATTTAACAACATCGGTGACAAAGATTGATCAGTGTGGCAAAATTGGTAAAATGACAAAACCATCGTGAGAATCTCAAGAAATCTAAAATGGCAAATTTGACGAGAGGCAGTTGTGAGCAGAAGACTTCCCACTTTTTTCACGGTCCCTCTTACAGCATGCCTGCCACAGGGTAGTTTCGTCAAGGAATGGGTTTCGAAATAATCGGCAATCATTATTGGACTCCATTGTGTGTGTGTTGTGAGACTTCCTTTACCTCCAGCTTTGACATCGATATCCATTTAAAATAATTTTCCGTCTCGCATTTTCAGAATAGCAAGTCTCAGCTTTTGACTCTTAACGTCTGGATTCGTCAGGTAAGTCGAAGCAACTGATCGGTATAAAAAATTATGCTTGTTCGTTGATACAACTAAATAGGGGACCATCTGGACGTTATCAAATTGACGTAATAATGCTGTTTAGCAATTGTTTTTATCATGGATGTCAATTTTATATTACATTTATACTGAAAAGTAGAAATGCCTGCAGTGTTCCTTGCAAGTTAACCCGAACTTCTCAAATCTTAAATATCCCGTTGTATAAATCGAACACCGGTCAGAGGACTTTTTATTATCGCATAGTAAACATCTAGAACAACCTTGACACTACTCTTAAAACCTCAATCTCTTCTTTTAAATTTTATCTGAAAAATAAATTAATTACTGACTTTTTAAATAGCAGTAACCTATAAGAATGTTTTGTCGCTTTATTTATATAATATTTCTAAGCATTTAATTTGTATTGATAACATTCTATTATATATACATATTTTTTGTTATTTAGTATACACTGTAGTATTGCATTTTAACTGCTTTCTTCACATTTTTAAATGAATTGTAAACTATTTTTAAACTAGATTTCTTTTACCTTATATTGTCGCTGAAAAGCCCCACCAGGGGAGTGTCAGTAAAGTATTGTATTGTATTGTAAGTTATCCTGCCTGTATTGAAATTCATAATGGCCGCCATTCAAGGTGGCCGCCATACCACATTTGCAAGAAATTTGACTTAGTGGGGAAATGTTCGATAAAGTTTCTTTCCAAAGAAATGTTTCTGTATAAAGGGGTCATTTCTAGGTCAGGGAGGTTATGTTTTAAATCAAATGCTATGTTTCAAGAGTCAGTTAGGTTCAAAATTAGTATATGTAATAGGGCTACATGCTGTCCAATTTGGAAATAATCGGTTGAAAAAAATTCCGAGGACAGCCAAAATTGTACGAGGCCGGAGGCCGAGTCCAATGTGGCTGTCAGAGGAATTTTTTGAACTTTAACTGTCCCTTATACTGCCAATATTCCCCCTTTATTTTAATACTTAAACACGGGATTATGAGTGAAAAAATATTTCAGTCTACTCCGCGAATCATCAGGTGAAGAAACACAAAATCCTGTCATGTATTGTAGGGTTTTACTTCTAAGCAGCCAAACCCTTTTATTTTTTTGGATGCCATGAAACGCATAAGCAACAAAGTAAATTAAATCTGAAGAACCCTTTTTTTATTTTAACCAAATGTAAAAGTTTCAAAAACTTTATGTAAAAAAATGAAATGTTCAAGATTGAAAAAAGATGATGGATACCCTTCCTTACATGAAAAAAGGCCGTTTTGTTGGCCATGAAGTAACCGATAAATAAGTGTTAGGCAACCATGCTGGTAAATCTGGTTAACAGGTGCTAAGAATCAAGAAAACAAGGATTTCTTTTTGCAAGATCGTGTAGGTGCTTTCTTAAATACTTTTTAAAGTCACTTTAAAGTACACTATCAGGGTACTTGCTGTTACTCCATAATAATCAGTATGTCTAATTTAAACCTAATTTATACCTCCGACAGAAATGGAAAAATCCGATGTTGGGATGGAATATGTCCCAATACGGTGGAATAAAGTCCGTGAATGTTGATCCTAGTAAAGTTTGGATCCCTGATATTATCCTCTACAACAAGTGAGTGATTCTGAGATGTAAAGCAAGTGCAATCTACTATAGGCATGTAATGACGTCAAATAACGCCCGCTAACAAGTGCATATAAGCTAACAAGCTTACCCTAGCAAGATCTAGTTTTCAGTAGCATTTAAGCTTGCACCTGACCTAATTTTTAATTCGTTTCAAGTTTCTCAACCAATTTCAATAAATAGTACAACCACTTCTTTCGAAATCACTCATTCCATTTACCAATGAACCGGTCAACCTAATGACAAATGCTAAACGCTCTAGGAGAATTGCTTCTTGCTCTTCATAGGTTATGCAACTTCTTAGGAATTAGGACAATTTTTTTTTCAAGCTTTTTCGACAATCATCAAATCCGTAGATAGACTGATTATAAATCGGTTATTCGGTTGGCGGAATTATTTTGAGCTTGGTGAACATATCAAGTTCCAACCCAGCGCAGGTTTAAAGAGCTCTCTAAGACTTATAGTCCTTCTACCATTTGTAACAAAATCTTCGCTGTCTGCCGATCTTTCCTTTCTACTTTTGTCGCCATACCTCCTGAGCAGAAAATTGAGTACACGGAGACCTTGCTTGTTTTCGTAAACGGTTACGCAATCACACTTAATTGAAAAAACACCTGAAACGTTGCAAAATTTAAGCTTTTTTTGTGATCACTTAAATGGACGGTTTTGAATTTATCCACGCAGATCCATACTTAATTATTTATTTAATTTATTTATTTATGTTTATTTATTTATTTATTTATTTATTTACAACAATACCACATACACAGCTAACAAACCTAATGACAGAACAGTTGAATCAGTAAAATTGTTCAATTGCTTTTGTTCTCCATCTACAGTGCCGACGACAGTTACGGTGGTGGATTAGAAAAATACAAAACGTCCGTTATTTTAAACGCCGATGGTTACAGCGAATGGAATGCACCATGTTCGTTTACCAGCACATGCAAGATAAATGTCGCAAATTTTCCATTTGACAAACAGAACTGCTCCTTAAAATTTGGTTCGTGGACTTTCCAAGGGGATCGCTTGACAATGTCATCGACGAAATTATCGGCTGATCTCGACAAGTACATGCAAAATGGTGAATGGAACCTAATTGACATGCCAGCAAAGTTAAATAAAGTGAACTACAACTGTTGCCCAGATCCATTTTTCGACGTGACACTGAACTTGATTATCGAAAGAAAACCATTGTACTACGTGTTTAATTTAATCCTCCCGTGTGCTCTGATCTCAACACTGACTCTAATATTGTTTTTCCTACCACCGGAGTCTGGAGAAAAAATCGGCCTTGGTATAACTGTACTGCTAGCAATGACTGTGTTCTTGCTGCTCGTTGCGGAAACTCTTCCAGCAACCTCTGACGATGTTCCACTGTTGGGCCAGTACTTCATTGCAACCATGTTTGTTACTGCAATGTCACTGGCCAGCACCTGCACAATTTTAAACTTTTTCCACCGAAGTCCTTCGACTTCGCCGATGCCGGGTTGGGTCCGGATAATCATCTTAGGTTACATGGCAAAAGTGTTCTGTTACAAAATGGAAAAGGAGGATGAGATCAAAATGACGCCGAAGACCAGAAGAAGGAAAATAGAGTTCGACTTGGACGGTGATGTAGGGCTTGACGATAATGATTACATGACCCTCCCTGAGAGCCCTCGGAGATTTCGCGACGACATGTCCATTATCTCCCACAGCGGTCGAAGTACTCCTAGCAGACGAAGCGTCCGTAGTATGAGCGTCGTGGGAGGTCATAGCACGTTCGCTGAGCGGCTGCTCGATGACATCAACACCCTAGCAGAAGACGTGCGCGCAAAGCAAGAAGATGAGAGGCAGAGAGAAGAGTGGCGGATGGCGGCTCTTATTATGGATCGAATGTTCTTCTGGTTGTTTTTGTCCCTCTCACTGCTTATGGCGTTTTTGATTTTCTACAGAGAATCCATTATCGATTCCTTTACATAGAAAGAAGGTTTTCGGACGTTAAAAAACTAACAGATTTTTATAAATATCCTGAAAAGAAGAATTTGAAAATATCGTGAACTCTTGTTTTGCTTGGTAAAACCAAATGTTTTTAGGACTGTAAATATAATAGCACTTTTTCATAGCTAACGGTATTTCTACGAGTGCGGCTATCGAAAATGTGAGTACATGTTAACTGAAATCTTGTTTTATTCATGATTTTATTACTGTTTTATTGGTAAACAGAACATGCTGCGTTTGCTACATTGACTGCAACGCATTTTCTATGTTGTGCATTGCCTGAGAAAACAGCCGACGTTTCGCGAGGTCGCCGCTTGAGCCCTCGCAAAACGACGTCTGAGTAACAAGCGCAGAAATTCCAAACTGATGACGTACTACAACCCAGATCTTGGTAGTGCTTCTGATTGGTTGAAACCAATTAGAAGCACTGCCAAGATCTTGGTAGCGACACGTCATCAGTATGGAATTTCTGCGCTCGTTACTCAGACGTCGTTTTGCGAGGGCTCAAGTGGCGACCTCGCGAAACGTCGGCTGTTTTCTCAAGCTATGTTGCTCACGAACAACTACCTGGTTTTGGCAAATGTCAAGTTACTGCACTTTAAGAAGCAGTTTATATTGTCACTATTCAAAGAGTGAAGAGTACTCGCTCAAGAAGTCAAAACATAAGCGCTGACACTTACTTAACAATTATTTCAAAAGCGCGCATTTTGATATGAGATAATAACTAAGTTATTATAGTTAGCTCATATCCAATACACAAGATTGCGCAAGGGTCACATTCAGTTCACACATGATTTATTTCATGTATATCTATCTTCAGTGAAATAATTGTTTTATTAAATTCTCAACTTGATCTTTTGGGACGTGGCATCCAATTTCCTAATAAGGAAAGGAGGAGAGTTATTCGCTGATACCTTATTGTAGTAAACTTGAAATTTAATAACCGTGATGGAGAATGCAATAAGTAAGAGATAAATACCGACGTTCGAGGCATTTATCTAACTTATTTCACAGTATAAAGTCCGTTTTTAAGAGGACAAAAGCTGGCTAATTATTATTATTATTAGGTCTTTTAAAAACAGCTGAAACCAAATCTCATGGAATGAGGCCAAGACATGACAAGGACCAAGGTTCACTGCACAAGGAACCTTAAAGGGACCCGCTAAGTCTTAGTGTAACTGATACATGCCTGGTTCTTAGTCTCTAATTTGATAGTAATAAGAATAGTGAGAACTATGTATGTCAGTGTGTTATGTCCTATGCCAACAAAACATATAGTGGCATGCAGCTTTAGAATTACTTCAGTTAGCTGAGTCGCAGCAATTTGTTCACTCTGATAGTTGTAAATCCTTTTTTTATTTCTTATCAATTGGAGCGGCCTTGTGTGTATCGACGACCAGTTAGTTTAACTGACGAGCAGTCGATCCCTCAAATGAGGGATTTATACAGAAAAATCAAATAAATTCCTCTTTAGTATTAAATTCATTAGCCCCTCTTTCTTATTACTTTATCAAGGCCTCCTCGGAATTTCTGGTAGTTAAATGTTAATGAAAGTTCTAAGTTACCAAAGGGATGACAAATAACAAAAGAAAAATGTAAATCGTGAAAGAAAAAATGTGAATCGATTCTGTCTTGTTCTCATGCAAGTTTGTTTGCTTGTTTGTTTGTTTGTTTGTTTGTTACTGGCTTGCTTTTTTCTCTTGGGTGCTTTCTGTTTAATAAAGCTAATGTTCTGCTGGAGAATTGATTTTGCGTAAAGCAGCCACAGTTACCAGCTTTTACCGGTCAATTAATATGGCAACATTGTCAATAGAGGGGCGTTAGAGTACCTGGACCGGACTAAGGAAATTAGAGGTGGTAAGACTTTGTTGCAACCTGTTTTGCAACGAAAATTAACTAGTTTTCCAGAATAAATATTGTACTGAAGGGCTTAAAGTAGAACTACAATCGATTGCAGCATAAATGGAAAAATCAGTTGTGTGCCCGAAATAATCTGACTGCCGAAAACTTGATCTCTTGTCAGTTGCTTTGTGCGTATGTTCATGAAAGTCTCGGCCAAGAGTAAAGTGACATCGCTATCTAGCCGTGTAAGCGAAGGTACACTCACGATCAAGCCTGGCACAAATTTTTTTGTCCTCCAGTCCTCTTTTCGTAATTATTACATGCACAAATCACCAACGTCTTGAAATAATTAGCCTTATTATTATTTAGTGTAAATTTATGGAGACATATGTGGAAGTATAGGACTCTAACAAGGACACCGTATAGACAGATTTTTAATTAATCTGTTTATTCATCACTTTCCATATTATATTCAGCTGTATATATTCTGACGGAAGAAATAACACTTGTATTTGCGCACATTCTTTGCAAAATGAACTAATTTTAGTGGATTATTCATCTATTTATTCATTTATTTATTTATTTATTTATTTATTTTTGGTTTCGTTGTACAGGCTAGGAAACTGACCCCAGCTACAAAAAACTTTACAAAACGTATTCCATTTTTGTATTAACAAGAAATTAATCCACTAATTTTTGCAGAATTGGCTCAACGGCTTTTTCTATATAATCGCTACTGAGATATAATATTGTCATTGCAAGGGCCTCTTTAACGAATACGTGTGGTTATAGCTAATAAGCTGCATTTAAGTTGACGTACCTCTTAGTAGACCCGAGTTACCAGTTATGTTTTGCGATCATACGCTACAACTGAAGGTCACAAAACTATATCGAAATTTCACAAGCAACAATGCTTTATTACGACGTCAATTTCAAGTCGAAATTAAAAATGCTTTGTTAAGCGACATAAACAATTTCTACCCATATTTTTAAATGCTTTAAAAAACCTTTAAACCTTACTACACCGATTTCATTGCTACTAGCTGTTCTCGCTCGAATCATAGTTGAAAAATCAGCCGAGGCTTCCTGCAGTCGTAGTCTGCTACATCTCTCTGCATAATTACATCACATTTACCAGGGCAGGTTAACTACTGAAGGCGGGTATGTGAATTTTCCCTCAGCAATGAGTCCTGGCTCAGACGATATCTATAAAGAATTATCAAATGCAAATAAATTATATGCATATATAAAGAAAATAGTTTATTAAGTAACACGATGTTTTCACGACACATTAATAATGAGATTTTAGATACCCTTCAGTTTCTCAAAAACTAAAAAATATTTTGTTGAAAAGTAACTATATTCATATTCAAAAATTGCACCTAATTCGATTTCGCTTATCATATAGGGCGGACGACGGATCAGTTTGACAAAAAAAACCAATTGTTTGGGCCCAACGTTTAGAGAAACCTTTACCTTGACCAATAATTAATTTCTATAAATCAACAAGGCATTTTTCGCAATCACATTAGGAAATTCCACTGGACAGAAAATTTAAACGTATATAACATTTCAAGGCACGCAAGTACAATAATCCTCTATTTTTCTTTTCTTTTCTTTTCTTTTCTTTTCTTTTTTTTTTCCTTTTACTGCTTTGTGTGCAGGGAAAGGCAAGGCAATCAGGCTTTCCTAGGCGAAAAACCAAAACCTGTGTACACGTTTAAAAAACGATTCGACCTGCCCCTCTTTCCATTTTTCCCCAAAACCATCAGTCCCAGCAGTAACTAGCAAACTACCAATCAGGAAAAAAATTACCTTTTAGAACACTGACGGAAACCAACTGGCAGTCATTCTCTGGGTCCTCTCCTTGCTCCTGGCATTTTACTTCGTTTTTTGTTTGTTCTGTTTGCTCGGACAACAGTTCGCTCTTGTTAAGCGGGATATCAGTTTCTTGTTGTGAAAGACCTGATCTAAAGAATAAAGAAAAATGACGCTCGCTTAACAACAATATCCCATTTGTTATGGAGGCGCGGTGGTGTAGCGGTTTGCGCGTTGAAGTTCAAATCTGAAGGTCAGTAGTTCGAGACCTGGTCCCTACCTGATCCTGTTGTTTCCTTTGGGTCCTTTCTCCACCCCCTGCCTTTGGTAGGACTGGGTACCAGCAACATAATCCTAGGGGCAAACCTCAGTGATACCCTAAAGTACCATGCAAGGAGACTAGCAATACCTTCAATTAAATTATGCTTCAAATACCAGGATAAGCTCCGGCCGTGTGGGCTTCTTTACCTTGTTATGAAAATGGTACAATGTTGTAGTTTTAACGCAATGTGTATTTCTTTTGTGAGGAGGAATAGTTTCTCGTTGTGGAAAAAATAGTCCCTAACATACATAAGGCCAAATAAGTTCGAACTTGCGTAACATGTACTCAGTTCGGCTTTGAGTTTCATTTGTTGGAAAGTAGGGGTATAAACGACAACACAGGTTTTACCTTTTCACGTGATATGTCCTCCTGTAGCGCAGAACACAAACAAGAAAGCACAACAACAGAACAAAGGCGACACCAGACAATACGTAATAAACAATTGTCAAATCGAAAGTCGATTTTCTTTTGGCTGCTTCACCAGTTTGCTGTGTGGGTCCTGCTGTAACTTGTGTAGCTTTAGTTCCTAATAAATGATATAGAAACGCGACATTAGAGTAAGGTAACAAAGAATGATAAAGGTACAGTAACATAAGAAATCGTTTTACCAGAAGTAGGTTTTTCTTGTGTTGGGAAATCCCCTTTCCGAGTGGATTCTGTTGTAGCTTGAGCTTGAGTAACCGTAATCAATGAAACTGAAAAAAAGAAATACAAAACTTTGCCATAAGTGATAGAGAAGTATACAGTAACCGAAGACAAATTCAGGGCGTGCCTTGAAAATAACTGCATATGGATAATAGGTGATGATATTCCTATACAATGAAAGGGACTGTTTCAAAAACTATAGGTCATATTTATTTATTTTTTATATAGCTGCCACAGACGCACCTTCGCCTTCACCTTTGCAGAAATTACAACTTTTGCGACAGTATTGTCGCATAAACTTCTCCTGGTGCTCGCAGTAGTTTAAGCGAGAAGCTTGCTCGAAACAACCATCTGCATAATCTGGGTGATCTTCACAAACTAAAAAATACAAAGATGAGGATATTATCTATTCTATTACTTACAAATGCCGAGCTCAGATCTATATATATTAAATTGAAATATTATCCGCCAATTTACATCAAATTTACAGCTCTACGGCTAGCTAGCTTCTTAGTCGGTGAGTAATCAGTCATTCAGTCAATCAGTCAGTTACTATAGTTAAAGAGTAAGAAGCAAGCAAGCAGACGAGGGTGCAATCGAGAAAGCGAAAGAGTGAGAGGGCGAGTGAGTGGGTAAGTGAGAGGGCGAGTGAGAGGGCGAGTGAGAGGGCGAGTGAGAGGGTGAGTGGGAGGCCAATGAGAGGGCGAGTGAGAGGGTGAGTGAGAGGGCGAATGAGAGGGCGAGTGAGAGGGCTGGTGAGAGGGCGAGTGAGAGGGCTGGTGAGAGGGCGAGTTAGTAAGTGAATGAGAGGGCGGATAAGAGGGCGAGTGAGAGCACGAGTGAGTGGGTGAGTGAGAGGGGGAGTGAGTTGTTGAGTCAGAGGGCGAATGAGAGGGCGAGTGAGAGGTGAGAGGGTGAGCGAGAGGGCGAGTGAGAGGGCGAGTGAGTTGGTGAGTCAGAGGGT
Source organism: Siderastrea siderea (assembly GCA_964030785.1). NCBI lineage: Eukaryota > Metazoa > Cnidaria > Anthozoa > Scleractinia > Rhizangiidae > Siderastrea > Siderastrea siderea. Next base: position 21,592,770 of record OZ034968.1, on the reverse strand, counting down.
GAATGAGAGGACAAGTGAGAGGGCAAGTGAGAGGACGAGTGAGAGGGCGAGTGAGTTGGTGAGTCAGAGGGCGAGTGAGAGGTGAGAGGGTGAGCGAGAGGGCGAGTGAGAGGGCGAGTGAGTTGGTGAGTCAGAGGGTGAATGAGAGGACAAGTGAGAGGGCAAGTGAGAGGACGAGTGAGAAGGCGAGTGAGTTGGTGAGTCAGAGGGTGAATGAATGAACGAATGAATGAATCACTTTTATTTAAACACGGTAATTTCATAAGTTTACAACTTCTTTACGCGAAAGCCGTATGTAAATATAAGTAATAGATTTTATATTAGCCAAACAAATCGCCTATAATTTATATAATAAATATTATACATTTGTAGATAAAAAAATATTTAATTTACATTACAAAGAGAAAAAAGGAGAAATTGACAATAAAAATACGGATTAAGCGACGGCTTGACAGTCGGTAAGGTCCTTTTTAAATAAGGCTTTAGATTTTGCTGATTTTACATTCAAAGGGAGATAATTCCACAGTTTTGCTCCCCTATAAGAAAGAGAACCTTTGAAGGATTCAGTTCTTGGAATATGTGTCATTTCTATCTTTAATGTATTTTCTCTAAGACGAGATTTGTAGGGGTTGCTTTCACAGCTTAATGGAAAAAGATCCCTCAAATATTGCGGAACTTTTTTGAGAGGGCGAGTGAGAGGGCGAGTGAGAGGATGAGTGAGAGGGCGAGTGAGAGGCCGAGTGAGAGGCCGAGTGAGAGGCCGAGTGAGAGGCCGAGTGAGAGGGCGAGTGAGAGGACGAGTGACAGAGCGAGTGAGAGGGCGAGTGAGAGGGAGAATGAGAGGGCGAGTGAGCTGGTGAGTGAGAGGGAGAATGAGAGGGCGAGTGAGAGGGCGAGTGACAGGGCGAGTGAGTTGGTGAGTGAGAGGGAGAATGAGAGGCTGAGTGAGAGGGCGATTGAGAATCCGAGTGAGAGGGGGAGTGAGAGGGCGTGTGAGAGGACGAGTGAGAGGGAGAGTGAGAGGGCGAGTGAGTTGGTGAGTGAGAGGGAGAATGAGAGGGCGAGTGAGAGGGCGAGTGAGAGGGAGAGTGAGAGGGCGATTGAGAGGGCGAGTGAGAGGGCGAGTGAGAGGACGAGTGAGAGGGCGAGTGAGAGGCCGAGTGAGAGGGGGAGTGAGAGGGCGAGTGAGTTGGTGAGTGACAGGGAGAATGAGAGGGCGAGTGAGAGGGCGAGTGAGAGGGCGAGTGAGAGGGCGATTGAGAGGGCGAGTGAGAGGGCGAGTGAGAGGCCGAGTGAGAGGCCGAGTGAGAGGCCGAGTGAGAGGGCGAGTGAGAGGGCGAGTGAGAGGGCGAGTGAGAGGACGAGTGACAGAGCGAGTGAGAGGGCGAGTGAGAGGGAGAATGAGAGGGCGAGTGAGCTGGTAAGTGAGAGGGAGAGTGAGAGGGCGATTGAGAGGGCGAGTGAGAGGGCGAGTGAGAGGGCGAGTGAGTTGGTGAGTGAGAGGGAGAATGAGAGGGCGAGTGAGAGGGCGAGTGAGAGGGCGACTGAGAGGGCGATTGAGAGGGCGAGTGAGAGGGCGAGTGAGAGGGCGAGTGAGAGGGCAAGTGAGAGGGCGAGTGAGAGGACGAGTGACAGAGCGAGTGAGAGGGCGAGTGAGAGGGAGAATGAGAGGGCGAGTGAGCTGGTGAGTGAGAGGGAGAATGAGAGGGCGAGTGAGAGGGCGGGTGACAGGGCGAGTGAGTTGGTGAGTGAGAGGGAGAATGAGAGGGTGAGTGAGAGGGCGACTGAGAATCCGAGTGAGAGGGGGAGTGAGAGGGCGTGTGAGAGGACGAGTGAGAGGGAGAGTGAGAGGGCGAGTGAGTTGGTGAGTGAGAGGGAGAATGAGAGGGCGAGTGAGAGGGCGAGTGAGAGGGAGAGTGAGAGGGCGATTGAGAGGGCGAGTGAGAGGGCTAGTGAGAGGACGAGTGAGAGGGCGAGTGAGAGGCCAAGTGAGAGGGGGAGTGAGAGGGCGAGTGAGTTGGTGAGTGAGAGGGAGAATGAGAGGGCGAGTGAGAGGGCGAGTGAGAGGGCGACTGGGAGGGCGATTGAGAGGGCGAGTGAGAGGGCGAGTGAGAGGGCGAGTGAGAGGGCAAGTGAGAGGACGAGTGAGAGGACGAGTGACAGGGCGAGTGAGTTGGTTAGTGACAGGGCGAGTGAGTTGGTGAGTGAGAGGGCAATTGAGAGGGCGAATGAGAGGGCGAATGAGAGGGCGAGTGACAGGGCGAGTGACAGGGCGAGTGAGTTGGTGAGTGAGGGGGAGAATGAGAGGGCGAGTGAGAAGACAAGTGAGAAGTGAGAGGGCGAGTGAGGGGGCGAGTGAGAGGGCGAGTGAGAGGGTGAATGAGAGGGCGAATGAGAGAGCGAGTGAGAGGGCGAGTGAGTTGGTGAGTGAGAGGGCGAGTGAGAGGGCGAATGAGAGGGCAAGTGAGAGGGCGAGTGAGTTGGTGAGTGAGAGGGCGAGTGAGAGGGAGAATGAGTTGGTGAGTGAGAGGGAAAATGAGAGGGCGAGTGAGAGGGCGAGTGAGAGGACGAGTGAGAGGGCGAGTGACCGGGCGAGTGAGAGGGAGAATGAGAGGGCGAATGAGAAGGCGAGTGAGAGGGCGAGTGAGAGGACGAGTGACAGGGCAAGTGAGAAGTGAGAGGGCGAGTGAGAGGGAGAATGAGAGGGCGAATGAGAAGGCGAGTGAGAGGACGAGTGAGAGGGCGAGTGACAGGGCGAGTGAGAGGGAGAATGAGAGGGCGAATGAAAAGGCCAGTGAGAATACGAGTGAGAGGACGAGTGACCGGGCGAGTGAGTTGGTGAGTGAGAGGGCGAATGAGAGGGCGAGTGAGAAGGCGAGTGAGAGGGCGAGTGAGAGGACGAGTGACAGGGCGAGTGAGAAGTGAGAGGGCGAGTGAGAGGGAGAATGAGAGGGCGAATGAGAAGGCGAGTGAGAGGACGAGTGAGAGGGCGAGTGACAGGGCGAGTGAGAGGGAGAATGAGAGGGCGAATGAAAAGGCCAGTGAGAATACGAGTGAGAGGACGAGTGACCGGGCGAGTGAGTTGGTGAGTGAGAGGGCGAGTGAGAGGGCGAGTGAGAGAGCGAGTTAGTGGTGAGTGAGAGGGCGAGTGAGAGGGCGAGTGAGAGGGCGAGTGAGTTGGTGAGTGAGAGGGCGAGTGAGAGGGCGAGTGAGAGGGCGAGTGAGTTGTTGAATGAGAGGGCGAGTGAGAGGACGAGTGAGAGCGCGACTGAGAGCGCGACAGAGAGGACGAGTGAGTGGGTGAGTGACTGAGTGAATATGTAGGTGAGTGTGTGAGTGAGTTGACGTTACCTCCATTACAAAAGTCAACTGCACAACATTCCACAAACGATTCGGTCTTTCGTCTGCACTGGGCTGGAGACATACAGCCTTTGTAAAAAACTGTGCCATTTTGCTCCGTTGTACTATTTTGTGTAAAACAGTGCATCTGGGGAAATTCGCAATCAACTTCTACTTCTTTCACCATGCAGTCAGCATATGACGTGTTACTAGAGCACTGATAGCATGAGATACCTAAAAAATATAAAAACATTCTTTGGTTGCTGAGTATTTAAGGCCAGGGTGGTTAGGCCTGGTTTTCGACGCAAAAACAAGCGCAAGAAAGAGCGTAGCATTAAAGCCGAGGCTAAACGTTCTAAGATTGTTGCACAACATTTTGTTTCAACAATGTTAGAACGCCCACCATCCCATGTTAGATGATGTTTGGCCAACGTTTTTTGTTGGATAATTGTTGGGTTGATGTTAGATTACGCTTAGTAGCGCGTCCAACATTGTTGCAAACAGTGTTGGAACGTTTAGCCGTGGCCTAAGAGCCCTGCTACATAAAACAACCTACAATCTTGGACAAAACTAGTTGAGACAAAGGCAATTAGCGCGCGTATTTCTCAATTTCCCTGGATGGAAACACCGACCAAATCGCAGAAATGCTTCCCCCCCCTCCCCTTAATCAATGTTGTTTGGAAGGACTGAGGATTCATCAGGGGGTTTTGGGGGCAAAGCAACATTAATAAGGGGGAGAGGGGGAAAGATTTGTTGTGGTAAGTGATTTTCACGGCCAAAGTTCTCATTCATTCCGAAGTGTCTCAACAGTTTTGTCCGAGATTGTAGCAATAGCGCAGCATTGCCTTAAACAAGAAGGATACATTCAAAACCGATATTAACACAGGGTGTCAATTTATACATCATATAATATACTCTTCCATTGAGCTGTGTATTTACAAGTAGCAGCAGCTAACTAATAGTTATTAATACCTAAATACCAATAACAACAATGCATTAATAAATAAGGAAGAATAATAATAATAAATAAGGAAGAAACAAGGCTAACCCGGCAAGGAGGCTTTAAACGAAGTCAGAGTTGTCTGATTTTTTGCATGAAGAGGAAGGCTATCCCGGTGAATAGAACCTCGGTAGTGAAAACTGCTTTTATCTGGTTGAGAACCTCGGAATGAAGAGATCATGGGCGGAACCTCAAGAGCAAAAGCTTAACCCACTCATTACTCTTAACTAGCAATTACCCATAAGCACAAGCTCCAGAGGATCACCAGAAAAAGGAAAATATTAATTGTGCTTGGGATTGTTCTCTGGCTTGTATCGAGCCAGTCTTCACTTTAACATAACTGATGCTTGGGCTTGTGTTTTTCCGCCAATGAAAACTAGGCTTTAGCGTTCATCATCGACATCTTTTAAAGAAGCAGATAACTAAATGACATACTCTTTGTAAATTCTTTACTATTTTACTTTTCATCTCCCCGTGATTATAAACGTGAGTGTTTTCGTTTTGCATAAATTTTCGGCTTTCTGTTGTCAACTCGATAAATAACACCAAGATGGCAATTCACGCAGGCGGTTAATCGAGGACAATTTCACGTCGTAGGACAACATAATCTACAAAGGTTAAAACATGTACTTACCAGCCGCCGCTATTTTTGCTTTTGTTATCGAAAAAAGTAAAATGAAGGCAAAATTGTTGATCATCTCTTCATTCAAAAGGAAGCTAAAAGTTAAAAAGAAAAACATTATGGTTGATATGGGCTCCTTAAGACCACGTTTGAAACGACTCACGTACTAAAGAGAATGGAAGTTTTAAGGATGCGCGACTTCCGTGAAATTTTTTGTACGGTATTTACGTAGATATTATGAATTTCACCAACATCCGTTTTATTTATGCTTCTTGGGAGTTCGAAAAAACGTAGGACGTCAAAGTCCGTGTTTCACTTGCGCCATTTCACTCAAATTTCATTCTTAAGAAGCAATTTGTTTCGTCAAAGGCGCCATTACAAAAGTAAATTTTTTCCTTCAACTTGCAAAGCAACAGATGACGAGAACATTGCGAGACAAATTGCGGAATATTTATTACACGCTTTTACTTTTTTCCTAACGTTGCAAAAGAAGAAAGGGCTAGTCTACTTTTCCTGTAACTTGCAACGCAGTTTTTTAGTGCGAGACAAGTTGCTAAGAGGGGATGCTACGCGCGCAATTTTGTCCGCAGTTTGTGTCCCGAAACGGCGTTGCGTTGCAGAAAAGAATTGCCTCGAGTAACAGCGCCTTAAAAGCCTGGGAAACAAAAATTTAGAAGATAAACAGTTTTATAACTTACGAATACGCTACGGCTACCAGACTTACCTTTCTGTAATACGCGAACAAACAGGTACACCAGTATTTCAAATTAGTAATATGTTGATATCGAACATTATCGTTTTTTTGATCGAACTTACGATAATTATATTCTTGACCTTACATGCTTGGAATATATTCTTGTCACGGCAAAGAAACAAAATGAGCGAAAAAGTCTCTTGATCGTCGTTTATTTCCGGACGTAATTGTGTATCAGACAGACAGCGTGCGCAGAAAGAACAGAACAATTAAAAATGTTTGTTGATGTATTTGAATATATTTCTAGTGCAATTTTACCAAACGTTTTAGCCACCACTAAGACAGCTTAGAGGGCCAACAATTAAATTGAACCATTAAAACTGCTGAATTACAACGTCCAATATTTTTCATTTATATTTCTTCCTTGGATATTTTTCTCCGGTCACGAAAATCCTACCCGGCTATCTTAGAGGGTATAAACAAGGGGTTTTAACTTCTCTTAACACTGAAAATGGGAGCAAAATCAAGGAAAACGGAAGTTTGCATACAGGTTATTATGGGCATATAAGACAACTTAAGAAGGGGTGCCATGTGTAAAACGTTTCTGTTTGTTCTTTTTTTTGGCAATCAAATTCTACACACGCAACTAATGTTCCCAGTGCGCAGACGTCAAAGGCTTACAACTCCCTCTCGTAATACATGTATTGAAAGGAGAGAGCGTGTGGGATTGAATTCAGTAATAGGCAAGGGGCGAAAGTTCTATTAAGGGGTAGAATTTGTTACCAATGAGTGTTAGTCAGGTCTCTGGTAACCTTTTAAAAGGACGTGTTTTCAAATCATGCACGTACGGATAAAGAACAAAAGTTACTCGGTTGCGACATTTATAAGGAATTGTTAGCACTAGGAAAAACTCGAAGTACAATTGTGGTTATTTAAACAAATTTTTTCTCCTTCAATTACAAACTAACCGCTTAAGTTGTCACGTGAAAATGTCTTGATCATCGTTTAATTCAGAACCTAAAGAATTGTTTTATTGAGCCAAGTGATGCACGATGAATATGTACTTAAATTCAGTCAACTGGGTTACCAAAAAACCGACGTAAATGTTGGATTGCGAAATGAACATCTACAATTTAGGCGCTTAGTTGTCTCCAAACAGGGAACTTTTTATTCTTTTTTTTGTTTTTTTGAAAAGATGATTAAAGTTCGAGCTGACTTTTCTATTGTTACTGTCTGTGAAACTTCATTTACATTTTCGATCTTTTTTGGGAGAGTCCTGATGCAAATGAAGTCACGTAAGACGAAAATCCCTTCCTCACCTGTGTCATAAAATCGATGCTTCATATATACACCCGCCATTTTGCACAAATATTATGGACGAACCCAGTTAGCAGGGGTATGTAAGCACACGGGCTCATTTCCATTTACCAATCTTAGGTTGCAAACTTACCAGCCTTAGATAACGCTCCCACCAAAGATAAAGAATCTTTATCGTTGTTCCTTTCAGCACGTAATAAATTTCTGTCCACCAACGGGCGTATTTAACAAAGTCATGCAAGTGATTTGGCGAAATATTTAGAAGTGGAACAGCTAATAGGTGGGCCATTAACTAAAACTGACCAATAAAACTGCCTGAACGAAGTTATCAATATTAATAACAATTGCCAAACATTTCGCCACGGTCACCTGCATTTATTTTTCTTTGTTATATTATGATTGAATTTATCTGCACTCGCATACCTTGGAAAATCGTTTATTGACGACCGCAGCAAGTGAGATGTTTCGTAAATAAATACCCTTTCATTAATTACCAACCTTACCTATTCAAAAAATAAAACACGGTCCTTGGTTCGAATGTGTGTGAATTTGGATGACTTTTTTGCACAAGGTTCCTGGACAAAAAGACCTAATTATTAGAGGGATCGTCATCATACAGGCATTCATCTGCTGCGAATTTGGAAAATGGTGAGTAATTGTCCTGTGGTTAAAGTACGCAATGAATCCGGAGCGAAATGGAACAGATAATTAATGTGTATTCTGTAATACTTATGGTAAGTTATACCACCCAGCAATTTATTAAAGCGAGCAGAACATTCATCTTTCAATTCACCTGAAAACTGTAAATAAAATAAACATTAAGATGCATGCATGCATGTAAGATATGTACGAGAACGATGCATGTATCACTCAACCTGAGAAAAGCTCATGCCAATATAACTTAACTTTTAATAGTTAAGACGTGATCGTTTCAAACGTCCATCGTGTCTTAAACGTTTCATATTGTTACTTTAAATATATATATATTCAATCCTGCACTTTTGACCGGTTCCACACTGGAAAATAAACGTCTTAAGGGCAAATCGTACTTAAAATTCGAATCTCGAGGAGAATTTACCATTTCCTTAGCAGAAAAAAGCAGAATGTAATTGTAATTTTAACGTAATTGAGGTTTACGTTTTTGCCGTATATGAGCGTTAGCAGAATTATGAGGCTTGTTATCACTATAATGAACGTGGCCTTTCGTAGCAAGGACCAAGAAATACAATGGCCGCAAGAAACTGGGTCAAGTTCAGGGATGTGGTCAAGGTAAAACGAATTGCACAAATAAAGGAAGTTGTAATCTAAGGATCCTTTTAATGTTTTTTGTGAATTTCTTACGTTAATAACATAATAAGAATAATCAGGGGCGGATCCAGGGGGAGGGCACTCATTTATTTTGAAGGTCTTTATAATTCCAAGTTCAAGAAGTCACGTAGGACATGAAAATCCATCATTCACAAATAATGCGAAGAATAAAAATAAATAAATAAATAAATAGAAATAATTTTTAAGTCCAGTTTTAAAAAACAAAAAGGGAGCATTATGAAGATGTGATGATGGAAAGTGTTCAACGTTTACTTTATTCCAGCGACGCTTCAATTGTTAATTGGACATTTGAATTTTTAGATGTTCAGCTTGTCCGAAACTTAAACGTCCTAAAATTTCCAAGTTTAACCCTTTGTGACCGGATGGCCGATATATCGGCCATGAAAACAATTAACCAAATTCTACTCAGCGGATTCTCATATCGTAGTTCCCAGACTTCCCACGCCAAAGCAACTTGGATTTCATCTGACAGTCCTGTCAAGAGATGCCAATAATTTTTTTGAATGTCATCCAATGCAATACGTTCATTGTTGTAAATACTCCGAAAATTTGGTACTCAAATGTTTTAAAACTGTAACTGGTTTGAACCCAGGAGTCATATCATAATTCGGTAAATTGTGATCGTCCGGGTGAGTGTAGTCCTGAGAAGGACTCTGAGGACTGTTTGAGGTGACATTGACTGACGTTTCGACAACCTGAGCGGAAGTCATCATCAGAGTCAAGTGAACTGTGAATCGTCAGTAGATGTTATAAGTCTCTGGTCGTTGTCCTGATTGGTCGACGATCTCGAAACATTATTATTAACATCTAAGGGTTTCTCAATTGTTCTATTTTTGGGAAAAAAAAGTTCAATTTAAAGGGGCAGTCTCATCAATTTTAGTATCACTGTGAAAGGCTAGGAAATAACCTACCTTCTTCTATATACCTTCACAGAAGAAGCAGTAAACGAGAAAAATTCTTCAGTGAGGTTCCGTGTACAAAAAAAAGTTCGGACGTTAATCTACTCCAACAACTTGAGGCGTTTTTCACTGCCACATTAATTGTACTGCGAAATGCGGTTTTACCTGTGTAAATAAACTTAGATATGAAGTGTTAACAGCTTACGTAAACCTAAAAAGTCGGCAGCGGGATAACATTTTACCTTTACTCAAGCCGCTTATCATTCTCGTCCCCATAGCCCACGGCCCTTTTGGTCTGCGCCAAGGGACTCGATCCTTGGCGCATATCAAAAGGATCGTGGGCTCTGGGGACGAGAATGGCCGCTCATATTACGCATGTAAAGCGAGTTATATTCAGGCCCTATGCACGAAATATTACGCGATATGCACCGTTAGTCGCACGACTGGTTTAATTTAACAACAACCTTTTTGAACGCCTGGCGCAAATGTTCCATCTTGCTTGCATTTTAAACATCAAGTCAGTGGAACTGTGGTAGCCAAAGTGCTTTGCTCGCCGAGGTACATTTTTCATATATGAAAAATCCGCCATTTCCTTGTTTTTTGTGAAGTCTGAGTTTTATCTTCTTCCATCGCCGCCTTTGACGATCTGAAAGCACTAGTGTGATTTTCGAGTTGACACTTAAGTGCCATCGTATCGATTTCGTTGTATATTTCTGAATTTTGAAGTGTTTTCGCGGTGGAGAAGTAGATCTTAAATTGAATGTTTCGTAGCCGGATACAGGAAAGCTGACGCAAAGGCCGCGTAATCCGGGATCTACCACAGGCGACCCAAGCTCAAAATGAGAATACGAGCGAGTTATATGACCTTCATTAAAGACTCACCTGGGCTCCTGCCTGTGTCATAAAATCGATGCATTATGTATACACCCGCCATTTTGCACAAATATTATGGACGAACCCAGTTAGCAGGGGTATGTAAACACACGGGGCTCATTTCGAAAACGACTTTTACCACTTTTAGGTTGCAAACTTACCAGCTTTAGATAACGCTCCCATCAAAGATAATGAATCCTTATCGTTGTTCCTTTCAGCACGTAATAAATTTCTGTCAGCCAACGGGCGTATTTAACAAAGTCATGCAAGTGATTTGGCGAAATACTTAAAGGTGGAACAGCTGGGTGTCAGTAAAACGCGGGGTCGGGGTCGGGGTCCATTGTTCTTTTGTTTCGTTTTCGGTTTTATGTTTTGGTTAGGGCAAGACAACAGAAAACGAAACAAAAGAACAATGGACCCCGACCCCGACCCCGACCCCGACCCCGACCCCGCGTTTTACTGACACCCGGAACAGCTAATAGGTGGGCCATTACTAAAACTGACCAATGAAACTGCCTGAACGAAGCTATCAATATTAATAACAATTGCCAAACATTTTGCCACGGTTACCTGCATTTATTTTTCTTTGTTATATTATGATTGAATTTATCTGCACTCGCATACCTTGGAAAATCGTTTATTGACGACCGCAGCAAGTGAGATATTTCGTAAATAAATACCCTTTCATTAGTTACCACGGCCGTTGCAGGCAGGCTGCACGAGCTCAGATTACATTCTGCGCTCTCATTGATCAATTCAAACCACCGGTCACGCGCCAACAAGCAGCCTGCAACGGCCGTGTCCACGCCAAAAGCCCAGCGCACGGGAAGATCGCCGAGAGCTGAATGTTTTTCGAATTTTTTCGGACCAGAATTGCCGTTCGATCACCGTGAAGGCTGAACGGGAAGCAGAAATAACGTGGCTTTATAAATATGGTGTTTTATGGCGATTTTCTGCGTTGCGTTGTGATACGAGAGCGATTTGTTGGACTCGGTCGGCTGCAGTCACCCGCCTTCCTTCGTTTTAAGTGGAGAAACAACACGGCAAACAAAACGGCTACGAATTGCGCCCAAATTACACACCTGACACAAAGACAACCCATGTTAAGGTAAGTGAAGTTTATTTCCACGTTCGTAACTTTATTTTAGCAGTTTTAAAACCAAAGTGAATTTCCCATACAAAGTCTTATAGCGAAGGTCATATAACTCGATCGTATTCTCATTAGAGCTTGGGCCGCCTGTGGCTCTGCCAAAGTTGTACAGCTGGCTCCTTAAGGACATGAAATGAGAAGCAGGCAACATTCTTCTTTCATCAAAATACGTCACCTGAAGAAAACTGAACTAGCTGGTGAGGCCGGATTCAATCAATGGCTGGTGTTGTGTTAAACGCATGGGTAAGTTGTTCTTTTTGTAAATAGTGAATTCTTCCTCTATCACGAAAAAGACGTTTTGGCCTTATGGGCCATCTGGCTTAGGTTAGGAATTTAACAGACGATCATTCTGGATGTTAACCATTAGAACTAAATAATATTCCCCTGGTTGTTAATGCTGTCTGCCATTTCCAGTCAAGGACTTCATGCAAATGACTACAACACAAACTATTTTTGGTAGCTCTAAATACTATGTACAAACGCTGGTATTCTAAGAACCTAAACACTTCTAACTGTATAAAAGGTAAAAGGTGAATGGTCAACTTAAGCACTTGAAAAAGGACCCAAAAAATTTCAGGTTTGACTGGGATTCGAAACCCTGACGTTTGCGATGACCGGACGCAACGCTCCAGTTTAGTTGAGCTTATCAATCGACTACAGACAGGCAGAGCACGGCAACTGTCAGTTGGTAAAAAAACCGGTACCCAATGATGGGGATTCAGAATCCCGGTCAGGCCTTACATTTTTTTCAAGTAATGTTTTTTAATGTTCTCCAAACACCATAGAGTAACTCAGACTTAACAGATAACATCATAAAAAAATGATCTCAAAAGCAAAAGCGTCGTAGAGCAGTAACCATGGTATCTAACAACAATTCGCAATACTATGATAAAATGAAGTGACAATGTCATTGTACTTTATGCAACAAGAACTCAAAGGTCTATACATTTCTTCTTCATAGTCATTACACAAAACGCTGGTATTTATCAAAGCTGTTCTCTGCAAAGGCAACTATTGTAGACTGGTTCCTTGAAGTTATTTAAGAAAAACTCATTTAATGCCAATAAACGTGTAGTGTCTGTCTGCCGTTGATACAAATAGTTTGGAAACGAGATAAGTTAAACAAGAGCTTATTTTAAGATAAATAAAATGTTAGCGACACCAGATAAAGCCTTGGCGAAAATAAATAAAATCATGTTTGCGACACCAGCTACAGCTTTAGGTGATGAAAAAAAAAAAACCAGTCAAATACAGAGTGAGTGTCGTAGGCTAAAACTATAATTAGAAGCAACTCTGCGGTTCTTGTTAAAAAATGTAACTGAAGAACACTATTCTTGAACTCATTTTAAAGTTTCCATATTCTCGACGCTTCTTATCCTTTCCACTCTTTTTTTCTTCTACCACAGTTATGTTGTAGTCAATGTGTCTGTGTGACACAAAACTTTGGATTTATCAATTGAGCTGATAAGGTGAAGTGTCTACCGTAAAGAAATTGAAAACTGACGCCGGTTTCGAGCGTTAGCCTTCCACTCTGACGAAGGGCTAACGCTCGAAACGTCAGCTTTCAATTTCTTTACGATGGCCAATTTACTTTTTTGGGGACCGCAGTAATTGGCTCTGCTGTTGCGGCCACCCTGCCATTTTTAGTTTTTGTTATTTTTTTGTTATTTTATTTATTTTATTTTTTCTTATTTTTCCTGTTTCATCTTATTTTATTTACCATTTCTTCTTATTCTTATCCTGTATGTTAGCGAAGTCAAATAAATAAACTTAGTTGATAAATCCAAAGTTTCACTTCCCCACCGACGCAGCACCGCAGTTTCTTTAGAAACTAACCCTTGTGTCTGTCTGACTGACTATCTCCCTGTCTGTCTGTCTGTCTGTCTGTCTGTCTACCTGACTATCTCCATGTCTGTCTGTCTGTCTGTCTGTCTGTCTGTCTGCGCTATGTATGTTTCTTTCCTTTCGTCTGTCTGTCTGTCTGCCTGTCTGTCTGTCTTTCTGTCTGTCTGTCTGTCTGTCTGTCTGTTTGTCTGTTTGCCTGTTTACACAATTTATGTTTGGCTATGTGTACGGTGTTCGCTAACACACCAAGATTTGACCAAATGGGGATATACTTTACATCATTACGTTTGAACGCGCTACCCAATGTCAATGAAATTGCAACACTAGTATATTTGTAATGTTTTTGAAATCTTAGTAGCACTTATGGAATCCCAAATATCATTATTGTAAAATAAAAACACGAATTCCCTTATGCGTTGAGCTCTTAAGGACGTTCGCGCCAATTGTTAGTGCGCATCCTTACTGCGCACGCAATTCACTTCGTGATGTCATGCCACGTCATGCATTGAGCGCGCGTGCTGTTGAAGAAATGTGGAGATATATAGCGCTAGTGGGCACTTTAATATCTATGCACGGGTTTAACTCTCTTAAATGTTCGGTGACCCCATATTTTCTTTTGATAGATCACTTTCTTTGTCGATTATCTACGTTTTGTGAAAAATTAAAGAAAATCTGTATTGCAGAAGTTTGATTTTTTTCAACTTTTCTGCCCTCGCATCATCGAATTCTACTATTATTGAAGCTGCACGGTGTTCGTTAAAGTCGATCTTAGAGGTTGAATTTAACTAAAAGGATGACACCGGTTCAAATTATTTACTTAACAGACCCACTTAAGTAAAATTTGACTAAGAAAGTGGGTCTACAGCGAATCATTTTTAATATTTTTCAACTAACAAGCACTGAGGCCATGTCGAGTTACGAGGGCCGATTTCTCAAAATTGGGGTAGTTTTTGACGCGCTTTATTTCGAAAACGAAGTCGGTGACCCCCCAATTTTTTTCCAGTTCTGACATAGGTAACTCATTATCTGACTGTAGCCAAGGTATGAAAAAAATCTGTATTGTAGAAGTTTTTCGCGCGAACGTCCTTAAGCGTAACATTTGCCGTACCTAAATATAAAATGTTGTGCACCAAGAAACTTATAGCCAAAATTTATCCGGTTTTTTACTCAGTTCGACTTGCACATATAATAAACTCTTGTTTTCTATTTTCTTAAAGCAGTTTAAGAAAATTTTCTGATAGGTTATCAGTGTGTTAATGATGACTTCCGTTGTCCAACATGGCGGACTCAGAAACGAACGCTTGCTACAAACCCCTTCGTGTATGATATTGTTTACTTGTTTTCACGAAACAAAATATCTTCTCAAGATGCACGATAGCCAAAGAATGTTAATTTTTCACTGAGCCATTTCCCTACTTCGTTTGTGGCTGTACAAAACGTGGGCATTTTACCCTGTCTGAACGGTTTGTCCAACGCGGCCATCAAGAAGGGGCACCGAATACGAGTAACAGTGCACTCACAACGCACTGGGCTTGGTGCACTAGTGCACTGAAGTGCACTTTAGTAGTATTTCGGTGCACTTTTTCGATGACTAGTGCACCGAAAGTGCACCAAACTTTTTAGTAGTATTTCAGTGCACTTTTTTTTGGCAGTGCACCATTTCGGTGCACTAGTGCACCTGAGAGCAAATTATCAGTCGACTGTACAACGTGAGTCTCAGTGAGCTCGTAAACAAAGTCAGATTTGTGAATCGCTTGAAAGGAAAAAACCAAAAAAGAAAGAAAGAAATGCACGATTCTACTCAAACAACAGAGATAGAATTCTAGAGAAGAGAAAAGAGCAACGAAGAACAAAAAGGCCACGTGTAGCGGAAGAAGATGGAAACGTAAGCAAAGCACCAAAACTAAATTGGCGTCTTTATAAAGCACGGCAAAGAGCTAGACAAAAGGCAGAAAAAGAAACGCCATCGTCCAAGGGTGTTCCTGTTTCACCCACCACTGTACGAGAAGCATTTTCTAACAGGACAGCGCGAAAACGAGCTGTTGACGCTGTTAAGGCCAGAAAAAAAAGTGCTGTCGTCTCTTCTCTTATTGAAAGCCCTTCAACACGGCAGTCATTGCAACGATGTGGCTATGTGAACTCGCCAGAAAAGGAAGAAGACGTTCAGGTAGCGTCATCCATTTTGCAAGAAACTACAGCGGCACTTCAGACAACCAAACGAATCAAAGCGACCAAATGATGCTCGTGCGGCTACTCAAGTAAGTCTTCCATTTCTTTGCGGGGAAAAAGTCAGTAGCAGACGCGTTGTATGTGGAGTTCATTTAAAAATAGAAAAAGGTGAAAATATCTGTAATAGCACGAAGTAAATCTTGTTTACTTCTGCTTATTGTGTCCCGTTTAATTAATTTCAGGCTAATCTTGCACCGTTCTCTTACGAAACTGCTTGATAGCGTCGCTGCTTATACCTAAGGTTTGCAGAGATTAATAACGGACTAACTGGTGATAAAAGAATCGAGAGATCTTGAAATAAAGCCTGTCTACCTTCAGCTCAATGCTCCCCTGTTCGTCCTGGCTGGTTTAAATGACATGTTGTGGCTTTTTTCAATCGGTAGCTTCCTCAAACCTTAGGTTTAACGGCTCATATAAGTAGCGACGCTATTAAGCGATCGCGTAAGAGAACGGTGCAAGATTAACCGGAAATTAATTAAACAGGATACAATAAGCAGAAGTAAACAAGATTTATTTCGTGCAATTACATATATTTTCACCCTTTTCTAATTTTAAATGAACTCCACATACAACGCGTCTGGGCTGCCTGTGAGGTCACGATTAGCATTTTTGCATACTTTCCGCTGTGGCCCTACGCCCGGTAGCCGGGCACAGTCTCAGACTAAATGCCCGGCAGTCAAAAGTTTTCACCAAATTTTCGGCAGAAAGCCTTTCACAAACTTCATGAAACTATAATATCTTTGTTTTCGCGTGAGCATACTGTGAAATTCCTACGACCTTGACACACAGGCGGCGCAAGCTCAAGATAAGAGACATGGGCCACGAACGCGACTCTAGTGTATCGGCGTAAAAGGTGGTGTTGTGTTACAACGGTTTGAATTTGAATTACAAAGGTTTGTATGGGAAGACAATGGATTTGTTTTCAATAGCAGAAATTATTGTTGTTTGAAAATAAAGCTGACTTACTTTGTTGCCTTGTTGTATCCTTTGTCATTTGCCAGCTTCTCAGGCCGATTTGAAGCCATTTCGGCGAGTTAGCGATTATCGGAGTTTCTACTGCTAAACAGAAGCTGGCAAATGACAAAGGATAATAAAAATTCATCAATATGAGACGGTCAAATGCAACAAAAAACTTGCATTTAACTCTACCTTCAAAACAGATGTAACTACCTCTAACTCACTAGAACTCATTACAAACCAGAAACATCGGCGGGCAGTAGCAAAACTTAGGGCAGGTAATCATAACCTAAGAATTGAAACTGGAAGACATCCCACCCCTAAACTCCCTGAGCATCTGAGAATCTGTCAATACTGCAGCTCAAATGAAGTTGAAAACGAAGCACACTTCATCTTATTTTGCAACAAATATGACACAATTAGAAATTCTTTAGTGGAAGATATCATTAGCAAATATCCCAAATTCGATTATTTAAATGCTAATAACAAAATTGTTTTTCTCTTTAATAGCACTGATGCTTTCATTTGTAAAAGATTAGATCACTTCATTTACGAAGCTTTTTCATTAAGAAATGAATCATTAGATACAAGAATTGTAAATTAACCGCTTTCGCTACTCTAATTTTATACTTTTTTCTTCTTCTTCTCTTTTTTTTTTTCTTTTTGTTTTTTTGTGTGCAATACCATTTGTAATTTAGTCTCCTTCGCAGCCGTTTTTAGGGTCGTCACGCAACGCTCCTTTTGTGTGACGACCCTAAAAATGGCTGCGAAGGAGACTATTTGTAATTGGGAATGCAAATCAACTGTTGTTGTTGTTGTTGTAACACAACGCCGATACGCTAGAGTCACGTTCGTGGCGTATGTCTCTTATCTTGAGCTTGGGCCGCCTGTGCTTGACATCAAAAAGGCACTAAATGCCGGTCGTGTCTAAAAGTACACACGAGTGACCACGAGTGACCACGAATGACCACGAATGACCACGAGTGACCACGAGTGACCACGAGTTGACCACGAGTGACCACGAGTGACCACGAGTGGCCACCAGTGAGAATGCATCAAAAAATTTTGTTGACGTCATGATGACGTCAGCATTACATCATTTTTATCAAATAATCACTATTTAACGGCAAACGGACCGTTTCTTCAGACCTTAGCAGCGGAAATCGACATTAACGCCATGTCTGAATGGGGAGGGGGCCTAGGGGACAGACAGGGAGGGGGAGGGGGAGGGGGAGGGGGAGGGGGGAGAAACCTCCCGCCACCCGCACCCTTTAATCTCGGTTCCCGCCACTTTTCTCTCACTTTCCGCACACTTAAAGCAACGCTTCCTGCGCTTCCGCCTCCCGTACACTTCCCGCCCTCTTTTCTACCCGGGCTGCAAGCTCTGTCCACCTCCCTACTCACCCCCACTTCCGAAGGGCGACAAAAGAAAGAAAGAGAAAAAGACAGAAAGAAAGAAAGAAAGATGGATAAAATGAGAAATAATAATATAGGAGTGGATATGCATCAAAATAGTTAGCAGACTCATCATGACGTCATCATTACATCATTTTATCAAGTTATTAATGTTTAGCCTCGAATAGATCGTTTGTGGAGAATTAAATAAATACAAAGAATACCTTACATTTTCTAAGACCACAAGTGAATGCATGAAAGAAAGAATGATTTCCTACATTTGTTCAAAATATCATTAAATTGCGACAAAAAATTAGGAAATCGACGGTACCGTGTTTTCTTACTGCTTATTTTTCTACAAAAATAAAACAAGGTCCATATTCAATTACAAACGAAACAAACAAACAAACAAACAAACACACAATGCCACTGACCACCTATTTTTTCCTCAAATCGTGAAAATATAGCCTTGCCAAACATGCCAAATGCCGGTCTCTCAATTTCTCGAAGATAAATCTTTGCGAAACTAGATTAAGAGAAATTTGTGACAGAAATAAATATTCGCGCTATAACAGCGAACACGGAAGGGAACGCCTGGGCGGCACCAGGCTAGTTTGAGATAAGCACTTACAGTCTTCTGAGTCTCGGTATAACTACACCCGTGGAATTTCCCACGCTATGAAATTGACCAAATTTTTTCTTTCGCACGAGCCGGCACATTCTTACTACTCGTCACATATTTTTTTATCACCGCCGCTGCTGCCGCTGTTGTATGTCCTCGATCAGCCTTTTTAAGAGAAACATTCTCTCAGAAGATTTCACGCCTATACATCAACACAATGGACTGCATTTGCGAAATACCATTTTCCTGGAGATTTGTAGCTGCTTGCATTTGGTAAGTAGGATTACGCGACAATGCACGTAACTACATTGGTTATTACACTGTACATTTCGTAAAATGTTCAAATTAACATTTAAATCTCACCTTTACAGTGGAAACGATTGCAGTCATTTTACTCTACTCATTTTTGTGATATAGACTGTGATGTTTGTATTAGCATCCCATTTTAGTTCGATCCACAATCCCATCTGTTATTTTAAAACTAGACTGCGAGTAGTCTCTAATTTTGGCGATGGCGATTGTGGGGCGGACGAAATGCACACGCGCGCACGAAAGTTCGAGGAGAACTTCTCGAACTTTCGCGCGCGCGTGTGTATTTCGTCCGCCCCACAATCGCCATCGCCAAAATTAGAGACTACTCGCAGTCTATTTTAAAACGTCTAATGAATAATTAACCATGACCAAGGCAGACACCGCAGGTGATAGAGGAATTCAAATATTTCGCAAATCGAAATCATGGATATTCCCTTTGATACATTTTCTGAGAAGGGACTAACAATTCTTCACGGGAAGGAGGGTGGGCGGAATTTTATTAGACTGCGAGCAGTCGTCTTTCTTTCTTGAGATCCTACTCGCGAGTGACGCTACTCGCGCGAGTGGCGCGAGTGGCACGAGTGACGCTACTTGTGCGAGGGGCGCGAGTGCTGCTACTTGCGGTCTCGCCCCTTGCGCTTCGCGAGCGGAGAAGAAAGAGAATACTCGCAGTTTAGGAGGTTCAGTTTATGAATCAGCAGGATGAGTGCCATATTTCTGCAATGGACGTACGATTATGAGCCCCTCCTCCAGTTCCGGGTGTCCACCCCCTTATGTAATACATTACAATACGATCCAATTCAATGACGCAATACAACGCAGTGTAATGCCATGTCCTTTAATGCAATGCTTTTTATCAGTTACTCGTACTGGGGTTTGCAAAGCTTTTTACAAGATTTATTTCTAGTTGAAAACAAAATGAACAAATTACTAGTCTAGGAAGGAGGTTCGCAAGAGTGGTATTAATCACTTGAAATACTTATGTCCCTTTCCCTTGTTTATTCTATTGCCTCATCTTTCATGTGGGTAAGGGGGAGGAGGACGGTTGTCTACGTTTCCCACACAAGGGTTGTAAGCCCATTCCAAGCCTCCTTTCTCTTTGTGGGTGTGTCTCGGTTTCTAGGTGTGGCTTTATATTAAAAAAAAAACAAGGAAGTTGAGCCGTCGCTCATTTCGGTCAGGTTTATTCTCTAATTTCACGTTATTGGTTGATCCGGCTTTTGAGTTTGCTGACGTCAGTGTTGGTGGGGGTAGGGAGATGGGCATTGGACGGTATGAAAAAGCTGAAGTTTACATGAGGGACTTAGCCTTGTTTTCCCTTCAATTTAATCACACAGATATTGTAACGTCATTGTCTCCATGGAATCCAACAAAAGAAAGGAATTTACTCCAAAAATTTGGATCAATTTCATAGCGTGGGAAATTCCACGGGGGTAGTTATACCGAGACTCAGAAGACTGTAAGTGCTTATCTCAAACTAACTTGGTGCCGCCCAGGCGTTCCCTTCCGTATTCGCTGTTAAAGCGCGAATATTTATTTCTGTCACAAATTTATCTTAATCTAGTTTCCCAAAGATTTATCTTCGAGAAATTGAGAGACCGGCATTTGGCATGTTTGGCAAGGCTATATTTTCACGATTTGAGAAAAAAATAGGTGGTCAGTGGCATTGTGTGTTTGTGTGTTTGTTTGTTTGTTTGTTTGTTTGTTTCGTTTGTAATTGAATATGGACCTTGTTTTATTTTTGTAGAAAAATAAGCAGTAAGAAAACACGGTTTCGTCGATTTCCTAATTTTTTGTCGCAATTTAATGATATTTTGAACAAATGTAGGAAATCATTCTTTCTTTCATGCATTCACTTGTGGTCTTGGAAAATGTAAGGTATTCTTTGTATTTATTTAATTCTCAACAAACGATCTAGTCGAGGCTAAACATTAATAACTTGATAAAATGATGTAATGATGACGTCATGATGACGTCTGCTAACTATTTTGATGCATATCCATTCCTATATTATTATTTCTCATTTTATCCCTCTTTCTTTCTTTTTTCGCCCTTCGGAAGTGGGGGTGGGAAGGGAGGTGGACAGAGCTTGCAGCCCGGGTAGAAAAGAGGGCGGGAAGTGTATGAGAGGCGGAAGCGCAGGAAGCGTTGCTTTAAGTGTGCGGAAAGTGAGAGAAAAGTGGCGGGAACCGAGATTAAAGGGTGCGGGTGGCGGGAGGTTTCTCCCCCCTCCCCCCCTCCCCCCTCCCCCTTCCCCCTCCCTGTCTGTCCCCTAGGCCCCCTCCCCATTCAGACATGGCGTAAATGTCGATTTCCGCTGCTAAGGTCTGAAGAAACGTTCCGTTTGCCGTTAAATAGTGATTATTTGATAAAAATGATGTGATGCTGACGTCATCATGACGTCAACAAAATTTTTTGATGCATTCTCACTCGTGGTCACTCGTGGTCACTCGTGGTCAACTCGTGGTCACTCGTGGTCACTCGTGGTCACTCGTGGTCATTCGTGGTCACTCGTGGTCACTCGTGGTCACTCGTGGTCACTCGTGTGTACTTTTAGACACGACCCTAAATGCCCGGCAGTCGGAAATTTCGTTTGACATTTCTGAACGAACAACGAACACTTTAACGAGGCTTAGGAGAGGCTTTCTGTGGAATTTCTTTCAAAATTTCCGACTGCCGGGCATTTAGTCCGACTGCCGCGCATTTAGTCCATTTGAGACCGTGCCCGGCAGTCTGGGCGAAAATCTTCTAAGTGGCAATAACCTGCAATAACATATCGAATTCATTGTGAGCCCAGGCTCAGACATTTCTACAACCAAGAAAACCAAAATGATTTTTGGAATCGCTTGACATTTCAAAACGAACATCTAATACTCTCAAGCCGTTTGTATGAGCTCAGCAGTGGAAATTCTGTAACTCTAAATTGAAATGTATTGAAATGTATTGTATTTCAGTTCGAACCTCCCAGCTATTACAATTACTGTTATCACTACTACATCTACTTTGAACTGCGATTAAATCGATGCCCCCGCGCTACCCCTGTGATTGTCAAGGTAAAGGTTTAGAGTAAGATACGACCTGTAGAATCTTGGTAGTTACTTGCTGAGGGTCAATATTTATATCTGAATACTCCAAATTTTATTTTTTCTTGTTTATTTGCTCCCACATAGATACATTTCTTTTTATTTGAAGCGACTAGAAACGTGATGATCTACAACGACCACAAGTGTTTCACTTGTACTGTCACTCCCTCTGCTTCATTTTACGCCCATCATTTTAATACATGCTAAAAAAAGGTCAGTAGAAGAAACAAAAGATTGCTTTCATCTTTAACAAACATTTTAAAAAACAGACACAATTTTCGTTCGTCATATTCGTATTCTCGGGTATGTTCTTCTGAATTTCAACTGCAGTTTCTGTTACTAATTCCACTCACCGAAACAATTTGTTGACATAAGAAAGAAGCGCTGCTAAATATAGTCAACCAATGGGCAACGTTCGGAGTCAAATTTCCAGTATTGCGAGAGAATCGATTCCCGCTATGTCCGCCCAATTGGAGAAGATGGTCTCTCAGTACAGTAGACGCATATCTGAGCTTGCTCATTGTACAAACCGCAGGGAAATATTATTCCCGCTTCAATATCATCCCCGTAGAGTTCTTCAAACCGGACAGCAGAGAGCTTCAAAAATTAAGCCCTTCACACAAAGAGCCAGCGTTCGCCAGTTTTCAATAATGCGTCGGAGCGATCGCTCTGTCAAAAGCGAACAGTTGCAAATGTTGATGAAAATGGCACTTCCTAATGAGGCATTTTCAAAACCGAAATCAGTGAGACTAGTGCATCCTGAAACGTTTAATATTCGGAGTGTTTGGAAGATTCTTGAAATGTTTAGTTCAAGAAGATTGGCGAATGTTGTCGTGACGTTATATTCAGCCGTAAGTTCTGCCCTTGCGATGTTTAGGATTTCCTGTCTTGGCTATCAACATATTCCCAGGATGTAGCAGTTTTCGCTAAGTCAAGCAATTTAACGTCTGCTGTGCGAATCCAGATAACTCTTTCGACGACATTCTTCAGCTGCCAGTTGGTAAGACATTCACGTAAACGAATTGACTCTAAATTTAGACTGGGGGCCTTTCTCACAATCGACGGATCTCCAGAAATCCTGTGCCACTTTTTGCAAACAAGAGAGATGGTTCTTCAAATGAGACGAAACGAAATAAAACTAAAAATACGTAAAATCACGTCGTCTGGAAGTTGATTAAACAGCATCATCAAAATGTTTTTAAAAAGCCCACACGAAACACGTTGTATTCTAAGATTTTCGGTGTACTAATTCTCTGTGCACCAGTGCACCGAATTCAGTGCACTTTAGTGCACTGAATTCACCAAATTCACCAAATCGGTGCTCCGGTGCACCAAAACGGTGCACTGGACTATGTAACACATTTGGGAAGCAACATCGTACACATAGCCGTTTGTGTCCGTATGACTGGCTGCCTATCTGTATGCGTGCCTCTTTTCGTCTTTATATTGACCTAACTGTGGATTTATCAACTGAGTTCATAAATCCAAATTTTTATGTTTCACTTCCCCAACGACGCGGCACCACGGTTTCTTTATAAACTAACCCCCTTGTTCACTAGTTGGACAAGTTTCATTGTGCTTGTTTAAGGTTACTCCGGACCTTCGCGGACGTCCTCTCATGTGCTCCGGGAAAAAATCGTATGCGCGCAATTTTAAAGGAAAGCACGGCAAACTATTTATCGTTGAAAAGCTTAATAAATGTAGATTTCGTAAAAAAATAGGAATTGGCAGTTTTTTAATTCCACGAAGGAAAATTGCAAAAATGACCGCGAAAATGACCATGCGTCATTCAATCAAACAAATGAATTAATAGGGTACCAAAATTCGCAGATTTCTGTGAAATTTGGCCGGAACATTCCTTAGATGTTGTGAAACAAAAGTGTGTCGGGGATTTTTGAAATATATAATATTTCACCCTTGGCGATCTTCAATGCAATGCCCATCGTGCATTCTTTGCTGCTCGAACTTGACAGATTAATTTAAAAATAATCCGTCAGGATATCGAAAAATGCTGACACACTTTTGATGATTGATCCTTTGTGATTAACACTGTGCAGCTATTTTGCCAATGCACTTGGATTTGATACCCTATTAATTCAATTGAATGGTCATTTTCGTGGTTGTTTGCGATTTTCTTTTGCGAAATTGAAGAAACCGGCAATTAATATTTTTCTCTGAAATCTACATTTATTAAGCTTTCCAACGATATGTAGATTGCCGTGTTTTCCTTTAAAATGGCGCACATACGAATTTTTTCTCCGAGGACACCCGCGAAGGTCCGGGGTAACCTCAAGTCACAATATCAGGCCGGCTCTTTCTGCATTCTAAAACGCCAAACTAAACTAACTAGGGCGAACAGATAAATGTTTTCCCAGCATCTAGACATCTGTTGGATCTACAAAAAAAAGGAAAAAAAGCAAGGCAGTTAAAATGGTGAATTGAGAAAAAAAACTGGACGCACAACATTTTATTGTCTCTTGTACGATATTTACAGACAAATTCGTTATGCCACTTCAAAATCAACATTTGCTATATTACTATTTTGTTGGAAACTACAGTTAAACCTGTGTGGTATAAATAGATTGACCTTCGTTATGTAACGAAAAGTTTGCAAGCCTGCAGCGAAAATCGAACTTGTAACCTCTATTATACCGGTGCGTTGCTCTACCAACTGAGCTTGGAAGACTTGATACCTTGCGAAAAGATCACTTGGGCTGCGTTTAAACTTAGACAAGACTGCGCAGTTGAAGAACCAGCCTACGTTCAAAATGAATCTGACTTTTTAATATGCCGCAAACTTAACCTTTATACTGCGGTTGCTCTGTAATGTAGATGCAGACGCACTTTGAGAAAAAATGAGCAAATACTACTCGGTAAAACGTGGATGTAATTAAGTCAACTTAACTGAAATGAAAGTAAGAATGTCATTTCATAAAAGAGTACTTCAATAAATTAGCAAACGCTTAGTGTTCATTTTTTGCAGTTGCTTTGTAATTTTGCTTATTTCCCGTCAAATGACGTCATAATCGCCATAAATTAACTACTTTGAATGTACTTCACACTGTCCACTGTCTGTCATTTAAGGTAAAGTCGCACGTGAGTCAAAGGAAACCCAAACGGCCGGAGGCTTAACCCCGGTTACTGTAGCATGGAGCAACTGAGAGTATTGTTACTCCCCCCTGGATGGGATGCTAGTCCATAGCAGGGTTCCCCCCAGCAGTACATTGCTGGTACCCATTTTATACACCTGGGTGGAGAGAGACAATGTGGGGTAAAGTTTCTTTGTCTAAGGAATCAACACAATGGCAGGGACCAGGCCTCGCCGAGCAACAATCTTCAGATGTAAAGTCCAACGAGCTACAACGTAGCCACTACACCAACATGTTAAAAGCCAAGTCCCAAGAAATTTACCTGGTAGTATTTTGACGGAGACCAACTGGTAGTCGCTCTTTTCTTCTTCCTGCTTTGTGGTCCCTTGGCTCTGGAATTCTGTTTCCTCTGTTTTCTCAGACGACGTTTCCCTTTTGGCGAGCGAAATAAATTTGTGTCGTGAAATAGCCAGTCTGAATAATAAAAAGAAATCGAGCTCAACTTTGACTTGCGATACTGTGGGTTTAACTGCAGCAATGAGCGTTATGCACAGTAATTTTCAACAACTTCCCTTGAAGGTCTTTTCCATTACCACGTATTTTGCACTGCGCAGGGCCTTGGCGCAGACCAAAAAAACTGATCTTAAAAACAAAAGCTTTGTAGAGCAGCAGCCATGGTTCTTAACAACAATTAGCAATACTATGATGAAATGAAGTAACATAATGTCATTCTACTTTATGCAACAGGGACTCAAAGGTCTATACATTTCTTCTTCATAGTCATTGCACAAAACGCTGGTATTTATCAAAGCTGTTCTCTGCAAAGGCAACTATTGTAGACCGGTACCTTGAAGTTATTTAAAAAATTAATTAAATGCCAATAAACGTGTAGTGCATGTCTGCCGTTGATTCAAATAGTTTGGCAACGGGATAGATTAAACAAAAACTTATTTTTAAGATAAATAAAATGTTAACGATACCAGATAAAGCCTTGGCGAAAATAAATAAAATCATGTTTGCGACACCAGCTACAGCTTTAGGTGATAAAAAAAAACAGTCAAATATAGAGTTAGTGTCGTAAGCTAAACTATAATTAGAAGCAACTCTGTTCTTGTTAAAAAATGTATCTGAAGAACACTATTCTTAAACTCGTCTTTTTAAAGTTTCCATATTCTCGGTGCTTCTTATCCCTTCCACTCTTTTTTTTCTTCTACCACAGTTATGTTAAGGTCAGTGTGTCTGTGTGACACAAAACTTTGGATGGATCAGTTATCAACTGAGTTGATAAGGTAAATTGTCCACCGTAAAGAAATTGAAAACTGACGTTCGGAGCGTTAGCCTTCCACTCTGACGAAGGGCTAGCGCTCGAAACGTTAGCTTTCAATTTCTTTACAGTGGACAATTTACCTTATCAACTCAGTTGATAAATCCAAAATGTCGTGTTTCACGTCCCCACCGACGCAGCACCACAATTTCTTTAGAAATTAACCCCCTCGTTTTTCTGACTGACTATCTCCCTGTCTGTCTGTCTGTCTGTCTGTCTGTCTGCACCATGTTTGTTTGTTTTCTTTCGTCTGTCTGTTTGTCTGCCTGTCTGTCTTTTTGTCTGTCTGCCTGACTGTTTGTCTGTTTGCACAATTTATGTTTGTGTCCGTATGTCTGTACAGTAATAACT
This sequence comes from Siderastrea siderea, assembly GCA_964030785.1. Taxonomy (NCBI): domain Eukaryota; kingdom Metazoa; phylum Cnidaria; class Anthozoa; order Scleractinia; family Rhizangiidae; genus Siderastrea; species Siderastrea siderea. The sequence goes on along the minus strand of OZ034968.1, from coordinate 21,566,340 downwards.
ATTCATTTCTCGAAGATAAGAAGTCCCTTACTCCCTTCTTGAAACTAGAAACACCTGATGCTTGACGAACTGACAGTGGTAACACATTCCACATATCAACAATCCTATTAAAAAAGCTAAACTTGCCTTGCCCCTTGCCTTCCCATTGCCATCCTGGGACAAGGTCTCGAGCACCTGAACTACGACTGGGAACGCTGCACGGAAGGTATATAAAGCATGTCTCTCAAAACGTTCTTTAAAAATCACCTAAAAACTAGTTCTATGAAGTAAGAAAAAATATTCGCATAATAAATATACCAAGAAAAGTTTGTAAGCCCGGGCTTACTGGCTTAAAGGGGGCTACGCCCCTGCTTGTCCAACTAGGGGGTTAGTTTATAAAGAAACCGTGATGCCGCGTCGTTGGGGAAGTGAAACATAAAAATTTGGATTTATGAACTCAGTTGATAAATCCATAGTTAGGTCAATATAAAGACGAAAAAAGGCACGCATACAGATAGGCAGCCAGACATACGGACACAAACATAAATTTGTTGACCATTCGGTAACCGGTCAAGAACTGAATTTATTAAGTAGCTACAAGTTTAAATACATGTTATCTGCATATGTGCGTGGCAATGCAATTAAGATATAAGTGCGTGTAATTATTACATGATAAGGTGCGAATGAATATGATTACTGCATTGTGCAACACCTTTCCCCTTTTCAAAGCTAAGGGAAAGCAAAAAAAAAACAAAGAAAGTCCATTACAGCGTTGCACATCATGTGTTTTTTAGTTCACTGATTTTCCTTCGCGTAAATGGTCATTAATTCTTTAAAGCAGTTTCTAATGTTCTTTAGGCAGTCTATGCTGTACTGTTCTTTACATAACATAGTCTTTAAACCTTGCAGGAAGTCTGCGTTCTCTTGTTGAACGTCGGGGTGCGGTAGGTTCTGCCAGTGGCGCGCGTTCTGATTCCATTAGTGTCGTGGGTGTTGACTGATCCATTTGTTCTGTTGGTCCACTTTCCGAGGGTATAGATGCAGTTTCAAAGCGGTCACAACTGTCAGGTGGTTCCACCTTCGCCTCCCTTATTTGTGCGTGGTTTCGCCGGACTGGTCCCATTCGTGTGTTCACAAGGCAGGCCCTTGGTGCGGGTTTTCCAATTACCTCCCCAAAGATCCATGGTTGTTGCCTGTTCGTGGGCCTAGGCTTCACATATACCTTTTCTCCCTTTGAGAACTCTTTAAGCGGCGCCGATGCTCTCTTATCGTACTGGGCCTTTGCTTTTCGTCTCCTATCTGCAATGTTTTGCTGTACCAAACTTGGCGACGCTGCCTGCGGAACAAGTTGGCTCGGAGCAGTAGGTATGATGTCGTTAAGTCTTCTGGACATCAGCCGTTGTGCTGGTGAGTAACTGTATCCCTGTTGGGGTGTGTTACGATATGCTAAGAGTGCCAGATAGGGATCCTCGTGGCGGGACTTCTTTAGAATATTCTTTGCAATCTTGACCGCTGATTCAGCTTTTCCGTTTGCCCGGCTGTAGTAAGGTGACGACTTAATCATAGTAAATCCGTATTCTCGAGCAAAGCTTGAATACTCGTGGCTGTCAAACTGTGGGCCATTGTCGGTTATGCATTCGTCTGGAATTCCGTGTCGAGCGAAGTTCCTCTTCATGGCTCGAATGACCGTGCTTGCTGTTGTGTTTCTGAGAGAGTCTAGTTCAAAGAAGTCGCTATAGTGGTCGACCATAACAAGATAGTTATTTCCGGCCAGCTGAAAAATATCTGCACTTACTCTCGACCATGGTCGGTTGGGAATTTCATAAGATTTCATTGGTTCTTGAGGTCGCTCGCTTAGGTATTGGGAACAAACTCCACACGATAAACATGTCTCTCTGATAGCTGCCTGCATTCCTGGCCAAAAAAGAGACTCGCGTGCTCGTCTTATGCTACTGTCTGCCCCTTGGTGCGCTTTATGTATTTTTCGTAGCATCTCAGGTCGTAGAGAAGCTGGGATTATGACTTGATGAGATTTGTAGAGAACATCATCATAAACTGACAACTCGTCTCTGAAGTTCCAGTAAACTCTGAGTTCCTGTGGTGCTTCCTTCCTTTCTGAGGGCCAACCACTCGTTACCACTGTTTGTAGAGCTGTTAGGACAGGATCTTTGGCGGTTTCTTGTCTTATCCTTTTTAGTGTGTCGGCTGTAACCCGATTTGGTGTGAGATCCATTTCCTCCAATTCCAATCGAAAGACTTCACATTCCTGCTTGCCAGCAAAGGTGTGGTCAGGATCGGTGACGGTCGCGCGTGACGGCCGCGCGGCCGCGCGCGAGAGAGTGTCCGCTACGTACAGCTCTTTCCCTTTCTTGTAACGGACTGTGAACTGATATTTCTGCAATTTTAGCATCATTCTTTGCAACCTGCGAGGGGCTTTGCTGAGTGGCTTCTTAAATATTGTCTCTAAAGGCTGGTGATCCGTGTGGACCGTTATGTCATGCTTGCCGTACAAGTACTGATGCCACTTATCCATGCAAGACACAATAGCAAGGCACTCCTGCTCGATCTGGGCGTAGTTCTTTTCCGTGCTGTTGAGCGTATGCGAAGTAAAACAGACAGGCTGGTCATTTTGTAGTAATACACCACCGATGGCGTCTTCAGATGCGTCCACTTGAAGTGTTACTGGAAGGGTTGCGTCGTAGTATCGTAGGGCGGTTGTCGAAGCAATGAGATCCTTTGCTGAGTTAAATGCATTTTCATGATTGTTTGACCATAAAAATACAGAGTCCTCCTTTGTCAAGTCTCTGAGTGGAAGGACTGTTTCGGATAAGTTGTGACAGAACTTGCTTAGATACTGGCACATACCGAGAAAACGCTGCACTCCCGCTTTGTCAGTTGGCTTTGGCATCCCTGTGATAGCAGCCACTTTGTCTGGATCAGGTTCTACTCCATTGTCGGTTAGTTTATGTCCCATGAAGGTAACAGAGGGAGATTTGAATTGAAGGTTCTTAGCAGAGAGTCGTAGGTCATATTTGCTGCACTTCTCTAGCAAGTTTGTCAGATTTCTGTCGTGATCGATATCTGCTTCCTCCTTTGTGTCTCCACATCCAAATACGCAGATGTCATCAGCAATGTTGATTACCCCACGAAGGCCGTCTAAGAATTCATGTTGCCGCCGCTGATACTCCTCCGGTCCCGAAGCTATCCCGAATGGCATGCGGTTGTAACAATATCGCCCGTTTGGTCCCTGAAACGTTGTGAGTAGCGACGACTCGTCATCCAAAACTATGGTATGGAAAGCCTCAGACACATCCACAATAGTGAACACTTTAGCCTTGGTCAGTAGTGGAAGCTTCTCTTCGATCGTTGGTATTGTGTGCTTCGGTCTTTTGATTGCCTTGTTAATGGTTTGGCTCGGGTCAATGCATATACGGAGTTTGCCATTCGGTTTTTCTTTCACCAGAATGTTGGAGAGCCAATCGGTAGGTTGTGTTACCGGCCTTATGATGCCTTCATCGCACAATCTCTTTAGCTCTTCGTTTACTCTTTCCAACTTTGCAACAGGAACTCGGCGCGTTGGAGCGTGTACAGGAGAAATACTGGGATCAAGAGAGATGTGCATGGGGGTTCCAAGAGGTTTTCCGCGGCCTGGCTTGAATACGTTCGAGTAGTGTTCTAAAACGTCCTCCTTTGTCAACTTTCCTAGTGGTGGAAGCGTTTGTGGAGTTTTTTCCTCAACTGCGTGTGTTTCGTCGGCGTAGATCTTCAAATAATCCAATGCTTGTGCGTCCTTCCCGCAGAGAAGTGGTGGCTTGTTATAAGGCAGGTCGACCACAAGGAAATCTATCATGTGTATCTTTCCTTTTCTATCACAGCAGAGGGTAACCTGGCCTTTTGGGCGCATGGTTTCGCTTCCGTAAGTGTTGATTTTACTTCTGGTCTTCGAAATCTGTGCGTCGGGAAATAACTCGTCTAACAAACTGCTGGGCATAGTGTTACACGTGGATGCCGAGTCAATTTGTGCTTTTACAACTTTAGTTTTCCTTCCTTGAATGAGGTGTAGGTGGGCAAAGAATTTTCTTCCATGCTGTGGTGCTGTTTCACAGTCCGCAGCGAACGCTTCTTCGCCTGTATCATTGCTGATACCGTCCTTGCCGTCTTGTTCCTCCTCTACAAGCTCGGGCGAAATGACCAGTAATGCTGCACCTGTTGCATCTCTTGCCGAATGCTGGGCAATGCTGTTGGCGGGGCTGTTGATGACTGCCGCGGCACCAGTAACACAATGGCGGTGTTGACCCCGAGCCTTGACTTGTAGATGTTGATTTACTCGTAAAATTGACCTGCTCTTCCTGCGTGTTTCTGGCAGTTTTCATTAACTTATTCGAGAATGTAGTCGATTCAAAAGCTTTAGCAACTTCAACAACTTCTCGTAATGTGACCTTTGTTTGTGCGGTGTCTCTATGTCTGTGTCCTTTCCCAATTAATTTCACACGAAGGGCTTCAGAAGTTAAACCGGCGATGAACTGGTCTCTAGTAAGCTCGTCAGCGAAATTTTCATATTCACACTGTGCTGATTGATTGCGTACTCGCGTCTCCCAGGAAGCGATTGATTCGTTTTCGTTTTGTAACAAGCGAAGGAACTTTTGTCGTTCCTCAGAGACTCCGATGCTCGCACCGTAATATTCTCTCAAAGCATTGAGAACCATGTGAGGCTTCTTCTGATCATCTTCGGTAAGACCCAAGCTGTATTTGTACAAACATACGGAAAATCAGTGAACTAAAAAACACATGATGTGCAACGCTGTAATGGACTTTCTTTGTTTTTTTTTTGCTTTCCCTTAGCTTTGAAAAGGGGAAAGGTGTTGCACAATGCAGTAATCATATTCATTCGCACCTTATCATGTAATAATTACACGCACTTATATCTTAATTGCATTGCCACGCACATATGCAGATAACATGTATTTAAACTTGTAGCTACTTAATAAATTCAGTTCTTGACCGGTTACCGAATGGTCAACATGGTGGCAGCGAGTCAGTTGTTTAGCCCTCTTACGGCTTAGCGATTTAGTGTTTCAACAACCCGGTAGCGCACCTGCGAGTATGGCCACGAACACCCCGTTTCCGGAGTTCAAAACGACAGGAGATGATAAGCATGACATAGAAGTATTTATCGAAGATTTGATGATCAGAAGAAGCCTCACATGGTTCTCAATGCTTTGAGAGAATATTACGGTGCGAGCATCGGAGTCTCTGAGGAACGACAAAAGTTCCTTCGCTTGTTACAAAACGAAAACGAATCAATCGCTTCCTGGGAGACGCGAGTACGCAATCAATCAGCACAGTGTGAATATGAAAATTTCGCTGACGAGCTTACGAGAGACCAGTTCATCGCCGGTTTAACTTCTGAAGCCCTTCGTGTGAAATTAATTGGGAAAGGACACAGACATAGAGACACCGCACAAACAAAGGTCACATTACGAGAAGTTGTTGAAGTTGCTAAAGCTTTTGAAGCGACTACATTCGCGAATAAGTTGATGAAAACTGCCAGAAACACGCAGGAAGAGCAGGTCAATTTTACGAGTAAATCAACATCTACAAGTCAAGGCTCGGGGTCAACACCGCCATTGTGTTACTGGTGCCGCGGCAGTCATCAACAGCCCCGCCAACAGCATTGCCCAGCATTCGGCAAGAGATGCAACAGGTGCAGCATTACTGGTCATTTCGCCCGAGCTTGTAGAGGAGGAACAAGACGGCAAGGACGGTATCAGCAATGATACAGGCGAAGAAGCGTTCGCTGCGGACTGTGAAACAGCACTACAGCATGGAAGAAAATTCTTTGCCCACCTACACCTCATTCAAGGAAGGAAAACTAAAGTTGTAAAAGCACAAATTGACTCGGCATCCACGTGTAACACTATGCCCAGCAGTTTGTTAGACGAGTTATTTCCCGACGCACAGATTTCGAAGACCAGAAGTAAAATCAACACTTACGGAAGCGAAACCATGCGCCCAAAAGGCCAGGTTACCCTCTGCTGTGATAGAAAAGGAAAGATACACATGATAGATTTCCTTGTGGTCGACCTGCCTTATAACAAGCCACCACTTCTCTGCGGGAAGGACGCACAAGCATTGGATTATTTGAAGATCTACGCCGACGAAACACACGCAGTTGAGGAAAAAACTCCACAAACGCTTCCACCACTAGGAAAGTTGACAAAGGAGGACGTTTTAGAACACTACTCGAACGTATTCAAGCCAGGCCGCGGAAAACCTCTTGGAACCCCCATGCACATCTCTCTTGATCCCAGTATTTCTCCTGTACACGCTCCAACGCGCCGAGTTCCTGTTGCAAAGTTGGAAAGAGTAAACGAAGAGCTAAAGAGATTGTGCGATGAAGGCATCATAAGGCCGGTAACACAACCTACCGATTGGCTCTCCAACATTCTGGTGAAAGAAAAACCGAATGGCAAACTCCGTATATGCATTGACCCGAGCCAAACCATTAACAAGGCAATCAAAAGACCGAAGCACACAATACCAACGATCGAAGAGAAGCTTCCACTACTGACCAAGGCTAAAGTGTTCACTATTGTGGATGTGTCTGAGGCTTTCCATACCATAGTTTTGGATGACGAGTCGTCGCTACTCACAACGTTTCAGGGACCAAACGGGCGATATTGTTACAACCGCATGCCATTCGGGATAGCTTCGGGACCGGAGGAGTATCAGCGGCGGCAACATGAATTCTTAGACGGCCTTCGTGGGGTAATCAACATTGCTGATGACATCTGCGTATTTGGATGTGGAGACACAAAGGAGGAAGCAGATATCGATCACGACAGAAATCTGACAAACTTGCTAGAGAAGTGCAGCAAATATGACCTACGACTCTCTGCTAAGAACCTTCAATTCAAATCTCCCTCTGTTACCTTCATGGGACATAAACTAACCGACAATGGAGTAGAACCTGATCCAGACAAAGTGGCTGCTATCACAGGGATGCCAAAGCCAACTGACAAAGCGGGAGTGCAGCGTTTTCTCGGTATGTGCCAGTATCTAAGCAAGTTCTGTCACAACTTATCCGAAACAGTCCTTCCACTCAGAGACTTGACAAAGGAGGACTCTGTATTTTTATGGTCAAACAATCATGAAAATGCATTTAACTCAGCAAAGGATCTCATTGCTTCGACAACCGCCCTACGATACTACGACGCAACCCTTCCAGTAACACTTCAAGTGGACGCATCTGAAGACGCCATCGGTGGTGTATTACTACAAAATGACCAGCCTGTCTGTTTTACTTCGCATACGCTCAACAGCACGGAAAAGAACTACGCCCAGATCGAGCAGGAGTGCCTTGCTATTGTGTCTTGCATGGATAAGTGGCATCAGTACTTGTACGGCAAGCATGACATAACGGTCCACACGGATCACCAGCCTTTAGAGACAATATTTAAGAAGCCACTCAGCAAAGCCCCTCGCAGGTTGCAAAGAATGATGCTAAAATTGCAGAAATATCAGTTCACAGTCCGGTACAAGAAAGGGAAAGAGCTGTACGTAGCGGACACTCTCTCGCGCGCGGCCGCGCGGCCGTCACGCGCGACCGTCACCGATCCTGACCACACCTTTGCTGGCAAGCAGGAATGTGAAGTCTTTCGATTGGAATTGGAGGAAATGGATCTCACACCAAATCGGGTTACAGCCGACACACTAAAAAGGATAAGACAAGAAACCGCCAAAGATCTGTCCTAACAGCTCTACAAACAGTGGTAACGAGTGGTTGGCCCTCAGAAAGGAAGGAAGCACCACAGGAACTCAGAGTTTACTGGAACTTCAGAGACGAGTTGTCAGTTTATGATGATGTTCTCTACAAATCTCATCAAGTCATAATCCCAGCTTCTCTACGACCTGAGATGCTACGAAAAATACATAAAGCGCACCAAGGGGCAGACAGTAGCATAAGACGAGCACGCGAGTCTCTTTTTTGGCCAGGAATGCAGGCAGCTATCAGAGAGACATGTTTATCGTGTGGAGTTTGTTCCCAATACCTAAGCGAGCGACCTCAAGAACCAATGAAATCTTATGAAATTCCCAACCGACCATGGTCGAGAGTAAGTGCAGATATTTTTCAGCTGGCCGGAAATAACTATCTTGTTATGGTCGACCACTATAGCGACTTCTTTGAACTAGACTCTCTCAGAAACACAACAGCAAGCACGGTCATTCGAGCCATGAAGAGGAACTTCGCTCGACACGGAATTCCAGACGAATGCATAACCGACAATGGCCCACAGTTTGACAGCCACGAGTATTCAAGCTTTGCTCGAGAATACGGATTTACTATGATTAAGTCGTCACCTTACTACAGCCGGGCAAACGGAAAAGCTGAATCAGCGGTCAAGATTGCAAAGAATATTCTAAAGAAGTCCCGCCACGAGGATCCCTATCTGGCACTCTTAGCATATCGTAACACACCCCAACAGGGATACAGTTACTCACCAGCACAACGGCTGATGTCCAGAAGACTTAACGACATCATACCTACTGCTCCGAGCCAACTTGTTCCGCAGGCAGCGTCGCCAAGTTTGGTACAGCAAAACATTGCAGATAGGAGACGAAAAGCAAAGGCCCAGTACAATAAGAGAGCATCGGCGCCGCTTAAAGAGTTCTCAAAGGGAGAAAAGGTATATGTGAAGCCTAGGCCCACGAACAGGCAACAACCATGGATCTTTGGGGAGGTAATTGGAAAACCCGCACCAAGGGCCTGCCTTGTGAACACACGAATGGGACCAGTCCGGCGAAACCACGCACAAATAAGGGAGGCGAAGGTGGAACCACCTGACAGTTGTGACCGCTTTGAAACTGCATCTATACCCTCGGAAAGTGGACCAACAGAACAAATGGATCAGTCAACACCCACGACACTAATGGAATCAGAACGCGCGCCACTGGCAGAACCTACCGCACCCCGACGTTCAACAAGAGAACGCAGACTTCCTGCAAGGTTTAAAGACTATGTTATGTAAAGAACAGTACAGCATAGACTGCCTAAAGAACATTAGAAACTGCTTTAAAGAATTAATGACCATTTACGCGAAGGAAAATCAGTGAACTAAAAAACACATGATGTGCAACGCTGTAATGGACTTTCTTTGTTTTTTTTTTGCTTTCCCTTAGCTTTGAAAAGGGGAAAGGTGTTGCACAATGCAGTAATCATATTCATTCGCACCTTATCATGTAATAATTACACGCACTTATATCTTAATTGCATTGCCACGCACATATGCAGATAACATGTATTTAAACTTGTAGCTACTTAATAAATTCAGTTCTTGACCGGTTACCGAATGGTCAACAAATTTATGTTTGTGTCCGTATGTCTGGCTGCCTATCTGTATGCGTGCCTTTTTTCGTCTTTATATTGACCTAACTATGGATTTATCAACTGAGTTCATAAATCCAAATTTTTATGTTTCACTTCCCCAACGACGCGGCATCACGGTTTCTTTATAAACTAACCCCCTAGTTGGACAAGCAGGGGCGTAGCCCCCTTTAAGCCAGTAAGCCCGGGCTTACAAACTTTTCTTGGTATATTTATTATGCGAATATTTTTTCTTACTTCATAGAACTAGTTTTTAGGTGATTTTTAAAGAACGTTTTGAGAGACATGCTTGACCGTGCAGCGTTCCCAGTCGTAGTTCAGGTGCTCGAGACCTTGTCCCAGGATGGCAATGGGAAGGCAAGGGGCAAGGCAAGTTTAGCTTTTTTAGTAGGATTGTTGATATGTGGAATGTGTTACCACTGTCAGTTCGTCAAGCATCAGGTGTTTCTAGTTTCAAGAAGGGAGTAAGGGACTTCTTATCTTCGAGAAATGAATAGTTATTACTCTTTTTTTTTGTCAATATTGATATTTTGTAATTTTTTCTTCGTGTTTTTTTTTTTTCTTTTAAGGTGGCCAGCCTTGTATGGGGTCTATGACTCTTTTGCTGACCGTCCTTATGGCACACACTGTATTTTATTTAGTCTTTTTTTATTGTCTCATGCCATTAAATTGTAATAAATCAAGCAGTTTAATTTTATTATTGCTCTATGTGCAGCAGAGCATGTCCTTTCCAACACAGTTGCCTTGTCAACTATGTTGTAAGGAAAGAGCGTAGATCTCATCGAGGCACCCCAAGAAGCGAGAGTGGTAATAAATATCATGGGAGCTGAGAGAGGGGATCCGTCGGTTTGAAAGGAAGTATATGAGTAAGGGAAACAGATTGCAGCTGAGTTTGACATTGAGCCAAGCATGCCAAGAACAACCAGAAGGCAGCAACACGGTGAATGTCCCAGCCACAAACCCAGAGTCCTACTAGCAAAGAGCTTTGTATCTCCCTCTTATTGAACATCTAATTCAAGAAATGAATGACAGGTTCTTATCACAGGAGGATCGCTTCCTAGGCCAGTAACTTCTCCCTCCCAACAAAACTGCAACGATTAAGCAACGACGTCCAAGATAAGATATATGCAGCGTACAAGAACGATCTGACCGACAAGAGAGAGTACGACAACGAGATGTTGCAAATTTTTTAGCCGTGGAAAAGCTGGTTTAAAGAACGCAAAAAATCTAACATTTCAAAAATTATCAGTTGCCAAGTTCGTTTCAGAAATTAAGTGTGTGCAGGTTCACCTTCATTTTCAATAGTCGGTCTCAGTAACCGTTGCATTGCTGCCACTGCTGTTAACTTTTTCACCTTTCGTTCAAACTTAAGCTTTTGCCAACCAATATACTTGGCTGCAACGGCCTATCTATTGTGGCGTTCGGGTTTCATGGGCGCGTTTGAAAGCAGAGGAGAAAACAAAAATGCAGATGTTACCTTCCCATTCGATGTGACCTCCTGTGGCACCAAACTCCAATAGCAAAACACAACAACAAAGCAAAGGCGATACTGGATAAGGTGTAATAAACCAGTCTTAACTTGAAGGCTGATTTTCGTTTGACTTCTTCGTCAGTTTGCCCTGTGGATTCTTCTGTGGCTTTATTCACCAAAACATGAAAAATAAATAAATAAATAAATAAATAAATACAGACGCGACATGAGAGTCAATGCGACACAGTATGAAAAACTAGAGGCACAGTTTGACTGAAAGGAAATCGTTTTACCTGAAGTGGACTGTGTAGGTACCTTCCCTTTCTTTGTTGATTCTGTTGTAGTAAAAAAAAAGAAAAGGAAAATAGCATGATAAATTATCCCATAAGTGAAAAATGAACAACCAAGTGACTGGATGATGTTAACACTATACAAAGCCTAGATTGCAATCAACTTTTTTATCTATCAATTTAATCCCTGCAAATACGACGAAAAAAAATGTTAAAAGGATTTATTAAGAAAAATTCCAGAGAGGTATTTTCTTTGTTTTTGTACTCCAAAATGACTACTGTTGCATTTGAAACGATTTGTTCCTCACCTTCCGTCATGCAGAATTTACAAGACTTGTTGCAATGCTCCCTCATAAAATTTTCCTGATCCTTGCAGTAGCCTATTACAGCGGCTTTCTCAGGACACCTATCCGCATAGTTGGGGTCATCTTCACAAGCTAACAATCAAAATAAAACGTACAAAATTCAGAGTGATTCAGTGTGGTCGTCAGCGCTACCAAGCTATTGAGAAAAACCTGTGACTCCAAGAAAGGAAAAGGTCAAGCTGTGTAGTCAGTAAAGGTAAAGTTCACATATGTTCTCTGGGTTAATATTACTCACGTAAAAAAGGGTAATTTACATGGTCAGCTACAAACGGAAAAATAAGAAATGACAACCGTCATTGCAGTGAAGTATACCAACTTCAGAGTTGAATAAGAGGAACCTGAAACATTCAGGCTTAAGCTTTCAAGCTTGAATTTTCAGGTCTTTCTTCTTCAACTGCTAAAGTCGACATACTTATCTGTAGTGATAGTCTTCATTTCTTTTTTCATCCACAGTTCTCATGTATGATTATTTCATATATTCACATTCAAAATTATATATTCACATTCATATATTCACATTCAAAATTATTGGCTTAGCTGCCGTTGTAAATTATCATTTAAACAAATAAAGAAGGCAAAACTATGTACTATACTCTGATAAAGCATGACGTTTTAGCCAATCACAGCTCGCACAGGTTTCAGTCTACATTATAAAGGTAGTTATTCAGTTAGCCATTGAATAAGTTGGTCAGTCAGTCACTTGGTTGATTAGTTTACTTGGTGATTCTCTGGTATCCAAGATGGCAGATCCAAGTTGACAACTATACTCGACAAGTCGTTAGCTCACTTTAAGAGACTCCATAACAGTTATGGGAGAATTTTCATGGAAAGCCAAGGATTAAAATACCTACTTACCAGTAGAATTTGCTGTTATTGTTTTTGTTAAAAGGAGTAAGATGAGGGCAAGAACCTTGATCATCTCTTCACTCAACACGAAACTACAAATGAAAGAAACGTTGCTTCAAAAAAAGTCTTAAAAAATCCCAAAATTCGAGATGTTTGTTCCCTGATAGCAAGGACTCCCCTAGTGTTTATTATTATATTTCTAATTACTTTGTAAGAAAAAGATTCATTTTACTTCATACCACGGGTTCGAATCCTGTTGATGCACCGAAAATCTTGTTTTCTGGGCTTAATTCGCAATTACAATTACAACTGCGATGGTCACATCTTCATTTCAAGAGTTGATAATGGAGAGAGAATTAAGTAGACCTCGTGCAGGATCCACAAATTGCTTTGTAATTTCTTCAGGTCTGATAAAAAGAAGCGAAATATTCTTTTTGATAGGCGTTCATTACATTTTTTACACTGAACTTCAAATCATGCACGTACGGATAAAGAACAAAAGTTACGTGGGTGTGACATTTACAAGGAATTGTTAGCACTAGGAAAAACTCGAAGTACAATTGAGGTGAATGCTATACCCTTAACATATTTTGTCACCTTCAATTACAAACCAACCAGCTTAAGTTGTTACGGGAAATATACGAATTGTATATCACTCGACGGCCGTAAAGCAATTACACAAGCCAAATGAAGTGCGATGAATATGCGCGTAAATTCCCTCAACTGGGTTCGTTTCGAGTTTTATCAAAAAACCAACATAAATTTTAGATAACAAATGAACAGATGAAATTAAGGCCCTTAGATGTCTCTGGACAAGGAAATTTTTATTCAATATTTTTGAAAAGATAAGGTTAAGGCTGAGTTTCTGTTGTTACAGTCCGTGAAATGTTCCTAGATTTTGTGAATTTCCACCATAAAAATTTCATTTCCACTTTCGACCTTTTTTGGAGAGTCCTGACGCAAACTGAGGTGAAGTCACGTATAACCAAAATCCCTCCCTCACCTGTGTCATAAAATCGATGCATCATATACATCCACCCATTTTGCACAAATATTATGGAAGAGCCTTAAACACAAGGGCTCATTTCGAAAAAGACTTTTATCAATTTTAGGTTGCAAACTTACCAGCTTTAGATAACTCTGTCTCACCAAATAGAAACAAAAGGGACGAAAGGATTTTATCGTTGTTCCTTCCAGGGCGTAATAAATTTCTATCAGCCAACAGGCATATTTAACTAAGTTTTGTATTAATATAATTAAATCTGTGTTTGTTGTCATTTCGCGAAAAAATACTTAGACGTATAACACGACTATAGACAGCTAATAGGTGGGCCATTAGCTAACTGACCAATAGAACTTCCTGAAAGAAATTATCAATGTTAATACCAATTACCAAAAATGTTGCCTCGGTTGCCTGCATATATTTTTCTTTCTTAAATTATAGTCTAAGTGAGATGATTCGTAAATAAATACCCTTTGATCATTAACCTTTATTTATTAAAAAATAAAACACAGGTCTTGGCCGTTCCGGGCGAAAAAGAACTATTGCGCTGTCCTATGTCATCAGTTGAAGCCTACAAGCAGCATTCGCGCTCTTATTATTACTTTATTTTATTTTATTTTCTGAATTTTTTTTCTCTTGGACTCCGAATGTCTGAGAATTTGGAGGACTTCTTTGCAAAAGGTTGCTGTGCAAAAAGACCTAATTATTATAGGGATCTTCAGCATTCAGGCATTCATCTACCGTGAATTTAGAAATTGTTGAAAAACGGTTCTCCTGTGGTTAAATTACGCAATGGATCCTGAAGCGAATGCGACAGACATTGCGTACTATGTAATACTAATGGTAAGTTATACCACGAGCAATTTATTAAAACAAGCAGAACATCCTTCACCATCTTTCAATTCACATGAAAACTATCAATATAACAAACATTAACGCGTATGTACGCATGCAAGATATGTGAATGTACGAGAACGATGCATGTATCCATCAACCTGAAAAAAAGCTCAATTCGAAATATTCCGTATTGCGAAACCTCGTGCCAATATAAGTAACCTTTTAATGGTTAAGACGTGATCGTTTGCCTCAAACGTTTTATATTATTACTTTCTGAAACAAATATTCAATCCTGCACTTTTTACTGATTCCACACTGGAAAATGAACATTTTAATGGCAAATCCGTCAACAGTGCACCTCTTTTCAAAAGAAACTTTATTAAAGCATTAACCATTTCCTTAGAAAAAAAAAGTAGGCCGAAAAAAGGTAATTGAGCTTTTGCCTTATATAAGCGTTTGCAGAATTGTGAGGCTTGCTATCACGTTTTATGGACGTGGCCTTTTGCAGCAAGGACCAAGAAATACCATGGCTGCAAGAAACTGGGTCAAGTTCAAGAATGTGGTCAAGGTAAAACGAATTGCATAAATAAAGGAAGTTTTAATCTAAGGATCCCTTTAGCTCCTTTTAATGATTTCTGCGAATTTTTATGTTAAAAACATAAAAAAAATGGGAATTATTAGGGCCTTCACTTATGTATTTTGGAAGTTCTTTACTTCCAAATTCAAGAAGTCACGTACGACAATTTTTAATTATTTTTTTTAAATTAATCTATATTTGGTAACTCCCACTTCCTAATTACATTACAATATCTGAACTTAAACACACATATTTCAAAGAAAATAATATAAAGAGACAAGCAAATTTCAAAAGAATACAGGTAATTTAGTTTATACATTATATTTAGTTAAGACAAGGGCAGAAGAGATAAGAAGAAAAGAGAGGAGGGAGAAACATCTTCCTTACACGTTATGTTTCTCAAAAATACATTTTTGTTTGAATCTTTTGATGAAGTCTTGAAGGATCAGTGCTTCTTTATGGGGCGCCATACTGGACATTATTACAAACTATTTCAATATATAATAGATTTTAAAGTTACCTGCTAAACTTTACATTGAGTATTCTCGTTGCTTTTTTTCTTGCCAAATTCCAACTACATATGCTATGTTTTACAAAAAAGAATGTTGTGTTCTCATACAGTATGGTCAACTTTACGTACCGTGTGGTATGATGCACCGCGCGCCGGTTTTTCCAAAATAGCTCCCAGGTCCCTCTTGGCCATTTTTTGCAGAAGCCAAAAATGGCGGCTCTATGCGATATAGCAGCCTCCGAGAGAATAGGCCTGACTAATAATTTTTTTCAATGGACAAAAGCACCACTTGCAGAAGCAGAACAATATATTTCTCCGTTCGTACCAATTGAAAGTTACACGAAAGGCTTGCAGAGGCTGGAGAGCTGTTTTTATTTCAAAACAGAGAGCTGCAGAACTATTGCTTCTTTCAGAGCACGATTTGGAAATGGACAACTTTCATAGCAATATGGATGAGTTGTTCACATGCCTGAAAAGACTCCGAGTTTACTTTGAGAAAACGGCAGGAGACTTAAGTTAAGACCTTGAGTAGAAGGAGGCAAGAGTTCCAAATTAATGATGAACAGAACTGGACTTCCAGTCGAGACGGGGAACTAAGAGAAATCATGCAAACTCGCATGCTGGGTGCACTGTATAGCAGGGGAATAAAGGTGCAGCGATGGAAAGTTAAGTAACTGATGCGTGAGCTAGATCCACTTGAAACAGCACTTCGATGGAGAGGAACTATTTGTCGACGAAAATACAATGTGCGATGTCCAAAAGCCTTATGGCATATCAATGGTAATCACAAGATGATACGCCGGCGGTTTGTAATCCATAAGGCTATTGATGGGTATTCCAGACTGGCTCCATACGTATACTGTGCAAACAACAACAACTCAGACACAGTCTTTGACTGTTTCAAAATACATGCCAAACTTTTGGAATACCCTCAAGTAGGCCAGACTCAAAGAGCCGGATTTTTTTAGGATTTTTAGAGCATCAGGAAATTTTTAGAAATTTTGGGGATTTTTAGAAAAAAATGGGATTTTGGGGGGATTTTTAGATGATTTTGAAGAAAAATTGTTCCATATTCTTTGCCGCTTTATTTAAAATTCCTATGAAATGATACGTTTGTCCCATTGTTTACTAATTGGTGACTGCTAGACTGCAATCCAATTTTGCAGCGGTGTTTCCTATTCCTAATGCATCCCATCATTCCAAGGGAAGTAAGTTTCAAACATGGCGGAGGAGCCAAGTGAAGCTTCAGTGAGTTCAATTTCTATTGAAAATGACTTAGAGCCCAGTGTCACTCGAGAAAATTTTGGAATATTTAGGGATTTTTAGAAAATTTTTGGGATATTTAGAGATTTTTGGGGGGATTTTTAGGGAAAAAATGGGAATTTCCGGATAGATTTTTAGAGCATTTTTGGGATATTTGTGTCTAGGCCTACCCTCAAGAGTTAGAAGTGATCATGGTCTCGAGAATGTGGGTGTGGCTCGCAAGATGTTGGAGTGCCGTGGTATAAACAGAGGAAGCATGATAAATAGAAGCTCAACCCATAACCAAAGAGCAGAAAGACTTCATAGGGATGAGTTTCCCATGATGGAAGCATCTGGTCTGTTGGACCCACCAAATAAAATTCATTTGTTATCACTTCATCTTGTACTTTGGCAGCAAATTAACAAATCTTTGCAAGAATTAACCAATCAATGGAATTACCACTGTCTTAGTACAGAAGGAGGTCCATCGCCTCTTCAAATAGGCTACCTTCATTCCTTAATACCCACATACTTAAATAGGAATGAAAGTGTAACACACTACGTGGAGTTTGCGAGTGTTGTGTGTGAAATGCTTCCTGATTCATAAAAGAACGACGAGGAACATAAACTGAAAACCCTTAAACCTATAGTCACTGGTCTTCACCATTGTTTTAAATGATTTGTTACTGTAAATTAGAAAATGTTGACTCAAGTTACACTTTTTAGGGCGTGGCCTAAACAATGTCTTAGTAGAACAGAAGTAGGGGATAACTGTCTATTTCTTGTTGTATTTTGTTTTTGCACTTCTACATTTTATTCTGATCGCAGCTTTCCATTCAGCAGTCATGTACGGTACGTCTTTCTGTCGGACTCTCATGGTCTTAGTCGATTTAACATTGTCAAATATGGAAAACACTCCTTATGATATTAGTGAAAAAATTGTTGCTTGATCCTGTCATAGTAAGTCAAAACAAAACAAAGTTTCTTTCTCAGGATCCAAAAATTTAGCTAAGTCACAAGCTTTCGACTCCGTCCCGGAATCTTTATCAAGTGATGGTGTTGGATGTTTTGTCACGTGATTTAGGATGGTGAAAACCACGTGACAAAACAACCCCGTAGATCGGCGGGAGCTCGTATCCGTCGGATACATCGGTGAGACGGCTAGACCGTTTGGGGTCAGCCTCAAGGAGCACGACAACATTAGAAGAGCATCGACAACTGCTGTGGGTGACCACCTCAGGGACACGGGACACACCCTTGACTTCTCTTCCTCCCTGATCACTGCAAGGGAAAATGACACTTTCAAGAGACGAATTAGAGAGGCCATTGAAATTCACTGTCAGACCCCAACAATGAAACGCGATGACGGATACGAGCTCCCGCAGTTTACCATACTAAGACAGTTATTAAACCTGGAAATTTTAGCCACGTTTTCAACTGAACTGGGGGAAGTTACTGCAAAAATAATAATCTGTTTTTATTTCTTTCATTAATTTGTCCTTTATCGTTACAGTATCTACAAAATACCGTGAAATCAAATGGTATAATGAATAGACCAAGCAAACGCCGTAATCCAGACAAAATCCTCCAACATTCAACAGCTGCAAATTATCGCTATGTGATCCAATTTCAAGTATTGGTTGCTCAATAGGCTGCATGTTACTTTCGTTAAAGTTTTCTTGTAATGACCTAGCTTGAAGAGCAATATCTGTCAACGCTTCTCGAAAATCTTCTCTTCTTTCCTCTATCACAAGCGCTCCCAAAATGGCGGTGTCACTAGCCGAGAGGGGTCTGGGTTCTATTTTAGAGAAACCGGCGCGCGGTGCATCATACCATACGGTACGTAAAGTTGACCATACCGTATGAGAACACAGCATTCTTTTATGTAAAACATAGCATATGTAGTTGGAATTTGGCAAAAAAAACTAAAAATGAGAATACTCAATGTAAGGTTTAGCAGATAAATTTGAAGTTGAGCATATATTGAAAAAGTTTGTAATAATGTCCAGTATGGCGCCCCATACTTCTTCGTTTAACGTTCTCTTATAAATGTAACAGCGCAAAAATAAAAGGGTGTAGTTGATTTTTTTAAAAGATGGTCCACGGGTGTTAAGACTTCCAAAGAGTAGCTCTTTTGTACTTAGATCAAGTTTTGAACGCATTAAAACCAGTGGATAACCTTTTCGGTGAATACTTTCATACAATGACAGTGGATAAAGGTGTGGTCAATAGAATCAAGACCACCGCAGTGTTAGCATTCGCCATCCGCTTTGATACCAAACCTTAAGAGTTCTTTTCTGGTAACAACTACTCTATGGAGAAATTTAAATTGAAACTCTTTTCAACTTCACCTTTTTGTAGATTGTTCTGACAGAGCTAAAGGTTGGCTTCCAACTGTCCTGATCTATTTCTAACGTTATCTCATCTATTCGAACCCATTTGTTTCTCCATGTAGGTCCTTTCTATAAGAAACCGAAAGAAATCTTTGGCCTTCGTTTCCGTGAGTTTTAATCCAGCACTCTCTACCAGCTGAAATTCGAGTTTTAGACCATGTAACTCTTCCGCAGTGGGACTTCCGTTGTTTTTGCTTTATTCAAAAGATGTCTCGGGATAGAGCTCACAACCTGCAAATATTGTAGGAAATTGATGAGCTGCTCGTTAGAGAGTATTTGTTCCGAAAGCTCTCAAATTGTAGGAAGTTGCCGTCCTTATCCAGGAGATCTTTTATATCGCCTTTAAGAAACCAATCTCTATGGTAAAAAGGCTTTCCTTCGATTAACATTTCTTGGATGTTGAATAAGTTTGTATCTTAATACTGGGCACTCCCGTAAAGTGCTTTTGACTTACTGAAATACGATAGGATATCCTTGTAGAATTTGGATAGATAGATAGGCAGATGCGTTATTCCATTAATTTAACATTGTAGT
The DNA here is from genome assembly GCA_964030785.1 of Siderastrea siderea. Lineage (NCBI taxonomy): Eukaryota > Metazoa > Cnidaria > Anthozoa > Scleractinia > Rhizangiidae > Siderastrea > Siderastrea siderea. The sequence goes on along the minus strand of OZ034968.1, from coordinate 21,546,907 downwards.
TACAATTTAGTAAAAACTTTAGACCTCTACATCTTCTAAAAAAAATAATTTGGGACTTTTTTTCCAATTTGATGACTTAGGGTTTAAAAGTCTGGGAATCCCTGCTAATCTTAAGGCTTTGATCATTGTCCCGAAGTCTACCATACTTAAACCGCCTTTGTCATAGCCTAGGTATAAACCTGTTTTTTTTTTTAATCTTGTCTCTCTTATTTTTCACTAAACAATTGAAATAGATGCCTTTTAACCTGATCTATTACACCGTCTGGAACATCAACATTTGATGCAGAACAGCTCAGTGGCGATATTCTGAGTGCTTTTATCATTAATACCCTGCCGAACAGAGTTAAATCTCAAGATCTCCATACATCAAGATTTGACTGTAAGTTTTAGCCAATGACGTCACGTTAGTGGCGTCATATGGCTACTGCTGTAACCTAAAAAATGAACGATGTCCAATGCTGTCCATGCTGTCCATGCTGTCTGTCTTTCGTCTGTGAGGCCGGGGGGGGGGGGGGGGTATTCTGTGAGATGTTGGGATGGGTTGTGCCACCGGGACACTGAAACCGGGCCCTTGCCTCAACAGCGGTACATACATGTACCCATACAGCTTACACTATAGGAGTAACACCCCCGGGCTTTGAAGTGTTTTGCATTCGCGAGTGTGGATCTACTTCGAATGCGCTGTTTTGTGTATGTGAGGTCTGGCAGGATTTTATTTGCGTTGTAGGCCTGTGTTTACTTAGCCGAAATACAAATTTCCGGAGCAGCAAACACAAGACGGACTTGCCAATTTGCGGTTTTGTATGAACAGAACGTCGTGGCCGTATGAAAACCTTCTCCCTACCACATGTATCGATCGAAGGTATTTCAAGCTATTTCGGGGAATTAACGTTACTTCGATCCCTAATTAACAGTGAAAGAAACAATATTTAGAGCCCAAGTTTATAACGGTAGTGAAAAGACTAACGTAAAACAGCATAAAATACTTCGGGGTTATCTCTCAATAACAGCGAATCTAAAATTTGCACTGTCGTTTTTGCATGCGTATTATAAAACATGAAACCATTTCAAAGGAAAATCGGAAATTGCCAGCTATTCTTAAAACTGAAAAACTTGGATGGAACTAACATTAAATTCAAGTTACACTGGTGATCAAGGAATTAGAGTAACATCTTTAGAACCATTAACAGTCTTGAACAAATTTGCATGGTTGACAGCTGCTTGTGATTTGAACCTCCCGAATGTTACACAACGCTCAAACCATCTCAAACCGAAGGTAAAATTCCCTGCTAACAACGTGGGAGACCTCTGCTAGCAGGGAAAACGCAAGATTAACAACAAAGCACTCTAATAAAGACCTGTAAATATTGAAATTTTGAAAGCTTGATTTAGGTTTAGGGTTTGCTTTTGTTTAAGAAGAAAACAGGCGTATCAACATGAAAAGGTAGGCGGAAATTAAATGTTGAAATTCGTTACCACATTTGAAAGCGAAGTTATTTATGTTCGTAAAGACCGGCTTTGTAACTTTCTTTTCAGTTTTTGTGACTCTTATCGGCATCGGATCTGCAGCAGCCTTTGTCGTCTTTGTTTACTTTTATCGGACACTTAATAATTACCCGGTATGCTGTCTACACAAGCTGTTTATGCTTTATACTCTGTTGTTTCATTTATGAAAGTAAAGCCAGTTACTGGCACACCTCACGTTTGAACAACAAAAGTGGAAACCCAGATTCGCCTGTGCATTCGCACGTACTCAGTGCTACAGTTTCTTTATACCGTGACAGACTACTGTTACCAGTTACTTTAAAATCAAAATTGATATGAAGTCTGTGGTACTGGTATTTGCAAAATAATATTTACTAGTAATAGTTGACACTACAGCTGCCCCCGCTGTTAAGAGGTTTTGTGATCGTATTTATTAATTTTTTCTTGATTTACTTAGAAACACTTTGTATGGTATTTATTTTTCTGTAGTGTAACTTTAGGTTTTAGATTGTTTCTGCAGAAGCAGGCCAAGTTGAGATTAGCCCTCAGTCCAGTGCTAAGAGGTTCCATGAACTTACGGAATCGCGCCATTTGCAACACGTCGATCTAATGTAAATGAGCTCTATGTTTTCTGTCAAGTGTGGTACTTCTTTGTGCTTGGGTATTGTTTGAATGCAAATTAGTCGAACCTATAAAACAATAAGCCTTTTTTAGTAATGCCAAGCAAACGATTTGTTCGTCCTATATTGCTGAAATAAAATTTTTCTTCTTTGATAATCTAAGTTCTTTATTTAGAACAAACATTGTAGTGGAAAATTTATGGGGAAATTGTACTACAATGCGGGAAAGCAACTTCCAGCGACATGGAAATAATTTCCATATACGTATGGAAATATAGTACCACGAACGTGACTTTTGATATAAAATGCGCTTTCACGGAAGCATTTCTCACATTACAAGCGAGATTTTCCACAGAGACAATCAACTACATGAATTGAATTCGAAAGCAATCAAGTGAAATCGCAAAAGCTGCTATTTCTGTTAATGTGCTGAAATTTCCTAGTCGCCCAAACTATCTTGCAATGTCTGAAAAGTTATAAATAATAAGGTCGCAGCTCGACTTGCAACTGGAAAATTCGACCCAGAAATTTCACAAGAAATTCACGGTTTCCATGAGCTTTTTCTGAAGGCAAGTGCTAGAGTTGTTATGTTTCCACGCGACCTAATGCACTCTTGTAACGCAATATTTCTCGGGTTTACTGGTGTTGAGATTCACTCGTTCGCTAAGCAATGGCTGCGTGTTTATCGACCAAGGCTTTCAGTTCCCCAAAGTGATTTGTGTCGACAAATCGTTTCCAAATGTTTTCTGTATGATGCGTGCCTGACAAATAGTCTTACGCAGCGTCTCTGGATCAAAAATTTCTTAGGTCGAACTCAAACTTTTCCTTCTCGTGGCCTGACAATTTACGTTGACTTTCTACGCGAATAAAATGAGGCAAACGGAAACAAAAACTAAAGCTTCTCTTTGGGATTTTACATATACTGAAAACATGTGCGGTAAGGAAGCGCACGCAGTATGACTGACGGCAAAACATCCCACGAGTTTTCTATGAATACCGTACCCCCTAGATAGAGATTTTTGATTTACTGACACCCGTCACCGTCACATTACCCATATGTTTACTAATGCTAAGTCATCATCACCCATTTATTCCCAGAAATTTCACAAGAAATTTATTTTGTGAAACGTCATCATTACCCATTTATTCCGTTCGGGCGTTTAGTGATGAAACATCATGATTACCCACTTATTCCGTGAGCGCCCTGTTCTGGCAAATCGAGATTTGATTTGGTATATACACTGTATATTTTAATTGTAAGTACTTTACTTCACTTTACTTTATATACGCGCGAGCTATAAGGATGCCTCCTCGAGATTTTGCCTCTAGGCAAAATCCCTGCGGGGGCAAAAAATTGCCATATAACCCACACCTTCCTGTCCAGTAGCAACCGCTGTTTATTTGTTCAAAAATTAACAGATTACCCACGGACAATCAGCTGGAAATTACGGCAATCAATGGGAAGAGCTAACATAATCGGAACTGTGCAGTTAACTGAAAGCTGATCGAGTTCATCAAACAAGATCGGCCTCGAACGCTTGGGCTTGCCCCCAACGCCAAACGTAGCAATGCTAGTGGCTTATGCTGTTTCTTCCGTCCACAACCATAGTTTTTGACAGTGTTTTCGCCGCTCCGAACACATTTTCCCGGGAAAAAATACCCGTGTTTATCTCGATTGAGGCGCGATGTCACGTGCAAAGAGATGCGTACAGAAATTACTACCGTAGAGCATCCGGGATAGCCTAGGCCTTTACTTTGCGTGCAATTTTGATGTCACGCTATAATCAGCAGTTTAGCTGACCCATTCTGCAGTAAAGATTATTATTATTATTATTATTATTATTATTATTATTATTATTATTATTATTATTATTATTATTATCATTATTACTATTATCATTATTACCATTTTTATTGTTATTATTATTAACGTCACGCAGTCACGCTGCTCGTTACCCGGTTTGTATGATAACTGATTACGCTGATTTCTTGCTCCGGCGAAGACGTATTACATTAACCGCAAGCGGGGAGGAGAAGGCGTGCTTGAGGGGGTTAAGGTACGGGTGGGACCGCACTGCAGTGGTGTAAGACCCATAGGTTGTCCTCAAAAATTTCACCATTTTGCGGAACAAAACGTCATTGGCTCTGCACTCATTGCGTGCCTATGTTTGAATTTTTGATGGTGAAGTAGTGATGGTAATTTCCTTTCTGATCGTAGGATAAGTAAACACCCAAGAATCTTGTCGGGCAGTTGACCCATTCTAGTTGGAGTGGTCCCTTTCTGTTGTTATGACATTTTCCGGGCGACATTGCTTTCGTTTTCTCTTTGTTTAAGCTTAGGCGAGAGATTCGGCAGAAGTCCATTATAATTGTCATCAGGCATTTTTGTGTGGCTGCAGCGAAGCTGAGAACACTATGTCAGTACGTGCCATGTTTCTGCACAGGCTTACCATCCTCTGTTTGTGTTGCAGACCTGTGCTAGCTGAATATTAATGGCCGCTTCGGTTGTGTCGAAAGGATTTTGTGAATACGATAATTAAGGTGATTCCTTCGAAATAGAAGGAATATTTAAAATTTTCTAAGACTTGGTCCAATCGGTAATTATGTTAAGTTCATTTCAAAAATGCATTAAAAAAATAGGGGTCACCGAGCTTGTTTTGGCCGGCACAACATGGATAGCCATTGATAGCAACTATACGACCCGCAAGGTTTTCCTGAGAAATCCTAGTAATCAGAAATAAGAACTATAATTGCCTTAAAAAGTCATTGCTTGTATTGAAATATTGGAGCAGTTGAACAGAATAGCCATTTATCTTGTATTCTATACTGTTTTAGTTGAAAAAATATCAAAGATATGAAAAAAATTAAAGAATTTTCCGCATGCGTACATACCCTGCTGTACCTAAAGACGTACTCTTTTCACCTTTAAAATAAAAATATCTCAAAGCAGAATTTTTAACTTTTCTTGAAATCGCGATATATTGTACTTGACCGTGTGCCATTTGAATTTTTGTGCCAAAAAATGGGGGTCACCGAGCTTGTTTAGGAGAAAACAATCAGTTATTTCTCTGAACTGCTCAGCTTTCATAGAAAACCTATCAAGTTCCGAAGGTGCGCGCACTAATCACGCAAAAAATGATGCGCAGAAAGGATGCGCAATGCAATTGAAAAGAATCACCTTAAGGCTTTTTGAACGGATGAAAGTCAAATAAAAACGCTTAGAAACATGAACACTGTGTTAACGTATGTTATTATGTGCTTGGTTTGTCGATTTAAAGCTCCCGGAGGCGGTTTTAGAAACTTGAAGTTTGACCTACTCTATAGATGTACATATATTCACAAGGCATGCAGCTTCAAGAACCTCAGACTTCCGACCGGCTTGAGATTTCGCCAAAATTAATACACTTAGCCTTGTGCCTTTGACAAAAGAATCCTGGTTTCTGAAAGAACAGTCTTAGTAGATTGATTTGGCCTGATTTTGACTCATTCGAGTCTGCGAACTGACCCTTAAAATCCAGCACAAACTTTCGAATCTGACGGAAATTTTGTTTCTGCCTATGATCTGCACAAGGTGCCTACTCAAAGGCATCTCAGGAATGCAGTTTTCGGTCTGTTTGGCACACGCGCGTGCTGCCACGCATCGCAGCGTAACAATATGGTGATAAAATAAATGCAACTAATTGCAACTAATTGCAACAGAAGCTTTCTCTTCGCCGATCGTATAGAATTAGTGCGTAGATCAACATACTAAAAGTCCCAAAGGATCCAAGCACGGGAACTTCTCCAAATTTTAAAGGAATGCTAACTCGTGCTCTGGGCCAACATGAAAACGAGGCTCAAACCGGAAATTGTTCTTATTGTGCTTTTTTTTTCAGAATTCATCCAAAGTCGAACAAATCTATTTGAATGCGTCTGTAAACTTTCATTCTTTGTAAAGCGTCACCAAGCGCGCGTATAGGCACATTAAATCCTATTAATGGATTATATGTCTACACCAAAGAATATGTTTCATATGTGTGTGACGTATTCTAATGAAATTTTACACATTCCTTAACATTGAAGAGTTATTTTGGCTTTTCATGAGCCCATATTATATCTGCGTCCCTATCCATCATCACTATTGTGGTGAAACTGGTGTGTAGAATTTGTGCATGCAGAACCTCTGCTTTGACCGCACGCAGGGGAACACTTTCATTTTGTTATTACGTAAGCTTATTTCTGATGAATTTTACCGTGTTTCAATAAAATTGAATTGGGCGGCAAGTACATTTTGCGCTGGCACAACCAGATGATTAATTGAAACTGACCATGCGTAGAAGATAAAACAAGATAAGATAAGATAAGATAAGATAAGACACTCCGGGACAACCAGTAAGTCAGTCATCACAGGGAGTACTTGATCATCGCTCACTTTTATCCCCACTCTTCCACTGACATGCCTTCGCCTTTACCTTTCAGTCATTGTTTCACTGGTAGGTACACCCTTAGGCTATGATACCGAGCTGCTGCCGTTGTCGGAGGTAGGTTCTGGTACCCTAGGTCACTAGTTTCTCGCAGTATCGTTGGTATCGTAAGCTTTCAAGGTTTTATTCCAAGCTATTCCAGGCTTTCAACAGTAGAGGGATATTAGTGATTTTTCACCTGCTGCCACAATGTCATGCAAGGTGGAACTGAGAATGCAAGTCGAAAACTTAAGCTTGCTCTCTGAAGAGTGTTGGCCTATTTCTTCAACGCTGCAGCTTTGCCAATTCCGTAGAGACGGGAGGTGCTGTCCCATCCCAAAATGACGTGAAGAAATAACATTCTGCTCTTTTACTGTCTTCATATTCCAGACGCGTCTTCTAGAGTTTAATTCGTTCTGGTTTGAAATAGAGGTCACATCAATTCCATCAATGACAAGTAAGTCTGTGTGGTCTCCGACAAGTACTGTGTTCCTTTGCCGAGCAGATTCTACGGCTGTCGTCACAATAAGAACATCAGCGTCACCTTTGGCTTGGTATATTTGACAGTTTACATGGTTTATATTTTGTAGAAACCGTCTTAGCATATTTATGAACCATTGTTTGTTCTTGGAAGTAGCGAGGAAGTCATTCTTCTTTAGGACCCTTTAGGGTAACTTTCGTGTCCCCTTAGAAGGTTATAGTTGCGCCGGCTCTTCTTGCAGCTCTCCTCTGTTGCGTCATGTAATTCTTTGTGGACATCTCGTCATAGCCATGATGAAAAATAACGGTCCGATTTCCATATTTCCGAGCCACATAGCTGCAGTACAAACCACAAACATCCTGATATGTTGCAGACCTTCGAGGCTACTAGATTGGGTGGAGTAGAGCTACGTCATCAACAATACATGCTGAACATCGCCTTCTGGAATTGATGTGGCATCGGGTGAAAGCTTCGTCCGCAGGGCTTCCGCAAGAGCTGGTTTTTGCGGTCTCCGCAGCGTCAGAAGAGAATCAAACAGGGCCGTTGGGACTGCAGAGTTCATAGCGAAACAACCCTTCAGATCATCGGAGCTGCTGTAAGCAATGATTAGCTGCTAAAACAGGAGTTGCGGATGTACCTGCAAGTTGTTGCTTTCAATCCTGACAGAGGACTTTAAAGCAAGAGTGACAACTTACTCACTCCCATTGCTCACTCCAGTCATTGAAGACAACATCTTCTCTCCAGTAGCTCTAACGTGATCAACATTGACAGCATTGTCAGTGTTTGCACCGGTCATGATATTTCTGAGGTTAGGGTTGGGTGCAAAATTAATCGATTCCTGTCAGCCAAAGTCGATAGAATAACGAATGTGTCCTTCATTTCGCACTTCTGCTCAGCCGCGTTGTATTACACTTCAGTGAACTCTTGAAACACCTGGTCTGTCTCAGCACAAGCCGGCATGGATAACAGCCAGATAAGTCGCTGCTCCTTAGTCATGCCCCTTCTTCTTGTTAGGCCTTCGCTTGTCTTCAGGCTTCGTATCAGCACTTGTTTAATCACAAGATCCGTTGACAGTGCTGTCCATTGGCGATCACTTCTCCTTACTACATGGAAGCCCGATACAAAGTCTGGATAGGCATCAGTAATTGAAACCAATTCAACAAGCAAGTTTCAAGACAAAAGAGAAGGAAACGCTCCACACACACGCCGCAGCAATTAACCAGGGATAGGAAAATTTCGCGCAGCACGGGCCGACGAGCAGGATACTGCTTTTATTCCTCCAAAATAGTATCCCATTTTATCGTAAAACACACAGCATATGAACTTTTAACATAAAAGTTGTATATGGTTCAAACTTTATGGTATTTTATGAAAATAAAGGCATTTTCGTTTCGTTAGCCTCTTTCCCATGCTGCAGTAAAACTGGACTCAGAGCCTCTCAATAAATCCTGTTTTATGGCAACTTCCCCTGCTGGGATTTTTTGGGACTTTTGATATGTTATTAAGGATAGTTGTCTAAGTCTAAAACCATTGAGATACCTTCTGTTGCAATTAGTTGCAGGTTAACCGATTTTTTCCCACAAAATGACCGGGCTAAATGGTGAAATAAATATTATTATTTCCTACAATTTGCACGTGTTTCTCGTGTGCCAAACAGGCCGCTTGGGACTCGCGAGTTCAAATTTGCATCGAAAACTGCATTCCTGAGATGCCTGTGAGTAGGCAACTTGTGCAGATCACAGGCAGAAACAAATTTTCTTTCGGATTCGAAAGTTTGTGCTGGATTTTAAGGGTCAGTTCGCGGACTCGAATGAGTCAAAATCAGGCTAAATCAAACTACAAAGACTGTTCTTTCGGAAACCGCGATTCTTTTGTCAAAGGCACAAGGTTGTGTATTAATTTTGGCGAAATCTCAAGCCGGTCGGAAATTTGAGGTTCTTGAAGCTGCATCATATACATTTATAGAGTAGGTCAAACTTTAAGTTTCTAAAACCGCCTCCGGGAGTTTTAAATCGACAAACCAAGCACATAATAACATACGTTAACACTGTGTTCATGTTTCTAAGCGTTTTTATTTGACTTTCATCCGTTCAAAAAGCCTTAATTTTCGTATTCACAAAATCATTTCTACACAACCGAAGCCGTCATTAATATTCAGCTAGCACGGGTCCGCAACACAAACAGAGGATGGTACGTCTGTGGAATTTACGCACAAATATAGTGCGGGCTCCCATTCTGACTTGGCGACTTGATAAAAGGATGTCATCCAGATGATTTCCTCATAACCAGTTGCACATTCCTCGTGTTCCCAAAGAATTAGCCACTGCACAAAATCATAATAGCATCACAAAATAGGCCGTCATGGATCCGTGAGGATCCCGTGGACACCAGTAAAATTAAGCCCCAGCGGGAAGGGCCACGCTCGTTTTGGTCGTGTTGAAATTGTAGTAACTATGACCCGGTGGGGACACAATTTGTCGCTCCAACGCAGTGTGGTTCGCGTGAGAACGGTGGAATCGCTGCGTGTTACAAGCGGATAGCAAAAATAAATCATTCCCATTTCTGAATTTATATCCATTTCCAGGGTGTATATTTTCTGGTTTTTGGAATAAGTAGGTTACCTGACCGGCTTCACGTAAATATAAAAATAGATATAGTATATACAATATCAATTTTAAAATAAAACATTTTCACGTGCGTGAGGATATGAATTTAAATTAATTTCCCGACTTCGGTTCGCAAAAATATGTCTGATATATAAAAACTATCGACGATTCCAAAAAATGGAACACATTCAATTCACGCAGGGTACGTATTTAAAATTTACGCAGTAGACTGACCTGTATTACAGACGTTTTGTATATCAGGTATATGAACGCAAATATGTTCAATTTACCACGCACGAATAGAAACGTAGGAGGAAGGAGAAACACGGTTCAGTTTTTTTTTTCTTGACTCGTTTTCATTTTCTAACGGTCAAGACCGTTTAATTTCTTTCGATAACTTAATTTCCCCCATAAGGTCACGGAGTCCCACGTAGCGATTCCACCTTTCTCGCGCGAACCAGACTGCGTTGGAGCGACAATTTGTGTCCGCACCGGGTCATAGTTACTACAATTGCAGCACGACCAAAACGAACGTGGCCCTCCCCATTGGGGCTTAATTTTACTGGTGTCCAGTGTCGACAGTGGTCAAACGGGACTATCGTGATCCTCACGGATCCCTGGCGGCCTATTTTGAGATGCTATTATGATTTTGTGCAGTGGCTAATTCTTTGGGAACACGAGGAATGTGCAACTGGTTATGAGGAAATCATTTGGATGTCATCATTTTATCATGTCGCTAAGTCAGAATGGAAACCCGACCTATATTTGTGTGTAAATTCGAGCAAATTCCGAAACGTGTCGAGCGGTGAAAGTGGCTAAATCGGGCCAAATGACTCCTTCCTTGTCATTGTATTATACATGTACTAATACACAGTAGAGTAAATGGACCTAAAATTGCTCAAAATTCGTTGTAAGGATAGCAAACAATACCATGTAATGTCTCATGAGCTTTATTCAGCTAGTTCGCTGTTATGTATTGCTCAAAATGTTCGCTTCGAAATCCCATACAAAGTCTTATATTTTGAAACGCCATTTTTAATAATATTCAAATGTTATGCTTGGGCGTCCTGTGGTTCAAACATTACAGAATTAATTTTTGTGACAAGTTACGCTTCCTACTAGATCCAAAATATTTTTCCATGGAAAAAAGTCTTTATAATAGAATGAGCTTCAGAAGGGATTGTTTTGTATTATTTTGTTTGTCCCATTTCTTAGCTATATGCGTCACCACGCGAGTAACATGAGAACATTCAGCTTCGTCTTACGTAAATTTGCTAAACCAGCCAAAGTGCACGCTTTCCAAACGCTTGTTGTATTTCGCACGTATCATGACAAGAAAACGTGTTTCTCGAGAAATCGTCACGTCAACATGACTGAACTAATCAAAGCCGTGCTCACGGGCACGCTTATCCCAAAAAGTCCAACTTTGCTATGGTAACTAGGTAATAACGTTAATTTTCGACTGTTGTCAGATATTTTACAGATTTTATCTCACTTTCTTCTTGTTTTGTCGTAATTTGAAGCCACACTTGTACGCATTAGCGTACCGTTTATTTCAGTGTTGTTATGTCTACGCACATAAGGTTTGTGTCATCCGTGAACTAAATTAGTTTAATTTCATTACCACATAAGAAACTTCGTTTACGTCCTTGCTTTGGCGAATTTTGTTTGCCATGAATTCCATGGTTAAAACGAATAGAAAGGGGGAAGGCGGGCAACCTTGCCTGACTCCCGCGGAAGGTTTGAACCAGTTTGTAGAGTAACCGTTGTTGATAACAGCGCTCTCTATATCTGTGTAAAATACCTAAATCCATCTGCGTAAGTTGTAGATCTTTAATGCGTTGTGCATAAATGACCATTCAAGAGTGTCAAATGTCTTCCGGAAGTCTACAGAAAGTAATATACCGTGGTTGTTGTTTGTTGTGTTTTTTTTTTTTTGATGCTATCTTATAATCTACGTTAAACAGCATTATTGGTCGCCAGTTCGAATTTTCCTTTTTTGGAGTCAAGGTTATGACTCCACGTCGTTGTGATATTGACAATTGCCCCTTTTCTTGAGCGCTATTTAGACTCGCTACTAGGTCGTTTCCTACTATGTCAAAAAAGTTTTTATAAAATTTAACTGTAAACACATCTTCCCCTGGCGATTTTCCATTATTGTACGAATTAAGGTATCAGTAGAGGGTAAAAAGTGACATTTTTTGAAAAAGGAGATTTTTACATGCTCAGATAAAGCTCTTGGAGAGCTTCCCTTCAAACAAAAAAATTTGAAGAAAATAATGGCACAGTAGAGAGTTATTATGAGTAAAAGATTTTTGCTTGTTAATTATGGTAATTGATCGCTGACAAGTTCTATCGCACCTGATTAACCAGATCACGTGAAATCGAAAGCGCGTACTGGTTGCAGTCACATTTTAAGCGATTCTTACGAGGAAATGAGAGTTTTCTTTCACCTAAATGCATCATTAAAAAAACGGTTGTGTCTGTTTTTGATTCGCCTTTTAAACCAAGACTAAAGGAAAAGAAAGCCCTTGACAAAAAATGAGCCGTGAACTGACAGAGAGCGATCAGGGTTCATTTTATCGACAGGAGAAGTGGTTGCGTCGATGATTTCCCCTGATTTTGCCACGATTTTCGGCATCTTTGTCAACCTAGTCAACATTTCAGGAAATATTTATAACAAATTTTAGTTGTTACATGAAATACGGATTGAAATAAGGAAAATATTTCGTAAGTTAAACGAAAATGACAAATGTTTTCTTACGTTTAAGAGCGGTGAGTTGAAAGCTAATAAATTATTTGCTGCCACTCGCCGTGTAACATTACTCCTGTTACATGTTACCTGTCAAAGTTCTATTGTTTGAGAAAGCTGATCCCTTTCTGGTATCGATCAAAATAGAACTCACCGGACATTGAGGTGTCTTAATCTCATTGCTGGCAAGACGCCGCAGAAAATACATGTTCCTTTTTTTCTCGAAAGTCAAATTTTGGCGAGTTGTACGTACGTTTTTAACTACAAGTCGACAGCCGCTCGACCAATTTGGCTGAAACATGGCCAGGCTGTTGCCAGATAGTTTTTCTACAAAATCATTTCTGCGAATTTTAATCCCTCTTTTTGTTTTAAAGGTAGACTTTTTTCCCCGCGAAGTGCTAATTTATTTGTCTTCAACTGCCAATAAAAGAAGAACAAACGCACTTTCCAAAAATCTGAGACAAGGCTTTTTAGCCATAGGTGTCAAGAAGAGAATGCAAGGTTAATCGTTTTGTTTTCTTTGTTTCTGGAGGGACTGGACCTTAATCTATGAAGATATATATGTATGAAAATACCTTCCCATTTTCCGAACATGTTAAACTTTTGCCTCTTTTTGAATGTAAAGTCATTTTCTGGAATTATTGAGCTGCCAAAAAATGTATAGTTTGTAGGGTTTTTCATAAAAACAACAAAAGCTAGAGCGATTCGGGCGCAAACGGTCCCGAAGGGTGGCTGATACCTTACGAACTGTCTTGCATTCTTTGATAGTCAGGGGACCTCTTGTTGATCTTGTTCATCATCTGGGAGTTGAGGAAAGTTTATGTCATGGGTATATTGGTTAAAATCAGAGTTGAAAGCATTTATTTTGGAAGAATATAAGTCTTTATAAAACACTTCAATTTTTTCTAAAAATTTTTTCTCATCCGTTACCATACCTCCTTTTTCATCTTCTAGTTCCGTAGTCACCTTCTTGGCATAGTTTCTTTCTTAAGGTTGAAGAAACATTTTGTCGGTTTCTCCCCGCTTTCGATCCAGCGGCCCTTTGACCTATACATAGCCAGGTAGTGGGCTCTTGACATGGCCGCCTTTCGTTCGTAAATGGAGTGGAGCACATCCTTGAGGTCATTATAGTGTCTCAGTTCTTGGTAGAAAAGTTTCCAATGTTGCAAATTGTGGCATCTAATTCACCGAGTAGCTCCCTAACCTCAAGTTCCGCTGGTTAGAAACTCTAGCTTTCCTTTTGGCGTAAGAGATTGTGTGGGACGGAATTTCCATTTTGAGCATTTCCCAGAATATTCTTTTATCCTCGATATAACTACACTTTCTGCGCACGTTTGGGTGGATTTCGTTGATTAGTTTTACGTATAGCTAGCTCATCATCAAGAAAAGCATTGTTAAATTTCCAGAAGCGCGGTCCTCGGACAAAGATCGTGGGCCAAGACAATTTTACGTAAACAGCACTATGATCCGGCGCGACTGAGGTTTGCACCCCGACTTTCTCAACGTTAGTTGCTAAATTTTTTGCAATGAGAAAAAGTCTATTCTCTAAGAATTTTGAAAAATATGAATATTTGTTTCCATTGGGGTGGCGTAATCTTTGAATCTTAGTCAAATGGAATAGAGTTCCTGAAGCTGGTGGGATTCCACGGGCGCCACCCTTTTTGGCTTTTTTTGCGAGAGTGCAATTCCAATCACGTCCTATAATTGTGTTGACAATTCAGACTTATCCATTAGACAGTTGTTGATTTCACGGATAAATTGCATCTGTTCGCTTTGACAGTTTGCAGCGTAAATTTTGCAAAGTGAGATGCTTAAACAATTGAATTTCACCGTAATCAATACCAAACTCCCGGAATTGTCTTGGAAAGAATAGTCAAGACTCGCGTTCACCGAAGGATCCATTCATATGCATAGTTCTCGGCTTTGGTTATGAGTTATTTCTCCACCTCATTCACTTTTCCAAAAGCTTTCATCGGAACTTTCTGAATGTTTCTTAAAGGACGCTTTCTAGTCTTTCAGATAAGAAAAGATGCCTCCCCTCTTTGTTTGATCTCTGATGCTCCTTACATTAAGAGATAACAACTTGAATCTTTGCATGCTTCAACTGCTCAAAAACAAAAGCTAATCAATGCCTACTAAGTTTGAAAGACATCAACTATCTAAAGGCAAAGAATAAATAAATAAACAGATAAATCAGGCAAACAAAGAGTTTGAATAGAAAGCACCCCCCAAAAGGTAGCGAAATACCAGTAAGTAAAATCGAGAAAAAAGAACAGTAATTTTACCTTGTCATGTCTCCCCTCCCCCCTCCCCCCAAAAAAAGTCAAATAAAATATTTCTACCTTGGTTCACGTTGTCGTCAACTATAGAGATTGTAGATCTTCAATTTCTTTTATTTTGATGGATCTTCCTGCCAGCGATGTGATGGGTCTTCCTGCCAGCGATTACATATATTGTTCCATCCATAATCCATACAGGCAATGACTCATCATCCATAGGCGTGGCGTTTGCTTTTTGAATTTTTTTTTTCCTGTACGATGTTACGTTTTCGTTTAAGAAGATCTTATCCGACTCTAAAAGTGTCGCTTCTGATGCATCAGGGAATAGATCGGAAACGCTTATTTTCTTCAGTTTCGCTCGTTCTTTATATAGCTTGGCTTTCACTTTATGGCTTATGAACTTCACAATAACTGGCGTGTTTCCTTTTCTACTTTTAAGTTACAACTTACGGCTGATTTCAATATCTTTTGGGTCAACAGATACCTCGACGGCCACTGCAAGCTTCAACGACAATTCCTCCGTTGAAGTATAGGTGTTCTCTGGAACACCGTGTATTTCCATGGAGTTCTTTCTAGTGTATTGTTTTAAGCTATCTTGGAGATCATAGAGCTCGGCAATTTCCTCCTGTTTTTCACATATACGTATCCCGGAATTGTCTTTGAAAGAATAGTCAAGACTCGCGTTCACCGAAGGATCCATTCATATGCATAGTTCTCGGCTTTGGTTATGAGTTATTTCTCCACCTCATTCACTTTTCCAAAAGCTTTCATCGGAACTTTCTGAATGTTTCTTAAAGGACGCTTTCTAGTCTTTCAGATAAGAAAAGATGCCTCCCCTCTTTGTTTGATCTCTGATGCTCCTTACATTAAGAGATAACAACTTGAATCTTTGCATGCTTCAACTGCTCAAAAACAAAAAGCTAATCAATGCCTACTAAGTTTGAAAGACATCAACTATCTAAAGGCAAAGAATAAATAAATCGGGCAGACAACGAGTTTGATCTAACAAAAAGCACCCCCCCCCCCCCAAAAAAAAAGTAGAGAAACACCAGTAAATAAAATCGAGAAAAAAACAGTAATTTTACCTGCTTCCTTCTGCAAACGATTCGTCATGTAGCCAAAAACAAACAGTGTTTAAATATTTCTACCTTGGTTCAGGTTGTCTTTAACTACAGGGATTGTCGATCTTCAATTTCTTTTATTTTGATGGGTCTTCCTGCCAGCGATGTTTTTACATATATTGTTCCATCCATAGTCCATACACTCAATAACTCACCATCCTTACGCATGGCATTTGCTTTCTGGAAAAATTTTTTGTACGATGTTAAGTTTTCGTTTAGGAAGATCTTATCCGACTCTACACGTGTCACTGCTGATGCATCGGGGAATAGATCGGAAACGCTTATTTTCTTCAGTTTCGCTCGTTCTTTATATAGCTTGGCTTTCACTTTGTGGCTTATGAACTTCACAATAATTGGCCTGTTTCCTGTTCTATTTAAGGTGGCTGAAAACAGTTTTCACAGTACCTATGCGTTATTTATCGATATTTTTAACCATTGGCAGTTGGGCGGCCAAATGCCAATGGTCTGTTTGCTTTTCTATTTAACTTATGGCTAATTTTTAATATCTTCTGGGTCAACAAATACCTCGAGGGTCGTCACAAGCTTCAACACCACTTTCTCTGTTGAAGTATACGTGCTTTCTGGAACACCATGTATTTCCAGGGAGTTCTTTCTAGTGCATTGCTCTAAGCTATCATGGAGATCACAGAGCTCGGCAATTTCCTCATGTTGCTCACATATACGTGTGTTGGCTGCAGCAAGTTCGCTTTCCGTCTCTTCGAACTGCTTTGTTGTCTTTGGCAGGGCTGTCTTGAGTTTGGTTATCCCATCCTTTTGCTGTTGGTGTATGTTGGTACATCATTTTAATGGAATTGAAAGAGAGACGTAGCTTGAAAAATTCACTAAGCTGTACGCAACACACAGGTGCATGTGTAGGTATCAATTAGACAAAAAGGAATTGGCTGATAGCAAGCAAGATGTAGCCGTGTTGACTATTGCTCATAGAAAACGTGACGCTTAGTTTTCCTTTTTAATTATTATTATTATTATTATTATTATTATTATTATTATTATTATTATTTAATTTATTGAATTTTGCCATGTAACAAATGCAACATTATATTATTGATTTATTCAAAGAGAAAAAAGCAAAGGATTCTCCTAGAAGTCATCAGGGCTTGTTATACGAGGATGCTCTTGTAAACAGTTGAAAATTAATATGGCACACACGGTTAGCTGGGCTTTGGAAAAGCAACTTCATGAAAGTGTATGCATAAGACACAGTACATGAATTTATGAACGATTTTGAATTTTAACTAAATATTTTTACATGCTGTTTAAAATTCTCTCGTGTTTTGGCTGTTTTAATATCAAAGTCTGGATTGTTCTTGCAAATTAAAAATTCATACCTCCCAGGAAACAGCGTGCACGTTTAATATTTATGAGCGAATAGGCAATTAAGATCGACCCCATGACATTCGCGTATTTGTGACAGAATAGAGTGAATGTCTACTGTTCGAATAAGAATTCAAATGGCTAGATCTTTCGTTTATAACTTTTGATTTTTTTATTTAAAAGTTTCCAGCCCTAGTTGTCATAAAAACAAGCGAAAGCAGCAAAAGGAGTCTCAGTATCAACATTTCATACAGAGCGTGACGATTGCATAGTGCTAGAGCCTGTATACATCAACGAATTTGCCAGTGACATGTTTTAAACATGACCATCAAGGTAAGCACTACACAACAATGATGAATCAGTATCAAGGAGCATTCTGATGCCTCAGTATTTGACATTTCTCGTGCCAAAAATAACACAGCTAGGCTGTTGCGTGTCTCGGCAAGTAACAGAAGTGTCCAGCTTTATCCTGCATTTAAAATTATATTTAGCCTTCCTGTCAGTCTTTATCGTCGTGACTTACAACAACTTGACCAGTTTCTGGCTCTGAAAGTCAGCAGAAATCTCTCTCAAATTCTCTAAATTCAGCAACAAGGAATAATTACGAATTAGCGACGTTTGCTCGAGCGCCGTACATCCTACCTCCGCCGCTTGTGTTTGTAAGAGCGCTTCAAGCTGTGTCTTGTCAACCAACTTGAAAAATTTCCCAGAACATTTAGAGGCAAGGGTTGTTTACCATTTACAACAACGTTCCAGAAATTCCAGTTGAAAAGTAAATGGTACACCACTTTTCGGGTCGGTCCAGTGGAAAATTTCCGGGAGCAACGGAACGTCTGAAAAGGTAGTCCTGTTTTTCCGGACGGATGTTCCAAACAGAAATTCGTGTACCATTTGTTCAAACCTAATCTTTGATACCAGTTTCACGCTCTCGTGGCCATTTTCTGTCCCAACAACAATTAATTGCGGAAAGGAAAACGTCACTTTTAAATTGACTTCACAATCTTTGAAACTTCTTGGCGATTATTCGACTCGTTTAACCTGTAATGCGGTCGAATTATCCAGGAGCTGAATTTGTAAGGACGGCGTATCAGTTCAAGAACTTATTTAGAAAATT
Organism: Siderastrea siderea; assembly: GCA_964030785.1. Taxonomy (NCBI): domain Eukaryota; kingdom Metazoa; phylum Cnidaria; class Anthozoa; order Scleractinia; family Rhizangiidae; genus Siderastrea; species Siderastrea siderea. The sequence continues at coordinate 21,528,672 of OZ034968.1, read as the reverse complement.
AATTAGAACATACTATTATATTATTATTATTATAAAAACGAAAATTCACCCGTCGTGTGTTTGCATTCTACACAAAACGTTGAATTTGGTCATTTCACGTTGTAGTTGTGCACAGAACGGCAAAGAAATATACCAAAAAATAACGCACGTGCAGAGTCGTTGTTTTGTTAATCAAAGCTTTTGTTTTGCGACCTTCTCGTTAGCCGTCGCCGTCGTGCAAATTTTTGGGCTAATGGTAGGGATTTCTGCAAATGGTAAGCGCCAGTCCTGAACGGAATTTTCCCAATACGGAAATTTGCTTACCATTTGCCCAAACCGACCCAAACGGTAAACCGACTGGTTTGCCCGTGTAAATGGTAAACAACCAAGATTTCCAAGATAAAGAAAACAATAGCGCGTATTTCTAATGCGCATTTCTAATGATTCCTTTTTCTAAGCCCATATGGGCTTAGACAAAATTTACGGATTTCGGGTCAAAATACGGAAAATCGAGCAATTTTTGTTAAATTTTTGTACTTTTCCCGTTTTTTAAAATCTGTCTCGAGTGTAAACTGTTAGAAAAAATGCGTAAGGCTAAAAAAAAAAAGTCGTAAGGCTAGCGATAAATGAGGTTATGGACAGCGCGTATTTTGTTAACGTAAACCACATAACATTTTAAAAATAAAAAGGTTTTCTTACCCTTCATGTGTCTTGTGTCGTTTATTTTTTATTTCATTTACTTATTTCTTTATTTTTGCTTTCCTCGTTAACATGGAGACAATGCCTGTGAAGCAGGAATTTTTCGTATTTTATTTTTGCTTTCCCTGTTAACTGTAGTGTGGCCGAATTACGAACGGTGCATCAAGTTGTACTCCGGGAACTGAACCATTTATGCGTCCTTGCAGACCTCACAAAGGTCGACGATATGCTTGATAATGTTGCCAAAAGGATCCTTGTTATAATGCTGATGCTACATCCACTCCTGTAGGTAGCTTTCGTAGAGTTCTTTGGAAGTTCCTGTGCGGGGCAAACCTCGGCGCCTAAGTCTACGAAGTTTAAGCTGTACTAGTTCACTGTGAGATGAATATAGCCCTCGTTTTGTAGGTAATCATAAGTTTTCCGCTTGTCACTCATCACGCGTGTTCCTGGCAATATGTGTGCGCGTGTGATGGGCAAAAAGTGTATCTTTATCACTGCGCTCTACCGGAACAAGGAAGCAAGCCTTCGTTTCACGGCAAATGCCGCCGAAGACTGGATCGAGCAGAAGAGTGAAATGCGTGGCCTTTTTGTTAAACTGAGAACCAATGGATAGACAAAAATAAATCGTTTTTTCGTGCAGTAACTCTAAAAGGTGAGGTGTCTTTGTAATAGAAGTAATTCAAATGTAAATTTCGTTGAATTTTAATAATGTTGATTGGTAGGTAAATATAAAAATAATTTATCACCGGGAAATGTCAACAAATCACCGTGGTGAAGTAAAAGAAGAAAAAAACCGGTAAGGGACTGGGTAAGAGAAAAGTAGAAGAAAAGAGGAGGAACAGAAAAGGAGTGAGAGAAGAGAGGAAAAAAAAGGCAGACGCAACTAAATCCATTTTTATTGAAAAAGTAAGTAGTAATTATCAGTGTATATATTCCAAGAGCCATTGTCTTCAAAGACAATGGAACGCATGCATAATTAATTTATTAAGCATGCATAATAAAGTATGGGGCTGTGCGGAAATATTTCCTAGTTAGATTCTGGCTCCGAAAGGTCTTGTGAAGGCCTTTGTGGTCCTCGGCAGAAATCACTCTCAAACTGTTCTCTTCAAATTATAGCAGTCCCAGTCCATACGAATAATCGATCTTTCCTCGACCGCTAGATTTCAGGTTCAGTGACTGAAAGTGGACTGAATTGAATGGAACTATAATTGTTTAAGGCTTTGTTGGATATTATTCACTGATTGGTCAAAAAATAATAGGATTTAAATTCCTCTATTATGATTGGCTGTAGTGTTTACACAAGGCGAGATCTAAGACAGAATCTGTCACACCGAAAATACTTGTGGCGGGTACGCGGATTCCTTGCATAATTGAACGATACAGTATCACTTTGAGCAATGAGTTATTCAAAATCCAAACGTCACTGAAAGAAGCCAACGTTTTTTTTAATAGGTCTAAACGCCTTTTGATTTAGAAATTGTGGCTGCAAAATAAAGAAAAGCTTCAAACAACCTTGCTCGGCGGCGTTTGAGCCGATAACGTGTACCTTATTTCCTGTGGGTCAGTGAAAGTCACGTTATTTTCTACCCGGCAATAACTAATCCCATTAGTTGAGTTTATCTTAACTAATAGCTTAAGTAGAAACAACCGTAGCTTCCTTTACGGGTCATTTTGTTTTATTATATTGTAAGCAACATAGTAAATCGAACTTCTATTCATTCAACTTGTCTTTAGTTGATGCTTTTACCTCTTGCAAAATGTCCGTTTTGATTAGTCACAACCACTCCTAATTGGTTATATAAAAGAGTAATTTTAACCAGTCACCGAACAGTTACTGAACAATAGTTTCTGCTCCTGTGAGGAGGGATCAAACGATATGAATTAGTCAACGGCCTATGAATTATTAGCCACAATCACTAGCAATCCACTGTCGGATTTACTAAAGAATCTGTCACAAAAACAAGAAAGTTTGTTTATTTCCGGCAATAAGATTTCATACTTATCAAATGCTCTGTTACCTTAGCTACTATTTATTTTGAGTTTTAATAGCGAACAGAATGCTCACGTAGCGAGTTAAATACTTTATACTTCACTACCTAGTAAGTCATATGTACCATGACTAATTAGTTTGGTCGTTTAGACTAATACGAGAAGTATAGTTATCACAACTAATCTCAATGGTTAAAACAACCTGTAGCTAAATGTCACATTAACTATTTTATTTAGTTGACAATTTTGACTGTTTAAAATGTTAAAATGACCATTGTTATAAGTTACGACCATTTTAAAAAGTCATTTTAACTAGTCAATTTTTACAGTGTATCACCGCTAATGTATCAACGCTAAATGTATTACCAACCGTAAATGTAATACAAATTAACGGTAAATGTAATCGTCCGTGAATGTGATAAACATTAACGCTAAATGTAATAACTTACCTAACCTTAAAGAAACTATGTCACGGTATTTTCATTCTTTTTTCTGATCTTACAAAATTACTTTCACATTGAAGGAAACCTCAAAATAATAGTTTCTTACGGTAGTAAAACACCAAAGAAGCAATAATAAACCGAAACTAAACAAGGATGGTTACGACTGAGGGAGATTAAGACAGATTACGAATGACAAACTTGAAAAAATTGGCCCCATTTTTTCAAGATGCGTTATCTGTGACGTAGCTCCTTTAAATGTAATACATTTTAACGCTAAATGTAATAATCTGTTCAACCGCAAATGTAATATAACTTAAAGCTAAGTGTAATAACCGCGTTTTCCTTTGGACATGGCACGGGCTGCGTAACCTCCTACAAGTGGTGTTCTTAACTACCTTTTTTGCTGCGGTTTTTTTTTTTCGCACAGTTGGAAGTTTGTACATTAATTCAGCTGAACAAAATATTAAACATAATGGAAGGTTTTGAATGTTCATACTTTTTATGTTTGACTGGCCGCTACTCAAACAACAGTCAATTTGAAATAAAACTCGGGTGCCCAAAAGAAATAACTTTTTAAGTTTTATTTCCCTTTATAATTATATAAACTACCCCTTATACTTGAGGATACATAAGGATTATTGGTTGGGTCTACGTGAATGACAGAAGATACATTTGTTCAAAAAATGCAAGATAACAAGTGTCTGTTAAAAAGCAGTGAAAAAAGCAATGCGGTAAACTGTCACGATGAGAGTGTCTAGCGCTACACTTTGCAAGTCATAAGTAACTAAACTGAGTTCAGGCCATGATAGATCTCGAATAGCAACGTAAGGTGGTGGTCGACTCTGCGTAGTTCGAGAAATTTTTCGCCTACTGCAGGTGGGTAAGTATGTCTCTTCAGTTCCACCGTGCCGTCCGACGTTGCACAATTTCGATCTTGCATACACATCAAGTCACGAGGTCTGAGATTCCACATCGAGGCAAAGTGTTCGAGTTGGGCTCTAACAAGTTCTCTATAGCCCTTTTTCCGGACAGTTTGGAAGAACTGATTTCTTTTAAGGGAGCCAAGAAAGCAATTTGTCTTTGCGGTCATTCACTAACATGATGGCTCCCACCTGAGGTCTTTAGAGATATGGACACCAAGATTTTTCAAGATATTTAGCTATAAGATATAGCTAAGATAAGATATCACCAATTTCTAAGAAAAGATATTAGCAAGATATTAGCAAGATATTACCAATTTTCAAGATATTTTGTGCGACCTCTTCCTTTTAGGGCAATGCTATTTAAGTTGTAAGTGAAAGGTATTTGAGATCGTCCATGAGAAACACGGAGAACGTTTCATTTGCTGGTGTTAAAGTGTGTTTGCCATTTACCACCCCACTTCTGCAAAGCAAGAACATACAGGGAAAAGATAATGAAATGAAATAAGAAGAAAAGAAAGGAATGAAACAGAATGTGGAAGGTTTAGAAGCCCATAGACTGCCATACCCGAAAGAAAACACGGTTATTACATTCAGCGTCAAGTTGTATTACATTTACGGTTGGTCGGTTTATTACATTTAGCTTTAGAATGTGTTACATCAAGAGAGGAGGAAGGGGCAAGAGAGTTAATCTCCCATATACCGGTAGGCCCTTTTTCCATCCTAATCCCTCTAAAGTTATTTTTAGTAACAAAATTCAGATTTCAAAACGTTACATCTTTTGAGTGGAAAAACATATTTCATTAGTTTTTTCAGTTTTGAGATCTGTGTGACAAGGTCATTCAGAAACCGACATAAGATATCCCATAATACTAAAAGCAAACTTTGGCGTCAACTTTGTGACGTCATTTTACCGGCGAAAAATGTCAAAATTGGAAAGATTAATATCATGAAATTTTACAGAATGACGAGTTCTATATTGCTGCGAAAATTCAGGCTAATTGCTTAAAAACTCAATAAGTTATTTAAAATTTGAATTTCTCACGATTTGTTACTAAAAATAACTTGAGGGATTAGGATGGGGATAGGGCCAATGTGGGGGAGTAGCTCTCTTATCCCTTTATACTCTCTTGGTTACATTTACGGCTGGTAACATTGTTACATTTAGCGTTATGTTTTTTCCATTTACAGTTGGTATTACATTTACGGTTAGTATTACATTTAGCATGATTACATTTAGCGGTGATACAAGGCTAAGGGGCTTATTTTCAGAAGCAACTGCATAATCTAAGTGTTTCACGTATATTTTGGAGCCATTTTTGGGTAAATATCAAGAAAGAGAGGACCAACAAAAAAGATGGTTTTCCGTTCGCGAGTATACGATGCATTGCTACAAGTTGTTGCAAAGTGACAAAATGCTTAATCGTACTGACGGAGACAGCTCGACTGTTCTGTAGTTAAAATAACGAATAAAAGTGCTGAATTGCGCATCCAATATTTCCCACTTTTATATTTGGCTCTTTTTGTGAGATCTCGTGTTATTCAAGGCCAGAATACATAACCCGGTTATCCTAGGGCGTTGAGCTCCTAAGGTCATTTTCTCAGTGAATTCACCAATATTGCCAGTATTATTTTTAGAATTTACTTTCCTAAAATACAGCATTGTGAAATGGACTGAGAAAAATATGATGGCCTTAAAAGTAAAACAAAAAACAGAAAGCTCTCATTTGCTTTTTTTTGCTCACTGACAAATTCAAGATTTCCTGCTATTACCGAGACTTAAAAATGATCCTATGTTGTCCCTTTATGATACGCATTGTCTTCATGTAACAAGACAAATAATGCCCTATGCTTTTTTTCTAGCCAAAGTTAACCATCCTTGGCCCATTTCAATGTACGTTTTTGTCTTAATTATGACTTCATCAGTCACGTGCCCGCAATAGGCAAACCTTAAAGCTGACGTTAAATCCTTCTGCTATAGGAAAAAAGGATTTACTTCAGGGGGGTGGGGTCCAAACTAAGAGACGAGCCATGCCTTAGCATGCTTAAGAATAGGTCTCTCAGAAAGGCCTTTGATTAAGTTAATTACTCCATCCTTCAAAAATTTGAGTTCTATGTTATTAGAGGTATTTTTAATTATTGGTTCCGTTATGATTTAACTCAAATAAAACGAACCACCTCAGTTAGTTTTTACCTCTAATAGTGAAAAAACCTCGTGAGGAGTCCCACACGCCCAGCTTTACGCAGGCGCCTTTCTGTTATTCTTGAATATAAATGACGTTGTAAAATCACTTCTCGTTTTACCTTCATGCCGCTGATACTAGTATTATTTATGCAAACAAGAATCTATATAATTTTGAACAGATAGTCAACTCAGAACTGTGTAAGATCTGCGACGGACTTTTAGCCTTAACTTCTTCAAGGTACATGTTTTTGGTCGTCGTCAGAGACTATCAAAGCTTATGATCCAGCCTCAGATCTAAATTTGTTATATTCCTTGAGATAAAAATATTTTTGTTGTTGTGTTCTGAATGATTATGAACTTTCTTGTAAAAATAATTTTTGATCTTATCTATCTGAAGATTATTAGAACCGTAGGAACAACAGCGTGGCTCAGACATTTTATTTTGCCTTCAAGTCCTACTTTAAATATCCGCAGAGGTCTTTTATTAATCCCTACCCATGTTACAGCATCTGTGCTTGGATTCAGCATCTAAAACCTATTCGAATAAACTACTCTTACTTGGAAAGCAAGCCCTAAGCCTGGTTTACTCCAGAGATTACAGGAAACAAACCATTCCACTTTTCATGTATTCACATTTTCTTCCCATCTCCTTTATCTATTTGATATTATGGGTAAAAATATGTAAGACATTCAAATTCTAATTCTAAAAATATCACATATGCTTCTTTCAGTACTTTGTATATAGATGCATACCCAACACGCTCTTCTACTGACGATTGTTTCTTCATTGAGCTCTCTAGACTAGAGAGCTGGATCAAAAATCTGGGGACGCGTTCTTTTGTGATTATTCCGGAATAGGAATATTCGGAATAGACAGTATTTGTTTTCTTTTGGGAGCTATTCTGTTTTCGGAATGAACGGAATATCAATCCGTTCATTCCGGAAGTTCAGCCCGTTCATTCTGCTCCCGATAGCAGAATGAACAGAATGAAAGGAATAAGGTTTACTCGGAAAAGACTGAATAAGCGTTCTTTTGAGAAATCTTTGGCGAGATACGCCGCCGCAGACATAGTAGTAGTTCTCAGGTCACCTCCGCCATGGGTATTCTGTTTTCAGAGGGAGCGTTCTTTTCGAAATTGACATTCCTTGTGTTCTGTTATTCCTAAACCGGAATAAGAATAGCCACAATAGTCCCAAAAGCATGCAACCTGGAATTCCTTGCAATGACATATCCGAAACTTATAGCGAAGCTCGCGGAGTACCATGGGTAAGCAAATTTGGTAACCCATTCAATCCGAAAACTTTTGGTTCTGACGTCAGCGTATGCCCGTCCGCCCGTACAGACTCTGGGGGAGGGTGAGGGGAGTCCCAAGACAACCCGACCGCGGTAGGCGGAATGCAATCTTTTCATGTAGCTGAAGTAAACAATATGGCGGCTGGTTCCTTGTACGCTCGATTTTCAATACGATAATTGTCATACATTCTTGGAATGAAAACTTGTAACAGTTCATCATGGAAAGGAAAAGGATTGCTTCAATCTCGATGGCGCATATAGAAGATATTGGAGAGCTTGAAGGCAAGAAATCCTTGTTGGAGGACATACTTTTTTTTTTCAAAGCTAAGGGGATCTGGAAAGAACCCGGCGACTTTCGTTTAGAATTTCAAATCCTTCTTTCAGTTTAGTGGTAAAGTAAATTACAGATTTGATTGTGGATTAACATTGTAAAAATTGTTTCATTGAGCGACTTTACATGTTTAGTAAATTACGGTAATTTTCTTGAAATGTTTTAAAAACTTGTTTGAATTAGCTGTGAAATTACCTTGTAGTTCCCGTTTGCCGGCTTGCGAGTACCTTCACTCGAGGGGAAAATTTAATGCAGTTTGCTTTCCTAGGCAAACAAGTGCTTCGTATGTGAATGACATTTCATGTTTTTGAAGGTTTCTTGTCCCTTTTTCTGTGTTTATTACCCCGCCGTCAGAACGGGGTCTAGTAATGCCCGTTTTTTTTTTTTTCATTCATTATAATTATTTTCCATGTTTTTTGGTGATCACTTCCCCAGACCTCCGGTTTTTGCTCTGCCCAACATACTCGTCGCGTCTTTTGCTATACAGGCTAGAGCTTGTATCTTGACTGACCATAATATCTTTTACACCCCAAGGGGAGGGGGGAACGGCGGGGTAATGCCCCTGGGGCTTTTATTGTTTTTTGGTGTCACTTACCCCAGACTTTTGCTCGGCCAAAAAATTACTTGCCAGTAATCTTCGTTCGTTTAGCGTTTATTCGCCATAATTTTCATGAAAGTTGGCGTAGAAAGTCGCTGGCGATTGAGTGGCATAAAAATCCCTTAAACGAGAACAAAACGAAGATGTTAACGAGCTTTAAAAGCCATCGATTCGATCTTGTTATTTTCGCCACTCGACTAAAAGCACGGTGAAATATTCATCAGTAAAATGCAAGCTTTTTTTTTTTGCAGTTTTCTTTGCCTGTCAAAATCTTTAGGAAAATTTGTGTAGAAAATTACAAGGAATTCAATGGAGTTAACTTCTCTTCGACGCGAGCAAGGACGAAGGTGCTGGCGAGCTTTGAAAGCCAATGATTCATGCTACCTACCGCAGCACATAAACATTACATCACTGAAACACAGAAGCAGAGGCAGAAGTACCTTTCTTGCGCCAAATCACTCATCGATTCACGGCCTAAAATAGGCTTTTTCGTTTTTTTCCATAGCTACCAGTTTCCTTTAGATTTTAGAACAAGTTTCTTTATCAACAAATCTATTTTAATTTCCGTGCCCTTGTTATTTAGAATCACGCTAACATTTCAGTTTGTTTATTTAAAAAAACGTGACGTCTTTGAGTCGCGCTATGGTCAAAATATTTCGTCACGTTCTTCCTCGAGAAGGCTAGGACAGGTGGATGACTAAGGAATGAGGGATGGGAAAGGGGTGCATACTATCAGGGATTCATGTTATCACAGGGAGAAGGCTGCGGAGAAGACGTAATGGGAATGGCAGCAAACACGTCAAAGGTACGATAAATCACCAACTTCAAAATTTACACCACTTGGGCTCGTATGTTAAGTGACCGTAATATATTTTGCTCCCTGGGAGGAGGAGAAAAACGGCGGAGTCCAATGCCCCTGGGGCTTTTCTTGTTTTTTTGGTCGTCACTTGCCCCAGACTCCCGGTTTTTGCTCGGCCAAACAGATATTGGTCGCAAACTCCCGCTAAATATAAGCATTGTTCGGTCGTCTACCGTCGATTCGCCAAAATTATCATGAAAGTCGGCATCACTCCTTCAGGTTCGCCGAAGAAGAATTTTAGCCCTGGTAAGTTTATAGATACTATGTCTTAACCTTGATATTAAAATGTGTCGCCACCGACCATTTGATGCGGCGTCAGGCACACCAACCAATAAAATACAATATATTTTTTATCAATAAAATAACACAATATTTTTAAAATGTGAAGAGTAAGTGATATATCCTGAAGAAGGACATCAATTTAATAATAAAAATAATAAATAATAATACAATTTATAAAACAAAATTGCATTTTTTACTTTTTGTTCATTCACAGGTGATACTCAGATCAAATTGAAGAATGAATGGTTCCAGAAATTATTTATTTTTTAGAGCTATGTAAACGATGATGAATAATAAAACAATGTTTTTGTTATTGTATTTGTTTCCTTTGTTTTGTTATTCCTATGTGGCAAAGACGGGCTAATGCCTTAAAAATTAAATGGATGAGAACAAGGTACCTTATTGTTACTTATTTTCGCGGGCACTTAAATTCGCGAAAATGGAACAGGAATATTTCGCGAGACTAACTTTTCGCGATTTGGCCAAAAATACGTAATTAGCATAAATAGTTTAGAATTAATTTTCGCGAAAATCGCGAAAATTAAGTCCCGCGAATATAAGTAACAATAAGGTACTAGTTAACGTGTCTAAGTGGACGTTGACAATGCACAATTCAAGGGTTATCAATGAGTCTTAAGTGCGCAATTACGAATCGTGTAATTTAAGGAGTCTAGCGCGCAATTTACGAGTCTTGAAGTGCGCAATTTACGAGTCTTGAAGTGCACAATTTACGAGTCTTGAAGCGCGCAATTTCCGAGTCTTAAAGTGCGCAATTTACGAGTCTTGAAGTGCACAATTTACGAGTCTTGAGGCGCGCAATTTCCGAGTCTTAAAGTGCGCAATTTACGAGTCTTAAAGTGCGCAAATTACGAGTCTTAAAGTGCGCAATTTACGAGTCTTAAAGTGCGCAATTTACGAGTCTTAAAGTGCGCAATTTACGAGTCTTAAAAGTGCGCAATTTAAGACTCGTAAATTGCGCAATTTACGAGTTTTGAAGCGCGCAATTTACGAGTCCAAAGTGTGCAATTTACCAGTCCAAAGTGCGCAATTTACGAGTCTTGAAGCGCGCAATTTACGAGTCCAAAGTTGGCAATTTACTAGTCTTAAGTGCGCAATTTACGAGTCCTGAAGTGCGCAATTTACGAGTCTTAAGTGCGCAATTTACGAGTCTAAAGTGCGCAATTTAAGCAGCAATATAAATATAGACAATTGACATATTTACATAAGGCGATTTAAGATAATTTTATGAAAGTTTTTACAAAGAGGACTTGGCCCAGCTGCTGATAATGATCCTTTTAATTTTAAATTAATTTTATTGAAAACCTAATTTAGTTTTTTATATAAAAGGGAACAGAAAGAGCGATTTGTGTGGAAAGGATGCTTAAAAAAAATTCCCAAGAGAACATCTCTTGAAGTAGCGTGGTTTTAAGATAATAAAGAAAAATCCTGCTTGCGTCATCGACTGTCCCTGGTATCTCTTCACAGGTAGCTATAACTGTGCCACTTGACTGTTATTCCCCAAGAGGTGAAAAACAGCGCGGGAAAACATGCGGACCGCTGAGGAAACTGTGAGTTGGCTTATTTTTCTTCAAAGAGAAGACTTCAGCACGACTTTCTCCGACCGCTCTTCTTGTAGCATTCTTTCGAAAGCTAGCTTATTAAGTTCAGAAATAGTACTTGTAAAACTACAATTGCTTAAAAAAAACCAAAATTGCTCCCGGTAGCGAGCGACTCGACAGACTTTTCCATGCAAATACACATTTCTCACTGATTCCAAAGCATCCCTCTGGCTGTTTAGTTCTGTTAACCATGAAACATTTCTCGAAATCTATCTTGCTAAAATAAATAATATTTTCCCAGCATCAGACCGTTTACTGACAAACATTCCCCAAAAAATGTTTTGGGAAACTTACAAGCACACGTATAATTATCAAGAGAAAACGGCAGAAGTTTTTCAACCGTGAAGTATTAATCGGGTGCTTTCAAGTACACACCCTAAACTAATTTTAGGAAGCTTTTAGAGTCTCATTTTAGACAAAATAGACTTAAACCGAGAAATGCTTTGCTTATAGCTACTTAAACAAAGATTTCATTTCGATCTGTAACTTAAGACACACTGAAATGGCTTAGCGGTTAAAAACAAAGCGAGCACCAAAACATGCTACACTGAACTCACTCACTGAAAGGGAGATTCTAAGTTTAGTCGCTAAATTGGGACAGAAATGTCATTCACTTCAAATGAAGAAACCAAAAAATATAACAATATAAGGAAGATAAAATATTCCACAACTGAACAAAAAACATAAGGAGTGTACACTAAAACTATAAACTTAAAAATGACGACAGAGCGACTCTTCGGTTGTTGAATACTTAATTACGAATTAGTCAAAACAACCCAATATGCGTCGCCGAAGAAAAACAACCTACATTGAAAAAAATAACACAGGCTCAGTCTAGAATAGCCACAATTTCCACTTTTCGAATAAAATATACTAGAATTGCTCTAAGAAAAATATTGAAAATTCCGCACTAAAGTTCAACAGGATTGTACGTGGGCAAGCTCTATTTTGAAGGCTGGAACAACTTCAACAACTAGCGGCAGACGTGCTTGGTCTGTCATTTCATATACAATTAACAACAAGTTATAACAATTTACCACCGTATCCCGCCAGGGTTGTGAACATTAGAGGGGGGCACTTAAAAGAGGGGGAAATAATAAAAACGTGCCACAAAGGTGACATCCCTCTTGAAATTACATTGAAAATGGAAGTGTTAAGCCCACTTATGAAATCATGATTACAGAACTTAGATGGTAATGATTAATTAAAGGTCAAATGAACAGAAATTGTTTGTTGGTCGTTGTTAAGGTCAGAACTAGCTTAAAGTTTTGTTTGCTGTCGTTTAGCATATCATGTAAGACATAGGTGGAATGCACGCTAGTATGAAAACAAATCAGAAATCTCTATTACTCTTTCTCATTAGCATAAGGGATTTATTATTCCAGTTATTTTTTCACTTTGTTTGGGCCAGAATTCCTTAAGTTTGTCAGCCCGTATTTTTGGCCTGTTCTACTGTGTAATAACATGGCATATTTTGCGCGTTCTTTTGCCCTTATACAATGTATGGTAAAATGGTGCAATAGTTGAATAATAATGGATAGTTAAGTGTTTGGTTGGTAGAAATGGCTTTTTCAAATTTCTATTCATTTGACCTTTTATGGAGAAAGCAATCACAAGGTAGTTACACATTTTTTTAATTTTATCTATCCTTGAGGTTACTTCCCTCTCCAAAACCCATCTTTTAAGGACGTTTGCGCTAATTGTGTATGCCCATCCCTACTGCGCACGTAATTCATGTCATTTGAGTGCGCGGGGAGTAATATATCGAAATCTGGGTAGTTGTGCACACACTTTTTCTCTGAAATTAAATTGGCATTTCTGTCACAAGTGATTAATTATCTGACAGCAGGAAAAAAAAAAAGAAAAATTTGGCGGGAACGTCCTTAAAAAGCAAAGTTGATTGCTTACATGAAAGTGACAATGATAACAAAATGTATATAAAACCTCTTCCGACAATAATTATAATTTACTCTCTGCCGACAGGCATTCTTTGCTAGGGTTTGACCCTAAAGAAAAGCGTTTTAGGATTGAAAAAGATTCAAAGTATTATTTTAGTGCCCTGAAATAACACTATATTATTATAAACAGGGAGAAAATGTTGCTTTCAATGAGTATTAGTGCATTTTGAAATTATGACCGCCTCACTAGGGCGAATCAGTTTACAATCTCCTTTCACAACACACACATAATACATGTATATACAGAGTATAAAGAACATATAATACTTGACATAGTGTTCGACAAAGGATATAGAATAAGAGCATCACAGTTCGGTTTCGTTCAGTTTTTGTTTGATGAGTTGTTACCGTTGTTTAGAATCCCTCAAGCGTTTTCATTTAGTTCTTCTTTTACGTGTAAGCAAGAAATTCTTTCCGTTACAAGGAACGGCGGTCGACAGATAGTATTAAAAGAGAGACACTATCAAAAGTAGTATAATAATAGATGGCTGTAAATTAAATTTGATCCAGTGTTAGTAATTTGGTGAAAGGATGTATCGTTGAAGTTATTTTCCACGTTAACATTGCAAAGTTTGTCAAAATTTTGACATAGAGTGATTTCAGTAAACCTGTGAAATAGTTATTACGCTTTTAGATACTATAACACACAAATTCCATTGTTTTCTTTTGTTTCCTTTTGACTTTTACGCACAAACCGGTAGATATTGTTTCACGGGTTAAATGAAATCACTCTATATAGATACTGTACAAATTAGACTTGGCTTGAAGAATTTCTAACTTTTTGTAACATAATTTAAGCTGATACAGTCAGAATGAGAATAGCCTGCGAGCACTGGCTCACTTAGTGTGTTATTCGCGTGAGTATCTTGCCGGCGGAGCTAGCTGCGATTTGCGTGGTTAGGCTAGAAGAACGAGGCGAGGAAAAGTGATTCTTCTGGTCGTAAAAATGATTTACCCTAGTTCTGTGTTGAATACGCCGCCAGAGGTTATAAAAGAATTTAACTGTTTAATGTTCCATTTTTTATGGAATGGGAAAGACAAAGTGACCAGACGTTCTACCTATGCTCCCTACGATTTGGGTAGTCTTAAAATGATTGACTATGAAAACATGGTAAAAGCTAGGAGATTAAGTTAGTTAAAACGAATATTTGATCAAAACTGCACTGGGTTTTGGAAATCTTACCTTGATCATTTTTTAGGCAGTTACGGAGGATTACTTTTATTCAAATGTAAGTAGTATAATTAGTGTAGTATCGTAACCTGTAAATGTAAAACTCTTAAAACTGTAGTGAAAGAAACTATGTATGCCTGTATAGTATAATTGATTTATTCACACCATACAGGCATACATAGTTTCTTTCACTGCAGTTTTAAAAGTTTTACATTTACAAGTTACGATACTACACTAATTATACTACCTACACTTCTTCATACATAAGCCGCAGACATTAGCATTACCAGCAAAGGACACTACTGATATCAGAAATCGCGTTAATTATTTACATTAGTATTTACTTTTTATTAAAATGTAACATATATATTTTATGTTATTGACGCTTTTTGAAATACTCATTTCTGTTTCATGAATGTGCACTCTAAACTTGAAGCGCACAATGTTTGGAAGAATTTGGTTCCTTCTGTAGTTCCATAGTTAAATTTTTACAATTAAAAGAAGATACAGTTAAGCAAGGGGAAAGTTGCCCGGGAAAGTTGCAGCTGTGGTGCGGCAATAACACCTTGTAGAGTATTATAAATACTCTTTTTAGTGAGGGAGAGCCAATATAATTCAAAATCATTTTGAATTATATTGGCTTTTCGGAAATCACTGGTATACGCGCAATAAATCTCAACAATCCTGTTTGCATACAAATTCAGAGACGCGTTTCCAATCCTCTTCTTATGCTCAAAGACGGAAAATGACCATAATTATAGGCAAAATGCCAAAATGCAAATTAGTCAGACTCCTGGATGTTGTTTATCATTCTCACAAGATAGCCAGGAAGCTTCGCAAGTTCTTCCCATTCCTCTAATAGTCATGATGCTGATTGTCGTCGCTTTAATACGACTTTTAGCACTTTGGTGTAAGGGAACGTATGCTCATAACGAGGGCAATGAAGGTAGGCTCAGATACCTGAAATCAGTCTAATTTCAGTCATTTGTCCCTCAGTACAAACACGATCAACAGATCATTTCATAGTAACTGTGTGCCATAGGTTTCAAGTACTCTGGGGACATATATTCTAACTTGTTGGTGAAGTTAAACGCGACTCTATTGAAGAACAAGATAACATGTTTCGAGTGCTTGTTTTTCTGTGGCCGCCGAGAAATAATTCGATGAATTGTCTCACCCAGATGAAACAGGAAAAAAAATGATTTTTAATTGTTTTCACACAGTAGCGTACCCTGCTTGTGCGAAAGACGCGGCCGCAGACAGAGTCCAAAATACAAGCGACAAAAACGTTTGAATCCTCCAGTACCGAGCCTGAGGATAACAGAGGCATGTCGCAGCCATTCTCAGCAACCCAGAATCACATGCTTTAACATGATAAAATAGACTGTGCTCATAGCTAATAACAAATGCAAAAAAATCTGGGATTGGTCAAATTAACAAAATGACAATGTTAAAGCGGAAATATTCTCAAGTGGTGCTGTCAGGTGTTTCAAAGCATTCTCTCACGTGTGTTTTTTCAAGCCTTTGGCTGATTTGCACGTGCAAGATCATCACTTCGTTCTTGGCTGAAGTGGTCTTTTCCTGTCCAGCGGTTTTGCCACTTTGTCAAGCGCAGCCAAGCGTTATTCAATATGATGCATTCATCAGGTTGATAGATGTCGCTAAATAAACATAATTTTAACACCACATATTTAACCCTTGGACTCCCAAAATCAATTCCAAGAACGCTTAATCTCAAAACGAAACAAAATTTCTTTTCCAAACTATCAAGAAACAAATAAAAAACTTAAAAGAACGGCTCAATAGCTTCAATTTAATGGTCGCACTTCGAGATTTCATTCGCAAATGAAAAGTTAGTACCACCTTTTACAGCATAATATTGACCCTTTTAAGCCCTAACAGTGAAGAAAATGACATTTCTCTTTACATCATCACTACTTGTTCAATTATTTAAGTGTTGCGAATAAAGGAAGTGATCACCAAGGATTCTCCTCACTAGTTCCATAGGAAATGTAAGAAGAACAGTAAGGAGAATATGCATGTCATGTCAGGGTTTAACGAGGGTTAAATGAGCAGCACTACACAAGAGTACGATGTACTCCTCAATTTTATATAGCTTTCACTTGAATACTGTACTTTCTTGTTTCATTTGAGTGATCGTACTGACTCAAACGGTAGAACCATTTGAC
This sequence comes from Siderastrea siderea, assembly GCA_964030785.1. NCBI lineage: Eukaryota > Metazoa > Cnidaria > Anthozoa > Scleractinia > Rhizangiidae > Siderastrea > Siderastrea siderea. Next base: position 21,512,156 of record OZ034968.1, on the reverse strand, counting down.
GCAAACTGAGGTTTCATCATTGTATGAACTGAAGGATTAAGCCTGAGATACCTAGCCCGTTAGCTGTTATTATTATTATTATTATTATTATTATTATTATTATTATTATTATTATTATTATTATTATTATTATTATCATTGTTATTATAATTATTATATATTATTTTTATAATTTTTTTTTTGTTCAGACCAAAACAAATTAGCGTAACCCTCTAATCATTTTCTTCTACAGTGATGGTTTGAACCCAGGCATCATAAGTTGTCGATGAACGTCCGGGTGATAATAGCTCTGAGAACGACTGTCTGTGATGACATGAACTGACGTATCGACAACCAACGCCGAAGTCATAATCAGAGTTAAGCCAGTGTATCGTTGGAAACCTAAGTGGTCTTGTGATTGGTCGTCTGTTAATGAGGGCTCTAAAGCGCACTCTAGAACTTTGCGGTCTTTTCTGCTTAGAAATCACCATTGTTTTTCATATGGCTGTGATTTCATCCGTAAATAGATATTTGTAGCTCAGAATTTCATTGAGATAATTGAAAGACTCTCAAAGATCCCCACGAAACAGGATTTTAAGTAAACAGTGATATTACTGTTTTATTTTGTATTTCGTCAAACAGATCACTTGACGTATCTGCACTATCCCCATTTCCACTTCTCTGGAAGATTTCGGGCAGACACGGCGACGCTTAACAATTTTCCAAATTTTTTCGACCCGGAAAACTTCACTCAAAGTGACACACAGCCAAATTTTGAAAACTGGAACCCCCTGGGAAGTGGAGAGTGGACTGTAGAAGCTGAAGTGACTCATGTGTGCTACTCTGACCTTCGGTGTGTGGGAGACCAGCAAGAAGAACCACTCTGTGGCGTTGGCATAACAGGTACTTGCATCACCCCAGTCTCAATAAATATGCTAATATATGCTAAATTTATAACATGACTGCAGTGCTATTGCGACAATGTTGTGACTCGGTTTCGAGATTCCTTTGTGTATCAAAACTGCATTGCTTCTGAGTCTATCAATTCTATGAGCGACTGTCAAGGAGACTCTCAGAACCTCATAAAGCTTATTTCCGTCGTTTTCTGATGTAAGATTGCTTCTTCGTCCCTGCTTTGCAGCCATAGTTAGCAATAGGCAAAACGCAGGCGCGTAAAAAACTTCGCAGTGGTCTACAGGGCATCATACATCCTTAAATGATCCTTAAACCTCTTCTTCACTATTCTTCCACTCATTTTTGTCTCAATTTTCTTATTACCCTTAGCTGTTAAATTACCAGTAATATGTTTATATTTTTTCGCTCTCAAAAACGCTTCCCTGGCAATAGATAGCCAAAGTTCTTCTTCTAACAAATTATGCAAAAAAATACATACAAACATACACACTTTACGAAATTACACTGCTTCTGACAATAGAATAGTAAGTTGTTGTTTTCAACACAGGAAAAATACGTTACTATCCTGCTTACACCTCAACCTTTTAATCTTAAAGGAGGAGGAACCAGAGTTCCAGCTAAACTGGTTGATCTGGATCCACAAGCCCACAAGTTTGCAGAGGTATGGGGATGGAGAATTTTGGTGGGTGAATACTTCTCAGCAGACTTTGTTCCTGCCCCCTTCCAGTATCGTTGGGTGAAAACTGCGAATTCATCTGACGGTGACGCAGAACAGGGAGCCGCTGGACAGTCACAACTCACGAACATCATTTGGAGTAAGAAGGAGTCGAGGATCTTGGAAGAGCTGAGGAATGCAACAGACAGCTCCAATGGAAACCTATCCATTCGATTCAATATGGATGCATTCAACGAATTACCGGAAGACCCATATTTTGGCTGGGGCCGAATAACAGGTAATCTTTTAGTAAATGAGTGTAGAAAGGATTATGGTATCACAGCTGCCACGAAACCTAAGACGTCGCAAATAGAAAAAGCTCAGGATAAAATATTTGAGGATTCTAAGGGACTACAACCAGTTCATGGCCTACTACTTCAGAATGACTCATCCATTTGCACAGATGCCCAAAAATGTTTGTCGCTTTTAATTGCCAGGGCACTGTCACTGCTAGTAGCGACTGGAATTTAAGGAACAGGTAAATGTGAGTTGTGCATATCTGTCCTATCGCAATACTTTCTTGGTTAATAACAGGGACAATTGGCTTAGCCGACCCTCAGTCCACCCAATTCACACCTGGTGAACGACTCCTTAAGGCTCAAAAGGATGGCCTTCAAGATGCACCTTTTATTCTCAACAAAAAGGCCGGGAGACTGACAGTCGATTTTGGAAACAGCTTGCCAATCATGAAAAACGGAAGTCATAATGTGACGTTTATAGACCAGCTCATGGTGGCGATGCCAAACAAGATTTCTGATGATGACAGACCTGTCTCGTGCGCTGATGATCTTGTACCTCTTGGCGTCGTTCTTTACCGACTGGCGAACTGGTACAAAAACTCCGCTGGTGTCCAGACTTTTCCTCCAATTGGGGTCCTATCTCACGAGGAGATCGAGAAACTACAGACAACACCACTCGTTATTGCAGAGGTAAAGAACTGTGTTTTTACTAGGGTGGGGTCAAATTTAGACGTCACATTTAAGTCGCTCAGTGAATGCAATTTTTAAATTGCACTCACTGACCAGGGGCAGGGGAAGGAAGAAGGTTCAAAAATAACGGCCGAACTTTTTTGCAAAGTTTGTTTCTGAGCGGTGTAGATTTAATTAAAACCCACTAAATTCCAACGCTAGTAACTCTAAAAAGGCCCACTCTCCTTTTAAATTAAGTCACCTAAACGCACATTATGAATCGGTGAATTCCAAAAAATTGGATTTCCATATCGCGTTGTTTTTTTATGCGTCACTCGAGTGCCTTATTTTTTACATTCACTTAAACCTTTAAGCGATTCTCGTACAATCGACATCTCCATAAAGGTAGAGGAAAAGTGATGTAACATTTCAATCCAGCATGGCTTCACATTGTGGAATACAAGATATTGGACCATGCTGCTTGACTTGGAAGAGTTTGATCTCTATAAATCATTCCATTCACCAACATGAAATATTTAGTGTAATTAGCAAGGTCGGATTAAATTAGATCACTCCAAACCACTCGTTTTGTTTAGGAGAGGACGCGGTTGGCTTTGTGGGAGAAATATAAAGTAGTGACTTGGAGCAAGTATAGGATTTGTTTGGTGGCTCTTGCAACATTTCTGTGACTCGCACTTACCCAGTAAGCATCGTAATGCAACATTCAACATTGTCCAACAATGTTGTATTGAACATTGTAGGCCAGTGATGCTGGATTCGTTTAGTCTGATTTTGACTTAATGAATAAGAAACGAGCATTATTCTACCGAAACCAGAAACTACGCCTTGCCATGTGTGGTCTGGAAAACCCATTGTTTTATTACATCTCATTTTTGCACAGGTCGAGGGAACATGGCCCGCATTGCAGTGTAAAAGAATCCTCTTTTCTGAAGCTAAGGACGGAATTCAAGTCCACCCTTTCACTCCATGGGTGTTGAGAGCAGAGCCAGGCGACAACGTCGAAATCACCTTTCTAGCGACAAAGTTTGGACGTCCTGCCGCTGGAACAGTTATCCATATTACACCATTTGTTTGCCCCAATATATTTTACGAATATCATGGGCCTCTAATTGGGACAGACCCTCTTCCTTTCCTGGCCCATAACCTTACTACTAACCAGTCTGGACTAGCCTCCATAACATTTCAAGCTCGTGATCCCGAGAGTCCAAGGAAATTCATAGATGGTCAGCTGTACCCATACCTTTACTGGGCGCAAAGTAATCCCATCGACGCAAACAAAACTTGTGAAGGAACAAATTTCTTGAATCTTCTTAACTCGTACATTATTATTCGAGTGTTCAACAGTTTCAGCTATGAAGATCCCCCCACCTGGAATAAAGATGTGTACCCAATTTTTAAAAAATACGCCATGTTGTATCCCATAATGACGCTGAATTATGTCGATCTAGGGAACTACCATGAAGTAATGAAACACATTTTTCACATCAACATGACGCTACGCCTTCCAAAGGCGCATCCTAATTACATGCCAGTGACTCGTGATTTATCAAAGGACAAACTTAACATGATCCTAAAATGGCTAGACCACCCATGCCCTGGCGAAGAAGAGGAAGATTTCACGATTGAAAAATTACGACACAATCTTCAGACAGCCTTAGAAGTAGAGCATTCTACAATCCCAACTTATCTGACAGCGCTGGCTACCATAAAAGACAACTATAACACCGAAGTACAAGCCATCTTCAGGCAGATACTTATTCAAGAAATGCTACATCTGGCCTTGGCTGCCAACCTCTTAAATGCAGTAGGGGGAAAACCTGTGTTATTTTCAGAAAACTTTATACCTCTCTACCCGACCCGTCTACCTGGTGGACTGATGCCAACTTTAGAAGTCCCCATAGAAAAATGCAGCATTGCCCTTATTGCCGACATATTTATGGCCATTGAGCAGCCTTCGATTACCGCGGATTTTGATACGAAGTCTTCCGAGAAGGATGACAAAGAGGAAGATATCATTTCAGGGCCTGACTCGCACAAGGGTATTACGATTACTGGACAATACCGTCATGAAGGTAAGATGAGGCTCTGAAATTAAATTGCCTATGTCGGTTAACCTGAATCGAGTGTTTCAACCGGCTTGATAAGAAAATTCCTTCTCATTTCCGGGGTCCCCGCTAAGGGGACATCTCTTTCTTGTTACCTTAACTTTCAGTACAATTCCAATTCAAGAATTTAACGTTTGCCGTATTGAAATTAAGGCAGAGCTTCATAATGAAACTATATTTATCACCGTCATGATAACTGAAAATATTTTCATTGGATGCTGATATGAACTGACCAATGTAACGTTAATACAATTTTCAGGGTGTGGTTATGGCTTTTAAAAGAAATAAATTTATAACGCTACCTTTGATCATGTAATCACAGATCGAAATGGTTGGTTTGAACGAATGGCGACTTGGTTCAAGGGTTGGTTCTTACATGTATCTAGTTCAGGTATGGAATACACAAGAAATGTCCCAAAAAATAGTTCAGTTTTCCAGCGAATATTTTTAAAAACAAACAAAACTTTATGCAAGCTAATTTTGGTTGAAAACCATCTTACAATAACTCTGTGCAAATAAACAAAGTTTTTCCTAGCTTTTATTTCATAAAGTGGAATAGAAAACGCTCTTCTTTTGTTTCCTTAAATTGTATATTGGTAAGAATCATGAAAGATTGGGAGACCTAGAGACAGCTATGAAAACGTGTTTTCGTGTTTCTTCAGCGTATCTCCAAACACATGTTCTCTTAACCCTATGAAATATGGAACGTGTTTTCTCTTTGAATGGATCAATTATGATCTTTGTGTATTTTCTTTTCTTTTAAAGAAATAAAATGTGTTGCAGTTTGCTTTAATGCAACAATAAGTAAAATAAATCATCCTTATTACCATCCGCGTACTGAACCTAAAATGAAAACTGCTGCGGAGCAAAATAGTTTTGGGGAGTCTCATGATGATAGCTTGGCCCAACTACACTTGTTGATAGTTTAGAACCGTTGTAGGGATAAACTGAAAATGACTTTAAAAAGGTCAACTTAACTTGTATAAATTACATTAATTACCTTGCCCTTGGTTAGGCGAGCCACGAAAGTCAATAAATAGCCTGTTCTGGCTAGGTGGTCGCTTCAAATTTCAACCAGTCTCCATGATGTCACTTTGGTTTACCGGGTGATTACCAGAGAGTAATTGGATTCTTTTGTCTTTGTTACTTGCAGATGAATCTTGGAAGAAGGAGAAGATTTGTGGAGTCATACCATCAAAGAATTTTGTAAGTAAATTGATACTAACTCAGTTTAGTGCATTTCAACCAGTCCCATAAATCACCATCTGCGTTACCCTGATAGGATCCTCGTTCTTTGATCTATTTAGCATCGTTTCGCGGAAAATTAAATGTTTTTTTAGCACACATAAATCAGAAAGTTGATAGCGACTGTACTATTTAGCAACAGTACCAAATACGATAGTAATTTGGTTGATAACGTCAAATTAAAAATTTACAGTACATGTACGTTTGTATGGCTACGAGGTAAAAGTTGCCACCCAGCCATACAAAAGACAGTAAATACCCGGGGTAAATGCTACAACATTTGAATTGTTGCATTGCTTGAAGTCTTCTCCTTTCAAACTTGACGCGATAACTACATTTCAGATGTTCTTTCCAGTTATTATATCGCTTCTGTTTCTTTATCGGATGAATCTGTAGTCCAAGATGTCAACAATGAAGTCAGCACAGACCGCCCTTTTCACATTAGCTTCAGTAATTACTCACTCATTCACTCACTCGCCCTTTTCACATTAGCTTAATTACTTAATCGCTCACCCTAGTCACATTAGCTTACTCACTCGTTCACTCGCTCGCCCTATTCACATTATCTCACTCACTTGCTCACTCGCTCGCCCTTTTCACATTGGCTTAATTACTCAGTCCCTAACCCTAGTCACATTAGCCTACTCACTCGTTCAATCTCTCACCCCATTCACATTTCCTTGCTAACTTGTGCTCGAATTTAAAAGTGACGGGTAATTACGAAAGAAGGCTAGTCTGCTCCCCAGTGCTACCTCCTCAGGCTGCTACGAGCAGCGCAGGCTTCATCAGTCTAACGAGCCTAAGGGGCTAGTACTAGGGAGCAGACCAGGATTTCATACTCTGAAAATAGAACACAAACAGGTCAAGACAACTCAAAAACATGTCATGAGTCAATTCTTATCCCAAACAACACCAAGCCCTTTTTCATATCGAAAAAGAGCTCTGTTTAATCTTTATCTTTTATCCTTCCCCCTCCCCCAAAGACGAAATTGATTACACCCCTTAAAATATCAGCAAAATGGTTATGTGTAGTTACATAGCTTATAATATTGGAGGGAAACATTGCATCACACTCTTCAGCTTTTCAGCATTCCTACCCCAGCTTTTTCAGAAGAGTCATTCAATGTATTTACCCAGAAGAAAGAAAGCGAGCCACGTGGAATCATAACCCTTCAGTTTTCTAGATGCTCAGGTTTATACGAAATATTTGGCAGATACTGAATGAAATAAAAATATATTTTTCTTTGTTTTATTAATAACCCAATTATCGTGGCTATAATAAAGATCTTTGTTTCATTCGTATCTCTCCGTGCACACTTTGAGATCCAGTATCCCTGCATCTTCGTACAAAACACACAGTAGCTGACTCAGTCACTAACGCATTGAATCACTTCTCAGGTTAAACAAGGACACAGGTATCCGGGTCAAACAAAGCCAAAATTCCACAAGCACTACAACACGATTGGGGAGTTCTACGACTATATCCTACGTGCATTTGCCTTTCTGACTCAAAATGGTACAAATCAGACAATTTTCTCCGGGAATAAGTCCAGACAATTGTCCTTCGACTTTTCTTTCGGTCGTTATGGAAGATTAATCAATGTTACCGATTTCAAGAGCGCGAAAAGAGCCATTCAGGAAATTATCAGGGAGGGAGAGGGAAGTTCGCCTTGCAATCCACTGGACTGGTCCCAGGACAATGCGGACCTTTCTCATTACTTTCTGTTCAAGTCCATTGTCGAAAAACATAAAATAAAGGTCTATGGAGCAGATGGAGTTGGCAAGGAAATAAAACCGTTCTTAAAGGTCAGTATTTCACTATAATGCATAACGATATCGATTAAGGGTGGTTTTTAACTATAATTCATCTGGAAGAAAGATTGGGAATAAAGTGGCAATAATGATACACAAAACACGTCACAAAGAAGGAGAAAAGATATCCCGTCTCGATTTATTGAACTCAGCAGATATTGCACGAAAGTTTTCATTTGTATGGTCACGTCATTTTATAACAAAGAAACATCATTTCACTCAATAGAACGGTATTTCTAAAAAATATTGGTACAAGGGGTGGCTGTTCACAGGTTAGGTACAAGAGGGTGGAAAATTTGTCGTAGTTATGGTAATCAGTGAGTAATCAGTAACATCAATGACAAATCAATGACATCGTTGAGTAATCATTGACATCGAGTAATCATGAGTAATCGTTTTTGTCCGCGACTAGTCCTCGATTTCTCATTGATTATCGGCAATAATCAATTACTAATCAGTTGATTACTTATTGATGTCATTGATCATCGATTTTTTATACCTGATACACTCCACTCAGCCTGAGTGGAGTGTAAAAAACGGTTTAAAACATTTGTCGTAGCACTGAGGTGATCGTCGCCAAAAATAAGATAGAGGCTAACTTTTGGACTCAAAAGTTAGAACCACCTTGAACAGTTAAAAATCCTACCACAGGAAAGTACTGGTCAACGTCAATAGCATTCATTTAAGTGGTCGCACTCGGGATTTCATCCGTGGACTCAGAACTTAAAACCACCTTGTACAGTATAAACTACGACACCACACTGAAGTACTTCTCAATAGCTGTTATTTAAATGGTCACACTTCATGATCTCATCCTCAGGGTTAAAAGTTATAACCACTGCATAATTATCAGCACCACAGGAAAGTAGTGCTCAGTAGATTATATTTTAGGATGTAACTGAAGGTTTGGTTCTTAGAGTAAACTCGTTTACACACTTAACTCCTGTTTTGCCGAAAACAGGGAGTTACAGTAAAGTATGGCTGTTTGCATCAACAGACAGTTATGCCAAACTAACCACATTCCTAAGTTAACCCATCAGTGTAACCAGAAACAAAGGAACAAGCTTCCAGTGTAACCCACTTTTTAAAAGCCATGCTGACGACACTCAGAAAGAAAACTATTTCTGCAGAAGCTGTTGTCCGTGGCTGATGAGTTAAAACAGTGCAGGGTTCACGCACTGTCCAATGACCACAATGACTAACACTTAAGAGTTTTCTCATAGACCGACATTTCTAACCTTTTCTAGCCTGCGAGCAGGCTCACTCAGTGTGTTATTCAAGTGAGTAACTGGGCGGTGGAGCCGCGATTTGCAAACCGGCGGGAAGAATCGGGCGAGGTTCGCTCGCCGGCTCGCAAATCGCGGCTCCGCCGACAAGATGCTCACGCAAATAACACACTAAAAGAGCCTGGTCGCAGGCTAAAACTTTTCTTTCGTAGTAAACCGTACGTACATGTTCAGTGCTTTTAATAGCATTGGTTCATTTAGCATAGTGTCTCAAATAGCTTGTTTTTAAAGCTGAGTAATGTTGTCACTTAGACCAAGTTCTTATCTTATCTGATCTGATCTGATCTCATCTCGTCTCGTCTTATCTCATCTCATCTTATCTTATCTCGCTTCATCTCATGTCATCCTTTCTCACCTCTTTTCATCTCATCTTCTAATCTGGTCTCATCTCATCTCATCTCATCTCATCTCATCTCACCTCATCTCATCTCATCTCATCTTATCAGTCTCGTCTCATCTCATCTTATCAGTCTCGTCTCATCTCATCTTATCAGTCTCGTCTCATCTCATCTCATCTCATCTCTTCTCATCTCGTCGCATCTGATCTCACCTCACCTCATCTCATCTCATCTCATCTCATCTCACCTTATCTCATCTTATCTTATCTCACCTCATCTCACCTCACCTCACTTCTTCTCATCTCTTCTCATCTCATCTCGTCTCACCTCAGTTCATCTCGTCTCATCTCATCTCATATCGTTTCATCTCATCGCATCTTATCTTCTATTATCTTTACACTCTCACAAAAGTTTTTCTCCAATTAACTTATTTCATTTCATTTTCTGGAGGTCTTCTTCGTTTTCTGCCAGTCTTTAATGATTAAAACTTTCAATAAAAAATTTAAAGGTTCAAATGAGGCCTAACACTATTGTAAAAATTAAAACCTAAAATCGAAGCTTTCGCCGATCAACAGCATCATCAGGGATCGGCGAAAGCTTGGAGTTTAGATTTTAATTTTTTACAATGTGGTTAGGCCTCATTTGAACTTTTAAATTTTTATAAAAATGCTATTGAAGGACAACATTCAAAGATTATTTTATTAAAATTTTCAATGTTTGCTTCATCGGCTACATTGTTCATTGCCGTGGTTGATGAAATCCACTGTCCATTTTATTTAATTGAGTGAAACACACCAGGGGTTGACGACACTATGTGTCATTTCTTAATTTCCATCAAGAAAAACATTAAGTCTACTTTAAAAGAAATACCCTCATTTTCATTTTTCCTCATAGATCTGCCATGGTGAGTATTTTTTCAATGGATCGAACATATTTTTCGACCCTGAAGGAGTTTGGCCCATGGTCAGCAACCCACGTCTGATAAAGTTCACACCAGGTTCCCGCGCGGACGTCCAGAACCGAGAATTTAACCGACTTTACACAAACCTCCTGAGATCTCTTGAAGTCACGTTCAACGGACGTCCAGAAAAATTTGGTGATGCCCTGGGGTTAATGTTCTCAATTGACAGACATCTAAAGAGGCTTGTGCGCACTCCACTGGAAGAAAATGGAGATCCGACAGTGGGACCCAACGCAGGACCGACCTTCGATTTCATGCCTGATTAGTGCAAACGCCGTGTGTTAAAGAAACTGACATTCTTTCAGCACATTCTTTTAGACTAGAAAACCATTTGTGCGTGTTATCTCCCTTAGCTGACAAGTTTCTCAAAACATTGCGGAGAGTTTTAGTAACCCTTAAATGAACACGAAATCAGAACGACCGAAAAATAACCCTTCTAGCTACCTATGGCAACTGCAAGAGAATTTAACTTTCTTGGCTATGTTTTGAGCATCGATCTCTGTTCAAAACAGCGAAGCAACACCTGGGAAACAATTGGTAGTAGTAACAGGGACAGATTCAGTTTACCTAAATTGTGGTATAGTCGTCGTTGGTCTTCGTCGTCGTCGTCGTCGTTGTTGTTATTAAGTGTGAATTACTTTTATTTGTCATAAGTACTTATGAGTGTGCATTTCCTGGCTAGGATTTGCTATTCTGATGTTTTTTAAAATGACATCATAGGTAAAGGTAACATATCAATTCAGTTTAAAATAGCTGTTCTTTCAACTATCAAGGGAGAGTAAGCAAAACGTTTGTTCTCCTGTCCTTGGGCAACGATTTCTTATTTCGTTTGTTATGATTGGCTAGAAGAGATCGTCTATTAGTTTTGGATCTGTTGAAGCTACTTGAAGACTGTTCTAACGTATAGCGTAACAAGTGTAGCTACGTAGACTGCAATCTTTCTAAACCGTGAAAAAAGAAGTTTCCAAGGGTTAGATTTGCAACAGTGCCCATGGATTCTTTAGTGTGTAGCACGTTGCGCTTCTAGTGTGTCTCGCGTAACGTGTGGGTTGTGATAGATTATGTGTGTTCCTTGTCCTCTGAGCAGAGGGTGGTGTGTTTTCCGTGACGAGTGAAGAGTGGGAAATCGGGTAGTTAAAGTGTTCCTTGTAGTGCGTGGAGCGAGGTGTGTGGAGTGCTCCACGCGATGCGTCTTGGTTATGATACATTGTGTACGCCGTGTTCTCGTGGAGAAAAAGTCGTTGTGTGTTTTCCGCGAGCTGTTCTTGAGTGTTCCATGTAGTGCGGCGTGGAGTGAGGTAAATTGTGTTACGCGAAAAGCGTTTTGGTTTTCATACACCGAGTATACCTTCGTTTCGTGGAGCAAGATGCAATGTGTGTTATGAGGGAGGTATTTTAAGTGTTCCTTGTGGTGCGTGAGACGAGGTGTGTTCCGTGATATGCGTTTGGGTTGCGGTTAGTTTTCCGCCCTAAAGTGTTCCTTAGTGCGGTGTATGGAGCGAAGTATATGGTGAGTGTTACATGTGACGCGTTTAGGTGGTGATACCGGCTAAGCGTGCCGTGTTCTCGTGGAGCAAGGAATGTGAAGTCGTACACGTTGTGGGTGGAGGGTGCTCTGTGTGGAGTGTGAAGCGAGGGTCTTTCGCCTGTGTCTAGTGAGTTGTTTTCATGGTATGCTTAAGTGGTGTGTCGAATTTTCAGCGTAGCTCGCGTGGCAGGTTTGTTTTTTGCGTGGTTTGACATCCTTTCGCTCGAGAGAGGTTGTCTTTAAATATATATACGCGTCTTAAGTTCTTATAGTAATTAAAATAAAAGTGTCAAACAAGTTGACATAGACGCCGTGCTAAAACTTGTTTTTTAGGAAACGCCATTAACTACTATTTGTTCTATCCAGATCATAAAACAAATAAAAGCAAACTTAGCCTGTTCTTAATAATTTCTTTACTAATGTTATCACATTCGCTCAAGTGCAGTACTATCGCATCAATCAATCATTCTAACTCTGGCTAAAAACACCCCCCACCCCCCTTCCAGAAAGAAGCCGGGAAACAAACAAGTTGAGGTGGAAAGCTGCTTGTGCTCATACCACAATCGTTTTTAATGAAATGAAGAAAAGAAGGCATCGTACAAGGCCCGGCCTGGAGGGATGTAGAAGTCCGAAGGCATCTTTCTGTCTCGCGGAGGACAACGGAAGCACCATTGGCCATTTTTATGCTAGAGACGTTAAAGTCGTCTAGACGTATTTAACGTCTCAGACGTTAATGTCGTCTGGTATAAAAACGGGACGTATTAAAGTAGACGAACAAGTAGAAAAAAACCAAGATTTTCTAAGAAAAGGACTGGGTTCTATTCTCGGGAGACACTAGACGCGACTAAACTCGGCGGCAAATCAAATAAAGTGTGCAAAACAACCAATCCATGTGCATGTAAACATGGCGGAGACTTTGCTTAACTGCTTCGTAGCTTCTGAAGGCTTGTTTCTCGACGTCCTCGAAAAATAAAAGACGAGGAAACGCAAATGTCTTTTTTATAAAAAGGCTAAATCAGTCAAGGAAGCGGTTTTTGGAAGACGCAGTTGGCTTGTGCGTCGTGGCCAACAAGAGAGAAAGGAACGAAAGAAGTGGAGATGAACAGAGGGATTCTTCGTGGTGGAGAAACGGCTACAGTAACTAAATTGGAACGATTAGGCGCTTTAGGGCTAAATTCGCCCCAGTTAAGGTCGTCTCGTTTTTATACTAGACGACTTTAATGTCTGAGACGTTAAAGTCGTCTGTTAAGTGCGACGCTCAGTCGCACTTACCAGAAGACGTTAATATCGTCAGATGTTAAAGTCGTCTGACTTATATTCCGTTTTTATACTAGACGTTAATGTCGTCTCGAGACGATAATAACGTCTTAGACGATACTAACGTCGCTAGCATAAAAACGGCCATTGACGTTTGGTCATTCCCGGTGTGGACAACTAATTACATAACTTCTTTAGCTCCGTTCTATATGCAATCCTAAATGTTGCTAGCGTGACTTGAATGGGCTCCACAACATGCTTTAGCATGCCAGAAAGTCGACTTTCAAGTTCAAGTTTCTGCATTATGCAGGTGAATTTTTAATGAAATCGTGGACCAAGTTCGGGGCGAAAAAAGTTTGGGGGGGGGAATTCCTCTTGTTTCTTTGCTTTGGATCACAAGGCTTCGTTTCCTTGTTTCTCGATGATTCTAACGATACTTAAGTGGGTAATAGGCCATACGTGATTGTGTCAGGAATTACCTGCAAATTTGAAGTTTCACATGAAAAGGTGCATTAAGCATAAGGTGCATTAATAATAATAATAATAATAATAATAATAATAATAATAATAATATACAAAGCTTATATAGCGCTTATTACAACGTCTCTGAGCGCTTTACAATTCTAAGAACTAGGTAACAACTGAAACAAATAGTGATTGAAGAAATCCAACTGGCGGGAGGCAGGGTTGCTGGTCAGTTCGCTATTTTTTCACACCGATGAAGCAGATTCACAGAAAGAACTGTCATTAGAATAAATGAATTACTAACACCAAGAAGCATGGAGGCATTAAATTAATTTCAGTAGTATGTGAATCAGGGGAGGTGATATTATTACTTCAGTTTGCCGAATGTTTGTGTGATGCACCATTTAATTTCATGCTATCTCATATCACGCCGGCCTTCCCCTCCTGGGCATTTGACTGGTGATTTAAAATTGATAAGAGTCACAGCATTGTTATCCCCTAGGACACAGGCGTCTCACTCCATACCCTGTTAGACTACAAGCAGTCCCTTGTTTCACCCAGGGATAGCTGAATTAGAGGGAGTAGAACATGCAAAAGAGTTTCAGTACAACGTTGTCAGCCAAAACCAATCACATGTTCTTCTCGCTTTACTATCGGGGACTGGTCATAGTCTAAAATAAAGTATGTATTCAGTCCAAAAGATTGAACGAGCTAAGTAGCTTGCAATGAAGTGAACTGAAAAAAATTATTATTACTACGTACTAACCCTCTGTGGGATGCTATTCCATTCCTGGATTTCCCCTCCTTTCCTCCATTCCCCCTTCCACCCCCGCATTCTGTTAGGTTTCTCTAAGGGTCCCTGGCATCCATTTCTACTTTGAATACAGTGGCCAATAAGAGTGAAGATTATTACCTGCATTTTCGATGGTAAAATCCGGATTCAGATTGGCTAAATGAAGACAGATCATCTTGTCTGGCATGAATTATTCACAAGCAAAATGCTGCCGAATAACCTCTCTCTCCACTCACTAGACCGGTCCCGCCGTTTTCGCTCACAGGCGCTAGACCGGAAGTGACTTCCAGGGCAATCCCAAGAGCACTGTTCTCCAGGCTTTCTCGGACAACAAAAAACATGGCGGATTTCTTGCTTGAAACGTACATTGTGATTTCTTCGTTCGTAGTTTCTCCTCTCCGAGTTTTATCAAACTGTTTTCCCCCTCCAATAACAAACTCCGTCATTCGAATTCTTCCGTATGGGTTTCTTGGAAGCATTTGTTGCGGATTGGATGCCATTTTCATGTTGGTTCAATATCAAAGTTCTTATCTCAGAGCTCTAGTTGATAATGCCGCTCACGGATTAATTGCTTTTGTAAGTTGGTGTGTTGTTAGTGAGATTCAGACTCGAAAGGATCTTTTGGAGGCCATGCTATGTGGATTGATTGCCTGTGTCATAGATGTTGATCATTTCCTTGCGGCCAAATCATTTAGATTACAGGTAAGAGGTAACTTATTACAGCTTACTGTAAACATGAAAAGCCGAGTTTAATGATTTGAGAAGCGATTGTCAACGTGTGCTTAGCTCAGTTTGATTTAAAGTAAACGTTTAATCACTTACCTAGAGGGAGTGAGGAAATATTAGCTCACTGTCCAAGGGAATTCTTTTTTCATTGCTGCAAACCATGCCTACGTGATAAACTTACTACAAGGTGAAGCTATCGTATATGAGCATAAAAATCCCAGCATTTTTTTATTGTACATTTATGTACCAGTCAATTCCAAAACCGCCCATCCCCCCCCCCCCCCCCACCCCGGGCATACCCCAGCATTCGACTTGAGTTTAGCTCCGTACAGTGAGGAATTTGACCCAAAATGAGGGTTGCCCTCGGTGTAAAAACCTCACAACTGACGTCAGGTCGGGCACTTGACTTTTGTGTTAAAATGTCAGTCAGCGGTGGGAAACAAAAGGATTTCGCAATTCTTTCATTCAGCACGTGCGCGCGTTCACGGGTCATTGTTCTTGTTGATTCCACGTGGGTTTTTCTGTTGTTGTCGTTTTATATATTTATATTGGGGAATATGCCTTTGGTCAAAGTCTGGAGTGAAGACAAGCTGAAAAAGAAATTTGTAGTAGCTGAAAATTTTGCAGAAGGTAAGCGATTCTGTTATTTGTTTATTTCATGAGCAGATGGCGTGACAGAAAACTTATTAACGCAACTTATTAACGCAACTTATGCAGTTGCATTCATCCTTCCCGGGTATATTACGAACCAATTTAATGACCAGCTGCCAGTTGGCAATTGGTTAGAGCACTGCACCGGTATCGCAGAGGTCAGGGTTCGAATCCCGGCAAGCCTGATTTTTTCAGGCTTCCTTTTCGCAACTGCATAAGTTGCGTTAATAACTGCGAGGATCTTCTTTACATTTATTTCTTCACTCTGCAGTTCAAATATATGAATTTCGTATATTCATAATTTCATCTTCATCCTTCCTGGGTATATTACGAACCAATTTAATGACCAGCTCCCAGTTGGCAATTGGTTAGAGCGCTGCACCGGTATCGCAGAGGTCAGGGTTCGAATCCCAGCAAGCCTGATTTTTTCAGGCTTCCTTTTTCCAATTGCATATTAAGTTGCGTTAATAACTGCGAGGATCTTCTTTACATTTATTTCTTCACTCCGCAGTTCAAATATATGAATTTCGTGTATTCATAATTTCATCTTCATCCTTCCCGGGTATATTACGAACCAATTTAATGACCAGCTCCCAGTTGGCAATTGGTTAGAGCGCTAGAGCGCTGCACCGGTATCGCAGAGGTCAGGGTTCGAATCCCGGCAAGCCTGATTTTTTCAGGCTTCCTTTTCGCAACTGCATAAGTTGCGTTAATAACTGCGAGGATCTTCTTTACATTTATTTCTTCACTCCGCAGTTCAAATATATGAATTTCATATATTCATAAATTTTCATCTTCATCCTTCCCGGGTATATTACGAACCAATTTAATGACCAGCTCCCAGTTGGCAATTGGTTAGAGCGCTGCACCGGTATCGCAGAGGTCAGGGTTCGAATCCCGGCAAGCCTGATTTTTTCAGGCTTCCTTTTCGCAACTGCATAAGTTGCGTTAATAACTGCGAGGATCTTCTTTACATTTATTTCTTCACTCCGCAGTTCAAATATATGAATTTCATATATTCATAATTTCATCTTCATCCTTCCCGGCTATATTACGAACCAATTTAATGACCAGCTCCCAGTTGGCAGTTGGTTAGAGCGCTGCACCGGTGTCGCAGAGGTCAGGGTTCGAATCCCGGCAAGCCTGATTTTTTTCAGGCTTCCTTTTCGCAACTGCATAAGTTGCGTTAATAACTGCGAGGATCTTCTTTACATTTATTTCTTCACTCCGCAGTTCAAATATATGAATTTCGTATATTCATAATTTCATGTAATGAAACCATCACCTTCAATTTGAAGAAAGCCTGAACATATTTATAAGTTATTTATTATAGAATATCACAAGTGAAGACATGCATCGTTTATTGAATTTTATTCGCATCAGGAAAAGAAAAACTTGGCTTTTTACAAGAGGGGGAGGTTGTAATTGTCACTGAAGATGACAGAATGGAGGTTGATCAAGATATTTGGAGAGCTTCCACCATCCACTGTCTTCATCATAAAAGACAAAGATTTGATTTGGGGATTTGACGCTCTTTGAAACTCTAACCGGTGGGGCATTTGACCATCTAAACTGCCAACAGAGTGGGGAATTTGACCAAAATTTTTCAAAAAAGTCAAATGCCCGGGGGTTTGCCCGGACCAGGGGGGTGGGGGGGGGTGGGTTGTTTTAGAATTGACTGGTACATTACATGTTAACACTACTTCCTGTACTCCATTGGCTGATAGTATACAGCATATTCAAGAATCTCAAAATGTGAGACCGTAATTTTTATTCATTCAGAAACAAATCATCATATTCTTGGTTTGCACGTTACATCATCGCCGCCATGTTGGTGGATATAAACAAAAGGATTCTCATTAGCTCCTTTTGTCAGTACCACCAACATGGCCGCCATGCCATTGTCTTTTGGATCTCTAGGGATTGGTTGCAAAAATCTTATCGGTTCAGTTAAGAGGTGATGGCATGAACACAGTTGTTACTTCTAGCCTGTCAACAGGCTCCTTTCAATAGTGGGGAAGTAGGATGCAAGAAAAATCCCTGAATGGAATGAGTGGGGTGAGGATTGAGGAGGGGATAGCGGAGCTGGAGGCTTTGTATAGAGTTTGCATTTCTACCTTCTTGTAGAACTCTTATCTGTCCGTGCTCTTTAAAAATATTAACAAGTGAAATGTCCAACTGGTTCAAAACCTTAATTGTAATGAATTGTAGTTGCCAACTGTTGCATATTTGAGTTTTAAGCCTCCAACAGAAATGTCACATATAGTACTGCACTGAAATGAACTCAGTCCTCGTGCAGTAAAACAAAAAGAGGCTATACCTTGTTGGGCAAAGCCATGATACCAGAATCTGGTACCAAAGAATGACAACATCAAAAGAAAATATACAAGCTTAGACATCGCCCCATTCCCCTCCTCAGTTTCCGATCTTTTCTTACACCCTATTCCTCACTAAGGAGCCTGTTCACAGGCTAAATCACTTGGTTAGGTGGCATAAAGCTCAAAAAAATGTGAAAACAGAGGTTCTGATAACTAATTTTCTACAAACCTTTGACAAATTTTCTTTGACAACCCATCCACATGAACAAACTTTTGGGCACAACAATTTTTCTTTGCCACATAAATACTGGTGTGCCAATTATGCATTTTTGACATAAAATTCAGGCAAATTTTCTCATGTACACGAGCAAATGAAGATGGTCATAGAAAACTTGTCACAGAAAATTTTGCCTGTGTGGACCAGGCTTAAATCAAGTGATCACTATCATTATCTGGCTCAACTGTTTAGACAATGCTTTAGCTATGGCAAACTTACTGTTAGTCTAATTAGTGCAAAAGTAGTAACAAGAAAGTTATTTCGGGGGTGGTGGGATGGGGGTTATTCCCATACCATGAACTGCCGCTTATAAGCCCTGGGCTTATACAACTTTTAAGAGGTTTTGAGTGGGCTTATAAATGGAGGGGCTTATACCCGGGGGGAGGGGGGGGGGGGCTTATAAGCAGAATAAAAAAAAAGGATTTGAAATTAGCCACAGCAGTGCTAATCGAAATAGGTTTTTAATTTACCAGTTTTTAATTAACCTTTAAAACGTCATAATAAATCGAATTCAGTTCAATTTTAACAACAAAATGAAAACTGTTACAAACGAGCGTAACCGAAACATAACAAAACAGAAGCTCAGAGTTCATCTTCGCAGTGTTCTGTGAGAGTGCTTAATATTAAGGAAACAATGAAAACTAGAGGGGGGCTTATATCTGGGGGGGGCTTATAACTGGATGTGTTTTTTTGTTTACAGGTAGATGGGCCTATAACCGGGGGGCTTATAAGCAGGGGGGCTTAGAAGTGGCAGTTTACGGTATATGAGCTATATGGGTATGTGGTGCTGTGAAGGGTGCGGTTTTCAAGCAGTTTAGTCTGGGATGGGTTATAGAAGTCAGAGAGTTTGATCTAGAATAGGGTATCATTATCAGAAAACTAATCAGTTGTATGAAGAAATTAGTCCAGGCTTTGAAATTAAATTTTTCTCAGAGGAGCCGTTCTGCTCCTAGATCCAAAATTCTAGGAGTAAATTTGGTCTGACAAGGAGCAGAAAATGTATTTATTATGAAACTGGGCCAAAAGTTGGAGCAGATTTGCTCCTAAGTTGTTTTTTCAGGAGCAAATGTCCTCGAACCAGTCACAAATTGCACATTTGCGACCGTAAATTTTGAGCCCTGATTTAGTGTACGATAGGGATTGACACTTGGCAAGTCTGGAATAGGGAAGGTGTTTTTGGTGTCTAGTCTAGAACAGGGTTGCACGATGCAGCTGAGCATAGTCTGGTATATGGTAAGGTCTCAGATTCCAAACAGCACACACCCATCCAAAAATTTAAAAATGAAGGGGTGCATGGAATAACACTCCCCCTTTCTTGATCCACAAGTACATACAAGGCAAGTTGGAGGGAGAAATTAGCAGCCAGCTAGTCTGGAGTGACTTGGGGTCTTATTCCAGGCACCCCTTCATATGTGACTAGAACAAAAGGTAGTAGTAGGTAGTGCAAATCCATCTAAGTTTTGCAGTGATCATCGTGACAGAATGGAAGAAAAGCCTCCATTGCATTGTTAACTTCAAATTGTTTACTCATAAAAATCTCATATCTCCCTACAATCTTGCCAATGAGGCAACTGGTATAAGTACAGCACATGTGTATGGTTCTTGCATTTTATTAAAACAGCATTAAAATAATACTGAAAGTTTGAGTTAACTTATTGTAACAAACTGTGTGAAATTACATGTAAAACTGGGTATTGGAAGTGAAAAAGAAAAGTTTAAAAGTTCTAGTTTGCAGCAGTGATTTACAATAATCAATAAGCAGTGCTTTTTTTTTTCAGGATGCCCGTCATCTCAAGAACAGGCCATTTCTTCATTCAACAACAGTTGTGTTCATAGTGGTACCCATACTTCAAGTGTGGCTTGCACAGAATGTTTCTTATCTTCGATCTCTTCCATACTTGTTTGCTGTAGCTGTTATTTCACACCACTTGCGTGATGGACACAGGCGTGGCTTGTGGTTTTGGCCACTTGGGAGTACTCCACCTCTTCCTTACTGGGTGTACATTATTTGTGTGATGGCGTTACCCTGTTTTGTTAAGGATATAAAAAGGTCCATTGAGAAGTTCAACGTTGTCCCTATATCAAGACAAACAACTCCTCTCATGGATGTGTGAGGAAACTCTGCATTACACTAAGATCTCTGAGATTTTACATGAATTTTTTTTCACGCAGTTAGAACATTTACTCTTGTTTTACTGATGAATAATAAAGTGACAGCTGACTTTGTTAGCCCTTGTGTTGCTATCACAACGACTTTTACTGTCTCAAATTCTATCACAGTATCTGAGGGAACAGATTTCTGTCCGGGGTGACAAGACGTTTGAGACAGCTGATGTTTGACATATC
Source organism: Siderastrea siderea (assembly GCA_964030785.1). Lineage (NCBI taxonomy): Eukaryota > Metazoa > Cnidaria > Anthozoa > Scleractinia > Rhizangiidae > Siderastrea > Siderastrea siderea. Next base: position 21,491,510 of record OZ034968.1, on the reverse strand, counting down.
AGTTCAGGGGTTTGCTGTAAACATGTTAACATTTTAAAAGTTATATGCAGTCAGACTTGACCATTGGGGTCTGTAAATATACTTGGGTAAATACAACAGAAATTTACCTACTGTTATTTAATAGTAACAGTATACGTGAAAATGTGATAATGAGTATATGAAAGAAAATAATTTATCATACATATTGATGCTAAATTATCTGAGGCGGTGAAATGGAATAAAAACTATATTTTAGAGGCCAGTTCGTCTGGATTGTTTATTTCACATCTTACATGTTATCAAACGTATTCTTTAAGATTACTAGAAGTTTAGTACTTTGTGCACACCTTTGCGAAGAAACAACCACTTTAAATTGTTGTTTTGAATGAACGAATAACTTTTTAAAGTGTCAGGGTGGGTATTTAGCTTGTGACAGCTAATTGGGGACACTCTACTACTGGTCTAAATACAGTAGGGATTTGAAGGTTTCGGCATACCTTCATCTGAAATTCTTTTATTCTCAAAATATATTTTCCCGTCTAAAAGACACCATTATTTTATTCTCCGTCCATTGTTCCTGCTTCGAAGGCACCGTTAAACGGCCATAAGAAGCAATTATCAAGATACACATTGTGCCCGTTATGACGATAAACGCAAAGGCTATGGACCGTTGAAATGAAGACCTTTCGTGGTTTTTATTATTTTCAGGATACTGGTAGTACTACCTCTGTTTTTGTCACAACTGTACTAAATAAATCAATGAAAAGTTTGTTATCCTCTCTGTCAAAACCATAATTATTATAACTGGTATAAGACAATACGTCGCTGCAAATAAGGTGCAGTTCAAACGTCATCTCGAACTTTCCATGTGCCGAACCTAATTGCTATTTGGGTCGCCCTAAATAATGGTCAATAATTAAGTTCAACAGTTGATTCAGACGTCTACCTTAATCGGTCGAACTTCATTCTCCAAAACAGCGGCAAACAATCATCAGTTGTGCTCTATTGAGTCTCAAAAAGCATAGTAAAACAGTTAACAGGAAAAAAAAAACTTTCTTAGATATTTAGATATCAACTTGCGCATTTGTTCCTCAAATTTCGGATCAATACGGTTTCTATCCTTTTTTTCTGTCATATTCTGTTATTTTCAGAATAGACATCCCCAAAAAAAGCAAGCAAAAACAATTCGACGTCCATTTAGTCCGTTACAAAGTAATGGTTCTTGTCAACAGGGCGTTTACAGTTTGCGCGGCCCAGTTCTCTTTTTAATCAGATTCAAAAACATTCAACAGTATGTTCAGAAATACATTAACGTAATTCATGCATTAGGTTCGGCACCTGTAAAGTTTAGCGTCTGAATCAAAGTCGAACTTTTGCCGTTCTATTCGTCTGGCCTGGTCGAATTGGACGGCAGGGTCGACCCAAATACGTATTTCTCGAACTTAATTGATTCATACGTACCTTGTAAGAACAATCAGCTGTGTTAGAAGTATTGGAAAGTATCCTGGGTAACAAAGTCTCACCCATTCCTTCTCAGTAGGTCCAATGATCCTGTAGTACACTAACCTGCGATCAGGCGTTCTCTTTTTTTGCCAGATCGCAGGTAAGTACTACACCAACAACGAGTAAAAGATTCCGGTTTTAGTGGCTACCTGGCTCCTCCTTGGCAACACGACGAACAAAAACTGCCCTCAGGAGGAGAGGGAAAGAGTTTAGCGGGATCCCCTCCCATTCTGCACATCCGGAATAATTCGTTGTCGGGTCACAAGTATCAACGATGGACAATGCGATGCAATGGAATTCTGGGAGGATGGCACTGCTGGCAAGTTTGTTACTCAATTTCGCTGATTTGCTCAGTTTCACTGGTTTACAACCGATTTCACTGCAGTTTACAGATCCGAGTTCTTTTCTTAAACATGATTCGACGGCTTTGATTCGCCTTTTAGCGGAGCCCACGCGCGTTGCGCGCCAGCGGAGGACCATTGCTAAGCAAATTTGGTAACATATCAAGCCAAGAAATTATGATAGTGACGTAATAGTCACGTGACCGTCCGTCTGTTCGCACCACAGGATCACCAATATGGGGTGGCATACTCCTAAGATAACCCTGTGCTATATCCCGCACCATGCGAAATCGCATGGTGACCCGCATTTTAGCAAATGCAACAAAAGTCAAAAATGATTTCATTAATGGAAAGAAAAATTTCAAAAGAATATTCAGTTGTCTTTTTGGTGAAATGCGAAAAGTTCGAGTTACGAATTTGCCTTCAAGGACTTCATCTTTGTTGTCGGTTCTGCTGCGAACTCGGTCGGCACAACGCTTAAGTTCGCAGCATTTCGCAGCGGTCCGACGCCAAATATAGCAGAGCTAAAAAAAGAAAAAAATGTCGACTCCGCTTTTAGGCTTAGCTAAATCTATATATTGTGATTCGTTCGACAATGATCCCACACATGAAATGTGTCCGCGGAGTAAATGCTTGCCTCTCCTGATCTAATTAATACCCATGTAGATTTTAGTCACTATTCGTTAGCTATGACCTGACCTTCATGATTGACGTTGGCGTGGTCTGAAATTCACGGATCGTCTTCTGTACGGATGATTATATTTCAAGAAGTACAGTCGACGCTCTCGTAAGCGACCACGTAATAGTAGCGTGTAATAATTAAAATAGTTTATAATTGCCTATCACAGAATCGAAGAGGTTTGCGAATGTACAATTACTAACTGGTTTTTTTCTTAGTAAGTTCTCGTAACTCGACCACTATGCTTTAATAAGCATAGACTACGAGCAGTCTCTCTTTCCGCTCATGGATAGTTGAGGGAAACGAACAAGCGAGCGGGCTCGAAAATCACCCACGTTTCAACGCGGCAGGCGATTTCGCGCTCGCTCACTTGTTCGTTTTCCTCGACTATCCATGAGCGGAAAGAGAGACTGCTCGTAGTCTATGCTTATTAAAGCACAGTGGTCGAGTTACGAGAACTTACTAACAAAGAAAAAGACCACTTAGTAATTCACAGAAGTGGTCGTGGTCGCTTACGAGAGCTTATGATCACAGAATAATAACGAAATTTTGCTAACAAAATGAGTTTAGAGGGGTAATGCTAACTTCTGGTAACAAAAATAATCATTAAGAAATAAAAGCTCTGCAGATTTCTTCACTGCCTTGCGATTATGAAAGAGTGATGACGGGCGAAATCAATCCTAACCAGCGAATGGTGACCACATGCAGCAGTGAAAACGGCTGTATCTTCTTTTGTACGTTCTCATCGTCCTTGAGAGAGTATATAGCGTGGTACAACCTCCGACCACCTTTCCCTCTGGCGAGAAGAAGGAAATCATTCGTACAAAACAACCGTTTTTAATATTTTCACTTTCAACAAGGGAGTAATCTAAATCCACTGGGTAATGCTACGTTACCAGTATAAACTGATTCGGCGTTCCTCACTGAGGCCGTAAAAAAGCTTCCCGAAGCTTGCTTCTGGCACCTCGCAGATTTTATCCAATGTAAGCTCATAAATTTTCAGACAAAAACTTTAGTTACAAAAAACATTGATTTATTCACACGTTCACAATTCAAAAAACTACTGAACTATAAAAGATCAAAATAAAAATAAAACAATACTGTTCTGTACAATCTAGTTTAAAAATTGAGTCGTCCACTTTGTTGTTGTGTTTATAATTTAAAAAAATAGATTCAAAACATCTACTGAGAAAAACTTCATTTTCGCCGCATCATAGATAGCGTGGCTTCGTTATAGACACAATTACAATTTTAATTTATAAATTTAATTATTAAATTTCAGTAAAACTGTAGCCTGGGTAACAGAGATTTCTCTCGCATGCTTTTCAGGAGCAGTGGTCGGCCCAAGGCCGACACTATTGGCCGATCAACAAGCGGTGTAACCCGCGACCGCAGCGAGAGGAAATATGGCACTTTATTAAGTTAGCGCGTGGAAACGCGCGGGAGAACTGCCTCTGGCACCCAAGGTAGTAAAGCAGCTATTCAAACGCTCGAGTAAAAAGTGTTGAAGCCCTCTCGCTGTAAGCTCAAAAAAGCATCTTTCCTTTCTGAAGGTGACATATTTCTAGGAATGACAGTTGTGAGAGTTTCTCAATGCATCAAAAGTATCAAACATTAACCCTGTCACCTTCCTACTGCACAAAGAATTGATGCTATAGCCACTGCAGTGTTCAATATTTTTTGGGGGATTTATATATTAATTTATTACAAGTAGCCTGTATTCAGCCGCCCGGAATCAGCAGAAGCGGCTGGCCGTGTAATCACAAGCTATTTTACCGACAACAAATTTTCCCGATTAATTTAAGTCGCGCTATAAGCTCGGCTATCACTTTGAGCTAGTTTAAAAGTCTGAAAATCCTAAAAAAACAATTTGCAACAATTTCTGATCTACAACAATATCACGATATAATATAACATCACGATATATATAATATCACGAGTTACCTACCTCCGTCTTAAAACGAGTCTTTACTGCGATAGTTTGATTGCTTTAGAGTTTCACTCACCCCTTACCTCATTGTCCACTTTAGTAACGAGAAAAGGACTGGGAACGACTTGTTAAAATCTATCAATTATTTTCCATCACTAGATAATTATTTAATTTTTAGTTGGGGAACTTGTATATATGATGTTGTTTCTTCCTGAATGAACTATTTTGATATGATATGTCGAGATCCTGTCAAGTTTTAAACCAACCGGTTCAAGAGAAACTAAACAAATGGCTTCTAAAAATCAGACAATTTACAGTTTCTCGTTATGGGAACCACGCTTTTCACAATTAAGACGTTTGTATGTGATTTCCTCGACGTTTCAAAACTTGCACTCCAGAGAATTTTCATCGAAAACGTTCTCAAGCTTGTTTAAAACTAATTCCGGTATGGTCTTTCATGTGGCAGAACAATTCTTCGTAATCGAGTAATTTTTCGAAATATTTTACTCGGTCCTACGCTCCTATCCGTTTTTCTATTGGCGAGTTCAAAGACAACCAAAGAAAACTCGAAAGAAGCCTAACAGGACCACTATTGTTCAAACGTTTCCATTAAACTGGTTGTGATAATCTTACGGAGGGCTCTCTGGACCCATATCCCGATCGTGATGGCGGTCTTCCGTCTACCGGCAAGAGAGAATCTCTTTCGCTGGTGCTTGTGACACTTGAAACACTTGCCTGAGACGTCGACCGACGATATTCGGTATTGTGCCGGCGTTTTTTCGTCTTGGGGCGTTTCGTCCGCTGGTTCCGGATGTCTTCCAGGGTGCGCTCATCAGGTGGAGGAGGTAGATTGGCATCATCAAATGCCCACACCATGTGCAGCGGTCCACGCTTCCACGGCGCACGCGCGACCACGTGAAAAAACGTCACGCCCCTGTGCCACAGGAGCGTCAGGAACTGTATCACAATGATGAAACCGTAAATACAGAGAAAAGCCAGGCCAAGGACGTTGGTGCCCAGGAATTTAAGGTGTTCTTGCGTGATTAGAGTCGTGAGGAGGATTATCCAAATAGCGTTTGCTATGGCGAACACCATCAGGGTCGAATCACGGAGATCTTCAAGTTTCTCTTTGAGTTCCTCAACTGCACCAAATATGGCTGATTCAGGGACGAGGCATGCTTGACGCAGACCTAAAATTAAAGCAGCATTTTTGTAAATACCTGTGTCATCTACTATTAGAAACATGAAATATAAAAACAAAACTCTTTTGTAGTAAAAGCCCAAGTCCAAGCTGCCTTTATAGTTTATAGAGGGCGTAACGAACGCAACCGTGGAACGTGACAACACCACCTCCCGTTATTCAACCAAACAAATGAAACAAAGGCTATTGAAAACATCTTTGAAAAAACGTCAACAAAAAACCCTTGCCAAGAGGTTGTCAAAACCTACAAAAAATCAACTCGTCGCACGGTAAGGTCAAGGTGGGGCACAAATCTTGACTACAACGTAAAATACGATTAGGTTCAAGGGTGGAGGTATGAAGTACTAGGTATATATTTACCTTCCCAGAACTGGTATTCTAATCCATTGTCCTGGTTATCCACCTTCAAGTCCATAACAACCAGTTTGTTTGTCTCTTCACGAGCGCGGCGAATTCTTCTCTGAGCTGCAAAGTTGTCGACAACAGAATAATTGTCTCTGAAAATTTACCCCTCATTATTTTAAAACACAAAAATTAATCGTCTTTCTTGGGATTATTTCGCCGTAAAAAAGGGTCCCGCAAGCGACGTTCCGCAGTTTCAATGCCCTTCGTCAGGTTGTAAAAAGCAATAAGGCAGTATCTTTGCAATGCTTTAAACTTCATATAATTCGCACAGTAATCTAAGGCGCGGTTACATTGTAACAATAATGCTACATTTTTCTGCCACATTTTGTTTTACAACCTCTACGAAAAGTAATACGCTAATTCTTCTTGTAGGTAAAAAATAAAAACGGAACTGCATTTCCTACACGAGATAGACAGCCCGAGCGCAGAAAAGCGATCGTGAATTAGTTTGGATTTCGTGTGTAAAATCGTCACATACGCCCCTCTTGCAACAAGCTTTCTCACAGTCATTTTCATATTGTAAAATATTACCCAAGCAATTATTGAACAATTTGACTAAATATTGACACAATTCCAACTAGCGCACCAATTCTTGTAAAAGATTTCTCATGTTTTCAGTTCTGGAAAGTTGTAATTCCACCTGTATAAACAAGTTGGTTGAGTAGGCTAAGAATGTTTACACACTGCGAATGGATATCAAACATTAAATAGCCGATGGAATTCCGGAAGGTATCCCGCAACAGACTAGTTTCCCATCCAGGTGGTGGAGATTGGGGGGAGCAATAGCACTAGTCTCTAACGCTAGTGCTTCAGAAGCTCAAGCATCAAATCACCGGCAGTGTTTAACAAATAGAATCAGTTTGGCCTTGCGTGTGTACTCTGATAATGCATAGATGACGTCAGAAACGTGGTAAGAACGGAGAAGTACGCTACGAGCAGCAGTAAGTAGCGTGACTAATAATCTGTTCTAACCACGTTTTGATATCCTCTGTGCGTTATCAGCCAGTAATCGCGCACGGCCAAACGGAATCTAGTTGTTTTATACATTGTTTTGATATCGGTTATCCCACACGCACAAGAAAGGCGTTTTTAAAAATCCTCGTAGTAATGATTTGCGCGCGCAGAAGTTTGCGGCTCATTACGTCATTGGTGCGTCTGTACTTTAATCTCCCTAAACCAATCAAAACGCACGTTTATATCTGTCCATTGCGCAACAGCTAATAGACTCGTTTGAACTTACATTCGCTCGGGTACTGAACCTTCTGTATTGCTTTGTACAGTTTGTCCAAGTGTCCTGGTTTGAAGATGTTGAAGTCCTTCTTCAGAGTTTCCTTGTTCATTACCTTGAGATCTTCAAGCATGCGCGGTTCTGTGTAGCCACTCTGTTCAAAGTTGTCCCAGTATTCATCAAGTCCAAGGTCAGTTAACCAATCTTGCACGTTTTCCTAACAAACAACAAACAGACCGGCGAAGAACCAGCATTCAGAAACTGTCGTGCAAAGTTATTACGAGCACTCTAGTTTGTTGACTTACTAGGGTGCTATTTATTAGGCTGTAGGAGATTTTGTTAACTTTCAGCTTTGTGGATGAAATTCTAAGTTATTTTACGAGTGGCACTTTCCTATGGTGCTGTTTGTGTCGCGGCACAAGGTTTTTCTAACCTTTCAATCCGTGGATTGACTAACGAAGTGAAATGGCTGCCGATCAATGACGAGATGTAAAAAAAAAATCTAAGTCTAAATAGTGTCGTTTACAAAGGGACTAGATCCAACACTGCGGATGTGCGATTCCATGTGCAAATAATAAATAAATAAATAAATAAATAAATTAATTATTAAGCGTAAACCCTATGGGTGCAAGGCCTAAGCGAGGTGGGCGGTGACGGATAATTTGAAAGCACCCATAGTTGTTTGGGGGGAGCATGCGTGAATCCGGCATGGTCGGACGTGAATTTTGAGGCGGAGTAAAAAACCTTCCCTTTCTACCGACATTCACGATAATAGCAGCAGTTTGCATTCTGTGCTGTTATGTAAGTCGAATTTTTCAAGCAGATGACAAAAAGCCGCCGTAAAAACAAACGTGGTGCTCGAGGCTCACTGGAAGACGAAGGCGTCCTGAACGAAGCGAAGCGACCAAATATGGCGGAGAATAGAGAAAAGGAAACACCCGACCAACCGCCACCCGAACCAAGTCGCGCCGAGTTGAAGGCAATTCTAGCGGATATTCAAGTAAAAGTAACCTTCATTCAACAAGAAAATCAAAACCTCAAAGATGAAATCGCTCAACTTAAGGTAGCATTTCAATCTCAGAAACAGGAACTGGACAAGATGAAGACCACGCTTGAAAAGTCTGCAGCCACAAAACAAGCGCTCAAACAAGAACTTGAAGCCACAAAAAAAGATCTAAGAGACGAAATCGAAGAATCACAACGCCTGAGCGAAGAGTTGGATGACTTAGAACAATATACACGGAAAAATTCGCTTGAAATCTATGGTGTTCCTGAGAACATCTATACAACAACCGAGGAAGTGGTTTTAAAGCTGGGGGAAGCCTTAAACGTGCCGATTCAACCTGATGATATCGAGATCTCACACAAACTCAAGGCGCGTAACAATCCAATTATTGTAAAATTCTTAAGTCATAAGGTTAAATCTAATTTATACAAAAAGCGTGTTGAGCTGAAGAATGTGAAAGTATCTGATTTCTTCCCTACAACGAGTTACGCCACAGCAATCGGCCGAGACAACCGTCTGTTTCTAAACGAAAATCTTACAGCCTACCGTCGACGCATTGTAACGAAAGCTAATAACATGAGAAAGGATGATCTGTTGTCTAGTGTGTGGACTATGGACGGAAAGGTGTTTGTGAAAACTTCACCTTCTGGAACACCGGTAAGAATTTACAATGTAGAGGATTTCGATGATCTTTGAATACTCTGTGAGGGAGGGTTTTTTTTGCTACAAGGACCGTGAAAGAGGGACAATCCCAACTACATTTAAGTATTTTTGTTTCGCTCATTTATTGTTATTATTATTTTTGTTTTTGTTTTTTGTTACATTGTAACGAAATCACAAAGAGCAACGATCTATTGTCTCCAAGAAACATATTCTTTGGCAAATGATGAGAAGGTGTGGTCTTCGGAATGGGATGGACAAATAATTTATTCACATGGAACGGCACACTCGAGAGGAGCCTGCATCCTATTAAATCCCAATTCAACATACCACTTTCGTACTATTGAATCGGACTCTCAGGGGAGATTTGTTATTGCAAAAATTGAAGTTGAAGAGGAATATTTTTTCATTGTGAATATTTATGCGCCAAATGACTATCGTGACCAAGATAATTTCATCAACACATTGAGTGAATATATCATATCAAAAACAAATACGTCTAGGGTTATTATTGCTGGTGACTGGAACCTAACGCTGAATCGAATTGATAAACAAGGTGGTCAACCATGGAAAGCAACAACTTATAGAAACGCTGTTTTTGACCTTATGGATGAACTTAATCTTACTGACATATATCGACAATTACACCCAAGAACCAAATCCTTTACTTACGAGTCAAAAACCTTAAAGTTAAAATCAAGAATTGATTTTTTCCTTGTGTCTCGCCCGATATCTTTTGATGTTTTAAAAGCAGAGATACGCACATCAATAGCACCTGACCACAAATCAGTCTTTCTAAGTGTTGAAATTAAAAGTGAATTCAAAAGAGGACCGGGTTTGTGGAAATTTAATAATACCCTATTAGAGGATGAGAACTACAAAGAACTTATCATGTTCTATTATCCGCAAATTGTTGAAAAACACTCGGAAGTAACAGATAAACAACTACTATGGGAACTAATAAAAATGGAACTGCGCTCTAAAACTATAAAATATTCGAAACAAAAAAGAAGAGAAATTAAAGATATTGAAATCACTCTTCAAACTAGGCTACAAGATCTTGACAATAAAATTTGCAACAGCAACACTTTAGATAAAGAAATCTTAGATAGTTACGAGGCTGCCAAAGAGGAGTTAAAACGCATACACGAATTAAGGGGACATGAGGCTATGTTCAGGTCAAAAATGAAATGGATAGAACAAGGCGAAAAACCAACAAAATATTTCTTCAACTTGGAAAAATCGCATTATGAAAAAAAACTCATTCGCGAGTTAAAGTTGGAAAATGACGAGATTACATCAAATCCTACACTAATAAACAAAGAAATTGAAAGCTTTTATGCTAACATGTACACTTCAAAGATTGATGAAGCCCGAATATCGCAACAAAATATACCCTTTGAAGACTTTATTGAAGGCCTTAATATCCCCCAATTAAGCAAGGAAGAGCAAGAACACTTAGATCAGGACTTGACCTTCAAAGAGCTTAAAGACGCATTAAGTAGCTTCGCTGATAATAAAACACCAGGGGAAGACGGATTTACAAAAGAATTTTACGAAGCTTTCTTTGATCTTCTTTGGAAAGACTTACTCAATTCATACAACGAAGCTTTTAGAAAGGGATCACTTTCCATTTCTCAGAGAAGGGGTATAATAACACTGGTTCCAAAGGGCGATACCAACTTAACTGATTTAACGAATTGGCGACCTATATCTCTGCTTAATGTCGATTACAAAATTTTGTCCAAGTTGCTGGCGATGAGAGTGGAAAAATATCTACCTAATTTAATTCATACTGATCAAACTGGGTTCGTTAAAGGAAGATACATAGGTCAAAATATAAGGCTCTTGAGCGATGTAATGGATTACGCTGATTATAAAAAACTTCCAGGAATTCTCCTTTTCGTTGACTTCGAGAAAGCTTTCGATACTTTAGAGTGGAATTTTATAACAAAAACACTAGAAGTTTTTAATTTTGGACCCAAATTCAGAAATTGGTTCTCCATTCTTTACAATGGCACCCAAAGCTCAGTTTTAAACGGTGGATATACAACCAACTATTTTGAAATATCGAGAGGTGTGAGGCAAGGTTGTCCTCTTAGCCCTTTCCTTTTCATCCTTGCAGTAGAATTACTGGCTTTAAAGATTCGAAATGAACCAACCTGTGGAGGCATTATGTTACCTGACAATCATGAGGCCAAAATTTCGCAATTTGCGGATGACACTACTATCATCAGCAATAATACGGATTCTCTTAAATCGTACCTACAAATTATTGAATGGTTTGGGAGTCTCTCCGGACTTAAATTAAATAAAAAGAAAACCAAAGCAATGTGGATTGGAACCATGAAACACAACAAATCTAAGATATTAGAATTTAAAAGTACGAGAGACCCGATCAAAGTCCTAGGAGCTTTTTTATCTTACAACCCAGACAAAAACTTTGAATTAAATTTCCTCAGTAGGTTCAGAAGAATGAAAACAAAATTGAACTTGTGGCTGTCAAGAGATCTTACACTTTATGGAAAATCTTTATTAGCTAAAGCTCTAGGAGTATCCCAGTTAATTTATATTGCGTCTATGCTTTCTGTTCCTGAGACGCTCATTAAAAGCGTTCAAACACAGTTATTCTCGTTTCTGTGGAATAATAAAAAAGATAAAATCAAGAGGCTAGTCATGTACCAACCACTCGCGAATGGAGGAATTAATTTTATAAATTTTGCAACTATGGTTAAGTCTCTACGCCTAGCCTGGATTAGCAGAATATTGAGTGACACCGACGATTTGTGGAAAGCGATCCCAAATTACTTTCTTTCAGAATACGGAGGACTATCTTTCCTTCTCCGTTGTAACTACAACCTTGCTTCCATAAACAATAGCCTGCCTATTTTTTATCGAGAGTTACTGCAATACTTTAAGGAACTGAAAAGCGTGACCCAGATCTTTTCTTGTGGTGAATTTATACTTTGGAATAATGAAGCAATAACCATTGAAAATCATTCGTTGTATTGGAAATCCTGGGTTGAGCGTGGAATTTACTTTATTCAAGATATTCTAAACTCCAGTGGAAACTTCTTGACGCTCGATGAATTTCAAACCAAGTTCCAGATTAAAACAAACTTTTTACAATACTTTCAATTGATAGCAGCTATACCCTCGGATTTAAAAAAGAAAGCCAAGTCTCATGCAGCTCCTACGCGTGATTTACTGGAGACAACTACGATATCCGCCTTTCCAGGAAAAACTAATTTAGATCTATCCGTCATGGGCTGCAAAGATTACTACAAACTTTTTAACGAAAGTTGTGTCATTGAACCAACGGGTGTTAAGAAGTGGAAAGATAAGTTTCCTAATGATTTCGTAGATTGGAGCAATAAATTCTTACACATCTATCGATCATCAAAAGATAATAAATTGAGACAATTTTCTTTCAAATTACTTCATCGAACAATCGTAACAAAAAAAGAACTCAACAAATTTCGTTTAGTTAATGACGCAGCATGCACATTTTGTTCAAACCCCGACTCGATTGAACACACCTTTTTAGACTGCAATGTTGTAACATCCTTTTATTCCGAAGTATTCTCCTGGTTTAATCAAACTTATGATACTAACATTTACCTCTCAAATAAACAAATTACCCTCGACGACATAACCCCCGTAACGCGATTGTCAGATCCCATAAAATGCAGTTTACATTTATTCGTTTTATATTTGAAGCGTTACATTTACACCTGCAAAAGTTTTGAAAAGAAACCCGATCTTTTTGAATTCCGGAAAAAAATTGTATTACAGTGGCATCTTGAAAAGTGTACTGTTCGTTAATTATTGGTCCGTTCTCTCACAAGCGAAAATTGTATTATATGGTCATCGTCTCTGAACTTCTCTTTACCTCGAGTCTTATATCTGTAAGTACAATAATGTAAAGCGTATTCCGTGTTTTTGTAATTTGTAATCCCAACAAATGTATAAGATCCTGCCTTAATTGTAATTTGTCTTTCTTTTCCTTTTTTTTTTTTTCTGTTATCAACTGTAATGTAAGGTGTGTTGTTTGCTAAATAAAGTATTAAGTATTAAAAAAATTTTAAAAAAAGAATACATTAATGAGCTTATCTGCAATTTAAAAAATAATAAAACATTACCATCCAAAAAAAAACAAAAACAAAAAAAAACCCCATAGTTGTTTGATAAATAATATTGTCAAGGAGATCGCTACAAAACTATGCTTATAGGTAATAAATGGTTTCGAGCGTCGACCAGTGAAGTTCTATAAGGCCATACACGGCAGTGATACCTTTTGCCTTCGTGGGGGAAATCCTAGGCATTCAAGTGAAAGCTACTCATAACTGAATGGTAGATTTCCGTGGTGCTGTATGTTACGCCGTACACCGTTTGCCTTCGTGATGATATCGTACAGTGTGAAAGAGTTAATATCCAAAACCTTTCTTACACTGAAATTATTTCCAATTAAAAAGCTACATTACCCACAATGGAGGAGAAGGACTAAGCCCGCAATTCTTACCGGCACCTCCTGTGCTATATCTAGTTGAGGAAGTTTTTCAATGGCATACAACAGCTTCTTTCGGTGACCACGTTTGTCGATTCCAATGGCTTTTAAGTCCTGGAAAAGAAAATGGTCACTTGTTAAGATGACACAAACTTCTGTCAATAACCCACACAAGAAAAAAGGCACTTCAACTATGACATAAAGTAACAAATCAAGTATTTATAGCGCAGGGACACTTTCGCAACTTTCACAGGCTTTATGCGTCCAAAATCTTCTGCAAACATTAAGACGAGAATTTCTTCCAAATACGCCGTTGTTCAAAACATAGGCACACAATGCTTGCAGGAAGGTAGTTGCTAAGCGAAAGAGATTGTTGCATTAGTGGAACGTTTTGCAGCCTTTGCGATGCTAGTTTTTGGTAGAGAGAATTAAAGACGAGAAGACTCTATTTCTTTTATGCAGACGTGGCTTATCTCCCTCGTGTAGCAGAAGAGATGACCTAATAGAGGAGCTTTAAGGCCCCTGATCGTAAGTTTTCCCAGGCCTTCACGGTCAATTCATTTCGGCGCCGAAACAAATCGACTGCGGCGAAAAGGGGAGGCCTGGAAACTAGGCGATTTACAAACACCTCCAAGATGTGCGATTTTTTAATTGAGGCACCTACAACACTCCGACCGGATCAACTCGGGTTATACAAGGTTCCCAGAGGTTTTTCTTTTTTTTTTTTTTCAAACGTAATTGAGCCGAAAAGCGGCGACAAAGAGCTTATTTGGTTCGATAAGGAGAAAGAAAAACCTCTAGAACCAGGGTGCTCGGATTTCCGGTTCGGATCATTTATACGCTCAAAACCACCAAACTAAAGTTCACTGAATGGAATAAAAAGTGACAGGCCAAAGTCTCCCGCTGGTTGCTCAATTTCTTACATCCTTCAAAGTAGAGCTCTGCCGAGTACGTTTCCAAGAGATTTGTATTTTTCATGATCAAAATAATTGTGATATTTACGGCACAACTCTGCTGTTCAAGGGTGGAGGTGGTGATGGTATAAAGGAAAAATCTCAAACGGTAGTACCAAACGGGGGATTTCAAGTTCTCTAGAGCCGTTAGAATTAAATCTGACAAATCACGCGGGAGGCCCAGAGCTGGACTTGCCCATCTCATTCTCCCGTGTAGATGGCACAGGACGTCCAACACAAGATTAGGTATAGGCTCTCCTTAACCGCACGCGCTAAGTATCTAATACAGCTCAGATTAACTTGTTTCTTACGGCGAAGGCGCATCTATTTTCGACTTTCAATATCAATACTTGATAAAACATACATGTCATAAGAATAAAGGAAATAATCACCAAGGTAAACACGTCTTGATGCTTAAGTTAATTCTCCCAACTATTACCATAAGAAATATAAGAAGTGGGGAGAAAGTGCATCTTGATATTGAGGCTTAGAGGGTTAAATAGGTGATCACATGGTTAGAAGAGTAAACGATCAAGCTGGAGACGCCAGCTTTCTTCATTACATTTGCTCGCTCATGACGTTAAACAGTTTTAGTGGAAAAGTACATACCCGGTCAGTCATGCCAGCGATGAAGCTCACATTGTCATAACCATTGTCTCTGAAGTTGCCCAAGTATAGGTCCTACAAGAAAAACGCAACAAAATTTTTTCATGTTTTTTTTTTATTTTTTATTTTTTTTATTTTTTATCAGCTGCTTAAGTTGATATCATTGTCAGGGGATGGTCGTCATCATTTCATATTTCATCCACAGTTCACACATATGAGTATTTCATATATTCACTCTCATTCACTTATCACCTACAGGATTGATATGAATTCACAAACGATCAGCCGTCAGTCGGCTTGATAGCTCAGTTGGTTAGAGCGCTGCACCAGTATTGCAGAGGTCATGAGTTCGAATCTCGTTCAAGTCTGATTTTTTTTCAGGTTGTTCTTTTATCGGCTAAGTTGTTATATTACTAACTGCGATGGTCATCATCATTTCATATTTCTTCCGCAGCTCACATATATGAGTAATTCATATATTCACTCTTTGCTATCACGAGTACAGGAGAATGTTGCTATCCGAAACCCCGATCTGGGTAAGCTCGATGGTATGACGCCTGCTTACTTGCCGAGCGAATCAGTTTCCCAGCTCGTGTAATTGTCATGCTTAAGGTGGTACTACGATCAAAAAATCACTTTTATTTTTTCTTCGGATTTCGAAACTTTGTTACGAAACACTCCCCAAGCGAAATTTTAAGCCTGAATTTCGACAAGACTGTTTATTTAAACCGCAATTTTCCGATTTAATAGTCCGCCATTATTACACCAGAAAGGATATAATGACGTCGTTCACTCAAGAGCTTTAGAATGCAGCGCGTCTGAACATCGCGCAGAATGCGTGGACATCATTAATTATTCATTATGCGGTGAAGCGGCAAATTTGAATGAGAGCGGGCTGTGAATAGCTCAAAATAAGAGAAGAAAGGGCTCAAATTGGTCAAGTAGCGCTGATAAAACTTGCCTTCCTGCTTTCCAGAAGTCAAACCCTAAAAACCTACGCGCGGCTTTTTAAAGAAGAATGCTGTATCTGCAATGTAAGCCTAAAACGAAAAAGATTGAACAAGAGTAAGGACTATCCCTTTGAACTTGAAAATACAGCAAAAACGGGCTTTTTTGTATAGAATCCATTTTCGAAAGAGATTTTCAGAAAATTTAGACTGCTTTGAGAAAACCTACGTGAGGCAAATGAAAGATGAACCTTTTCTCGAACAGAATCCGTTTTAGTTTTTAAAATCGGTCAACAAGAACCGCTATCCCTTTCACTTTGAAAACTGCTAGTAGGAGTTGTGTTTGAAAATGGCGCGTCGTAAGCAAGCAAGCTATTGTGTTAGGCTCAGGAGTGAATAACAATGGTTGTCAAGACTGATACAATGCCCATTCAAGAAAACCACTCAGTTGTAAAATAGTTCAGAATTGCCGCGAATTTTGAAACCGATGCCAGTGAACTGGCTGACACATTCGAACTCCCGGCCAGATCGCGCTATGAATAACGAAGAAATCTAGAACGTCAATGATCGGGAGCTCTTTTTGGAGCTCTTCGACACTCCCGAACAATCCGTTGCTCATTCATATCGTACCTCCTTTTGTTGATAAAAAAGATCCGATGTTCCATCTTCAAATAAACGGCGAAGCAATCTGGAAATGGCGAGAAGTTTATGGGCACCAGAGCAAAGCCACAAGAAATGGTTTCTGTTTGGTCGCTGCATGCGATTGCTAATAAAAAAGGCGCACTGATCGTAGTGATCGATACCAGTCAGTCTATAGATCTAAAGTAACAAATGTTTGTAATAGCTGCAATCACGGAATAGCTTGTGTGTCGCATATCCTTATGCTCGCTACGATCGCTGACCACGATCGAGCTTTAGATTTTTTTTCTCTGTTAGGGAATGTAAACTCACTTACCCGCTGTTTTGTTTTACATAAAAGTTAAAAAGCTCCCAAAGACAGAAACAAAATGTTATCTGCCGCTTGCGCACGAAAACCACAAGCAAGGAAAATGCTGAATTTATTTACGACACAATCATCTCGCTCGCGCAGTGATGATTTGACATCGCTTTCTTTCTGTGTTGTAACTTTTGCCCAGACGAAACCACTCTAAAATCCCCATGCAATACCAGGTAAAACTGGAAAACCGTTTCATGAAATGTTCTACGCGAAATATGCGCATATGTTCCATTTTACAAAACAAAAGGCGAAACAATAGCGCCCTCCGTTCATTGTTTAGTTTGCCGCCTACATCATGATAATGAGCATCGCCGTGCCTTCATGGCAACCAATGAATTAAGCTCTTTCTAAGCGTCTATGAATAATAACGCGTGATATGACAGATCTACAAACTTTCTTGAACCGGAAGTAAATGTCCCGAGAACAATAGGCATTCTGCGCGATGAGTGCCTTATTTATTATGCAGCACGGGAGTTTTGAGCTTTCAGACTCTCAAGCTCGTGTTTTGCATAATTTGTAAGCTGTGTTCACACACTGCATTCTAAAGCTCTTGAGTGAATAACGTTGTAGCCATTGTATCCTTTCTGGTGTAATAATGGCGGACCATTAAAACGGTAAATTGCAGTTTAAATAAACGGTCTTCTTCTCAAAATTAAGGCTTAAAATTTCGCTTGGGGAGTGTTTAGTAAACATAGTTTCGAAATTCGAAGAAAAAATAAAAGTGATTTTTTTATCGTAGTACCACTTTAAACACTCGACATAAGGATTTATTACGACCACTATTAGTAGGGGCACCCAACGAGAAAATTTAGCAAAATACTTGAAATATCATTTCGTGCTTTTTTAGATTGTTTCAGAGCTTTTTCAGGGCACATTTGTGTAAGCTAACACAGATTGATCTGTTCGGATTTCTGAGCTCAAAATTTAGGCCGGCAGAAAATTTTAGAAAACAGAATCCCATCAGCCGAATTTCCGAGCTGCTGATGGCTCTCCGAAAATGCTAGCTGACCTTATTTTGCACTCGAAACGAAATATTTGTCCCTCCGAAAACAATAGGAACTAATAAGTCATCTTGTTACGAAAGTCCGACGTGATGTTTGGCCGAAGAAATCCCGTGCTTTCACTGCAATTAAATCCGATAATCTCAGGCGATATTAGGCCTTCCGAACAGATGTTCCCCGAAACGAGCCGTTGGGTGCCCCGGTATTAGCTAGGACCCAAACGTACCAGGTTAATACCAGAGGAGCAAAGACATGAAATGCGCTATCATCTGAAAAGTGGAATGCGATTAACTATTCAAAATTCAAAAAAAGGACTTGATCGAAAGAGACATTTTGATCAGACTTTCAATTTGTACACACTTATTTAGTTACACAATATTTTTTTATCTCTGTCATTTGCTCTAAGAGCACGAAATGCTGCAGGGTTCTCAGTAGAAGCCGGCAGCCGGCGGAATTCCGCCGGCTGTGAAGACAAATGTAGCCGCCTGTGCCTTGGCTACGAAATTTTGAAATTTGCCTTTGTGAACTTAATAAAATGATAACCTGTATTACAGATATAAAATATAGCTTGAATGAATTTCCCAGCAAAATGGAGTGCCTTTGCATGATGCCTGATGCGCTCTTAAGGTTACGAAAATCACGGCAACATACGTGTGTAGGTCACGAAAAAGATAAAATTCTGGTGTTTATCTGAGTAGGCGTTGATCTTGAGCTGTCAAAGATGTTGCTTACCGGTAATCTCAGCGAATAACTCAATAGTTACTTGTACACACGGCAAACTTTTCATTGCAAGTTTACCAGTTCTGCTAGTTGAGATATCTCTAAACGAGAAAAATTAATCTCTGGCTATTTTCCGCCATCGGCAAAGAGGAACAAAGCCGAAGAAGCCAGTTCACGCGTCGGTAAATCAGGTAAGTTATATTCTTGTAAACAAAGGACCGATTATAATGTTGAAAGATTTCCATCACGTACGTAAATACATGGATATCTGCTAAATATCATAATGGCAGGAGATCTTAGCAAGCTCTGTTGAGCTTTTCTGAGAAGATCCCCTCAGTTCAATAATCTGATTTGAAATAGCAGATGGGTTTTATTACTAAATCTATCATTGACACGGGTTAACTATAACTAGAGTATATACTCTACGTATTACACTTGATTTTGTATATAATCTCTTGTTAATTTCTTAAAAGAATTATATGATTGTGACATTCTTAATTCCTTAGGTAACTCGTTCCAGATTTGTGCTCCCCTAATCTTTAAAGAAAATTTCCCGTAATTTGTCCTCCTATAATTAATATATATGTTTGATGCAGATCGAGTATTATGACCATGCATTTCTTTGTTTAATGTAAAGTAATTAGTGAAATAATTCGGCAGGTTGTTACTAAAATATGAGTACATAAATAGTGCAGTAAAGAACGTATTTAGTTGATATATGTTAAGTAATTTAAGTTGTAGGAATAGTGGTCTAGATTCCTTATTATATTTTGCAAAGGTCATGATTCTAACAATTTTTTTCTGAAGCCTGAATAATGGTTTCAGCCTGGTTGGATAAGTACTTGTCCAAATGATATTGCAGTATGTCAAGTACGGATATACCATAGTGTAATAAATTGTCTGTAAAGTTTTGAGAGACAGATAATGTCTCACCTTAGCCATAATTCCTGTCATTTTTGATATTTTACTCACAACTTGGTCAATGTGATGTTTCCACGAAAGCTCCTCATCTATGTATACACCGAGAAATTTTGTGTATTTTACTAGCTCAATTGGTTGTTCATTTATCTTGATTGAAACGGTCTGATTTAATTTCCTTTTTTTGGATTTGAAAATTATAAAATGTGTTTTCTTGATATTTAAGGAAAGTTTATTTGCACAAAGCCAGCGTTCAATTTTCTTAAGTTCCTGGTTCACAGTTTTGTTTAATGTATCAATATTTTTGTGGCTGTAAAACAAATTTGTGTCATCAGCAAAAAGAATGACTGATAGAATCTCTGAGCACCTAGATATATCATTCATATAGATAAGAAACAGAAGGGGCCTTAAAACGGACCCCTGTGGTACTCCACATTTAATTGTCAATCTTTCCGATTTCTCAAATTTATATTTCACTATTTGTTTTCTGTTTGTTAAGTAGTTTGTAAACCATTCTAGGACTATTCCCCTAATTCCATAATGCTCAAGTTTTCTTAGTAATATTTCATGGTTAACTGTATCAAATGCCTTCGCAAGGTCTAGGAAAACTCCAACTGTATATTCACCATTTTCTATTGCTTGCAGTATCTTAGTCATTAACTCAATAGTTGCTAAATTGGTTGAATGCTTCTTGCGAAAACGATACTGACTTTGAAATAATATATTGTTTTTATCAAGGTATTTAATAACTCTTTTATACATGATCTTTTCTAATATCTTACTGAAACAGGAAAGAACAGAAATTGGTCTATAATTATTAAATTCCTCCTTATCGTTAGCCTTAAAAACTGGAGTAACAAGAGCAATTTTCAGGTCATTGGGTATAACTCCAGTGAGAAAAGACTGATTGTAAATATATGTTAATGGTTTAACTATATGTTTTGAGATATTCTTAACTAATTTTGGCGGTATTTCATCATAACCAGAAGACTTTTTTCCATTCAATTGACTTATTTCAAATTCTACTTCTTTCTCAGTTACTGCTTCCAAGAAAATTGAATTACTAGATCTCTCGCCTAGAAAAGTTGAGAAATGTACATCCCTGATTGGTATTTTAGCAGCAAGATTTGGCCCAACATTAACAAAGTATTCATTAAAATTATTGCTGATTTCAGTAGGATCAGTTATTAATGATTCATTTCTTTTAAAGCAGTCTGGTAGTTCAGGTTTTAGATTGCTTTTGTTTATGACTTCATTTATTAGTTTCCATGAATATCTCAAGTTACCCTTGTGCTCGTTAAATTCCTTGTTGTAATAATGTTTTTTAGCTATTTTTTTTATTTTATTGAATTTATTTCGGTAAGTTTTATAAATTGATTCATTTCTTTCATTTGGAGTTTTCATAAATTTCTTATGTAACATATTTTTAGTTTTCCTTGATTTTAGAATTCCCTTTGTTATCCATGGTACGCTTTGACCATTTTTATGTAATTTGTTTTTCCTGGTTGTCACTAATGGCATATTTTTGTCAAACAACTTGAAAAGTTTATTATTAAAATGATCATAGGCCTCTTGAACATCTGTCTTACTGTAAATGTCACCCCAATCTTCGTATTCTAAATCTTGACATAAATGATTCATCGTTCTTTCATTCATTAATCTATATTTGATATTAACATTATTCAGATTATTATATCTTTTGCTTTTAATGCTTCTAGTTGTCAAGAACACTGGTAAATGATCTGAAAGATCAGTAAACAGAATACCACATTTATAGTTCTCATCAATTTTGTTAACGAATATGTTATCAATGAGCGTTGCACTAGTATTTGTTATTCGTGTTGGTCTTGATATTAACGGGTAAAAAGTCGAAGAAAACATCATGTTTATAAAATCCTTGATGTGCTGATTTCTATCAATTTTCAAAAGATCTAAATTAAAATCGCCCATTAGGAAGCACTTTTTGTTTTGAAAATCCAATCTTCTTAGTAGTTCGGCAAGGTATTCCTTGAAAAGATCAAGCTTCTCATTTGGAGGTCTATAAATGATACCAATAATGACATTATTTGGTTTAGTCGTTAGTTCGATGAATTGAGATTCTATTACTTCTTCGATATTCACAGCCAGATCAGCTCGCTCTCTAAATTGGTAGGATTTGTTTATATACAAACCAACACCACCTCCTTGTTTGTTTGTTCTTACCACTCCTATGTTGTGATAGTTTGGCAGTGGAAAGTCATTTAGATTGCTACAGTTAAGCCAAGTTTCAGATAGTCCAATAACTGAGAATTCGTGTGCTAAAGAATCTAGGTATGCGTTAAAATCATCGAATTTATTTGCTATGCTTCGAATGTTTAGATGTAAGATTGACAATTCTGTATCTGTGGAGTCCCTAGTGTCTTCATCATGGTAATCACAAGCATCAACATAATTTACAATTTGGTGGTAATAATTATGATCAGGATCTAAATCAGAATTCAGCGTTAGATACGACTTTCCTCGACTGGTTAATGAAAAAGGGTTGAAGACAAGATTTCGCAACTTTATAATCTCGTTTTCATTAAGGTTTACGTTCGAGTGTTTGAATATAGAGTTACGAAATTCGTCATTATTCAGCTGGCTAAATGGCAATGAATCGTTTAGGTTCCTCCTTCGAACTCAACAAACTCCTTCCTCGTACAAAGCTGTAAAGTATAGATTTTAACAATATTTTATCGCTGTTTTTTGTATCGTCTCGAAATGGACCACACATTTATGCAAATTTCTTTCGCATCGCATGTGCGTGCACTGAGGCATGACGCGGGATTTATACTGTTTCCTTTCTTGGTAATTAAAGCCAAGATTGTTCTTAATTTCTATGACGTGACACAAATGAAAAAGAAACACGAAATATTTACGAATTTAAAGCTGCTTTCAAACGAAAACAGATTTATCGTAAGTAGCAATTTTTTAGGCGTTAGAGAATAACAGCGCGCTAATTAAATTAAGTGGGAAAGATAAATGAAATTTTGATTTGTAAAGTTTTTGTTGGAATGCAGCGTTCGATGAATGCCAAAGTAAAAGAACATTTACAAGTTTACAATAAATTTCAACAATTTATTTATAAAGTTTACGTTTTTGTGGCATTATTAGGAGAATCATCTAGTACATCTGAGGTACAGGTCTCTTCAGAAAATTATGCAACTGTGAACTTTACGGAAGAAACAATTGTCCCTGATTATCTCATTTTCTGCCTATAAACGAGTCACTTTTGGTTAGAAAACTTAATGGTCTAAATACAACAATTTATATCCAAAAATGCAGGAAATCGCATCTTTGCAAGTATAAATTTCAAAAATTTTCAGGGGGGGCATGCCCCCCGACCCCCCTAGCAGTTCGGCCCTCCGGGCCTCAGCGACGGCCCTTCGGGCCTCGTCAGTAGCCGCCTATTAACATTTCTAGGCCGCCTGTACCAAAATCTACTGAGAACCCTGAATGCTTATCAAAAATTTTATATATAAACGCTGCAACTTTGTGTATTTTGCAATTTCGCGTAATTTACGTATTGTAGTACGATATTTTGAGTACTTATCGATTTTCAGCGATTTCTGTTGCAATACAGGGTTCAATCTAAACCTGCGTGCTTGACACTGAATCTACCTTTATAAAAGTCCTCACCAAAAAATCTCCTTGGAGCCAGTCCTCAACGGGGGTTTCAGGGTGCAGCCTAGGAAGCTTGGGAGCGAACGTAACCTTCTTGTCACCAGGGTAACGAAATTTTGTGAAACGGCCGCTGTCGTCTCGCTGAGCATCTTTTAAGAAATACAGAACAAAGAAAGTTGAGTGATAAGTGATATATTATTTTACAATAAAGAAGGAAAAGAAAATCTCGTTTGGCCAATCAAATTCGCAACAGAACACAGTGAATATCCACAAAATTGTCATAAAACAAGACAAGCATTTGAAACCACCTGGAAAAAAAAGGTAACACGAGCTGGAGGCACTTGTTTCAGTAACTGACTGTACTATAGCTCGACCTTTTGACTGACTAGCCCACCGACCCACCCGCCTGCCCGCCTGCCCGCCTGCCCGCCTGCCCGCCTGCCTGCCTGCCTGCCTGCCTGCCTGATTGACTGACTTTCCGACCAACCGACCAACCAGTTGACAATAAACACAAATGGAAATTTGTTCAAGGTTTTGAGTAGGGAGGTTGCGTGCAGTGGTCAAGCTGTAGTACAGCAGAGCACTAACCGCGAGAATATCGTCGGGCCAGGGGGAGCTTCAAAGCTGACTTGGGTGGAGCCTCGTCCAAGGGTTTAAAGGTGATGTCAGAAGAAGCTGATGAGCCTGGAAGACTCTCTGCAGAAGTCCCGTGGGCAGCAGGCTGTGTGGGTGCCTCGTCTTCAGAGGGTTGTACATCAGAAGAGGAATTTTCCTAGAGGTAATGATAGAAGTTACTATTCGCTGAGGAATGGGAATACGGTTGTATTTTGGTAATCACTATAGCTCATGCTCATCACAAGAGTTTCAAGTAGTTTAAGCGCTTGTTCATCACACGAACAAACCAACCTTTTTACATTTCTCTGGCACATTTATAATTATTGTGTATCATGCTTTTGGTTCGTCCTCTGGCAAACAGGGGGAGATCTTCTATTGAGTGATAGTGTTGAGACATTTTATGCCGCTGAAATCAAGTTTGTAGTACTTTGTGACACCAAGACATTTTGTTGCAGACCGACTGATGTTTCGTTTCAGGTTTTTATTAACTTTTGGAACTACAGTAAAGAAAATACGTGAAACAGACTAACTTTCAAGAGATGCCACACAACTTTTTTAGGGGCACCCAAAGAGAAAATTTTAGCAAAATGCTTGAAATATCATTTCGTGCTTATTTAGATTGTTTCAGAGCTTTTTCAGGGCATATTTGTGTAAGCTAACACAGATTGATCTGTTCGGATTTCTGAGCTCAAAATTTAGGCCGCAGAAAGTTTTAGAAAATAGAATCCCATCAGCCGAATTTCCGAGCTGCTGATGGCTCTCCGAAAATGCTAGCTGACCTTATTTTGCACTCTAAACGAAATATTTGTCCCTCCGAAAACAATAGGAACTAATAAGTCATCTTGTTACGAAAGTCCGACGTGATGTTTGGCCGAAGAAATCCCTTGCTTTCACTGCAATTAAATCCGATAATCTCAGGCGATTTTAGGCCTTCCGAACAGATATTCCCCGAAACGAGCCGTTGGGTGCCCCGGACTTTTGTAGTCTGTCTTACTGACAGCACTTATGCTGGCAAACCAGAGTGCCAATGCTCACCTCTGTAGAGGTGGAACGAGCTGAATCAGGTGGTCGTCCATCCACAACGCTGACCGCAGGTGGCTCAGGTGTGGGCTCAGGCCTACAGCATGTGCAAATGTACTTAATTTTTTCCCAGAGAATCTTGTACCAAGGGACGTCATTCTCTTTCTTCGTTTTTTCTTCCCTTGTACCTGAACAAAGCGTGTACTTGTTAAAAGATATGCAGTTTAATTCAGTTCAATTCAGGTACATGTTGTTGATTCTTTCTGTTGGTAAGCACCGATAAATCAAACCTATTACTCAGATAGGGGGGGGGGGTAGTTTCTAAAGCTGTGGAGCTGCGTCGGTAGGGAAGTGAACACAACGTCCAATTGACAACGTAAATTGGCCACCGTTGAGAAACTGAAAGCTGACGTTTCAAGCGTTAGCCCTTCGTCAGAGCGAATCAAGGAATTGTGGGTTGCGCTTGGTTTATATGAAGAACGATGGAGCTCAGTGCGCTATTGGTAGGAACATGGCAACGTAAAAAAAACAAGAATAAATTAGTTGAATGAAAAGCTTTAGTCGATAGCGTGGCAGGGCTCAAAATAATTTTTGGATACTGACCGGTCATGTTGACCGGCCAAATCAATTTTTGCTCGGTCATGTCTCGTTTTTGACCGGTCAAAATATTAAGTATTTACTTTGAAGCAGTAGCCTATTCTGCCAAAAATTTCGCCTCATAAGCTAAAACACTCGTTGTTAAAGAGTATAAGCTTAAATTTTTTGATCGCTAAAAGTGTCATTTTATTATGTTCGCTTTTTGAATTTCCATTTCTTCTGCGTTCTACTCTACATAAAACAAAATGCTCAGTAGCCGTAATGTTATGTTACTCTGCATAGTTTTACATTAGTTAACGACTTACGGGTTGAGGCGATCTTGGTTGTAAGCACTTTACTGGTCTTTGTGGTCTATTTGCACGTGGGCTAGAACATACATTTCATTTGGGAAGTTCTCGCTGCAAAAATGATCACTCATCTTTCCGATTTGGTCCTAGCGATAATCTTTAGTTATCTCCCAGACAGTGAGCGAATCTGCACCCTAGCCATAGCATGTAAAAAGTGGTATGAAATCATCCATTGTAGCACTGTTTGGAAAAAGGTCGACTTTGACTTCCAAAGGAAAGTTACGTCAGATGTCCTGCGAAAATATGTTTATCCGGGGACACGAGAAATACTCCTAAGTGAATGCTGTTATCTGAAATGGGGAAACCTTTGCTCTATCTTAAGTCAATGCAAGAGAATTGATGTTTTTATTGCACCGTGGATCGGTCATAAATAAGAAAGAAGTCGTTCCAGACTTCACTCAAACTTTGAAGATTGGGTGCTTGCGCTATTTGGATTTGAGTCACTGCAAAGTTACGGACTCGTTGTTCATCGAGCTTCCTATAAGATGCCCTCTTCTAAAAGTTCTCTTTCTTCAAGACTGCCAAGAGATTAGCGAGAAAGCCTACGTCACTTCGCATTTCAAAAATCATTGATCTCTCCAAGTTTTCAACGTCGCCTACAACAGAGAAGCCCGTTCTATGCGGTGCCTGATTGAACTGCTGAAATATACTTACGGCAAAGTACTTTTAATCATAGATATCCTCGGAAGTAGCCTAACACAAGAAGGCTTCGATAGAATTGGTGAGAAACACTTGAATGCCATGGCTAGAATAAAAGATATCGAGAGTTATCGTTTCAATCTGTAGACGCTCGACGCGGAGACCATTTTTTTTATTATTTTGTACAGTACGAGCAAACGTTTACCGGAACTCTCTTTGACAATTAAGTAGCACCACGTCTTAGGTGGTCAACTTGTGAGCACACATGGGGACACGTTCAGTTGCGAAATAGGCACAATTTAAAGAATCATTGCTGACTTAACATTCAAAGCGTTTAATGATTTTATTATTTTCTCATGATCTTGCTGGTGAAAAACACGCTACGAACTCGTATTTTCTAAAGGTGCATATAGTTTTTTAAATCCACTTACAAGTGCTATTTTTCTCGGCCCGCCTGACAATTGAAACTGTAATTACGTACGCGTGTTAATTGCAGACGTTGATTGATGCGATGTTCATTGTTGTCTGTTTAGCGTATTTACAGACGTGGATGTTTCCTGTTTCATTTAGCAAACCGCTAAAACGCACTGGCTTTCACAAATCCGCAGAGCATGACCGTCTCATCTGTATTCTACAAATTTGTGACTGCAAGCTGCTATGATATTTTATGATTTTACAGTAAAATTTCAAGAAATAATGCGAATAAATTTATTTTTTGGGGGGGTTATTTATTTGAAAGCCGTGTACGTGACCGGTCAAAATGACCGCCAATCCAAAATTTTGTCCGGACAAATCGTCATCTTGGCCGGACATTGTCCGTTGACCGGCCGTTATTTTGAGCCCTGCGTGGGGATTAAGTGTGCCGATTTTAAAAAAATGAATTTCTGTACCAGATTTTTACGGCTTTCCGTGTTACCCTGATGTAGGGAAAGGGCCGCAGACCGTCATGCGTTGGCTAGAATGATCAGGAGATTGAAGTGTCGAGCGACTGGTTTGGATGGGTCCTTGTCACTTTTTCGACGTCTCGTAGGCGTTCGCGGAAACGGTCGCCTAGTCTACTCCATGTTTCGCCAATGTGTAGTACACTAACAAACTGTTTCCTTTCCAAGAGCATTCAGAGGTAAATAGACAATCCCTAGTGTTTGGGCGTGGTTGGGTGATGACATATTGTCTGATTCCGAGAGGTCTCGGCTTATGAAAGCTAAAACTGCACTAGTCTAACCGGCTTTGACCACAACTTGTAGAAGTTGCACTGTTCACGTTGTTACTTTGTTATTATAGGGGAACTCCTGCGCAGGCCCACAAGAGTAGAGCAAACACTTATGAAATGGGTAAATATACAACTTGAACGGTCATTTTATACACTCTGTACAACCTGTACGTACGTCACAAACCCGAGCTTCACGAAGGGCTTGACAGGAGTCCCTTGACAGCAAAACGAGAATAGATCCTACTTACCCCATGATCGATCTGTCATGTTACAAATCGAGTACACAATCAGCAAAAGATAACCGGAGGGAAGGCACAGTAGATACCAAAAGCCGTGACCCAAACATCCAGCTTCTGTGGGGTGCAACATGGCTGCCAAGAAAAATATCCCGATGAAACCGGCCAGGTACAGCGAGCTCACATTAGCTGGTAGCCGATCTTCAAGCAACGGTTTGGCAGTGGTCGCAATGGTTGAAACCGTTGCCCGCTGGGTTGTTTGAGTTGTAGCTTCGTCTTGCGCAGCTGGCTTAGCTTTAGTAGTGTGCGAAGAAGTGGGTGTGGATGATGATGCTGGTGTCCATGGGGGCCAAGTACGAGCCGCGGGGGTGGGACTTGGAGTAGGGGGGTGGGATCGCTTGTACAGATCATCTCCAGCCTGTGCGGCCACGCCCACTACCACAAAAGCCATCAGCAGTGCAAATATAATTGTCAGCAATTTTGCAACTTTGAGCTGGAAATCTTGTGAAGTATACAGGCAAATTAAAGCAAAGCCAACTGTGATTAATGATAGAAGGACAAGGAGAACAACATTGCTGTCAATCAAGAAACCAGCATATGACAAGCCACTTGCCATGATAAGAATCACTGTTGAAGGACTGCAAAATCAAAACAAAACAATGCGCTTTAGGTTTACATTGTAGCACTGAGTAAAAAAGTCTGATGGAACTGTCAGCCAGCTAGCAAATTGACACACTTTCTTATCACGCCAGGGATGCAAAAAGTTCTCTTTTCTTGAAACTGAAGACAGATGTCCCAAGGAGGCAAAAGGTGGTCGGACAAAACGTCATATTCAAGGTAGATTTTCATCCACCTACAGAACAATCTTCGTTCGTTTAAAATAAATTTGCCCGGACATTATGTCAGGCCATAGTTGGGAACTCGTCGGACATAAGCTGCTTGGTAGCGGGTTACGGTGGAAAGCAGTTACGAAACTGTTAACAAAACGACTAAAAATACTCATAAAAACTGTAATGATGGCTAACAAAGTTTGAACAAACTCGCATGTCTTCAAAACTGAAAAACTCACACACGAACTGAAAAACCTGCGACATTTGCAAATGTAAAAATGTCACTTAAGCGCGCAGGCGCTATTGGCAGGTCACGGGTGACGCTACTGTCATTCTCGTCCCCAGAGCTGCGATCCTTTTGGCCAGCGCCACGGATCGAGAGCTCTGGCAGGGTCCGAAAGCAGGAAGTCCGCGAATCACGGACTTCCGGCCTTCTGCGCTGCCTCAGAAGTTTAAAACAATAACGGTTACCACCGGTTACAAAAATGGGCAGCTATTGCGCTTGGGCGTTATCCTGGCCCCCGCCAGAGCTCTCGATCCGTGGCGCTGGCCAAAAGGATCGCAGCTCTGGGGACGAGAATGATGCTACTGTCATCGTCACAGAAGCAAATTTTGGCCAGCCACTGTCCAATGACGAACTGTTTGCAACTCTGCCAGGTGGGATGGCATACACCAGTGCACCCAAGGCTATCCAGTCCTCAGCAGATCAGCTATCAATGTAGAGTACACTAACTGTGGTTACCTTCACAGCCAATCAGATGAAGGATCAAGACATACATCCGAGCTACAAGTTAGAATCTTAAGGACGGTCCCTCTTTTTGTTACTGTGCATACGTTTTGCGCATTTCGGGATATTCAGGTTTCTTAAGGAATTTGCCCCCTAATACAACAATACTTTTGCGTGGTTTATGACTATGTGGAAAAAGCAGATCGTAGCAAGGACTATCAGAATCAAAAAAGAAAACTGGGGGTAACCACGCATTTTTCAGAGATAATTGAGCTTAAATTTGGAAAGAAATTGCGATACATTCTTCGTATTTTACCGCTTTTTTAGAATTGGGGCTCCTTAATTATCTCTGAAAAATGCGTGGTTACCCAC
The DNA here is from genome assembly GCA_964030785.1 of Siderastrea siderea. Lineage (NCBI taxonomy): Eukaryota > Metazoa > Cnidaria > Anthozoa > Scleractinia > Rhizangiidae > Siderastrea > Siderastrea siderea. Next base: position 21,461,694 of record OZ034968.1, on the reverse strand, counting down.
ATTTTTCTTTTTGGATTCCAATAACCCTTGCTAAGATCTACTTTTTTCCCATAGTCATAACCTTTGCAAAAATACATCTGTATTTAAGGAGGCACCGTCCTTAACAGCCTCAGAACATCACGTGTTGACACCAATGTTTTGGGATTAATTAACTTGCTGTAACGAATTCTGCTTATTTTCAGTCAATCCTCACGTTTCAGTATCAATTTATCTGTTACCGGGAGGCGTTGTTAGGCCTGTGCCAAACCCCAGTCCTTGAGGACCATGGTGCTATTTTGCCAAGGCCCTCTTCCAAATATCAATCTGGAGCCCTCCATATGAACGTGCCTGCAGGAACACAAAGCTCTGATGGCACAGCTCTTGGAAACACAAGGGCACTCAAGCCCTCCACCCCTACCCCCTACCCCTCCAAAGCCCATCACTACAATCAAACAAACAATCACATTTGTGATGTGATATCTTATTGGAAGTTTGCACTCTTCGCCCGACGAAATTATTTGGCCATTAAATCGTGCTTTCAGAACTTGTGCCACATTCTTAATGTCAAAGAAGCGTACTCAAAGACTGTCAACTTTCCAACTAACCCGATAATTGTTGAAAAAACCATCAGCGCCTGGTACAGAATAAATGGAAATGAAATGTAGTCATTGTTGTTCACGGTTAATTTCCACTGGCTTATCAAAAGCACGAGATTAGCTAAAGTGGATGGAATCCAACGACGTCGCTGTTTGAAGAATTCATCAAAAGTGTCAGGACAGTAAGTGCTGTCCTCAGCGGCTGCGCTGTATTCTAGTCGCCAACCTGCCTGGACCATTAACGTACACAGCCAGCGATCTTCACCTGAAGAACGAGGATCACCAACAAAAAATTCAATGTAACTATTTGTGTGAATTTTAACCATAAATACCTTTGTTACTCATATTGGCTTTACTTTGTACCGCTTCATTGATTTCACGAAATAAAGAACTTTATAGTTTTCCTTTGTTTCTGTTTCGCACAAAAGAAAACAGAAGACGCCGACCGCATCTTTGCCTATTTTTTCTTGAAAACGAGGCGAAAATCAGCGAAAAAACACACAACGATGTTCTTTGACTAAATATAAGGCCAAATTAAAAAGATTGGTCAAAACGTCACTTAGGACGTTCTTGCCCAGAGCTCTTTAAATGTTGTGGAGTTTTGAGCGTGTCAGTTAAATCTTTAATCTACAATAATAATAATAATAATAATGATAATAATAACAATAATAATAATAATAATAATAATAATAATAACAACAACAATAAGTCTTTATTCATCAAATAGAATAGAATAGAATAGAATAGAATAGAAAACTTTATTTAACCACGGTAATTTTATCAAATCTACATATGTTATTAACATAGAAAATCTGTTCCACCTAAAAGCCGTGAGGCATACAAATAATCATTACAAAAGTGTACACGTTAACAGAATAAAACCGAATTGTTTACATAGATTACATAGTTGTTGTTGTCGATGCAAAACTATCAGTCTTAATTTTCTTTTTGAAAGCACTAAAAGATGGTAATTGTTTCAAGTCATCTGCTAGTGCATTCCAAATTGAGGCCCCAGTAAATGCGAACCTGTTTTTAAACAGAAAGGTACGAGCAGCCGGGATTTCCAAATATAATTTAGAGTTTTGGATGTCATAGACTTTTGGACCCAACTGCTCTCTAAAAAACGACAAGAAAAAAGCACAAAAAAACAATATATAAGTGAACTAAATTCTAAAATTTCCAACATCTTATACTTCTATAGCTAGGTTTTAAGCTATTAAAAGAAAAGCTATCTTTAAAAGCTATCTTTAAAACGTTCTGCTAACGAGACTAGACGCTACCGCCAAGGCTTAGGCCAAGCTGTTTAGCATGAATGAAATGACAGTGAGATACATCAGATCTATCAAGGTGTCTCAAAAACTTCTGTCAAAGATTGTAACTTGTAGTTATCAAAGCAATTTGTTTCTGATTGAAATATATATAGATTATCACAGTTATGTATGCAACTTTTGTAGTTGCAAAAAGAAAGCCTGCAAAACATTCAGGCTTGGATGGGATTTGAACCCATAATATCTGCAATACCAGTACATGCAGTGCTGATCTAACCAACTTAGCTAACAAGACAACTGGGACCTGGCCATTTTGTCATTTCATAATAAACCCACCTGATGGAGGATGAACGTGAAATAATAAATATGTGAAAATATCACGTATATACAAGAACTGCAGAATAAAGAAATTAACATGCGGCATAAATCTGGTGAAGACAGCATCTTGATTTCAACTCTGAACAGTACCTAAGAGAACGGACTAAGAACCTGGGACAAACCCCATTTATTTTTTAGTCTTAAGACTTCCGTACCACCACATCCATGACTTCATGAAAGCTACAGTAAAATCTTGTAACATGATTTTCAAGATACATTTGTAAGATCTTGACTTACCCATGTCTTTCGTGAGAAAGTCAAATGAGTTGTCGACCTTTGTGGAATAGATAGGAAGAACATCCCGAAGAGCAGCGGCTCTATAAACACTGAAGCAGCCAGGGGAACACAGAACAGAACCAAGCACATGGTTGGCTACCTAGAAATAGCAAAATTGTAAACTACATCAATTTTCTGAAAGAGCCCAATGGCCCATCAAGCTTTCGGTAATATCAATTGGCAATGGTCCCCATAGTTGAATTTTGATCCTGATCGCTTGCATGCTGATTTCCCAACCACTTTTTCCTACAGGATTCAAAAAGCTGGTTGTTTGAGAGAGCAATAAATTAATGAATCTGAAGCAGGTTCAACATTTGTAACTTAACATTGCTGAATACAGTAACATCTTTGTTTTATGATGTTGGTGTTTGTGGCCAAACACATTCAGAATCCTGATTCAACATCACTGAACATAATAATTATGTTCAGTGATTTAAATTATTTAATTCAACCTCAACTGAACCAATGGAGTACCTCAGGTGTTAACGATATACTGTTCAAAGTTGAATTATGAACATACAATATGCTGTTAACTAAAGACATTATCTGTTCAACAATAAATGTTGCACGAACAAGCCAAATAAATTCAGCACTGTTGATTACATCTGAGAACATACTAAAGACATAGAACAGTATTGAGTACGAAATCATGTTCACCAGACCTTTAAGGAAATGTAACCATGCACTGAATATACTTACCGGTAGTTAAAACAAAGAAGACTTAATGCCAGCTAAATGCTAATTACAGTATTTAAAACAAGAGCAGTGTGTGTACCTTTTGAAACCAGTGTCCAATTGCATAATCAAAGATTTGGTACCAAACCAAGGGCCCCACCCCTAGTGGGTGTGTCCTTGCACAAACGGCACCTACAGTGGGATCTCTTGCCATCAGATCAAGCAATGCTTCCACTGATTCATGAGTAAATTTTACGTCGGCATCTGTTGTTAAGATATATGTATTCTCGTCTGTCACTGCGATGGCAGAAAAATAAGCAAATAAGTGAGAACCAACGTCAAATTAGGTAATCGAACCTCTAGAGGCTACTTCTCTCACCACTTCATCCACCCTCCTCCCTTAACAAAAACAACCATGGGTCAGCAAAAAAGAGATTTACATGCTTATACAGAGGTTACAAGTGTTTACAAGATTAACCCTTTAGGCCCCAGCACCATTATGCAAATTCTCCTTACTGGTCTCTATACATACGTTCAGGACCAGTTGGGAGAACTTGTTTATAACATCAAGACACTTCATCTTCGGTGATCATTTCCTTAATTGTCATGACCTGTATGGGTTATAAGGCACTGACATCATGAGGAGAAATTTGATGCTGATCACTGTTGGGGCTTAAAGGATTAACAGATTAAATAAGGAATACAATAAGAACTTTAGTCTCAGGGATCTCGGGTCTGAATGACAATAATATTACAGAAAATTAAATGTGCGATAATGACTACACATATTTTAGGTACACAGGTAAAAAATGCCATCAATTAACTTCACATACCTTCCATTAACTTCTCCTTGAAATCCAGCACATACGACATGTACATCACTTGACTCCAACGTTTCTTGTTTTTCACCTTAAAGAAAGTACTGACAGTAAGCAAGTACATATGTAACTAAGTAAGTATAACTGAGTGAGTTCAAAAAAGTAAGAAACTTTTAATTATTAAAATGTCAGTAAGTTCTAGTGCAATTTGCACTACAAAATTAACAACAGTTCCTTAACAATCAGGGAAATCACAACTGCAGATAATGCATGCTTTGCATCAATTAATAGAGATTTTTTAAGGAAATCAACAAGCCAAGTGTTGTCTTAAGTCAATTGTATTAATTAAGAATTGCAGGGATAAAAAACATAGGCACGCATTGCGTGCTTGACCTATGTTGAAATGACAAGTCTTATCCTCGCTTATTTGCGATTTTTAAGACATACTCTGACGACAAAACAACACGCGATTATTCTTGCAAATACTTCCCCCCTCCACTATAGCACCTGAGTGCATAAAGCCCAGTTCAGATGCCGCACCTCCCATGTGTCGTACCAAGTAGTACGTAGTTTTTTGGCAGTTGTACGGTGTCCAAATGAGTTTTTTCGACAGATTTCAATTAGGCAAGCCAAAATCTCAGGGTACGGCAAAGTTTGCTACTTAAATACGACCTAGGAGCGAAAATGTATTTGGTACGGCCCATGAGAGGTACGGCGTCTGAACTGGGCCTCAAACAGCTTTTTCGTTTACTCAGCAATACCCTTGGAATGCAAAACATCATCCCGCTAAAAACCCAGTTGGACCAAAATTGGAGATAGAGCAACCATCGGGCTAGTAGGCTACAGGCTAAAAAGTCAAACTGACACTAGAACAAAACGACTGCATAAAAACTTCAAATTAAATTTAAAACTGAAACCTCAGTTAAGGTCAACTAATGATTGTCTGCATATTACTGAAGAATATAAATCGAGCTCACAACAAGATGTGAAAGAAACAAGTGTAGTAGATAATAATTTGAGGAGAGGACAGTCATTGCGGTCATGTTAAAACGTAGCCTGCAGACTGTGCAGACTGCAGACCATGCAGACTACACAGACTGGTATTTTGTTTTCTTTAAGTAAACTGTGATTTGTTGTACTTTTTAGGACTTTTCACTGTTTGTCGTGTTAAGATGACATGGCCAGCAGCTTGCAGAGTTCTCCAAAAAATGCCCGCTGTAAGGAATTCTCGAACAATTTCGACAGAAAGATTCGCACCTTCTGAGAGTATTTCATATTCCTTTGCCAGACGATTCAAAAGTACATTTTGGTTTTGCAGTTAACGAAGTTTCCGAGCTTGAGCGTACCGTGAACTCGCTATGTTACCGTTAAATTACAGGTTTAAAAACCTACAGACACGCTTGAACAAGCTAATCTATGCAAATTGCTATCTTAAACACGCCGCTAAAAAATTTCAAAAACCATATGTTCCCGTACATGATAAAACCAAGAAAGAAATCATTTCTATGTCGGCTGGAAAATCTGTGGATATGACTGATATAAATCATGGACACAACATCGTAAACTAAAACTAAACCGCATTTTGGGAAGAAAAAACAGGTTTAAAAACCTACTGACACGCTTGAAGAAACAAGCTAATTTATGCAAATTGCAATCTTATAAACACGTCGCTATAAATTTCAAATTACCAAACAAAGCTGTTTCAAAAACCTTGCAAAGTACAGTCAAAATTATCCGTATCAAGCACAGATACAATCTTTTCAACCAACATCTTGCTAAAAGATACATAACCAAAACAGCTGTTTCATAACACAAATCATAAAAGAACAAATTAAATTACAGTTTCTCGTCAACAAGTCTATTTTTGGAACGATGTTAATTGTTTTTGTCAAGTACTCACGTTCCACTGTTGGCCACGACAAAGTTCAATTTTACCTGCCCTTACAATAGCTTTAGGAAATTACCATCAATTCCACCACACCAAGCCTTTACTGAAAATATAATATTCAAAAGGAAAAAGTAGAAAAGCACATTTGCGCTGATCGTTTCCGTCCCCATATGTACATTCGACATGGCCGGTAAGCTTAACCTTGTCTGACCTTCAGCTTCAGTAAGCGGATTCTAACCAGCTCTTTCATTGGTAGAATGTACTCTTAGCTTAGTAGCCTCAATCTGATTGGTGCCACATAGTGCCACATAAATTCCCCGGGGGGTGTACTCCCATGCGAAAGGTGCATGGATGCTTGTCGTCTCGTGTTCTCTGTCTGTTTTAGCATAGCTTTAATTTAAATTTTCTGACGAGCATTGCCGCCCGTCTCACATGAGATTCCCCCCCCCCCCCATCCATCCATCCATCCATCCATCCATCCATCCATCCATCCATCCATCTGGATGATCTTAATGAAATTGCTGCCTGGCTTAATGTCAACAAACTTACTCTTAATTTGTTAAAGACAGATTTTATGTTAATAGGGTCTAGACAAAGAATTGCCGCTCTTGACGGTAACATAGAACTTTCCTTGTCTAATACGGATGTTAGACAAGTAGAGTCCACTAAATGCCTAGGTGTCAATATTGATAAGAACCTGACATGGGAAGGTCACTTGCAAAGTGTAAAGCAAAAAGTGTCCTCCAACTTACGAATACTGAAAAAGGTTAAACCTTTTCTAAATAGTGAGAACATCGATACTTTATATAGGTCAATTATTGAGCCTTATTTCAGTTATTGTTGTCTTGTCTGGGACTCAATAGGTGACACATTAAGTAATAGTCTTCAAAGGCTTCAAAATAGGGCGGCTCGTATTGTTACTGGTGCTGCTTATAGTAAGCCTTCTGGAGAAGTTTTTGAGGAATTAGGCTGGACTCAGTTAAATTCCATGAGACAATTTCACAAGGCCATTATGATGTTTAAAATCGTTAACGGCCTGGCACCTCCATACCTTACCGAAATGTTCACTTCTAATAACGCCTTAAACAATTACGGTCTGAGATCTTCTAATTACGACCTAGAACTGCCCAAATGCAGAACAAATTACTATAAGAATAGTTTTGCTTTCAGTGGCGTCAAGGTCTGGAATGCTCTCCCTCGCTACCTCAAAGAAGAAAGGTCTTTGGAAAAGTTTAAAAGAGGCTTACTACCGGCACTTGTAAAGTAATTAGTTAAAGATCGCCTTGTAAATTGTTAAGTTTAAGTACATATTTTAAAGTATTGTATCAATTAGTTAATTCACGGATTTTATGGAAACCAAATTTAAACCTGTATGTTTAAATTTGATAAGATTTCGTGTATAAATAAAAGATTCCATCCATCCATCCATCCATCGCTTTCTATGTATGTATGTATGTATGTATGGATGGATGGATGGATGGATGGATGGATGGATGGATGGATGGGTTAAAGCCATTCTCATAGTTTGGATCTCACGAGTATGTCTTTGAGGGACCTACCCTTTTTGTATGATATTAGGGGAGGTTCTTTGAATATTTCTTTGAGCAATGGTTGTTCTTCTATTAAATGCCAGTGTTTCATAAGTATTCGTTTCACGTTAGGTACTGCTGGGTGATATTGTGTAACAAAAGGCAAGATTTTCTTGTTTGCTTTAGGTTTAGGTAGTAAGGCCTGCTTTCTATTCTCAAGATTTACTTCCAAGAGTGTTCTTTGGACAAGACTCTCTGGGTAACCTCTATCAATGAGATGAGACTGGAAGAGTTTTCCGAGACGACTATAAAGACCTACGGACGAGTTTAAAAAATCGCAAACTCGTCCGGCAGACGAGTAAGTTTTAAGGGGCAAAATTTTTTCTTTAATTTCTCACCGGTCAATGTACCTGTGATTTGAATGTTCACCAGCCATTCGGTGATCCGGTACTGTAGTAAACAGAAGATTAATATTCTGTTCACTTTGTTTCGTTGCATGTACGACAACTCATGCGGTAATCTCAGAAGTAATTTTGCAGGCTCAATTTTTTTGTTCTCTACCACTGACGTACTGCAGCAATATGCAAACACGCCAAGACTCTTGCCCTTTGGCCGCACGAGTTTCGCAAAATGTGGCCCTAGTTTGACAAAGTGTCGCCACCACCACAGAAGAAAAAAAGGTGAGTCTTAGTTCTAAATACGAACAAGAGCAACGAAAGCGAGCATTTTTACCATCGTGGCAGCAAGACAGGCCTTGGCTTAAGTACCTGGATGCTGAATCCGGCAAGCTTTAACATCAGCATCTATCTGTATCAACAGCACGATGTATTGCCAGATATGTCAAGAGATATCAAAAATAGACCAAAATGTTCGAGAAGTACTGGTAATTAAAGTAAACGTGGCAAACCAAATGTTAAACAGTGAACGTTTGACATGCAAAGCAGGTCTACCATGTAGATGAATTTGTGGAGTGAAAGTGTTTGACGGGAGCCTTAATGCAGTGCTACTGCAGTAACATGGTGAAAATAAAATGCAACCTTCCCACTTACTTGTTGTTCACTTTTAGTTTCTGACTGTATTTTTATTACTACACAATGTTATTTTGAACAGGCAAGTAAAATTTCGCCAGGGCAAGTATCTTTTCTGACGTACTTGCCCGGCTGACGAGTTTGAAGAAAAGCTAATATGGATCCCTGGAATAGTTTGTCAGGGTTTTCAAAAAATGCCTATAAAACGATGTGGGATGTTGTCAACTGGGGAACCCTTAAATACCAGTTAAATTCCTGAGCACAGTCATCCCACCCCCCCCCCCCCCCCCCCCCGCTCAGCTGACATGCTGAAATTATAAGGTGAACTAAACATCACCTCATTTTTAAATGCTCGATTCTCCTTATATTTCATGCATGCTACAGGACCCTGAGCCACTACAGTAACTTACTGATAGTCTCCTACACAGCCGTTTTTAGTGCCGTCATGCAACACTCCTCCCCACAAATAAATTTTGTGGGTTATACACTTGCAGTTATAAAAGGGGTTTGGAAGGCCTGCACGACTCCTACTTAACGTATTTGTAAGCCATGCCTTAGATATCTTGGTCTTTTGACCAATTTTGCTTCTTGTTGAATTTTTGTAGTGGGTTACGTTTGGAGGATTTTTAAATTTGTGGGGAGGAGCATTACGTGACGACAGTAAAAACGGCTGCTTGGGAGCTGTAACTGATAGCCTTAATCAATGCTTTGGCTTGCTTAATCCAAATTAACGGCGTCACTCACTAAATAATGCACGTCAATGCATAATTCTGATTAAATTCTATTTAAACAATAGAGTTCTTCTGTCGAAGGCACTATCGTGTGATAGGTTGCCCTAGGAAATTTGATGTTCAAGACAAATACGTTCTCAAGCTTATATGAAGTTTGAACATCAAATTTTCGAGGGAACCACACGGGCCTGAGACAGAAGAACTCTATTGTTTTTATCGTACAGCACTAAATTTTGAGCGAAAATTGCCCAGACAGGCACTATTCGCTGATAGGCGCCCGCTGAGGAGAGATACTATCACATCACGTGATCGATTTCGACCAATGGGAGCATGCCAAAATTTAGCGTTGTACTATAAAGTTCTATAGCTCGAGGGGGGAGGGGGGTTCAGCTCTAAATTGCTGTGAAACTGCAAAATACTCACCCTTAAATTATCTTTTAAATGAATGTGAAAATACATGCCACCTGGAAGTTTCCATCTCATCTGCATTCCGTACGGAGTCTTGAGCTTCATACAAGCCTCAATCTTCACCTTCAGGGTTCTTGGTATCAACGAAATCAACTGCAAAACATAGTTATTCAATACATCCCCCTTGATTGCTCCATCAAAGAATATGTGGGACTCAATTTGACGTTTGGATTTGGCCCTTGCACAGTCAATGTCATGCAGAGAATTAAGCAGTTGTTCCATCTCCTGCTCAATTTCATGGTACATTGTGGTGCAAATATAAATGCAGGAATTTTTTACAAGTTCCAGGTACTTGACCTGATAGTCATCTGTGATTTCATTGCGTCGATTCAGCAGGAGATGCTGTTCCAAAAGGACACCTACAAGAAATTTTAATGATTAGTGAGATTAATCCAGTTGCTTAAAAGATGTGCACCACAAATTCATGTGCACATGTGTATGTATAAACAAGTTGAACAATAATATCCCATTACACTCAAACCTGTATTACATTCTTACTGTATGGTGATATTAACTCTACACAGTCATGATGGTAGAAGGCCTTATAGGATCCTGTAAGTTCAACCAGTATCCGATAGGATCCTACCCAAATAACAACATTAAAAACTTACTTTAAAACATTCTTAATTACGATCTATGAGATCTTATTGGAACCTACTCAGTATTGAACAGGGTCTTAAAATTAATGATCCTGAAGATCTTAATTAACATCCCCTAAGAGTTCCCCTAGGATTTTATAAGACCCAAAGTTAGAATCCTACTATACCAGGAATCTTGTATCCATTTTATTTGCCACACCTTGAGCATTATTCCAATCAAAGAATGCACTGCATCATGGCTCAGTTTTATCATTGGTTCGATTTTAACTTCCTTTGCTTTTTCATATGGTAATGTATGATGAGTAGACAAAATTGAACCACAACATATATACACTGTACGTGTATAACGTTTATTTTCCTACCATTGTATGTGGGCATCCAAAACAGGCTTGATTCCTTGGCCATAATGAATTCTTGCTCCTTGAAGATGTAATAACCAATCGAAAGCATCTGTGCAGCCAACAGCAGAACACCAATGACATAAATCAATTCCTCTTTCCAGTCACCATACTTAAAGGGAAGTACAACATTTTGATTTGGAATTAAGGCCAGGGCTATTGAAATGGGTGTGGCAAACACTATTGGCAGGGCAAATGCCAATCTTTGCATGCACATAGCACAGGCCAGTTTACCCAACATATAACCAATGAAGCTAGTGAATATTTGTGCCATGAAGTGAGGAAACGCACAGTGACTAGATGTGAAATCACTAAATCCCTTTGATAGGTCTTTCAAGTCTGCTATTTTATACACCCAGCAAAATAAAGAAGCCACAAAAGGAATCAAAACAAGTTTCCACAAGCTGGTTATGATAGCTGCTTTTCCACGTGCAGATTTTGCATTGACAGCCACGTCAAGTATCGTGTTTCCAGGTGGAAGATTCACAGGCGCCCCACCTAATTCCACTGTAGCTGAAACACTGGTGGACAGGTCATGACCAGGGGCTGGTTGGGCTGTGGCCGGTTCCATGCTAAACTTGAACATCTTGGGGCACCAAGCAATGGAAACAAATACAAGGGCTACTGGAATCACCCAAACCTTTTTTTCCTCTCCTTTCTTATGTACCTGCAAATTGAGGTAAGTGTATTAAACAACTACAAAATTGAATCATGCCATAGGTCATAGCCAATGAGGAACACCACACTGAGCTGACTATGAGTTTGCGCATATCAGGAAATCAGTTTTGGAATGGAATAATCATTTTATTGTATAATTTAGACTGTTCTTGGGTCGTTGTAACGTCTGTGAACAGCTCAGAATACTAGAAGGAAAAATTACTGCATAGAAATGATTCACATGTCAGTACACAATAAGTCAATACCAGTGGAACATGGTACTTAAAAAAAAGTAAACTTAGTTCAAACTCCCCCCCCCCCCCAGACATCCCCTGCCCCTACAAAAAAAAAAAAACATCAAACACTTCCTTACCAACTCTTTCCTCACCTCATAGGTGAGAATTGCAACTCCTGCTATCTCCAAGATAAATGCAAAGACAAATTTGCCGAGTTGCTTGACAGAGTACTCCTCTTGGCAAGATCTATTCTTGTAAACTTGCCACAGCACTGGGATAATGAACACTCCATTCATCATGAGAATACGTAGCCCAGGAGAGAAATCTGTGTCAAGGAGGATGACGACTGCCAAGAAGCAAAGGCCAAATACTTCAAGCAAACCAGCCACCAAACCCTGCAAAAATAAACTTAATTTGAGAAAATGGTACATAAGTATCCCCTCCTGGAAGGGGGGGGGGGATACTGCATAAAGTTGCCCAGAGGCTCAAACCCTACCCTTGAATATACTTATTTTTACCAAAATGGCACCCCTTTCATCCAAGCTTTTATGTGTTTTACATTATTTCTGCCAAATTTTGGCACCTTTTTATACACTTAACTTTTGCAGCCATCTCTTTCACTTTGCAGTGGATTTGTGACCCTTTCATGTGCTAAAATGACGACTTTCCCTACACATTAATTAGCATACTGCACCACAATGTTCCATATAGCCCACTATAGAAAGTATCCCCCCCCCTCTTGGGACTCTATGATGCTTCGAATGGCCGTATTTATGCCAGAGATGTTAATGTTGTCTTGAGACGTTAATATCGTCTCGAGACAACATTAACGTCTAGTATAAAAACGGAATATAAGTCTGACGACATTAACGTCTCCTGTTAAGTGCGACTGAACGTCGTACTTAACAGACAACTTTATCGTCTCAGACGTTAAAGTCGTCTAATATAAAAATGAGACGACCTTAACTGGGACGAGTTTAGCCCTAAAGCGCTTTATCGTTCCAATTTAGGTAGCCGTTTCTCCACCACGAAGAATCCCTCTGCTCATCTCCACTTCTTTCTCTCTTGTTGGCCATGAGGCACAAGTGCTTCTTCCAAAAACCGCTTCCTTGACTGATTTTGCCTTTTTAAAAACATTTGTGTTTCCATGTCTTTAATTTTTCAAAGATGTTGAGAACAAGACTTCAGAAGCTGCAATGCAGTTTAGCAAAGTCTCCACCATGTTTACGTGTAGGTAGATTTGTCCTTTTGCACACTTTAATTGATTTGCCACCGAGTCTAGTCGTGTCTAGTGTCTTCCGAGAATACAACCTAGTCTTTTTCTTAGAAAATCTTGTTTTTTTTTTCTACTTGGTCGTCTACTTTAATACGTCCCGTTTTTATACCAGACGACATTAACGTCTGAGACGTTAAATAAGTCTAGACGACTTTAACGTCTCTAGCATAAAAACAGCCAATGCCTATAGATGCCAAATGGAAGGTATGATACCCTTGGACATTATGCTATGGGACGCCATATCATTCAAAAGTGGTATGAGTTCACGATTGGTTATCAAGAAAACGATTGCTATGGTTGAGATTGTCGATGGTTGAGATTGATCGAGAATGACGATCGCTATGGTTGAGATTATCGATTGGTGATTGAGAATGACGATCGCTATGGTCCAAAAAATGATTGAATATTGAGAACACGAACGCTATGGTCGAAAAAAAGATTGGTGATGAGAAGTCACGATTGAAAGGATTGAAAATATCGAGTGTCGATTGGTGATTGAAAATGTCGACCGCTGGGATTGAAAATATAAATTGGCAATTGAGAGCTGGAAAGGACTGGGAAAAAGTGGGGGCCAGGTGGGGGATAATACACTCTTGCTTACATCAAGTAGTAAGTCAATTTTCGCGCCATTTTGGGGAAAAACGTGGCGTCAAACAGGAACACATCCTCTGATCAAGGGAAAAGATTACTGGAAGAACTGCAACAGAAAGCATCTCAGCTTTCCACACTTCTCGGAAGCGAAGCGGCAAAGCATAATCAAGCCGGTTCTTCCACCTCTTCCAACCGTAGTTACATGCCAAGTTTCCAAAGGAATTTTCAGTCGAGCTTGAACCCTTTTCGTGGTAAAGGAAAAAGAAAGTCCGTGGTGAAAGGACCATTCATGAGAGATATTATATTATTAACTGGTTCTGATGTGAATAGCGTTCCCAGGCAAGCGAAGCAAGTATGGCTGATGGAGAATGGCTACGTGATTTCAGGTTTCCAATGGCAAAAGGAGTGGTCGGAGTGTGTGGTCGAGGCTTGCCTACGAGAAGCATTTGAAGAAAAGAGTCCAGTCGGTGTGGACTTCGAGATTCTCATGCCTGTTCATAGCACTCTCGTCAAACCCACTTTAGCACTGGGCCAAGTCCTAAATGGAGTCATGGTTCACAGAATATTTAAGGAAAAGCCCATCTACGTTAGACCGTTTGCAGAAATTTGTGATGTTTGCATTTCCAGCATGAAGAGATCTCGAGAAACGAGTGAGGAAGATTACTTCATAGCTCAAACTCCAAAGGTAAAGAATACATAGGGCTTTGGGTCGGTGAGTTTTTGATTAACATTTTTTTTCATTTTCTTGGAAAGTAACCTCGTAGGCAATTTCACATAACCATGTGTGAGGGGGGTTCGGGGAGAAGCGGTGTGTGGGCCAGTTTGGGAAATTAATTTGCATGTTTATTATCAATATGAAAATGTGGATTTCCTGGGCTGAAAATTGTTGTGTTTTTAAGTATGGTCTCTGCAATGTGCTTCACATTCCCATGTCTACCAACCTTGAAATATGTGTAATACTGTATTTACTTGAGTAAATGGCCCCTCCTACATGCCACCTCTCAAATTCACATTAGCCTAATTACATGACTGAAAAAGAAAATAATCCCCCCCCCCCCCAGTTTTTGTCGCAAAGGAATGTTATTCACATCATTTAATTACTGTGAGATTTCCCTGCACCCCACTTCGTTTTTGGTGTATTTTTAATTAATGCCTCCTCTAAGCAACTGGACATTTCTTCCCTTTATTTTTATTATGGAAGCTCAATGTAAATGCAGAAGAAGAGGGTCTTCCTCAGATGTTAGGGCACTCGTCTAATATGGAACCTTCGCACACTAACAATACTGCTATCAGAAGTACATGTAATGAATTGACCCTTGGATAGAAAAGGACATAAGCTACCTAATTTTGTAGGAAATTATGTAAAGAGGAATGGAACCTTCTGAAACCACTGAAATGTTTGTTTTTAGACCGTCCCTTGTTTACAGAACGTCCAAGTACAAGTCAAGTTACCCACATGACAGAGTCCTCATATGGCTTAGATTCATCCCACATGAATGATGATGTTATTGTTTTAGTCAAATACAACAAGTTATAACTTTGGCACCATTTTAAACCCAGTTTTCTTTTTACCATTTCCACATTTCATTTAAATACTATACTACATTCAAACAAAATAAACACTGTATTTTGAAAAGCTCAAAAGTCCTAAATTTTTGCATGTGTAGACAGTAAGGTAACAAAAAGAGTGAATTCAAATTCTTAGACATAGAAGTAGACATTACCAAGTGTTCCTACGAAGGGTTTTCTGACACACAGACCCATTTTAGTTTGTAAAAATTAAATAACAAGGGCCGGAAGTGTAGAGTCTTCTGAAGCCAATTTGACTCTGTTTCAATGTTGACTTTTACTGTTTCCCAGCACTTCCAATTGGGACGTCCTCAGGAGTGCAGCCTTTAAAGGCAGTCACCATTCACAGGGCCCTACTGAAGGCCGACGTGCTTGATACATTCAGAGATCCCAAAATTTTGGAATATGATCTAGATATAACTATCACTGCACACAATGGAAAGAAGGAGGAGGGGAGGGGCTCAGGTGTTCTTCGAGAGGTTTTAACAAGCTTTTGGAAGGAGTGTTTTGGTTGCCTGACTGTTGGTGCTATAGAAAAGGTTCCAACTGTCAGACATGGCGATCAAAAAGGGGAGTGGGAGGCAATTGGTCGTATCATTGTTTATGGTTATCCAGTTGTTAAGTATTTTCCAATCACCCTGCCTCCTGCCTAACTGTATTTTTCGGGGAAGAAAGTTTGACACCTGACTTTTTGATTGAGTTCTTTAAGTTGTATGTGTCACTGGATAAACGAGAGGTCTTAAAGAACTCTCTTAAAGTTGACTTCAATCCCAGTGATGGAGATTTGTTGGATTTGTTAAGTAGCTTTAAGTGTTATAAAATTCCAACAAAAGACAACATTTTCACCATACTGCATGAGCTGGCACATCAGGAAATAGTGCAGAAACCATGCTATATAGCAGACTGTCTTTCACCAATAGTAAATGCTTTGAGGGTTTACACCCCCTTCCAAACATTAGAAGATCTGAAAAGTTTTCATAGAGCAAAGAAACCAAGTTCCAATTCAAGAAGATCATTAATTTATTGTCAGCAAACCCTGAACCAGGAGCTGAACAGCATTTCAAAAGGTTTGTAAAAAGCCTTAATGCTAATGATCTTGGAGGCCTTTAACAGTTTTTGACTGGAAGTATTTATTTATTGTTTGTGAAACCATTACTGTAACTTTCACAACTCTGGATGGCACTGCTCATCGCCCTGTTGTCCACACCTGCGGACCTTCACTAGAGTTGCCATCAACTTATCAGTGTTACAACAAATTAGCAGAAGAGTTCACGGCTCTTCGTAATGACAAGGAATCCTGGTCCTTTAATATTGTTTAGTGTGGTCTTTGTGGACATTGTAGACCTACTGCATATATGACCAGAAAGTCACAGAACTTGTAGTACTTCTAGTTCAGATTATCAGTGATATTTATGTGTTCCAGTCTGCATTGCAGCAAATAAAATTGTGGGGAATCACACTCTCAAAATTCTAGTTAAGTGTGCCAGTCTAATTAATAATTATGAATTTAGGTATGGGCCACAGCTCTGTTTCTGCAGTGAAAAAACCATGTGTATTTTGTAAACAGCCTCCTGCCTCCTGGGCATTCATGTTTTCATTGAAAAGACATTTGAAATAGATGTACAGCAAGTTTGTTCATCAAATTCTTTTCTTAGTGGAAATGCCTTGTATTTTGTTTATGAAAAACCTTGCTAAGTGAATTTGGTGAATTTCTGGTTTATCTCACTGGCACTAGTCAGTCAGTTTAGTTAAACATTGGCACTGCATGCTTTATGTGCTTTAATAAGGAAGGTTGGAAAGTAAAGAAATTCTTTGTTAAAGTAAACCACTTTATTATTTCCACAGCAATTCTAGTTTGCTTCTTTAACCAAGCAAAAGTTAATTTAAGAGAAACTTTTACAAGTTGGGGAAGTAATCAACAGCCACTGTTAAGGTTATATTTGTGTAAGATGACATAAGCATGTTGTTCATGTTCTTCCTTTGATTGTAATCAAAACTTAGAATTATCGACCTTATTATAAGTGACTCAGATAGGACACGTTTGGGCTGAAACAAACATTTATTAATTTACAAGCTCAAGTGATTGTCCCCTCCGGGAGGGAGGGGGGAAACGAAACTAACAGTAAGATCGCACGCGACTAGAACAACAGATTGAGCACAAGGAGACGCGAACACGAGACGTAGAGTTACGCAACATGACCATAGTCAATAATTAACCTATTTGATTGTAATCAAAACTTAGAATTATCGACCTTATTATAAGTGACTCAGATAGGGCACGTTTGGGCTGAAACAAACATTTATTAATTTACAAGCTCAAGTGATTGTCCCCAAAATTATTGAGATGAATTGGCCCAAACGTGTCAATTAGAAAGAGAAAAATTGGGAAAAAAAAAATAGTGAGCAATCGTGAAAAAAAAAACGATAATAATAGTAAATACGATTGTAAATGGACGAGTTTAGCGGCTA
The DNA here is from genome assembly GCA_964030785.1 of Siderastrea siderea. Lineage (NCBI taxonomy): Eukaryota > Metazoa > Cnidaria > Anthozoa > Scleractinia > Rhizangiidae > Siderastrea > Siderastrea siderea. The sequence continues at coordinate 21,444,265 of OZ034968.1, read as the reverse complement.
AATTGTTAAAAAAAAAAAGACTTTAAGCGTTTGTAAAAAGGCCCGCAGCCATAATGTCAGCCACCTGCATGTGCACTAGTTGACAGGGCCAGAGATTAATGAACCTGGTATGCATCCGAACGCCAATCTCCGTGAAGCTTGATTAAATGTTCTGGAACGCCTGCCTGATAAGCGTAGGTGGCTCCACCTCGCCTGAAACTATGTGGGGAGTAGTTGGCCAGATCCAAGCCAAGGCTAACAATAAGTCGCTTGAGAGAGGAAGTGAAATAATTAGCAGTGGAGTGAAATTTGGACGTCGGTCTGTCGGAAGACAGAAAAACGGCGCAACAGAAGGTGCGGGGACCAAGGTGAAATAATGACGAATAGCTGACACAGAGCAAAGTGGCGAGTTGGGAATGCTTGGAAGTGGGATGATGTGAACTCCTTCGTTAAACTGACATGTTTTGGACCACTTGATACGTAATAAGGCTCCAGAGTCGGTGAATTTGATGTCATGCTGAGCCAGGTGTTGATCAGAGTTGAACGAAGAGGCTGAAGCCGCGACCAGATTTGACTTACGCAGAAAGGAAAAGAACGCTGTGGTAAACAAGGCCCGCCAAAGAGCGGCGTGAGACGGTGTGGTCAAATCGAGAGAGCGACGCATGGAAACTAAGATGTCTGGCGTGATAGGATGTTTCTGGCGTGGTGAGGAACCCACTGTATGCTTGAGTCCTTTCTTGGTGAGACTCAAGGTGAAACTGTTAAATGACTCCGTAGAAAAACCCTTGTACAGATGAAAAAGGCGAGCAGCGTTCAAATGGTTCATAACATAGTTGAAGGAGGATGTTTTACATGACAAAAAGGAAGCGTACGCCGACAGTGTCTGGGGTGAAGCTGGTAGGGGAGCGAAGGTGAATTGTTCGCAGAAGTGAAGAAAGGACTTCCATTGAGAATGTAGATTACACCATGTTCCAGGAGCATAGGCGTTGGCTTGAATCGAGGCCACAAGACCGTGGAGGGCGCGTGAAGGCGAAGAATGAAAAATATGAGCTCTCTCAGAGGGCGGTCCTGTGAAGGAAAGGCAGAAAACAGGATGTTAGCAGCTGATTTGGAAGGCAAATAACTCACGTGGACAGTAGACATGACTTGTGGTTAGCCTCGACGTTAGCTCAGAAAATCTCTGCTGATGTGTTGGAGACAAATGCCAATGGCTAAGGTGATCGGCGATGGTGTTTGTGACGCCAGGTATGTGGGTGGCGATAACTTCGAAATCCCAGGCTGCGAAATGAAACCAGATTTCACGCAAACAACGTTGCATTCCAGGGGAGCGCGAGCGGCCTGAGTTTAGCGCAAATATGCTGTTGTCGTTGTCGCACCGTAAAACCATACGCTGGCCTCGAAGGAAAGTAGCCCAGAGCTTGAGAGCAGCCATAATGGTAAGCAATTCCAGGGTATTGATGTCGTGGCCGAAGTGATGAAGAACGAAGTGCGGGAAGGGCGTGTGAAAATATTGGCCAGCGAAGAAACCGCCAGCGCCAGTGCCGCATGTGTCGGTGGAGAGACACAGAGGATCATTCCTCCACGTAGAAGTCTTAATGATAGAGACGCCATTGTAAAATGGTAAAAAATAGCACCACCATCGCAGATCAGCTTTATTATCGTGCGAGAGGGAACAGACAGTAGATGACTTGTGGCCGCGTAGAGTGTTTAAGAGCGTGGACATAAACACCCGTGCGGGACGGACGCATGCCGTGACGTAAGACATTACTCCAAGGAGAGACTGCAATTCGGCACGAGCGACGAGCAACGGTTAAAAAGTTCGTGGAGGCATTCGGGTGGAACAGAGATGGTCATGTCATCGGTGTTGACCAAGACCCCGAGAAAAACCATCATGGACGCTTTGTCGGGCGAGGTATCTAGTCCCAAATCAGCCAAGAGGGAGCCCAAGGCATGGAAAGCGGCGTCTGACTTTTCCGGAATTTCAGCGCCACCAAAGTCGCCGATGTAATTCGTACAGTGGAAGCCTAATTCGCGGAACATGACGCTGACGACGATGTGCGTTGGCACATCGTGGCAGACGCGCAAAGACCGAAAGGAGGTGCGATGTCGAAATACAAAGAGTTGCGATGGCGGAAACCAAGAAGATGATAGTCTCGCAGGTCAATACGTAGTTGTCTATAAGCTCGGCTAAGATCCATTTTAAACAAGTGACAATGGCGTCCTTTGAGGCGAATGATGTCCAACAGAGCGTCGACCCCGGGTAGATCGCACGCGACTAGAACAACAGATTGAGCACAAGGAGACGCGAACATGAGACGTAGAGTTACGCAACGTGACCATAGTCAATAATTAACCTAAATAAAATAAACCCCGATCTGTTAATGTTGTCTCATTGTATCTTTCTGCAAATTAACCCCCTTGAGATTTACAGAAAGTGTCAAATCAGAAACACATCTTACCAACTGACTTCAGAGACCTTTGGAAAAATGGGTTACTCTGTAGCTTGTCACATATCCACAATAAAATTCTTACTGCTGAATGACCTTTCTTTTGAAAGCACATGCTCCATTCAAGGTAGCAAATATATTAGAGATGTTTGGGTATTGTGGATTCAAAACTCAAGCATTATTAAATGAGCGCATGGTGGCCCATATATATTAAGCCTTAAAATGTCAAACTCAAACTACAATAAAATCTTGCCCTCAGGGTAAGGGTTGAGATTACATAATGTAAATGACATACACTATCAGAATCATGATTTCTGCCTCCAGATGCATTCAAAATATTGAGTAAATAGGTTATCATCCACATTGCCCTCCCCATTTTCAGTGCTCGGCATATTTCCCCACTCAGCTGTCCAATTCCTATTGACCTGGATCTAGAGTAGAATACAACCTAGGCAACCTAAGTGCAGCACTGCATAATGATGCTACAGAACAATGCAAAAGTACTTAACTGACAGTACATTATCAAGAACACATAACTTTCAGGGCTTGACTCTAACTTTAACACAACTTTCCAATGGAAGAAGACTTACTTTCCATAGCAAAATTCTGTTCCACAAAAAGGACAGAAATATATTTTCTACTGGCTTGTTATCGAAGGTGTTGCTAAAGCTTTTACAGTACCGCTTGAAAGTATTGGTGCATAAGCACGCGGCGAAACCTCATCCGCCGCCATTTTGTTTTCCTCGAATTTGCCGCGGTGGGACGAAAACCGCAACCTCGGTAAGGACGAAAGCGACCGAACACCGTGGCTGATTTGACGCGGCAATGCCTCGGTAACCAAATAATAGTGGCTAATTTCTATTGTTTTGACATTGTTTATACTTTATCTCACTAATATTCTCAAAGGAGCAAATAGACAAAAGGTTAGCAGTATAATTTCACAAGGTTGCGCTTCGTGATAAAACCGAATTTGGACTCGATCGTGTGCTGTCACGCCGGCTTGGCATTGCAGGTGTTTTTATCACCAAGTGCAATTATAAATAAAGAACTTTAAAGATCGTGTTTTTATTGGTATTAGATCGTTTAAGGAGAGCTATGAGCAAGCCGATGTATTTAAATGTTTTTCGAGCAAGCAGGTAGTCCGTGCGATACAACACGAGAGGTTCTCGTTTCAGACTTTGCAAGACGGCGGGGCTAGGCGCCAGAATCATGCACAATCACAGTAGAATGGATTGTCGGGCAGCCGCAAGCAAACTTCGAGCGAACGAACAGAAGCTGACACGTTCAATAGTAAAGTAAAACATGTTCTTTATTTAAAAAAAAAAACAGTTTTAGTCGGCAAACACGACTATGTGGTGCCAAGCGGGTCTGCCTAATGTGCGAGCCAGCGAGCCATGCGAGTCATGCGAGTCACAGTGCGAGCCATGCGAGTCAGGCGAGCCAGGATGCGAGTCATGATTTTAACGCTAGAAAATGTTTTTAAAACATGTTGTTGAGCAATATAAATAAAATAAAATAAAATAAAATAAAAAATAGCGACGCTTTCGTGATTCTGAAAACGTGTAAAATAGTACTGCATGCCGTAAATATGCTCATTGCGTGTTAGGCTCAATGTATACATTGTGTTTTGCTGCTTGGAACATCAAACGAGCGCACATTTCGACGAAAAATAGCGTCAAAGACGAGTATATGTGTTGATTGCAAAACGATTAATCGAGTTTTGGATATACATGTAAACATCAACATATGAAAAAGATATTTAATAAGATTACAGATTACATACACTACCGGAAGTAACGCATTCTCTATTAGTCTTTTCAGAACACGGCTGCGACAGTTCGTGGCATTTTGCCAATACTGTTCCATTTTATTGTCTGTTTACTTATATTTTCTATTTTTGTATTTTTGTCTTCTGTGTGGGTGTGGGGGGGGGGGGGGGGGCGGAAGCTGGCGGGGCTAAGCGTCTTTATTGGAGGGGTGCAGAAATATTGCGTTTCAATTATAAATCACAACATCTAAAAGAAAAGAAATTCTTAAGCATCTGAATTAATGAAAGATGAGTTTGCAATGAAGCTTACAAACCTATGTCTTTTTCCTGTTGTTCAGTCAAAGGCGTTTCAGTCAACAACGTCATTCCAATTTTGTACGGGCAAATAAAGAATTTCTGGGCAATTTTCCCATGCACACATAACGTGGACAAAAGAAGAATGTTCTTTTAATCCAGGACTTCGTTCTAGTCCTGTAGATACTTGTGCATACTTATTTTATTTATTTCTTTTCTTTATTTTTTATTTTTTATTTTATTTTTTGCTTGACTCTCATGGCTCGCATGGCTCGCACTATGACTCGCATGGCTCGCACTATGACTTGCATGGCTCGCACTATGACTCGCATGGCTCGCACTATGACTCGCATGGCTCGCACTATGACTCGCATGGCTCGCACTATGACTCGCATGGCTCGCTGGCTCGCATGTTAGTAAAACTCGTGCCAAGCGAGAAATATGCCTTAGCCATACTCAAACATGCCGTCAAAAGCGAAACTGCTGAATGTAACTTGAACTAAAAAGCAAAAGTTATGATGTTAGAAAGAGAATTAGAGTAAAATAGCAAGTTTTTTCCTGAGATTATTTTTAGTTCACGGAGCATTGCACTGAATTTGAATTTGCATACTGTGAGTCTCAAAATAAATTGTGCAAGCGATGTGGGAACAAATCGAACCTTTCTAGATCTTTTGCGCACTTAATCCTTCGATGGTAATTGAAATAGTAAATGAAACTCATGTTGAAGCTCAAAGACAGTGCCAAGTGTAAAAGAATTTGTAAGAAATAGCGATATATAGCGGGGAGTTAGTTTCAGTTCAAAAGCGCATCAAATTTGCATAACGGGTGAAATCTGACCTCTTCAATGAACGTCAGATGGTATGTAACGCAACAATTCTATCTCTATCATGTCCGTTTTATTTCTTCTAGCTGTTGCAAATGGCAAGATTTTCCATTTCTTTCTTCGACTAACGTTAGCGTTCAGCAAAAGTGCTCAGAAGTCACGGTTTGTGAATCACGGTAAAAGCAATAATCGTGTGAAATCTATCACATGATAAAATCATCGGCACGCGACGTCTCGCTTATTGAAGTTAATTAATCTTTGAAACAAAGGAAACAAAAGGCTATTCAAACACCACCGCGTCCTATTCTTTACCGCGGTATTTCTGACCGCAAAAAACCGAGGTAAAACCGGAGTTTTCAAAGAAGTTAGACGAGGTTTTCCCAAGGTCAAACCGGAGATACAAACTGCAATTCCACCGCGGCAGTATCGCGGAAAATGCACCAATACTTTCGAGCGGTACTCCCAGTAGTCCACTTTACCACCAAAACTGCAGTGTGTCTTTCTCTTGTTTGTGTTTTATGCCAAAAACTACAGTACTTTCCTCATTTCCCTGAAGCTTTTCCTCAGACTGGATAAGCATTTTTCAGTTCATCTACAGTTTTAACTTAACTTTTACTCTTCACAGGTGAATGGGTGAGTAAGTATCAAGCCCTGAGTTTAGGCAATATAAAACACATATTAAGTGATTTAATTTTTACCTTAGTGTTGGTATCTTATGTTGTGGTAAACTACCACTCCTAACAGTTAACATACATATAACATCTAGATGCATGAAACCTGGATGAAAATGGGAAGTTAACCCTTCATTACAAATACATTCATAGAATTGACTTGCACAGTTCAGGTAGTAATTTTAAAGAATTAAATAATTCACTAAGGAAAGTTTTTCATTGTTGTGATAATGTCACAAACTTTGATGTAAAGATCAATACCAGAGTTCCCATCATCCTCTAAGGGATCTGGAACATGGATCCTTAAGACTGCCACTTCTTCCTCAGTCAGTTGGACTTGATACTCAGGAACTACAACACTGTAATCATCATCCATCTCTGACACACGGGATTCAAAGTCAATGCCAAAAGATTCTGATTCACAAAGTACTTCATTATCCAGGGCTTGAGACTAACGGTAGCCAACTAGTCACAGACTAGTAGAAATTCCGTTTTGGCTAGTAAGTTTTGCGCTTTCACTAGCCACTTTGGCTAGTGAAAATTTCAAAGCACTAAAGCACCGGATGGAACCCAAACTGAATATTGCTTCTGATCATCCGATCCCAAAAGCAAATTGAGTGAGCAGAAACTAAAACTTATTCCGTAAAAGGATATCATAATGTTCCTATGATATTTGTTTTGTCCTCTCGACGTTTTCCCTACTAATTCTTGTCTCACACGCCAACCCTTTTTTCCGTCATCTCTACGTTCGAACGAAATTAGCCGTCTTCAGAACGTTTACCACACGTTTCCTTGAAAGGTCAATTAGTGCGTTCAAATGATATTATTTGTCTACACGTTAGAAGGTTCACACAATTCTCTAGCCTTCTGTTATCGACTTTTTTCCATTTATTGCTACGTTCGTACAATAGTTTCTCTTCCCAGCGTAACGTCTTCACAACGTTTCTCCGTACGTAAGCAGGTTCGTCGATTTATTAGTGTAGCCTTCCCAACGTTTCTTTGTACATTTAATAGCACGTTCGCACGACATTGTTCTGCTCTTCCTAAGGTTTTCAGTGTGTTAGTACTTTCGTACGATAAGTCTCTGTACGTTAGTATGTTCATACGGTATTAGTCTTGTCTTCTCAACGTTTATCCGTTCATTAGTGCGATTTTAGTTTCTCCGTAATTTATTGTCCCACCGTAGTAGTCCAGTTTGTCCGTTCAGCGTTCTTCCGTACGTCACACACGTGCCTACATACGGAATTAGTGTTTTTTTAAATTTTGAAATAGGACCCGGTATTTTATTTGAAAATATGTACATAAATTACAGAAATATTTGAAAAAAAAATTAATCAATATATAACCTAACTACTATAGCATGAATCATAAAAATTGGCAATGACCTATAACAATTTCCCAAGACTATAGCCAACTAAATCAAATACTGTCTACTAAAACTACTCTAAGAAAACATACTAAAAACTAATTAAGAAATGTCCGCGTTCCTTGCATTAACACTAAAATCATCTAAAAAGTCAGCATTCTTGTGAAAAGGAGTTCTAGACCCACGAACACATGTGTGGACGGAATAGTTTTGTCTAGTAACGTTTCTCCGTAAGTTTGTAGTTGCGTATTTTATTAGTCTTTGTATCTTAGTGGTATGTTGGCAGCGTTTCTCACTACTGTAGTGCATTAGCAACCAACGTGTTTGATATGACTTCTCAACGTTTCTCCGTACCTTAGTAAGTTCGAACCTAATCAGTTTTTTTCTGCGCAATGTTTCTCCGCACTCAAATACGCTTATAATTTACTAGTCTCTCTTGTAGATGTTTTTCCGTACGTGAGTTGAGTGCTGTATCAGTCTTGTCTTTTTGACCTTTCTCCGTACCTTACAACGTTCGTACAATGCTAGTCTTCTCTTCCCAACGTTTCTCCGTACGATGACATGCTCATATAAGGTTAACTGTTCGAGTTATTCATCATGATCTGACCAATATGGAAAAGAGAGGCGTGGACTACATCGCGCCTGGGAATTTGCCCAGAGGGCACATGGTACTTTGAATTCCGCGTGGGAGAATCTTTAACCGTTGGAAAAAATAGTCAACATTCAAGTTCTTTACTCTTGAGATTACAGAGAGGCATGTCTGGCATGTTTACAGTACTTAACTCGGCTAAAAATTAGACATATTGAACACAGTATGAGTTTATGCAAAAATGTCTGGCTAGTGAAAATTTATTTTGGCTAGTGAAATCAAACCTCTGACTAGCCACTTGGCTACTAAGCTAAAAACTTAGTCTCGAGCCCTGTTATCCATACTGTGCATAATGCCAGCATGCCACCATGCCATTGGTGATTGGTATCCCGCAGTATGTATCCCATGGTAATTCCACTGCTCTACAAATTGCTTAAGTGATGCATTGATTCTTGGTAAATACTTAGATGAACTGCAGACCAAATAGATTTAATTCACTGTTTGAATCAAGTAAGCAGGAATCTTCCAAGAAATGAACGATGTCTTTGTAGAATGCAATGACAACCCTGTTCATCTCCCGCCAAAGTCTCTCAATTCTGACATTGTGGACACTGCGTCCTGCAATGAAAGTACCTCAATTGTCACCTCTGCCCTCAACCATAAACCTTGCAACCTCAACATTTTCGACGCCATGATCTCCTCTCACACGTAGAGGCAACCCAAAGTCATGAGTTCCCTCAATGAAACATTGTAAAACTGTAGATGCCAAGTTGTTGGTTGTACATTTTAGGTACACTATTGCCCTGCTGTAGCCATCTGTGCATCCATGTATGACAAACCTCCAATTCACAAGTTTATGGTTCCCGTCAATATGCCAAAGGTGATAAGGGGCTCTAACATTGTACTGCCTCATTTGAATGGCAGCTTTCCTCCGCAGTGCCCTACCAACAGGATCAATCTCGCTCTGAACGTCTCTTATTCAGTGTCTTTGAACAAAAATACCATGGGCTCGCAGACCACCACTCACATGAGACTCGCCAGCATAAGGTGTCTGGCTCAACATTCCTGTAATAACAGTATAAAGTTCTTCATAGCCAATACCCACAAAGCTCTCATGAAGCTCAAATTCTTGTCTACACCGATATAGAGTGCTTTGACTTATCCCAAGCAAAGGTGCTATTGTTTTCCAGTTCATACCAGTTTCCCTTAGAGTTTCTATTTGATCTTTGGCAATCCTGAACCTGGGCTTTCCCCCCAAGGCTGTGCTCTAAGAAGAATCACAGGGTGCCCAAAGGCTCCCAACCATGAATTCTGGGGTGCCCAACCCTTAAGCATTATGCAAAAAATGAGTTTTTCTAGTCGCCCGAGGACAAAAGTTAGTAGCCTGAGGCCCCCGGGTGCTGCTAGAGCACAGCCCTGCCCCTTGTACTTGCTTCTGTGCTAGGAACCCAAGCTGTTGACATTCTATTTTCTTTTTCCCTCTGACTCTTTACAGCGTGGATTTCCTGTAGCAATTCTCGAGTCAACATCAACAGAATGATCTTCAACAAGCTGCTTGAGTTCAGCACTATTATCTTGTATTGCAATTGCAATTGCATTGACAACTTGGAGGTGGTCCTCCGGCCTGCTCTCTAAGTAGTCTAAAGGAATAGAACTATGTTCATCAGTGAGTGCCTTGGACGTTATCAAAGCACTGCCACACAGAGTCTAGAAATTCCGCTATGTCACGACAATCACAGTCGGGTAGGATAGGATACCACTTCATGTTAGCATGAGTGTATTATCCCCTGCTTGTTCCCAGTCCTTTCCAGCTCTCAATTGCCAATTTACATTTTCAATCCCAGCGGTCGACATTTTCAATCACCAATCGACACTCGATATTTTCAATCCTTTCAAGCGTGATTTCTCATCACCAATCTTTTTTTCGACCATAGCGATCGTGTTCTCAATATTCAATCATTTTTTGGACCATAGCGATCGTCATTCTCAATCACTAATCGATAATCTCAACCATAGCGATCATCACTCTCGATCACCAATCGACAATCTCGACCATAGCCATCGTTTTGTCGATAACCAATCGTAAACTCATACCACTTTTAAATGATATGGCGTGCCATACAATGCTCCATGAGTGCAGTGGCTGTCTGGGGACAGGGGGTGGGAACCCTGGACAAAAGGGGTGGGCAGTGCATGGGAGGTGGGAAAAGAGAGGGTGGGGAGCCAGATTCCCAAGGGAGCAGGAAGCGGGAAGTGGGGAAAAATCACACAACACTGCACAATATTTTCCAATCAAAAAAGTGCAAAGAGGTAGGAGCCAGCATTCAAGAGTGGAAACTGGAATTAAAGGGTATGGAAAGTGGGAAGTTTGAAGTCTGTCCCCCTTCCCCTCTCCCCCACCCCCCTCCCGCCGCCACCACACACAGCCAAGAGCACTTTGAGTAGAGGCTCATCACAAGCCTAATCTCAGTGTTCTAAAACCTGCTTGACTGTACATGTCTTTGAAAATTTGTTTTTCATAACCTTAAAATAAGCTTCATTGGCATATTAGCGCCTATCTATTAACTTAACTTCTACTTAATATAATTGAGATTGAAGATAACTTGTTCATGATTTCAACAAAAGCTTAATAAAGATAAATCAATTGTGGCTCTTGAAAACAAAGTTTACAGCAAAGGAAGGCATTTATACAGGTAAACAAATGCCATAATATGACTTAAACGTACTGGAAGCAATGAAAACCAGCTTTAACGGTAGCTTACCACCAAAACAGCTTTTCCGCGAGGCCACTTGTGATTCTTTAGGAGAAGACTTGACCAACAAGCTTTCAAGAAGGAAACAGCCTCCGGGATCATTAAAACAAGAACTATCATAATGAAGATAGTTTCTCGATTACTGTTGCAATCTTTATCATCTTTTTCAGTCGGATCATCATAGTATGCAATTGATAGCAAAGAAATTTTGCTGGCGACGAGACAAGTTAGCACGGATACAAATAGGAAGATACCGACAAGCCATTTTACGACAGACAGCCATATCGACGGCCTTGGATCTTCGAGCTTTTCCCGGTGGACCTTCGCAGTTTGTTTGACCGTGTATTCGATCTTCTGAGAGGTTTCTGCACTCTGCGATCGCTCCGACGCACTCATTGCGTAGCTGGTGAAAAATACATTCGACCCTGCAATTTGCACAGATGAGCTGTTCTTTTGGGTGTTCCGCACATTTCTCAGAAATATAGGAAGTGAGCCCGCGAACGCAAGAGGACTTCCATCCGACTGGCGTGAAATCTGATCTCTCAAATCAATCTCGGCGGCCATTTGAGTTTGAGAGCCATGTTTGCTGTTTTGATCATATCAAGAAGGCCGACTTCTTACTCTCCCCTCCCCTTATTCCCGTCTATATCCCCTCCCCAAGCCTCCTTTCCCCTAATAGTTTCTGGGCGCTAGCAAAATCTGAATTGAAAATAAAAACATATATACATTTTTTTTCTTCTTGAAGTCCAAAACAATTTTTCTGGTTTTGGCCCTTCGAAGTTTACTCCCACCAGTTTTCCCACATTCTCGTTCGCTTACCCTCTCCCCGTTTACCCATGCTACGTAGCGAAAAGTTAAAATCAAAAACGTTTCCAGCATCAACTAAAGCCCTTGGTTCGTCAGGCGACTGTGGTGTGGGGCTTTTCTTGAGGTTTTCAAGGTCTTTTCTCAGGTTTTCAGGAAGCACTTTGAGGGCCTACTGACATTTCCCCATTTTATTTATTTATTTATTTATTTAGTTAGTTAGTTATTTACTTCCAGAAGGTTGGCCAGGAGAGCTCAAATCACGCGATCTGCGATAGTATAGTGTTCTACGAATTTGAAGCCGATATATTTTCGACCATACCCCGGGGGGGCTACTCAACAAAGTTTTGCACGGGAGGCTCCGCTCGGAGGTTCCAACCCTTACCCTTTAACATACCTAATTTTTACCAAAATGGTACCCCTTTCACATACCTCGAGCAAAATTGCACCCCTTTCTTATACCTCAAGGGTAAACCAAAACAATAGGATGTCCTGTAATCGCCACGTTTTTCCCGGGTTTCCAGTCGTTATGTTTCAGTTGCGTAGTCATTTCTGCAAAATGTGGTACCCTTTGATATACTTCGCTTTGGCCACCATCTCTTCCACTTTGCAGCCGATTTTGTGACTCTTTCATATACCAAAATGGCAATTTCCTCTACCCTTTTACATTCTGCGAACTTAAAAAAGGCACCCCTTTTAGGCGGAGCCTCCCCGTAAAGCCCACTATAGGGAGTACCCCCCCCCCCCGGGACCACACTGGACCCCGTAATACCGCGGTTTTTGTAAACTTAGTAAGGAGAGCTCAAATCACGAGATTTGTGCACGTGAAAGTTTCGGTGCGTAGAGCCTATTCTGCGAATTTGAAGCCGATAATCAAACGACAAAAACATTTTCGAGCATACGAACCATGAAAAACCGGCTTTCGTATACTTGGCCAAGAGACCTCAAATCACACGATTTACATAGATTCAGTGTCTTTAGAGCCCGGCGTGTATGGCATATTCTAAGAATTTTGAAGCCGATACGACAGAATATTTTCGGCCATGTTGGACCCTAATAAACTCGGTTCTGGTACAGGGTAAAAATGGCGGGGGAAGCTCCAAACGCGCGATTTATAGCATATTGTGCGAATTTAAAGCCGATCCAGTGACACAAAAATTTTCGACCCTATATTGGACTCTGAAAAAACTCGCTAAACTTAGCCGGAAGAGCTCAAACCACGCGATTTGTGATAGCCGGTTTTGGTGTCTAAAGCATATTCTGCGAATTTGACACAAAAATAAGTTTCGCCAACATTGGATCCCGGAAAACTCGGTATTGGTAAACTTGGTAGGGAAAACTCAAATCATGCGTTTCGGTATCGTTATTTTTAGCGCGTTCTAGCAGATCTTCCCATGTCCATTGCGCGAGCTACTGGTCGGCCTCTTAGAAAAATGCCTCGAACGGGCTGAAAAACCAATGGAAACGCTTGCTACGCAGGCTAAGATATTTTCGACCATATAATTGTCACGATCAGGCACCATTGGGGAAAACGAACTTTGCTAACAGTAACATGTATTAACTGGGTTTGAAAAATACTTTCTTGTGCGGGTTACAGTGTAGGGTCCCGCTGAGTTCGGGCCGTAGCCGGTGTCACAGCGGATTTGGACCCCCCCGCGGATTTGGACCCCCCCGGTCCAGATCCGCTAGCGGATTTGGACCCCCCGGTCCAAATCCGCTAGCGGATATGGACCCCCTCTCGCGGATTTGGACCCCCCTGAAAACAAGCGTTCTATTGAGTAAAATTGGTAAAATTGTTTTTTGGAGCTGTTAAAGAGGCAAAATAAAAATATTGAAGCAGTTTTTCTTTTCAAATAATCTTTAATACTTGGGGTAAAAGAGAACCTACAACGCTAGTTTGTATCGATAAATTTTAAAAACTAAACTTCTTGAAGATATCTTACAATATTTTCTACCATAACTGACTTAAAGCGAATTTATAAAGCCGTGCTAAGAAAAACAATAGTATTTGACATCAGCTTGCCGCGGTAATTGGAGGGACGGAGTAGCAAGCGTACTTTAAAAATTAGCTTTTCTTCTCACCTTTTTCTCACCTCAAATTAATTTTTTTAGAATAAATGTTAATAACGGGAGTAAAAGAAAAAAAAATAAGATTTTAAAATCGCACCGTCTGTAAGAAATACCGCAGCGCGTGTTTCAGACACTTTTAGAAGTTTTGTGGCTTTGTTGTAGCAAAGTCTTGATGTTTTTCTTGGTGTCCTCATGACTTATATAAATTCAAAACATCATGATTGGAAAAGGTTCTGAAAAAAACATCCTGTGAAGCTGTGTAATCAAGCAAACTTTTTTTGCAGGGCGCACAATGCGATTCTCAACCAAGAGGTGTTACTTTAAAACCTCTTTTGTTAAACCGCCCGTTCAAACTAGAGGTGTTACTTTAAAACCTCCTTCGTTAAACCGCCCATTCAAACTATGTTAAATTCAGTATCCTGGAAAAATAATAACAACGCGTATGGTGTCCAAGCAGATTTGGACCCCCCAAATTTGGACCCCCGGTCCAAATTCGCTAGCGGATTTGGACCCCCCCAGTCCAAATCCGTTAGCGAATATGGCCCCCCGGGGGACCCAATCCGCTAGCGGATTTGGACCCCCCTCGCGGATTTGGACCCCCTATGTAGTTGTAAAAACCCACACTGTTATTCGCATATAAAGTACCGAAATAATTTCACTTTTCAATCTTGGCGAAGAAACGTTTCGTTTGGGTTTCAAAATACTGCAAACCTATTCATAATAGAGGTAGAATCAGACTTTAGATCAAGTAAATTGACCGTTCGTTTTAGGCACATAGCCAGACCTCTGAACGTTGCAGTTAAAGCACGCGTTGCGGTATTTCTTACAGAAGATACGATTTTAAAATCTTGTTTTCTTTCATACGCGTTGTTATTATTTTTCCAGGATACCGAATTTAACATAGTTTGAATGGGCGGTTTAACGAAGGAGGTTTTAAAGTAGCACCTCTAGTTTGAACGGGCGGTTTAACAAAAGAGGTTTTAAAGTAACACCTCTTGGTTGGGAATCGCATTGTGCGCCCTGCAAAAAAAGTTTGCTTGATTACACAACTTCACAGGATGTTTTTTTCAGAACCTTTTCCAATCATGATGTTTTGAATTTGTATAAGTCATGAGGACACCAAGAAAAACATCAAGACTTTGCTGCAACAAAGCCACAAAACTTCTAAAAGTGTCTGAAACACGCACTGCGGTATTTCTTACAGACGGTGCGATTTTAAAATCTTATTTTTTTTTTCTTTTACTCCCGTTGTTAATATTTATTCTAAAAAAATTAATTTGAGGTGAGAAAAAGGTGAGAAGAAAAGCTAATTTTTAAAGTACGCTTGCTACTCCGTCCCTCCAATTACCGCGGCAAGCTGATGTCAAATACTATTGTTTTTCTTAGCACGGCTTTATAAATTCGCTTTAAGTCAGTTATGGTAGAAAATATTGTAAGATATCTTCAAGAAAGTTTAGTTTTTAAAATTTATCGATACAAACTAGCGTTGTAGGTTCTCTTTTACCCTAAGTATTAAAGATTATTTGAAAAGAAAAACTGCTTCAATATTTTTATTTTGCCTCTTTAACAGCTCCAAAAAACAATTTTACCAATTTTACTCAATAGAACGCTTGTTTTCAGGGGGGTCCAAATCCGCGAGAGGGGTTCCATATCCGCGAGCGGATTTGGACCGGGGGGTCCAAATCCGCTAGCGGATCTGGACCGGGGGGGTCCAAATCCGCGGGGGGGTCCAAATCCGCTGTGACACCGGGTCCCGGCCCGCTGCGACTACAGCATAGAGGCCACGTCCGCTCGTCAAACTGAGTAAAAACCAGTTCTACCGAGCGAAATGGACATCATTAATACTTATGGCCAGCTCCCAGTTGGCTTGAAAGTTCAGTTGGTTAGAGTGCTGCACCGGTATCGCGGAGGTCATGTGTTTGAATCTTGTTCAAGCCTGAATTTATTTCAGGTTCTTTCTATCAGCATTAACCGTGACGGGAGAGGAAACAGTTATGTGTGGTTGAAGGAAGCACTTCACAACCGCGAACAGTCACCTGTGTTGTTCCACAGGGATCAATTCTCGGACCATTACTCTTCCTCATTTATATCAATGATCTTCCTGCGTGCCTTGAGTTCTCGACCGCACGTATGTTTGCAGACGATACAACCATTACGACCTCCTGTACATCAATAACATTCCTTCACAGTGAAGTCAACCACGATTTGAATAGCATTCAAAATTGGTTACTAGCCAACCAACTTAGTCTGAATGTTCTCAAAACAGAGTATTTATATTGTGCATCTGATTTCAACCTAGCTAAGATACTGTACAAATTGGTGGCGAGCCTATATCCAGGGTTCAGTCCACAAAATCCCTTGGGGTTATGATTGACCAACGTTTAGGCTGGGACGAACATGTCGACAGCTTGTGTAAACGCGTCTCATCTGAATTAGCCGTTTTAAAACAGGTTCGTCGGTACGTTCCCCAAAACACCCTCACAACAATATACAAATCACTTATTGAACCCCTTCTTGACTACTGTGATGTAGTTTGGGGAAATTTAAATAAAACACTCACCACAAGACTGCAAAAACTACAAAATCGAGCTGCCAGAATTATAACCCACAAGGATTATGATGTTAGATCGACCACTATTCGAGGGATGACCTGGAGACTACTAGAAGAAAGCATATAGCGATCCTCATGTATAAAATTGTGAATAAGAGAGCCCCAGGTTATCTCATCGATCTTTTCGAAAAATGAAATATGGAATTCCATTCCATTCAACATCAGATCTGCAACCTCTCTCTCCGCTTTTAAATCAATGATTAATAACCTCGCTGTCTTTTAGTTAATGTTCTACAGTTTTATTATATAATAGGAATATTAATTTTATAACACGGCTTTTTTGTAAAGCAGTTGATTTTTACTGATGTAAACTCCGTGTGTAAATAAAGTTTATTCATTCGTTCGTTCTTTCGTTCGTTCATTCATTCATTCTCTCACGAAAAAGACGCAAGCCTATGTCACAGCGCTTTCAGAGACCATTTCATTGTTAGACGGCTTTTAGGTTCCTCTTTCCCGCATCCCCAAAAAATGGCAGTCTTGGATCGTTCTTTCTCCTTCTAAAATGCCTGATTCCTAACGTAAAGCAAAGCGCGCAAAGCTTGTGATTGGTTAGCAGGGCTGCTTTGGGTAGCCTGTGTACAGCTGCCCTCTTTTTCAGGCGCATGAGTAGTTTGTAGACGCAAGAGTACTTGAGCGAGCGAGCGAGGAGTTTCAGGAGTTCGTCTTGCGCTCGTCCTATATTATTCAAATTACTCATGCGCCTAAAAATTACTCGAGCGTCTGCTACGCAGGCTACATGAGTACGTTTTAGGAATGAATGATTTTTTATCATGAGGAACTTGTCGTGCCATCCGGAGCTTAATTCATGACTGCAATCACAGTTTCAGTCAGCTGCTCCATAAATCCCATGTCCTTGCTGTTATGAACGAACAAACTTCGACACACCTTTAAGCATTCTACGGTGAAACCCTGATATAACGAACCCCTATATAACGAAGACCTGGTATAAAGAATTCTTTAGCTCAGTAACAGTAAAATGTATGGAGAAGAACCTGATATAACGAACTCCCGTTACAAGAAATTCACTTTTGCCAGTCCGTTAGCATTTCGTTATGTCGGGGTTCCACTGCACTTTGTTCTTAACAAGGAGTAATAAACAAATGGTGAAGGCAACGCGAGAATAACACAGCATTCTTTTCGTACATGACTCCATAACCTATGAAGCGGATGCGGTTAAACGAAAAAATAATTCGTACTAGACATTGTTGGATGAGTAGATCATTACTAACTCAGTGCTGACCCAAACAACACGTATGCGGTGAGGTTATTTGCGGAAAGCCAATTTCTAACGATACCAAGGTCCTCATTTAAGTCTCTCAGGACATAGGTCGTCTTGCCAAAAGCAGTTGATTAGGCTTGGATCATATGCCAGCATTGCGAACTGTAATGAACAGACCTAATGAATACCAAAGGTTAATTTGGCAAGGTAAAAACGAAGATTTAGAGCTTTTACTTCATTTCATACATTCGACTTTAAAATTTGTCGAGTGGCGTACTTTCGTCCTCACTAGTGAGGGTATCGTTGACGTCAATTCCCGCAAACACACTCTTGTCTGTAAAATAAAAAGAAAACTTACACGGTGGCTTGACGATATTAATTTTATTTTCTGGTGGTAAAAAACAACATTTTGCGGACGAGCTCCACTTGAAAATAAAATTCATATCTTCGCGCCGCACCGTGTACAATCCTCTATTTATCTAAATATCCATTTAGATTCAACTGGCTGTCCATAATAATCTTTCACAAACAAAGTTCCCCTGCAAACTGCTACAATTGCCGCTAAATGATCATCGTTCACTTTGTCGCTGTACTCCAGCAGGACTTGGCGAAGTGAGGGCGCATACGACATGGACCGACATGGGATCTGATCTCCGAGGGACTTGGCTGTTTCCTGCACAAAAGAACAAACGTGGTTTGTGTCACAATTGGATATCAACTCCGATTGTACACACCTCCAAGAAAGGATGACTTAAGGGATGGAATCCTTTTTAAATCCACATAGAGCTATGTTAAGATTCGTGAAGTCATTACTCGCGCACGATTATACGACTTTTCTCGAGGCCAAATGAGGAAACAGACAACACCAATTACAGCCCTCTTCATTTGAGTTGGGAGAATTATGCCAAATGGTTTGCGCAATTTTGGACTACTGCCCGAAAAAACCGTGTATTATGGCAGGATTTGTTTACAGTGCGAGGTTAAGCTACAGTTTTCCCCAAATCGAACTACGTAAATGACCAAAAGGACATTTTCATGAAGGTGTGAATTTACCACAGCTCCTCACATCAGCCAGGACCCTTTAATTTGTTTAAGCCAATTGCTATTTGAATCTGTCAGGTTGAAATTCTATAAGAAAGGAGAGACGAAGTGAATTCAGGTAGTTGTAATAAAACGACGCCAACATGAAAATGGCCTGTTTAGTCTGAAATGACAAATACAGCGCTATGTTTGTAGCTCTAGCTTTGGAGAGTATTCACGTTTCCCGTTTCACAAGGAGTCCAAGTTGACTTAAAACAATTTGTATAAGTTACCTTGACAATGACGTCATTACGACTCCGAAACGTCGGAATTTACAGTTCGTTTTTGCTTATCTATGCTTTAGTAAACCACTATTGATATGATTTAAATTTCAATGAAAAACTACCGCTCACCGAGTCACAAGTCTTCAGAGCAACTTTTCCTTTAGGAACACCGCTCGGCGATTTTCTGTTGTACCTCCACAGCTCTTCAAGCAGGCACCAGCGCCCCAAATCTCCTATAATCGCCAAAAAAGGCTGGGAGGTGATGCGCTTTAGGCCACATAAAGCAGCCGTGTTTAGCTGTGTGCAGCATTTTAGCAGTGCGGTGATTCCAATGTCTGATAAACTTGAATTCCAGCTTACATCTATTTCTCTGAGCAGTGTCATATTCTCGGCCAAGGTACTAAGAGCAGTGTCCGTCAAACTGTCAACACCTGCGATGTTTAAAAATGAGATGCTATGGCAGTTTGCTGCGAGTGTGTGAAGAGTGAGATGGGAGGCTGCACATTGACGCAAGCTGAGATGTTGAAGAGAGGGGCAGCAACTTGCGATGAGTGACATTCCGCGATCTGTGATGTCTTCACACCAAGATATATCCAAATCTTTTAACTGAGAAAAATGCAGAAAAAAAACCGAAAGTTACAAAAATGACAATACTTATTATGCTTTTAAACTTTGCAGTTTATTATAAATACTTTCAGAGGACATTCATTTCAGGGTTTCGCTTGCACATCCGGGGGCCTATGTTATCAGAGCAAACAGTGACAAACGAGACTAGATAGCATCGATAATCTTTGATTAAATGACTTTTCGTATCGCTTATTGTTAAGGGTCCTTCGCACACACCTACAGAGGTGAGTCTCTAGGTGTGGCCTTTAAACCACGTCATCGGTATATACTCTGTTGAAAAGACATTCTTTTCTCTTTGAATCTTATCCTTTATTTCAATTTTCCCACACTAATTCACACTTAACACATCAACTATTTACAACTAGTTATTATCAGTTACTAGCTGAACTACACTCTGCATTAGGAGACATTATTACAGGTATAATGTACAACGCACTTTAGTGTCATTTTCATTACTTCACTACTTCTAATATTAGTATTTATTAGTAAT
This sequence comes from Siderastrea siderea, assembly GCA_964030785.1. Taxonomy (NCBI): domain Eukaryota; kingdom Metazoa; phylum Cnidaria; class Anthozoa; order Scleractinia; family Rhizangiidae; genus Siderastrea; species Siderastrea siderea. The sequence continues at coordinate 21,424,450 of OZ034968.1, read as the reverse complement.
ATTATTATCACTATAAATATTCTATTCTTTTCTTTTGGTTCTAAAGGGTGTGTACTTGTATTGTCCATTAGCAAATGTGGTGTAAAGTAGCTGTATTTAGTAACAATGTGTCAGCAACGCGCTGGTTTTGTTTATTGTTGTTTATTGCTTGTTTAGCTTAGCCCTATTGTTCTGAACAGTGTTCTGGAAATAAGGCTTTGTTAAATTTAAAAAATAAATGTGCACAACCCACCCCAAGAATAAAATAAAATTAAAATTAAACAAAGCGTACACATAACGTTATAAAAGATACTAGGTAACCAGGGAATCTGAAGTCTTTCATTCTCAAGTAGCCCTGGGAGGGTTGAACTGTAATATCTTACCTTTGCCCCACAACCTTTACCAATACTCTCAAGTGTAGAGTCAGTGATTGCAGCCTCAGCCAAACAAAGCGACTCCAGTTCATTATTCCTTGTCATAGGCATGATTCCATGATCTGTCACATAACACATTCCCTTAAGGTCAAAACTAGTGAGTCTGGGGCAGTGAACAGGAATGGTGCTGACAGAAAGATTGCTTAGCTTCTCGCAGTCAACCTAAAAGATCAGAACGAAGCCTTTAGTCAGAAACGCGATACGCCTTGCAACAAAAGTTTCATGCATGAGTATGACATTTCTCTCATTCATCTGAGAAATGACACCTACCAAAGACAAGGCTTCCAGATCTGGTGCATTCTTGAGAAGATACGTCAACACACCATCATCTAATTCAGTCCAAGAAACTGCAAAGTTCTTTAAACATTTGCAAGCTTTGAAGAAAATCTTCAAACATGCTTCTCCTAAAACTTTGCTCTGATAAAAAATGTTAGTGATGTCCAAACTTGTAATTTGTGGCCGATACAACTGTCTTTGAAGCAAGTCAGCAATTTGAACGACTCTAACGCAAGAAGATGAACAGTCTGGGTCCCATATTTCTTCTGTAGAATCTGTTTCTTCCTCACATGGACCGACACTTGTTTCTCCCCAGCAAGGTTTTGCTGCCACTTCACTTTGGGTTTGTGGCAAAACAGACCAGGTGGAGGGTTTCTGGTTTTCATGCACGGTACATGGTATGATAGAGTGGCTACATTTATTGCCTGTTTCTTTCAAAAAGTCAAGTGCAACAGGATGAGTATGCTCACCAGTTTCTGCTTCACAATGCATACAAGAATTTTCACATTGCAGTTCCATATCCATTACCACCTCACAAGGCAGGGAAGGAAAATCAGATTCCTTGAGATCTCCAGCTTCACATGGTATGAGAGAATTCTCAGATTCACCGCATTTCACAGGTGCAGAAGACAAGGGGCATTCAGTATTCCTGTGATCCACTCTCCCACAAAGCTCAATGGAAAATTCACTTTCTCTGTGATCCACAATTGCACAGGGCATGTTGGGATACTCAGATTTCACCCATTTAAGTTCCTTATCTTTAACTCCCTTGCAAAGCATGGTGGGATTCTGGCGTTCTTTTCCATTTACTGTCATGATAGCATCGTCACAATCCCTTCCGAAACTACTTGTTTTTAATTCAGATTTAGCAACAAACTGACCACTTTGCACATTACTTCCACCCTCACAGGATATTACAGGATGACTCTCCATATCAAAGCAATCCTCATATGTTTCCTCTGTTGTAAGTTCCCCTTTAGATTGCTCAGGAGGAATTGTCATGATAGTATTTATTTCACCACGATGCTCACTGCCAAATACTGCTTTAGGGTCAAGCTCTTTGCTGGTTACACCCTGAACACAAGTTAACAGAGTGCCAACACCAGCTCCACAAACCTCCACAGAAGAAGTTTCCTTGGTTTGCAGATTCTTAAAACTTGATTCATTTTCAACAGGAACATTCCAGCAGACTTTCCTTCCTACAGCTGCACTCATTACACCACTGTGACCATGAACAGCACTGCTAGATATTTCTTGCATTTCTGAAGACTCTTCATGCCTTGAATTCTCCTCCTTTGAACCCAGGAAAGTTGCTTCCTCTTCTGAGGGAAAACAGAGCATAGGGGTAACCTCATCAGGAGCTGTTTTAAAGCTGTCATCACTATCATCATCAGAGGAAGATTTTAAGTCTTCAAGATGTTCTGCGTCTGGTGACATCAACATTGAGGACTTGCATGTGACTGGAAGAACATCCTTTAGTCTTGAGAGTTCCATCTCACTCAACTGATTTTCATCACAGTCATGCAAATCTACTGCTAACCTTTCAGTTTCTCCAAATGGGTTAGCAGAGATTGCACAGGGTTTAGAAACAGTACTGTTATCTTGTGTCAAGTTCTGAAGAATTTGTGAGCAGCTAGGTTCATTTTGCAAATCTTGACCATTTTCCTTACTGAAATCTGCACAACTTTGCTTTTCCAATCCCCTTTTATTGTCAGGTTGTGCTCTATGCATAGTAAAGCACTTTGAAGAAGTGTGATCAGCCTGATTAGCATCCTCTGAAACCTGCAGTGAATTATCTGATGAAGGATTGGTCTCCTGCACAAGTCTTGCTACTTGATCCATATGTAACCCTGCCAAGTACAACAGTGCAGTGCAATTTACTCCTGTCCAAGCAAGATTGACACTTGTTAGATTAGCACCACATAAGCCTACAAGGTGCTTGACAGCCAAAGTTGAGAGCAACTGACAGCCGGATACATCTACACTAGTAAGATTCTGTCCAGGTTTAGATGTACAAGTGGAAGACGCTGAATTAGCAGAAGCTCTGCTTGAAGTGTTCCTCTTAGATTCAAGAAAGTTAAAAGCAGCATCAGTTATGCTTCTACAGCTGGAAAGATTGAGATGTTTCAAACCAGGGCAGCACATCAAAGCAACCTATAACAATTGGGAAACAAGCAAAAATGCACTTCAGACAGTAAGAGTTGTGGAATTCCACAAAAGATGATCTTCTGGACAGAGAAGTTAGTTCTAACTCAATTGTAAGACTGAGCAAAATACACTTCTGTAAGTCCAGGTTGTCACTGTGGTTCAATCAAGATTACAAATACTCTGTGGGCAGACTTTTAGGTGGACAGAGCAGTTTTGCAATCTGAGTGTACAATCTACTAAAAACAAATTAATACTTATAAATTAACTAATTAAAAATCACTCTGGTCTATTACAACAGACACAATTAAACTGATGGGCCAATTAGAGCTAGAAAAGTTACATGTAACTAAAATTAAGGTCTTGGTAGCAGGAAAGAAGTAAGTAATTTAAGCAAAAACACAACACTTTTTAATTTTAAACAAGACATGTTTTGAAACATGTCTTGTTTAAAACTAAGAAGTGTTGTGTTTTTTCTCAAATTACTTACATGTAACTAGCATCAAACTAGAGAAAAAACATGCAGGGAAGTCAAAATTGTTTTTTGTAATATTTTTGTCTGGTTGAGAAATTGCTGCATTGCATGTAATTAACCAACCTTAAAGCATTGTTAAGCAAAACCACGGAAAATGTAATTTACTTTTTGACTCACAATTCAAAACAGACTTTCTATAAGCCAGTTGACTTTTGTGAAAATATTTTTCAAAGATAAGAAGCCTGGAGCCTGAAATAATGTGAGTCAGGTCTAATCAAACTCTTCTGTTGCGATATTTTTGCTTAACTTAAAAGTAGTATAGAGGGGCAAGGCCTGAGATTTGCATGAAGCCAAACACGACAGTTGACATCCCCTGGACTGGTAGAGTTTGTTGTTAGTTCTTGACCCTGCTCAAAGGGTTTGTTTTTTGGGTTCCCAAATTTCCTTGCCTCAAGAAATCTAATTTTTTTTAAAGAAAATCACAACTGGAACAGATTTGTTAGTCAAGGGACTGTTACCGATTAAATGTCTTAAATTAAATGTTAGTTTGAAACCCACCTGAACAATGTCATCTGAAACAACCTGTGAATTCTCTAAAGACAAAGAAACCAAATTTGCTGCTTTGTCCTTGAGACAACAAAACACAGTTGGATGAAGAAGGTGAATACACTCACTGAAGTCAAGTGCTTGAAGCTGTTGACATCTACAGGAAACATTGTAATGGTTATCAAATATGAATATAATCAAACAAACGCATTGTACTTAAAGATCAACTCAACATGTGTTGTTTGGCTGTAAAAACCATCAAAATCAACTGAACAATTCTTACAACAAACCTTTAAGAGTATCTAGAAAAGGAGAGATACCATATTCACACTTAACAAAAAGTACAAATTGATATCAGAAAACTTTTATGTATGAAGAATTAAACTCACTAGTTGGTGACATTGCTACCATACTGTATGGAGGGTCAAAGACAGGAAGGGGAAAAATTTGCCTGCATAATTATTTTACTATAAATGGTTTGCCAGAACCCAGGAGTCATATCATAAGTCAGTAAAGTATGATTGTCCACCCGAGTGTACATGTAGTCCTGTTGATTGTCCTTGTGATTATATGGACTGATGTTTCGACAACCTGAATGGCAGCCATCATCAGAGTCAAGTGAATTGTGCATCATCAGTAGACATTACATATGTCTCTGGTTGTTGTACTGATTGGTAAATAAACTCACAATGTTATTGGTCGTCCGTCTGTTAAGCCGTGATGTCACCACAAACACTCCTTCTCATGACTACACTCACCTTATGATCATACTTTATCAACTTATGATAATCTTTAAAGTTGAAATTTCAACTTTGTTATAATCAAGCAACTTCAGGCCACTGCAAATCATGATACACTTCTTACATCAAGTCACCTCATAATTTCATTTTGTGTGTACATTTTTTTTCCTTTTTAGAGAGGCTGATTGTATAGTAAAAGCTATTCAACTTCTAGATCTGATGTAGAGGCTACCAGAATTGACCAATGATAACATGGGACTCTGCTAGACATCAATAGGGTCATTTATATGGGAGAAAATAAGACACATCTTATTTTCTCCCGTATAAAGGACCCTAATGTCACCACAAACAGTCCTTTTCAGGACTAGTCGCTCACCAGGATGATCATACTCCAACTGGGTTCAAACCATTTACAGCATTATTGATTCCTCTACAGTTGTCATCTTGAATTATCTGGATTAAAAAGTTGCGGAGGATGGCATGGGATCATTCGGGACTTTACCTGGTCCAATACTTAAAAAATATTGGACCGGAAATAAAGTAATCTGATTGACTGATGTTAGTCATTGGCCCTCTGGCGGCCTTAGTCATGTACATGTAATAAAGCACATAATGAACCTTGAGGCAGAACAGCCTGGACAGCGTCATTTTCGGTACCTCCCTCAGGGGCAGTTAATGTGACACCCAGACTGCAGAATGAATCTCAACCTGAAGATTAGACTCCAGGCATATTAAATTAAGTCCTATCTAAGCAAATTCAATATGCCTCACTTAGGCCATCTTGGCCTTCTTGTAAGAAGCCTAAGCTAGGTCTAAGATCGCTTTTTCTGCAGTCTACGTTTGACAATGAGAAGTGAGTACAGATGAATACTGCATAATATTAACCCGTGTACTTTGCACCATTAATTGGTACGTTTGTAAAGAATAAAATTGATCATAACTTGACTGGAACATTAATGTACTTACTTGGTGATAGTCTTTTGTAGCCCATTGCAGGATAAACGACTGCAATTTTTGAGTTTTAAATGCCGTAAATGTGGAGGTGACAGGACAATTAACAGTTCGTCTGTGAGCTCGTTAGGAAAATCTTCAATGATCTGTGAGAGGATTTCATCGCCGAAAACACCTTGGCCAAAACTTTCCAAATACTCCAGCATTACAAGATGATCCCGTGAGATGTCGCTGTTGCAAACTAAATATTTCAATATGGTGCTTTTCACGATAAAACGTAAAGCAGGTGGCTGCATGACTGCAAAAAATAGTAAACAAACAACCAGTTTTTTCATCAATTCAACTACCGTAGGGCAGCCATTTTGACCTCGTTCCCATGAAGAAAATCTGGAAACGAGGCCGATCACTTTATACTTTATAACCATGATGCCTCACGTTGCTGTTGCTAACATGTTGACAAACGCATGCGCAATGGGTGTCTAACCGCCGTCGCATTTGCGCGTCGTTTTCCAAAGCAACAAGCGCGTGTATTGAAATACCAACAACAACAGCTCAAAAACTTTCTAAGTTTTTTAAAATAATCTGATCACATCCTAAGTAGGTAGGTAAAATGAGTCTGTCGTTAAAGACGCCTGATTTCAGCAAGGGAAGAGGCTCTAAAGGCAAGCGGCGAGAGCTGGGCGAAGAACAAAAACAAGAAATCAAAGAAGCATTTGACCTCTTCGATACAGATAAGGACAGAGCGATAGATTACCACGAACTGAAGGTAATATGTTTTGATAGCTTAAAAGGGCTTGAAATAATATTCCTTCTTATGCTTACTGCTTAAGATTTTCCTCTATTCTTTGTGAGTTGTAATCTTTTAATTTGTGAGTTCAGGCGCGCGAGGGATTTGACAAATTGCCTTTCCCTTTGTTCGCTAATGATTGTGTGACATCCTTTTTAGCCGTAATTTCGGCTAATTGACCTTTTACTTTAGAAATTATTCTTGAAGTATTGTCACAAAAAAAAATTGAAATCAAACCACTCATGAAGAGTACAATGGCTGTGGTACAATTGAATGAGTTCGCGAGCGGCAAAAATTTATGACGACAATTAAGCTTATATTTCTGCTTTTGAAAAGTTCTTGTGCACCTGTGAGCTTACTATTCCTTTATGTTGAAGTGTGTTGGAAAGAAAGTGTTTTCAACCGGTCGAAGTAATGAATAATCTTCTACATGTAGCCACTGAAAGTGAGTTACCTCTTTACACCATTTACATGCATGCTAATTATCCGCGTATCAAATTTCCTGTTCTGTATTATGCAAACATGTTCCGAAATTTTTCTGCATTCTAATGAAATTAGCAAGATTTCTCTTGAACCTCAATTGAAGAAGGTATTGAATCAAAATTTTACCACGGGAAGTCATGTTTCCTTGTCTGAAGCTTATTTTGTATTTTGTATTTTGTATTTTTTTTCTCTGGCCTTAGTAGTTTACATTTAACATCACGTACAATGTTTGTTGTTGTGTTGTTTGAAGCTTATAGCTTACATCGTTCACAAATTTGTAAAGAGGCAAAATTTTAGATTTGCATTTGGCTATCTACATGTACATTTCTGATGTAGTATCTCACAAGTTGTACTGTTTGGTTTGAGAGGTTGTTCAATAGACACTCGTCCAGAATTATGAAAAATAATTATTCATTTTCCTATTGTATTCAACTTGTCAGAAAAGTAATTTAAAATTGTGACAACTTAAGTAGCTTGTCAGATTGTCAGTTTCAATTTGTAACTTAATGATTACACAGAACTGAAAAAATTATTATGGTCAGATAAAGTCAAGCCTTGTTACAGATTACTTTGGAGCTTATGAACTTCTTAAAAAAAGATCTGGCCTAGCTAGGGTGACTTGATCAGTCTTTTTTCTATTTTATGCAACAAACTTCCTTTCTATCCAGAAAGCAGATTTGTCATTGAAAGATAAACATTTATTTGAACAAGTTCTTTTGTTTTAATTGTGTTGTTGTTTTTATTGTGTAAATTGGGAATTCAAATTAGTAGAAACTTAACAGACAAATGACCTTCACAATCACACTATGAGTATGAGATGAGTATGAATAGTTCAAATGCTTTAGATTAGCAACTGTCATACTAATTAGGAGGAAGAGCTCTGGGAATCTCATTGGTTTGAAATTCAAAGGTCTTACTTGTACTGTACTTGTACATATAGTCTTAATACAGTGGAATCCCGATTTTTTGAACCTCCCGGTTTTTCAAACCATGGCACGTTTTCCTTGGGTTTGCTTCAGTCAAACACTGTAATTTTAGCGCGGGTTTTTTGAACCTTCCGATACTTCCTGTGGAAGAAATTGATAAGAAATTTACCTTTGATTTCTTGAACCAGCAGGAAAGTACAACTCAGTAATTTTCATTTGACTGGTCACACTTTAGGATTTTACTCATGAGTCAAAAGTTAGAACCACAGTACCAAAGAAAGTACAGCTCAGTAGCTTTCATTTGAGTGATCACCTTTTAGGCCTGGCTTTTCATGCTCGTGCTGTTTATCATGTTTACAAGGTGGCTTTAACTTTTAAGTCAAGTAAAATTCTCAAGTGTGGCCATTCAAATGAAAGCTGAAGAACCGTACAAGAGTGCCATGGTATTTTGCTTTGCTCTCCTAGTTGTTATGAAACAACACCTTGTTAATCAAGCGTGATTTCCTGCCACCTTCGATTTTCCGAACCAATTTCTATTTCCCTGGATTGGGTCATTCCAGAAAAAATCCACCCCCCCCCCCCCCACGGATGGCAAGAGTTTTTGACCCCCCCTTCCTCCCGGATTTCCTGTACCTCTAGACCCCTCCCCCCGCCCGGATTTCCAAGGCCAGAGACCCCCCTCCCACCCGGATTTCCCGATTTATTATGGGCCCTAAATTCAACATTCAGTCCATTGAAATTACGTAGAATCGCATCTAGAATATAATGACTGTGGAGCTCAATTTTAATTTTAATTTGTTCTTGTGATATGAATGGAAATTACAAACGGGTTTTGTACTGGTAACAACATGATGAAAAGTTATTTTCTTCCCTTTTTATAGCACTGAACTACAACTGTAGCCCATTCCTGTGGAAATGCTCAGTGAAGCAGATAGCGGCGAATAAAATAAATAAATAAAGTTTTATAAATCCTCCATGTAAAACTCGAGAACGGAGTATTGAATTACGTGTACCTGAGGTCAAAACAACCTTTCAAATCGAAACTTTTCCCAGACGTATTCTTGCCGTAATTGAAATAAATATTAAATAAAACTTAAAGTTAGAATTAAAGTTAACGACAGCAGCGGTAATTTAACAGGAGAATGATAAATCACACCTGTAACCAGGATTTTATGTGGGGGGTGCTAATGAGGCCAAAGTGGACCAAACTACCGAAATGTATTTTTTATTGTCTGATCCGTTTATTTAGGAAAGTAACAATAAATGAGAAATTGTAACTGCAAAGTACACGGTAGGAACTAATTTTACGATGTAAAATGAGACATCAAAATACTGTGGGACTAATCCTGAGCTCCATCCTCCGTGGGTGTTTGTTATCCAAATCAAATCCAAATCAAATCAATTTTAACTTGATAATGGATGTGCATTAGTGCTAGGGACGACAGCCTTTCTTAGCCCATGCAAATGTCGTTGTGGTTAGCTATTATCTGCAGTGTCCCTAAGAAGTTGCCTGTATTCCCATGACTCTCACTGTTCAAGAATTCGTTATCTCCACGCAGGGCAATGCACTGTTGACCACAGAGATGGATGGCTTCTGAAACACATTTAACGAATGTGCCTATTTCTGGTAACAAAACATCTATTTTGATGGTTTGGGATGCCTGTGGATTTGCAGAAGGCGCTGCTTTAGATTAACCCTCCCCCAGTCCCTCTCCGAATTGTTACTCTGTGTTCCCTTACTGGCTGTTTATTAAGCGATGCAATTTTGCTTCATATTGAGGGATAGAGAACATAATACTGGGATCAAGACTGGTGGACATCGCAAAAATAAGCATGATTTTCCTTCTTAATCTCACTGTAAAAGTTAACTGAGATAGATCTGAAGTCGTGGTCTCAGCCGGCTGTTGTCGCAGACTGCACTGTCATTGTAAGTGTCTGATGGCTCTTGACGGGGCACTTCACTGACCCATGTATCAAGATTGGCAAGGTTTAGCTGCAGCTTTCCTCTTTCTATTTTCATTCCAATACAGCGTACCAGTTTATTATTTTACATTTCACTTTCCTGGTTTTTGTGTTCCTTCAAATTGATAAGATAAACATGACAGACAAACAACTATGAGAAATGAAATTCATTTGAGCAAGATATTTGTAACTTGAGTTTTTGTTGCAAAAGGGAGAGCGAGGGAAACGATAGCTCACAAACTTGTCAACACTCACGTCGAATGCAGTCCATTTGTCCAATTTATTTCTTGAGAGATGACTCAAGTGACTACGTCGTTGCTCATTTGTTTTTCATCTCGAAACTGTCAACTTACATTTGGCCAGTACTGTAATACAATACAAAGTTCCAAGCTTTAAACTTGGTTCGCTGAGCATGCTTTGTAGCTATGAAGTCAACCGCACGCTTTCTTCGTGTTCTTCGTGTTTTCTCCTTTTATCACTTTAATTTGTAATATTCTTTGCAGAATCTTTGAAACTGAACCTAAAAGCGTTTAAGGTAAGAAATGCATACTTTGAAAGACTACTACTTTCTTCGATTTGGAGGAAGTTTCTTCCGTAAAGTCAAAGATCTGAAAAACTGAGGTTACATTTTTAATGACCCCTGAAGAAGAGTTTTAAGTCTAGACCCCCCTCCCACCTGGATTTCCAGAGCCCTCGATCCCCCCTCCCACGAGAATTTCCAGCATGCCATCTGTCGGGGAGGTGTGGATTTTTTCTGGAATAACCCATTCCACTTTATTACAGACTTCAATTTTCTGTGGCGCTTTTTTATGGACAAAATATCAAATGTAAATACATTACTGTTATGTTGTATATATCAATGTCATGTTGTATACATCAGTGTTATGTTGAAGTCAATAGAATATCAAAAGCCTACACATCAGTTTTGTATGCTGTAAATCGAGTTTTAAATGACAAAAATCGATGTTGTCCGTCATAAATCTTTCTTGCAATGTGGCATCAAGATCAGACATCATATGTTTCGTTTGAGAGTCCTGTGTCCATCCATCCGTGACCGTCATGAACATGTTTGATATAAAACTAAAAGAGGTACACATCCATCCGTGACCGTCCTGAACAGGAAGTGGAAATGGTTTTCACGAACAGGAAGTTATATCATATTAGACCCAGCTTCTTCGTGAATCAAAGATCCTCATGCAGTTGTAGATCTGTCAAAGATTTTGTTCGGAGCGTACTTAATGCAGTAACGAGCTTGCAATCTAATGCAGGTTAAAAGAGGGTGACAGGCTAAACATGACTCTTGCTGTTTCGTGATGTAATAGGTCTTTGACCTTAAGAGTTTAGCTCAGACAAATATGTCTTTTTGAGTATAAATATTTCTCTCAGCAATGGGTGATTTTCGAGTCAATGGCACTTGCTCATTAAAATATTTTTAAGATTAGGCACTGATGGATTGTACTGTGTGACAAAAAGCACTAATCCGTTTTGCATTTTTTGCGGTTTCTGAAGTGCAGACTTTCTATCAGTAAATTTAACTTCTGCGAGGACTTTGTTTACCAGATTATCTGGATAGCCTCGGACACGCAATTGTGATCTGTGTCTTTGAAGAGTTGCTTCTAAGAAGCCTAAGGGCTTTGCCTTTGATAAATCCTTTTTTCACGCCTGGTGCGTGACAGGAAGAGAAACGCGTGTATTGAAATGTCTCAGTCAGTTTAAAGTGCGTGCAGATCTCAAAGATTGAATCTTTGAAGAATCTCTGCCTTTAAGCAAAGTAGTGTCTAGGAAATTTGTTTCCTTCTCTGATGTTGAAGTGATGAATATATCATGAATATCATATATTAGAACTGCGAGATGAAAAATTGACTGTAAAGAAGATCATCGTAGTTACAGACGCAACTTTTGCAGTTGGGAAAATAACACCCGAAAAAAATTCAGGCTTATACGGGATTCGAACCCTTGACCTCTGCGATACCAGTGCAGCGCTCTAACAATTGAGCTAACAAGTCAACTGGGAGCTGGTTATGAAGTCGGTTCATTATATTTATTAACCCGTGAAGGATGAAGATGGCATTATGCATGCACCTCTCAGAACGAGCTCTGTGAATGGCTGACACGAAAATGAGCATTTTTACAAGATTACTACAAAGCACGCAAATCGTAATGAGACAAGCATGGCAAGCACAAGTTCCGGGAAACTCACTGCACAAGGGCGTCTGGGGATAGGTTCCAGCCAATCATATGCTTGCAACCCTCGCTACCCTTAGCTGTGCATCAACCAATCACAGAGAATCATAAACTGCCGCTTATAAGCCCCCCCCCGGTTATAGGCCCATCTACCTGTAAACAAAAAATACATCCGGTTATAAGCCCCCCCGGATATAAGCCCCCCTCTAGTTAAAATCCTTGTTTCCTTAAGGGGGCATTCTGGTCAAAGACAGGCCACCCCCACGCAAGAGCACTTGGGGTTGTTTGTGGCCTGTTTTGGTATCCATCTATTAATTATTAACTTTAAAATTTAATTTTAACTCACCTTTATTTTTTATCAATTTTCAAATTTCTTAAAATTCGTCAATCCCCCCTCCCCCATTTTTTTCTTTACATTCACTTCAACAGATTTATGGGAGCAAGCACTACAACCTTGTGGGGGCATTTTTGGATTGAGTGAAATTTCGTGGAGGTACCGGTAATTAAGAAAAAGGGCTAAAACGTTGGGAAAACAGGGCATCTGACCAGAATGCCCCCTTAATATTAAGCACTCTCACAGAACACTGCGAAGATGAACTCTGAGCTTCTGTTTTGTTACGTCCCAGTTACGTTCATGTTGTTACAGTTTTGATTTTGTTGTTAAAATTGAAATGACATCGATTTATTATTACGTTTCAAAGGTTAATTAAAAACTGGTAATTGAAAATGTATTTCGATCAGCACTGCTGTGGCTCATTTCAAAATGTTTTTTTTTATTCCACTTATAAGTTCCCCCCCTGGGCCCCTCCCCCCGGATATCAGCCCCTCCGTCCTCCGTTTATAAGCCCACCCAAAACCCCTTACTTAGTTGTATAAGCCCAGGGCTTATAAGCGGCAGTTTACGGTATGCTACGGGAGGCGCGTGACAACTGGAGCGATGGTCTTCTTAACATTCAATTCTTCATCCCGCAGTTCTAATATATGATATTCATATATTCATCATTTCATTTTTATCCTTCACAGGTTTATAACGAACCAACTTAATGGCCAGCTCCCAGTTGCCTTGTTAGTTCAATTGGTTAGAGCGCTACATGCACCGGTATCGCAGAGGCCAAGGGTTCGAATCCCGTACAAGCCTGAATTTTTTAAACTCTAAAGGTCAAAGACCAATTTTTTTAGTACAACACGAAACAGCGGGAGTCGTGTTAAACCAGTCACCCTCTTTTAACCTGCATTGTATTGCAAGCTCGTTTAGTGATTGCATTAAGTACACTCCGAACGAAATCTTTGACAGATCTGCTTTTCACCAGCACTTACTGCAGGAAGATCTTTGATTCGCGAGGAAGCTGGGTCTTATACAATATAACTTCCTGTTCGTGAAAATCATTGGATGCGTACCTCTTTTAGTTTTATATCAAACATGATCATGACGGTCACGGATGGATGGCCACAGGACTCTCTCAGACGAGATATATGATGTCTGATCTTGATGTCACATCGCAAGAAAGATGTATGACAGACAACATCGATTTGCAGCATACAAAACTGATGTGTAGGCTTTTGATATTTTATTGACTTCAACATAACACTGATGTATACAACGTGACATTGATATAATTATACAACATAACAGTAATGTTTTCACATTTGATATTTTGTCTGTAAAAAAGCACCATAGTTTTCTGCCTTGTAGTTAAATAAGCAACAAGGCTGGGGTCAATTTAATAAAACATTTACAAGTGTAGCTATTGTAAATTACATTTGTAAATGTTTTATTAAATTCACCCCTGGTATCCAGAGGGGCCTTGTAGCTAAGCACTATAAGTTGAAAGCCCACATTAAATTTGAGTAAATCCTCAGTAGAAGTTCCTCATCTTCGCATGCATTGGTGGTTTAAATTGTTACATGTAGTGACTTGCTTTAGTTGGGCTACAGGGCTTTTCGTTTTCAGAGATGACCACGGATGACCACAGACATTCTACAGGCCACAATGGTGGCAATACAGTCAACACTGAAGCCCTTGTTTACTCCTTCTTTTGCAAACAAGAACTTCTTGCCAAATAAACATGGATGCCATAAAAAGGAAAATGTGACAAAGAAAAGTAAATTAAATTCATGAAAAATTGAGTATTTAATGTAGGAAGGAGTTGTTTTGGAAGAAGCAGGCTCTGTTATTCTACGCGATTTGTGTTCGACCAATTGCTTCAGCATTTTAGACTGCGCCGCTACAAGCTTTTAACTAAAGATCAAAGAATCCTTATATATCCACTGGGAAAGGCCCACTTTAAATCAACAGGTTAAACATGTTAATTTAAAGTTGTATGTTTAGATTTCACATAATCACGCTTTTTTCTTGTCACTCTTGCTTATACATTTTCATTTACAATTCTAATCACTATTGCATATAAATAGCTTTGTTGTAACTTTGTCCTTCAACTGAGGATGGCATCAGGGATGCCGAAACATGTCTTTGAAACTTAAAAGTGTTGTGTTGTTCTTTAAAATATTAACTTGTTTCCTGCTACCAAGATCTTTTGGTAAGTGATAATAATGGTTCATTTCTCTGACACTAAAATTCCCAATGTGAAGAGACGACGTAATTTTCTTCAACCTTATTGTGGCTGTGATTTTAAGTAAACAGTTGCCAGCAGTCAGCAATGCAAAATAAAAATTATTATTGTGAAAAAGTACCTGCAATCCATTACCTAATGCAGACATAAAGTGATATTACAGATAGAAATTATTCTTTTTGAAAGTGTGCGCCAAAAGATAGATCTGTTCCACGTTCCAAAAGATATCTGTTACATGGACATGTTACGCACATGCACATGTAAGTTGCAGATTAGTGTACTTAAACAGCGTGAATTTTCTGCTCCTACTACCATTTTGTGAAATTACTTGCACTTTTTGTTAATATTCAACTAGGTGCACTAGCTGAAACAATAATGCAGATGTGTTTACTTTTGCAAGTAAATCCTTCACTAGTTATAAAATGTAGTAGCTGTTGCTCTTCTGCAAAGGTTGCAGTGTACATAAATAGAAAGATTTACCATCCTGTGCCTTTTGTGTTTACAGGTAGCAATGAGAGCTCTTGGGTTTGATGTGAAGAAGGCAGATGTTTTAAAAATTATGAAGGATTATGACAGAGAAGCTTCAGGAAAAATAACATTTGATGATTTCAATGAAGTCAGTAAGTACCTCTGGTCAGTGCTTTTAATAAGCCCTGGTGACCGACAAAAAGCATCTGCAATTTTGCTCAAAGAAGTCGGCTACTATTTTCCCTAAATTGAAGTAATGAAAGAAAGTTTTCTTTCAAACCTTGTTAATACAGTTGGCTACTCTACTCAAACCAGCTGCCTACTCCAAATTTTTTCACAACCCCTGGTACCTGGAGCACATTAGCAGCTATTTAGTAACAAATTTCAGCTGCATAAGTTTTTTCTTAGGCTTAAAATATTAGAGAAGTGTAAGTTAAAATAAGCTTAACAGTTAGAGCCTGGAAAGTGAAGTTTAGGAATTATCGCAATGATTGTGCAAAGAGGAAGGTATTGGAGGACCACTTAGAAAAAGCCCTCAGAGCAAAGTGATAAGCTAATTGAAAACAAAGTCAACCTACCTTAAGGCCAGTTTACATGTGTGATTTTTTGTGTAATTTTTCGCACTTTTCAAGGCAATTTTTTTCACGCTTGAGCTCGCAACAAAAATTGCAAGTGTAAACTAGCGGCAATTTCAGTGCGATTTGTCGCCACAATATCACAGAGGTTTATAACATGTTTGAAACTTGATGCAACTTGGCGGCAACAAGTTTACACTTGTGGCAAAAGTTGCATTGGAGAGTGCAACAAAAACCATGTTATGTCATTTTTCAGATTATGTCAGATTATCAGATTATCAGATGTCAAAAATCAGATTATGTCATTTTTCATAATCAAATATGTAAACAGGCCTTTGTGATGCTTAGTCTAGAGTTTGCAATTGGGCACAACCTGGTGAGAGGAAAGCATGTCACAATGCACCTCCTTGCCCTCCCCCCCCCCTCCTGTGGCACAGTCATAATGTCATTTTTCATAATCAAATACACTTTATGGTTAAATGTAATTGAAGGTTCCACTGGGCCTTGTCAAGGTTCTGACTGTCATGGTGGTTGTATTTTAGTGACAGACTGGATGCTAGACAGAGATCCCCAGGAGGAAGTGTTTAAAGCATTTAGATTATTTGATGATGATGATAGTGGCAAGATCAGTCTCAGAAATCTTAGGAGAGTTGCAAGAGAACTGGGTGAGAACATGACAGATGAGGAGCTTCGTGCCATGATTGATGAGTTTGATAAGGATGGGGACGGTGAAAGTGAGTTTTTACTACATTTGATACTTGTTGATTTTGTAAACTGCATGTTTCAGTTTGCGTTAAATTGCAAATGGAATTTCGTATGTATCTTCTTCGTTATTATACATCATATCACATTACAAAAGGAATTGCAAAACAACGTCCATTCAATGATTCCGCAACAGATTCAAGAAGAGAACAGACAGTTTACTTGTACCATTTCACTTCCAGTTACAGTTTGAGTGGGAAGTTTTTCTGTGATCAAACAGTTGTCAATAAACATCCTGGGAGCCCTTTCTATGGTGCTCTAATGAAGTCTAATGACTTGAATTAAATTTAAAAAAAATGATAACTTGGACCGTATCAGCTGATACTGATGCCAAGAACTAACTGTTAAGAAAAGTGGAATTTATTATTTTGTTTTCTTTCTTTCTTTTTTTAAACCTTAACCCTCAGACATATAGGCAAGGTCACACCCCAACCGTGGTACAAGTGGGGGGGGGGGGGGGGGCTTGCTGTTACAATCTTTAGAAAAGATCTTACCTTTAGTAGAACGCCTGTGATGTGCTCTACAAGAAGAGGTATACATACCCAAAATTAGAAATTATTAAAAAACGAGAGAGATTGAAAACATTTGATGTCAGACCAGGGCTTGAAATAATTTCCCGGCTGGCGCCAGTCAAGTTGTCCAGTCAAACCTATTTTTGCTTGGAAACAACCCATTTTGGCCGGACAAATATCCATTACGTCATATCTCTATAAAATCCCCCCCTCCCCCCGCATAATGTTTACATATCAAACAAGTACATTTTCTGCGCCTTTATTGTACATGCAGCCTTGAACTCAATACTGGAACGCACGGTACAGCCGCAAAGTTTGGCAAAATCAATATTACATTTGTGTATACAACTGTCGCTTCAGTTCTATGTCTTCTATACGGTTAAATTTTAGTACCTACTAAAGTTAGGAAGTTGATGGAATATGTGAATTTTCTGTTAAAATGGTTTGTTTCCCTTGAAAATAGAATGTTTCGTTAATCTCGGAATTTATACTTTGAGTGATTCACACAAAAATGTCGACAAGTGGACAAATAAATGTAAACTTGCTTTCTTGTTATTGTTATTTTTACACTTTTTGAATTTTTATTTAACACAAAGGGTGGCCGGACCTTTGTACCGACACTGAGAGGCACTGTTATGTTTCGTCATGTTTACAAAATCCAAGCGGACTATGTATAAGAATATTAGTAATTCACACTGCTACACACGCTACTCCAGAAGACGCGTTAATTTGCGGTGACGGCTTGATGAATGACAAAGCGAAAATTTTCAACCACCAGAAATTTTACAACCACTATTATGAATCATTTATTAAAAGTTTTTGGTCTAGTAGTATCTCATTCTGTCTTTTCCCCTTTTCATTCACGAACGCCAATAATGTTGAACCTTAAAAAATTTAAAATGTTCTTTACAAGGGTAAACGACTGGACAAATTGTCCGGCCATCCAAGGATTTGACCGGACAAAACCTATTTTTGACTGGACATTGTCCGTTGACCGGCCGTTATTTCAAGCCCTGCAGACATGGACAATATCACATATTTTAACACTCTGCTACTCTTTGTCAACATTTTGTGCTTTTTCACTTTTAAAGGGTAAAAAGCATGCATTTTGCTTCAAAAATGGCTTGTCCACCTGCTACTCGTGATGTGATACACTGTATCTTATCACTATGATAACCGATTCTCGCCAAACTTGGGTCAAAATGTGTCTAAGGGATACTTCTGAAATCACTTAACTGTTAGCAGCCTTAAAAAAATGATAGATCTAATTTCAAGTGGAGCATCATTGGTCATGTGATAACCCTTGACCAATCATGATGCTCCACATGGTCTAATGTCGTGATGAACTAGCCAGAAATTCAAATTCTATAAACGATTGATCGATTTTTTGGGAGTGCTAACAGTTTAGTGACTTCAGTAGTAAGTGCACAGCTACTGAAAACAACAAGTGCAGATGAGAAAACGTTTGGAAAAAATCAAGAAAAACCTCATGGGGGTGGGGGCATCCACTCCCCCCCCCCCCGCCCTTGTATGTATCAGGATTCCCCTTAGATTTCCAGTTCATAATAACATCCATATAAACTTCTGGCTGCTTTTTCCCCCTTTTTCTGTGCCAAATGCATTGCTTTCTATCACTGTTATTTTCTGCAGTAAACGAAGAAGAGTTCCTGGCCATCATGACAGGGGATACCTGAAAAGAAGAAAACAGACCTAACTTCTGTATTAAACATACTTTTTTCATCAATCTCTGGATACGATACATATTTTTGTAAACAAAACAACCAACCAAGTAAACAAACAAAATAATATGCTGTAAATTAGATTCAATGTTGCTGTATGTATTTTGTAAAGGAGGGCCATTTATTTTGTGGTAAAATTGAAAATATCAGTCAAAAATTCAGGTTTTTGTTTAAAAACCTGTGAGTGTGATGAAATTATCTGATTTTATTGTAATAGGATACAGTAGTAAGAAGGGATATATGGCTGATTGTTTTATTTTATTATGTATTTATTATAAGAACGACATTGTAGAGATTTTTATTACCATCCAAATACTGTAATAAAAAAGTCTGAAAGTGCACTGCTCTTGAGTGTAGTCCTTGCATCCCAGTCCATCCTGTTTGTTCCCAAAGTTGACCATTGTCGTTGCCATCTTGGATTGCCCATCCAAACCACCAAATACCCTAATAATAATAATAATAATAATAATAATAATAATAATAATAATAATAATAATAATAATTAATGGTAATTGGACTGAGTGGAGTACAATTCAGGGAGTAATCGGGTGAGTAATTTTAAATCGGCCGTGCGTGTAGCGCAAGGACGATTTGAAATTACGCGCACGATTACCCCTGAATTGTACGACACGAGGTCCAGTTACCAATTAATCGTATCTCAAACAAAATGCGGGATTAGAAAATCTACGTGCCCTTCGGGGATATATTTTTTATTATCAGTTTTGCAAGCAGTGGAGAAACAGCTATAAAAAAAACCCATTTCAGTGCACCTGATTGACGCGCGCGCAGCGTAGTTGTCCGATTACAGCTACTCAATTACAAAAAGTTCAAATTGGACAGCTGTAATTGGACACCCATGTGATCACCCTCCAATTACGTATCAAATAGGCGCGCGGAGAACCAATCACAGTCGAGCATTTTGTTATAGATACGATTATTTACCACTGCAGTGCTTATTGGGGATATTGTAAATAACGGAAAGTAACGTGATAAATGAAACGTAAGCGATTTAAAACCCCCAACTGGTGGGAGGCTTACCAGTTGGCTATTTACAAGTGTGGCTGAGCCTGGATTTGAACACGGGACTACCGTGAAACAAATCCAAGTGGTCAGAGAACAAGACTTGAAACCCGCACCTCTAGACTACAAGATCAGCACCCTAACCACTGGCAACAAAGTTCCCTACAGTAACCTTTTTTGCTGGCAACTCTGGTAAAGTCAACCAAAAATAATGCCTCAGATTATTGGAGTTGCCAAGGGAGGAGGACGCTGCAGGTTGCCTAGTCCATGTACTGGTATTTTCTCCATTCCTGCACACTTAACTATTTCATTTGAACTTACCGTATACCCAGATCTCCCATGGTCACAATTCAGTTAATGTAGATACAGTGGAACCCCGCTTTACGGACACCCGCTTAATACGGACACCCCGGTATTACGGACAGTTTCGTTGGTCCCGACGAAAACCTCATACATTTTCTCAAATTAACCCGCTTAATACGGACACCCGTTAATACGGACAACGGACTCTCTCCTCCGCAGAGGCCTTCTACAGTCGCGCCTTGGGAAAAAATATACCCGCGGCGCGCCGGGGGTTTACTAACAGGAGCCTCTGCGGAGGAGAGAGGACAACGGACACTTTTCCGTGTCCCGAGTGACGAAATGTCATACATTGTCAACCCCGCTTTACGGACACTGTGTATTTGTGTACTGTTAATTTTCATTGTCACTATTATTTGCTAATTGGACCCTGGTCAAATAATGACAGAATTTGAAGAGTTAAAACAATTTTATTACAAAGAGAAGCTCAATAGCGTGACTTCCGGTGTTCGGCCCTTGTATGTGAGTCCTTTAATATGGTTTTCTGGCTGCTGTTCCTATTCAAAAGTTTTACTTCCTTTGCCTTTTGCTGTAGCCATCGCTTGTAGGCTTCTTCCTCTTTGATGTCCTTTGCTTGCCACTTGTATCAGCAACAGCCTCTGTTCGAACTGCTGGATTGTTATCGACGTCTATTAATTGTTCGAGTAAATCCACGTGTTTGTTTGGACCATCAAATATATAGACACACGGTATTTCCATACCAAGACCTCCACCTCGATTTACTGCCTTTCCACACACTTCAACCAATCCTCGGTTGGTAGGCTTTGAAATAAAATGAGTGACTATTCCAGTGCGGTTTTTTGTGTTTGCGAGGTGATATGGAATGTGGCCAATAACTCGACTCTCTTTTAGCACCGCGACTGCGTTTTTATCCTCGGCGTTTTCTGGCTCTGGTTGCAAAGGTAAAATTTCACCGCATGTAGGAGTCCACCAGTCCTTGTAAACATGAAATCCTCTTACCCAGGAAGAAATTTTCAGCGTTCGGTGATCGTCCATACTTTCCAGTTCTCAAGAGAAACCGACTAGATCGAATTCCAAAGTGTGAGGTGTGAGGTGTAATTAGCCAGTTAATTAGACCTGAAAGTGCCTTTGTATTTCGTTTAAGTTGCGGCAGTTGTAAGTGACAGCTTGTCAGTGTTCACAAGTTACCGTGAACCTTGTAGCGTGCCGCCACAGTCATTGCATCATGGCTTCACGTCCTTCAGCTAAGCGTAAAAGGAAAGATTTTACTGCTTCTGAAAAGGTTCAGATCATTGAGTACAAAAAGGAAAACCCAAATGCTAGTGTGCGAGCAATTGCTGGGAAGTTTGTTTGCGGCAAATCTCAAATTCAGTCTATTTTAGCGAAGGGCAATGAAATACTAGAGGATTACAGCGCAAACAAGAATGCACATTCTAAACGGGCCAGAGTATCGCCGATGAAAAATGTAGACGAGGCAACGTACGAGTGGTACCAAAAGGCAAGAACCAAGAACATTCCAGTTACCGGACCAATGCTGCAAGAAAAAGCCAAACGAGCGAGTGAAGAGCTTGGAGACTCAACATTCAAAGCGTCTAATCAGGGTCTGGAAGGGTATTCTCGAGATCCGGGATTTGACCAAAATACGGTGCGGGATTCGGGAAAACGCAAAATATCTTGACGGGATTTGGGATTTGACTGCTACCAGGGAAGCAGGATTCGCCAAAATTTGGGCACGGGATGCGGGATTTTTTGGCTTGTCTGTCGGAAATTCGGGAAAGCGTCACGACCCAAGTAAACGTTCTAGCGGCAAAAGCGAATCAACCAGGCGAGCGAAAAATATCAATCAAAAGGGCCAATCTACATCTTAAATTTATTAGCTTTTGCAGAAATTAGTCTTTTTTAAGGTATTTTTGCGAAAGAAAAAACGGTATTCGGGACAGCGATGAAAAAAGGGCGGGATGCGGGATTCTCCTCAAAAAGGAGCGGGAATGCGGGATCAGGACCCCCTCTTCCAGACCCTGTCTAATGGATGGCTGGACAGATTCAAGAAAAGGTACAACATTACAAGCAAAGTTATTAGTGGTGAGGCAGGGGGCGTCAGTGAAGAAACTGTATCATCTTGGAAAGAGCGTCTACCGAGTATTTTGAGCGGCTACTCCCCGGAGAACGTCTTAAACATGGACGAGACAGGGCAATTTTTTCGAGCACTTCCAAACAGATCTCTGACCGAGGTATCAAAGCAGTGTACTGGAGGGAAAAAGTCCAAAGAAAGAATCACGTGTGCATTTTTTGTTAATGCAGCGGGCCATTGCGAGAAACCAATTGTCATTGGCAAGTCAAAAAGTCCACGTTGCTTCAAAGCAATCAGAGATACGTCTCAACTACCCTGCTCATACTTTAGCCAGCCTAAAGCTTGGATGGACTTTAACATCTTAGATGACGTGCTGTCCAAGCTAAACCGGAAATTAGCAAGGGAGAACAGGAATGTTATTTTATTCCTGGACAATGCACCTTGCCATCCTCCAGATATGAAAGGCAAATACGATCATATCAAGATTGTATTTTTTCCGCCAAATTGTACATCAAGACTCCAGCCTCTTGATCTTGGAATAATCCAAACATTTAAGCTCAAATACATGAAACTGATGCTGACACATGTCGTCAGCAAAATAGATGACTGTGACTCTGCCACCGAGGTGTGTAAATCTGTGGATTTACTACAAGCCATTAGGTGGATTGGCCAAGCCTGGGAAACAGTGTCAGAATCGACTATCAAGAAATGTTTTGTAAAGGCAGGTTTTCTTTCAGCAGACGAATCTCTCGTTTCATTCCCTGCGGAACACCGGGAGTTTGATCCATTTGAGGAGCTAGAATCAGGTGAACTGGCGCAGGTGAATTCATTGTTGTTAACCTGCGATCAGGCGTTATTTTTCTCGCGGCGGTGTAGTCAACGGAAAAATGAACGCCTGATACAATTACTTGTCGAGTCGTCTGTAGAAAGTCCAGAATCTGGACTTTTTTCTGATTGGTCGGGAAACAAAAGGCAACATAAAGCTAAATCCTGATTGGCTAATCGAGTTCAAGTTCAGTTCAATACAATGAATAAAAAATAATTACCTTTGATGTATTCTTTTGTGTTTTGCCGTGTATTCATCGTTTTATCAAAGGTAATTATTTTTTATTCATTGTATTGAACTGAAGTTCAAATTTATCGTTATTTAGCGTTCGCAGACCTCAGTATTTTAATTCTCATACAACGTCTCTTTTAACCTGCGATCAGGCTTTCTTTTTTTTCGCGGCGGAGGGAGGGCGCGAGAAAAATAACGCCTGATCGCAGGTTAGCTCACTCTTATCTGATGGCATCGCTGACACTCTCGTTGACAGACACTTTAATTGGGGGGCGGCAGACGATTCGACAAGTAATTGTATCAGGCTTTCCTTTTTTTTTCGCCCTCCCTCCGCTGCGAAAAAAAAGAAAGCCTGATCGCAGGTTACATTGTTGTGCGATGCGAGTTCCGGGTCTAGCTCAGATATACCGTCAGCAGTTGAAGCCTTAGAAGCAACTTCTGCTCTGCCAACGTGTAAAGAGTTAAGCGCCAATTGGGAGGAGGAATTTTTCTCCGATCTATCGGCATCGTCTTCACAAGACCCGGGACAAGACAAAGACAGTGATGACGATCTCATTGAGGTCAATTCCCAGGCTAAGGAAGTGAAAGTCAAGTCTATGAGAGAAGCAATGACCATGCTAGAGGACTTGACAGAATACCTCACCACTGAACATTTAACCGAAACAGCAAATAGCCTTGCAAAAGTTTTGTCACATCTTCAGTCCGCTTGGTTGTATCGCAAGCTTAAAACTTCCGTACAAAGCAAAGTTACTGACTTTTTTAAATAAGTTTGTTACGGTCAGAGTTCCAGTCAAGGAAACTTTATAGAAAACGTTCTGTTGCTGTTAAAATGCGTTTCATTTCTTGTTTATAGTTAAGTTGTGAAATTTTCGAATCATTACGTTGTTGAGGTTTTCGTAAAAACTATAAATTTTAGTTTGAGAGTTCAAAATTTGCAATTGTTTCAATTAGAGTACAATTTAACAATGTTTTGTTGCCGTAAAGACGTTTGCCTTCGTCTTTGTATCGATAAAACATGTATCCGTGACTTTTTTCTGAGACCCCGCTTAATACGGACACCCCGTTAATACGGACATTTTGGCCCGTCCCCTTGGTGTCCGTATTAACGGGGTTCCACTGTACAAGCGAGATCTGAGCATGAGATTACATTTCATTGACTTCACCGTGTTCAAGTTGAGCTTCTGAAAGCCACAAGTTTGTGGGCCCGTCCATATTTAACAAACATTTGAAATAACACATTTTTGAGAATCGCAACTCGCTGGAGGCTGGACAGTTGGCTACTAACAAAGCGAGGAGAGGTTAAATTTGGAACTACAGAAGACAAATCAGCTAACGTACAGACAAGTAAAAAAATGTGTTTAGGTAAGGATTTCGCGAACGAATACCCCAGAACTGTCAGAATTGTTCGTAACAGCCGTTTTCTTGTTCTCTGGCATGATTTGCGTTTTTGGTCGGCCGATATGAAAGGGAACGTTTATTTGCAGTGAGGCAGTGAGGAGGTTTTCATAATAAAAGCCGCCTCTTCGTTTTCAAACAATAACCAACAGGTATTACTAGTAAGCAAAATAGGTCTTTTATTTTTCTTTGCATTGTATTTTCTTATCTTACCAAGTAAAGGATAATTGTATTTAAACTCCATTAGATACATATATTCGTTATTTAATTGGATTATTTGAGACAAGCGGACAAAGCGTTTTAACACTGAACTTTGCTTCTTCGATCTTTACACGAGACTAGTTGGCCTGTATAGCAAAGAATTTTACTTGTCATCTACGACAATAAAGTGACTTAGAATTTTTCCTATCTATTTATAAGAACAAACATAGCACAAAACAACGTTTAAGTTCTCCACGTATAAATTCGTGTCCGTACTTCACAGGCATACATTTTTTAAAGGTTATCTCCACTTGGATCACTTGCAAGATACTGTGGGAAACTGAAATCGTGAAACCTTTCCAAGACAGAAAAGTTTCCCGCCAGATAGCTCTTAATAGATCGTTGCAAGGTAACCATTTGTTGCTCGACATTTTTCACTTTCTGTTTATTTAAGCCTCGCCCGATTTTCTTCAGTTTTGCCTTGATTTGCTTTGTAAATTAATGCAACCGCTACAGAGAAACAATATTATCTATTCCAGGGCGTCAGTCTTTGAGCTGAGACCGTTTGGATGTCTCTCCGAGAAAAAGCAATAGAAATTCACTGGAGTAAGTGAAAGAGCAGGTCAATAAGCCATAAAGGGCAGCTTAAGATTGTTTTCAAGACGAGTTCGTGGTCGCCAAACATCTATACTTTATGGAAAGGATGGTCTTGGAGGCTATTAAAAGTGTTTTCCCAAATGCTTTTTGCGAAGTTTTACTTGTTGCAGAGGTTGGATACTTTAAAAAAAAGCTTTCTCATGAAAAAGGGGCACGAACTTTTGCGGAAGACATCCGAAAAAGGGGCTAGGTAACCCGTCTTTGTTTGGGGGTATTTTGGCATTTCCCTTTGCAAAAATTTCATAGAGATTGATTTCACTTGATTGTATTACTGATCATAAGTTCAGGTATCGTATCTATAGCTATCATATCAATCAGTATTTCTAATTCTATGTAGTAAGCCTACGCATGATCATGAATTACACGAATATAAAAAATTTACCATAATCATACCAAATTTTGTTTAGATGCTGGCTATTAATAAACACACCAAAATAAACTGCATATAGAAGTAGTACCACAAGCAACATCTTCTATGAAGACTTGAAACACTCGCAGCTGTCGTTCATTTTACAAATCCGACTTATTCTATACACTCTGAACACCTTTTCTATCCCCAGCCCCTTTAAAACAAGCGAATACCAAAACCAAACCATCTTCAAGTTGTTTGTACTCTTGACAAAACTCTAGACACGATTCTCTACGAGGGCAGCTGGAAACTAGCAAACTAGGATTCTGTCCACAGGCTACTAAATGGATAACTCTACTGTTTGCTGGTTATCAGTCGTCTTCCTCGGGCCTATATTTAGCTTGTCGTATTTGACTCAATTTGTTCCTCGCTGCCGCTAGCTCTTTCTCAATGCGCAGAATCTTCTCTTGAGCCTCCAGCTCCTGTGCAATTCCACCAACAAACCGCTGGTTGATAATCACGGTGGTCTCTTGCTCTTCAAAGATGGCGGCGTTCTTTGCTGCGGTAACTAAGTTGTCCGCGGCTCTTTTGACAGCATTACCAGCCGTCTGCGGAGAAAAAGCACCGGTTGACAACAAGAACAACGAAAAGCCTAGTATTGCAAACAGTTTGCGTGACTGAAAACACGATTTACTTTGTTTCCCAATGAGGCACCGAAGATCACAATCAAAACTCAAAATAAATTGTTGTCATCAAGTCTCGTTTGCAATTATCTGCTGCGCTACTTCAAGGAAAGCCGATAGTATAAGATCGATTTCTCCGGGTGCCAAAGGTTTTCTCGAGCGCTCGAACACGCGAGAAAAACGAAAGAACGCGAAAAAACCTCTGGTCCCCGGGATAGTGATCGATCTGCAACGATTTTGTAACACAAGCCACACCGTCTTCGATTTTCGCGCCCTTTTCACGACGTGATGAAA
The DNA here is from genome assembly GCA_964030785.1 of Siderastrea siderea. Lineage (NCBI taxonomy): Eukaryota > Metazoa > Cnidaria > Anthozoa > Scleractinia > Rhizangiidae > Siderastrea > Siderastrea siderea. The sequence continues at coordinate 21,397,888 of OZ034968.1, read as the reverse complement.
CCATTTTGCGTATAAGAATTACACATATGAAATACAGGGTAGCAGAAAAGAAAGCAAACTTTGATGCCACCAGCTGTTGCGAAGTTCTCACGTGGAAATTGCAACCAGCCTAAAACCTTTCCCAACTTCCACGAAGGTAAAACAAAGCGGGGCGTATGGCACACACATAAACAAAATAACAGGATATTCGTAGAGCCTTTCTTTCCTTTCCTTCCGTACTATTTAAATTGGTGGTTGAGACTGTGTTTATGGACCTTACTAAGGCACGTACTTCGAAGGACAGGCACAGAGTGCATGTCTGTGTTATGAAAGGTATGTTTATAGCTTGACGCGTATGAAGCTGTCCAGCTGGATTCTAGGTAGTCCACTCGACTAAAGCAACTCAAATTGAACCGAAGGGAAGGGATATCTACTGCCAAAGTCAAAGCACTGAAAAGGCCTTGCTTAAGGTTTGAAACTTGCTACTTCTTCTTGACTAACTTCTCCTTTTCGATGCTGTTGATCAGTGCATCTGATTTTGCTTCGTAGACTCTCAACTTATTGTAAGAGTAAATCCCGGCTCATTTGCATACCTGTAACCTCCTTTGTGTTTCACTGTTTGAATCAGCCTTCACTCTACAGGCCAACAACAGCTGGGCAGTAGAGTTAGACACCTGTTTAGCGCCTGCGATCAGCCTCTCTTCACTAGCGTTACCCTGGACAGCGGCATTGGCTGCATCACACAATGTGGTGGTGGCTGCTGCTACCATACGCGCCTGCAATACAACACACGTGACCAGTCAGTTCGGTATCCACAGTGCGGGGAAAAATTGCCCAATCCATAGTAGTAAATATATTTTCCCGAAACTAAAGGTTTCCAAAGGTAGTCCCTGAAGTTCTTTACAGATCTCTTTCAAGACGTGCATTGGCTGTTAACAGATTTCAGACAGGAACCGAGGTTTCCAAAGTAGAAAACCCTAGAAAGTTTCAAAAGAAATGCCCTTTTAGCAGACTAGAAAAAAGGCCAAGAGATTTGAAACAACAGAACCTCTTATGGAACTTTCAACTACACGCATATTTGTAATCACAACTCGGTAGATGATGAATGAGCAATGAATGTATCTTTTTTTCTTTTGCACTATCACTTGCTTGCACGAAACCTTCAGCCCCTTTTCATTTCTTCCACAGACACATACGGTCAAACTGAAGTTCACTCGTGGCCCTGAACCGAAAGTAGCAGCAATGTTGCACTGGGGGAAGTTTCTCTATCTCGGTAAGGTAAAAAATAAAACAAGGATTAACAGCTCCACTGTGCAATATATAAACCAAATACAAACCACAATTCCTTGCAGGGCTCGAGACTAACTTTTCGGCTTAGTAGCCAAGTGGCTAGTGAGAGGTTTGATTTCACTAGCCTAAGTAAATTTTCACTAGCCAGACTTTTTTGCATAATCTCATACTGTGTTCAATACGTCTAACTTTCAGCCGAGTTAAGTACTGTAAATATGCCTCTATGTAATCTCAAGAGTGAAGAACTTGAATGTTGACTATTCTTTCCAACGGTTAAAGATCCTCACACGCAGAATACAAAGTACTATGTGCCTTCGGGCAAATTCCTAGGCGCGATGTAGTTCACGCCTCTGTTTTCCGTTCCGATCAGATCAGGACGAATAACTAGAAGAGTTCACCTTATGTGAGCATGTCAGCGTACGGAGAAACGTTGGGAAGACAAGACTAACATTATACGAACGTTGTAAGGTACGGAGAAACGTCAAAAAGACAAGACTGATACAGCACTTAACTCACGTGCAGAAAAACGTCTACAAGAGAAGACTAGTAAATTATAAGCGCGTATTTAAGTGTGGAGAAACATTGAGCAGAAAAAACTAATAAGCTTCGAACTTACTAAGGTACGGAGAAACGTTGAGAAGTCACTGAAATTAAACACGTTGGTTCCAAATGCACTACGGTGGGGAGAAACGCTGCCAACGTACCAAGATACAGAGGCTAATAAAATACGCCACTACTAACTTACGGAGAAACGTTATTAGACAAACTAATTCCGTAAGAACGTTTGTGACGTACGGAAGAACGCCGAACTGACAAACAACTATTACAGTGGGACAATAAATTACAGAGAAACGTCAATGAGACAATTAAAATCGCACTAACGTACGGATAAACGTTGAGAAGACAAGACTAGTACCGTATGAACATACTAACGTACAGAGAAACGCTAAGCAGTGTCGACTTCTCGTACGAATGTACTCACACACTAAAAACCTTAGGGAGAGCAGAACAATGTCGTGCGAACGTGCTAACGTACAAAGAAACGTTGAGAAGGCTAGACTAAAAAATCGACCAACCCACTCACGTACGGAGAAATGTTGTGAAGACGTTACGTAGAAAGAAACGCTGGAAGAGAAACTACTGTACGAACGTAGCAATTAATGGAAAAAGACGATAGCAAAAGACTAAACAATTGTGTGAACCTACCAACGTGTAGGCAAATATCATATGAACGCACTAATGGACCTTTCAAGGAAACGTACGGTGAAACGTTCTGAAGACGGCTAATTTCGTTCGAACGTAGAAATGACGGAGAAAACGTTGCCATCCGAGAAAAGAATAAGTAGGGAAAACATTGAGAGGACAAAACAAGTATCATACGAACATTATGATATCCTTCTACGGAATAAGTTTTAATAGTTTCTGCTCACTCAATTTGCTTTTGGGATCCGATCATCAGAAGCAATATTTAGTTTGGTTTCCATCCTATCCTTTAGTGCTTTGAAATTTTCACTAGCCAAAATGGCTAGTGAAAGCGCGAAACTTACTAGCCAAAACGGAATTTCTACTAGTCTGTGACTAGTTGGCTACCGTTAGTCTCGAGCCCTGAGCCTTGACTCGCTCTGACGAAATGCTAATGTTCGAAACATCGGCTTTTGAATTCTAATTATCTAGATCTTCTCAATCCAAATTTTTGTTTCACTTCCTCAGCCACGCAGCAACACAGTATCTTTAGAAAGTAACCCTTCAAAGATTGGCAGCTGCCACTTACCGCAGAAACAAGTCCTTGAGACCACTGGCCATCCTCATTAGGATCAGTGGACGCCGAACACACCTGAAAAAGGACAGCGGTTAACAACAATCAACTATGACTAAATAATATAAAAGAATACATTAGACCAATATTGGGAAAACCAAATTGATATGCTATCTTCCAGAGTGCTCGCACCACTTTCACCAATCAAGGTCCGATTATTCAAACAGGTCTAAGATGGACCTGGTTTAGGAGCTATTAAAACAGATGCTAACCTACTCACAAACAAGTCAGTTTAATTGTTTTTGTTTGTGCTTGCTCTCTCTAAACAGCTGTTAACAGCAGAAGACGCGTAACACATCCGAGTTGTCCAGTTTAATCGCAGGTTGTCTAAACGACCTCTAAATAATCTCCAGATTTTTCCTTCATAAAACAGTCGTGCTCTAAGCACCAACGAGTTTAAAACGACTCACCCTTCCAGTTGCCACCAGCTCTCTCTGAGCGGCTGATGCAGATTTCACCAGTGCAACAGTTGCTGCTGTAATCGCTTTGGCGGCCTCCAATATTTGTTCTTCGAAGTTCAGCGACTCGTCCGCTTCCTTAAACAGTGAAAAATAACAGGAGATACAGTGTTCAGTAAAACTGGTCTCGTGTAACGTCCTAATATTTCTTTGTTTTCTTCACTGCATCACACGAAAAACGATTTTTAAACATTTTGCTTGGATCGAGCGATTTTTTTTACCTTGCCTGAAATGCAGACAAACACGATATTGGACGAAAATGCTTGATCGCTTAGCCGAGGCTTAAGAAGCGGTCACACCTTTCCGCGTTGCGCGGTAACTTAGGGTAGGCCGACAGCACGTCAAAAAGCGCTTCGAACCAGTTCAATTTTTACCTTTGGTCTTGGTTTTGGTTTCAGCTCAGCTAGTTTTCTTGCAGCGGCTTCAATTGCAGCAGCAGCGCCAAGAAGTTCATTTTCAGCAATGACATTGGGATCTTCAGGGTTGACCCAATTTGAACCTGAAAATAAAAACAGAACAGTAGAAACGGCTTTATGGCGCGACTGATGTTACTCACACTCTAGCAAATCCAAGGAAAAAGGAGTCTCAGAGGAATACGGTTGGTTATAAGATTGGGAAGGCTAAGACACCGCACAAGCTCAATTTCACTTTCTGGTACATTTAGAAAGTACCTTGTAAAAGATTACAATTCAGTGAATCTGGTGGCGAGAAAACATGGTCTTGTTTGTAGTCCCTTCTACCGTTCCACAAAACATGAATTGCCTTTGCAGAATCAAATGAATAGGTGATATTCGCAATAGCGCCTTTTTACCACAAGAAATTTGAAAAGAAAAACGAAGCGAATTCTCTCAGTTGAAGTGAAATAATGCCACCGTTGACACCATCTATTCCTATGTAATTTTTAGACCTACGTGTATTGCCATGTTCATAGATTTTTTACCTTTAAGTGCCTCTGCAGAGTGTACCAGTTTCGCCACTTGATCAGCCACAATCTTAGACTGAGGTGTTAATTTCAGCTTCTTTTCCTGGCTGGGTTTCTGTACGATCTGTTAGACAAAAAGATTTCGGGGTTAAAAACTTTGGATCTGAATTCTGATTATGTCATTTGATCAGAAGGTCGCTTCACAATCAAAGTTAAGTCTGCAAACTCCAACAGGAAATACTTCAACGTTGCAGTGAAAGCTGATTTTGTCCCTCTTCAGTGCTCAAAAGCTTAAAAGTTCAAATCACAAAGTTTTGAAAATGAACGTTAAAAATTGCTTTATTTTTTGGTTGGGGGGGGGGGGGAATTTGTAAGAGAGGAAAACGCATTAACTAATTTTGTTTTTTACAGGTAAATTACCAACACGTAAGAAGTCACTGGAAATGGTGATATGAGGCAGAATACGCTTCACCAAATATAAGACAAAAAGCCTTGTAGTTGTTGACATATTTCATTCCCTCGGACGAAGGGCTAACGCTCGAAACGTGAGCTTTTGAATTTCTTTACGGAGGCCCATATGCCTTAACAACTAAGTTGGTAAATGCAAAAATGGGAAATGGCACTTAAAATCACCACAAAAATAACAAAAATCGACTGTGTTCAATGGTACAATAGAAATAACGGTGTCGAGGCCTTATGTGCCAAATGACATACACAAGGCAAGTGAGAAGTGAGTGGAAATAACAAACAAACAAAAAGCATATAAAACACTTACATTATGGACAAGATCGAGCATCTCTCCAAACGAAGCACCGCATTCCATTCCACTCCTTAAGGCCTGGGCTTTAGCCTCAGGATATTCGGCCTTTTGGGCGGCAGCCTATCGAGACAATAATGATACCTGTCGGTCTAAGTAACGCATTCCAAAATCGTGAGCTCTAGATTAAAACCACTGAGAAGTAAAGCAGACCCTCGCTATGTCGGAAATGCCAGGGTAAAAAATTCTTCGAGAAAGCGGGAGTTCCAGATAACCAATAGTAAATAAGCAACACTGACCAGGTGAAACGAGTTTATGTTCGAGATAGAGAGCGATAGAGAGAGAGCGTGGATCCAAGACAAGCAGGGTACGAGTCAGAGGGGGTCTACAGTGAGATCGTGTTCGTTCGTTTCAGTCTTCTCAATTCATGAAGGTTACAATGTTGGACTAAAACGTAAAATGGGTGAATTAAACCTTCGCAAAGGCCCGATAAAGCTCCAGGTACGGCGTTTGTACGAGAAAACGTTGCTAAGACGCCGTTTGTTTACTTTGCGAGGGTTATGAGTTTTTTATGCTGGTAACACTAACTCACTACCTAGTTTGCTGTGCCCCTTTATAGGTCCACTTAAGAGTTTCCTCTTTTCTAGTTCACACAAGACTACAGTTACACATAACTGAACACTCACTGGAAGGGACTGGGTTTTTATTTTGAGACCCCTGAACGTATCTCCAAATTTGGCCGGACTCAAATACTCTTCAATCTCTCCCGTATCCTTTCTGAGCAACAGTTTAAGTTTTGAATTGCAACTTACCTTGCAGATAATCAGCATCTCTGTTACAGCTTTGCGACCCATGTTAGCTGCTGTAATGATGTCATCTTGCTGACAAGAGTTCCCAGCAGCCACCGCTTTAGCTGTTGCCAAGGTGACATCTTTAGTGCTCCTTATAAGGTCTTCAGGGGTAGCGTCACGAACGGGTAGAGAAGGATTTTGAATGACCTAACCGAGCAAGACAGAATTTTCCTTCAATCAAAAGCATACGAAAAATTTCAGATACATGAGTTAACACCCGCATACAAAAACCTATGATTTCGGGGTTCAGGCTGATCAAGTTCTCATTTACCGGGTGCTTAGTGAGAAATCAGCCTGAAAATGTTCTTAAAATGTTCTTAAAATTTGTTTCAGAAATACTATACATTATAAACTACTAAGGGTTTAATTAACATACTGTTATAGTCCCACAGTCCCATCCTTTCTGTCAGGTACTGTATGGCTCTTAGAGTTTGTATCCAGCACACCATAGTACTTTAATATGAGTTACTGTATTGTTTCCTTATTCTGGCATCCTCTTTCTTTTTATATAAGAACATGTTTTATTTATCAGGCTAAATTGCTCCTTGTATATATGGTGCTTTATTGGCCAACTTTCAGCCTGATGTCCTTTATCCACTTGTTCTTATATGCAGGTGTTTACTGTATTCAAAGGAGGAGATTAAATCCATGTCAAGTTGCCCAAAGCAAGCGCTACCAGTTAATAGGTGATCACACCCAACTTAACCCACCAATAAGTTTCACAGCGGTCAAACTCAAATATCTCCGTCACTTTCGGTGTATCAGAGCCTTGACGTTTGATCAGTTCAAACGTCTACAAGCGTGAAGTTCGTATTAAACCGGCGACGCATTAAATGTTCCGATAAACCGAATTGATTCCGCGCCGATAAAACTTGTGCTTCATCTTGAACGCACACTTAACGAAATAAGCTTAAGTTTTCAAAGACGGCGATAAGTATTGCGATTTAAGTGAAGCTTTCCACATTTGTCTGTATTTTTCCTTGCAACACCACGGCCGGAACTACTCAAGCGCCGTGCGTTTGACCGCTGTGAACCCATAAATGAATGTCTCAGCTCTAACAGGGCCAGACCACAACACCGGGTTAACGTCCCCTACACCTCCCGGGGACAAACACCCTTGGTCTCGAACAGTGATATGGCATCTCTAACGCCCCCGTATACTAACTTTGTAAACACAATTTTGTGCTCACTCCAAAGAGGACAGCACTTAACAAGAGTCAAATCAAATCACTTTGGCCTCACAATCCAACTTACAAGAACAGCCTGTTTGACAGCATCTATAGTGGACTCCAGGGCGCGGGTTCCTCGAAGCGCTTTATCTTCAACGCTTTTCACAGTCTTGAGCAGTGAAGATACGTTCGCTACCATAGTCTGAAACACAAGCGAACCACAGTCATCGCTAAATCACTAAAATAATTAACGATTAATATCGCGACTATCACACATTTTCATTTGCTTACGTGAACACACTTTTCATGTAAGTACGTCTTTTCCTTTTCTACACAAACCGCGGCAACGCTTTCTTACTATTTACCTTTCACTCCCAAGAGACTCACGACGTTTCGCTGAATATGGTTTTGAGTTTCGAGTGTGTGGATTACAACATAAAAAGAGTCAACCATCAAATGAAAGCTACTACGGTGCTGTGTATTATGCTGTTAAAGGCGGTTGTAACGTTTAGGTCTGTGGATGAGAACCTAAGTGTAAACCATTCATATGAATGAATATTTTGCAACATAGAATTTAAGATTTTAACAGGAAAATCAGCGATACAAAAAGCGGACAACGTTTCTATGTCTTCACGACATCACTGTCAAGAAGTCATGACCACATCGAAACGTCGTTCGCTTTTTATTTCGCTGATTTTCCTGTTAAAATTTATAAAAAAAAAAAAAGATATTAATAAAAATTTAAGATTACGATTATTTTTCCTCCAAGACCGCGCTTGGTCACTCTTAGAGTGAAAGGGATACAGATCAGACACCTTTAGAGAAGACAGTTAACTGAACCTTGCTCTCTCAACTTCCTCCTACGGCAACGCACAAAAAAAGAAATTCAAACGTGTAATTCCTCTGCTCCTTTAAGCCGATAAACAGTACCTTTCCGGTTGTCTTAAGCACCTCTGTTGCTGGGTCGCTGTTTGGTTTGCCGGATGCATTCTTGGTCGCGTTTATCAGAGCTCCCAGGGCGGACGCCACGTCTTTAGCTGCATTCAGCAACATTTGCTGTGCAAAAAAAGAATGAAAGCTATGGAGAAGGCTACAAGACTTTTATAATCTTAGAAAGGGGACTGGTCATCTCACCTTCCGCTAACAATCAAGCACTCAACAGTAAACCACAAAGAAACTCGCACCTTTTAGGAACGTGAAAAAAAAGGCTAATATTTGGATGCAACGAACAGGCCTTGTAGCTTCCGAAGCTTTTTAAGGAAAACGACCTAGCTTTTTCAGGTGGGTGACGACCTCGGATATAAATTCCCCCTTTTAGCAAACAAAGTTGACGGGTTTCGATGGCCCAACACACTTTAGATATAACAAAATATGAAGAGTCAATCCTACATTTTTAGTCTACACTTTAGGTGGCCCCCGTGGCAGGCGCAATAAGGAAGGGATGAAGAATGGAAAAAAAACGTTTAAAAAGGGGAAGAAAAACAGTTTGAATTGGGATTTGTACCTGCGCATCACTGTCATCCGACCCTAGAGCAATGGCTCCCAGCTTGACATTGTCCGCTAAATTAGACACTGAGCCTATAGCAGACTGTGCAGCCGAGGCCAGCACATCTTGGGATGCCTGTGCTGCTGCCACAAGATTTTTGGTGTCTTCTACAAGAGTCTTGGCGGTCCTAAGGATGGCCTCCCTGCAAGTGTCACATAGCAGAAAAAAGGTCAGAAAATATTGAATATTCGTAAGACAGACGAAGGCTTAAAAGAACAGTGCCCAAGCTGATGACTGTATTTTGTCAAACATGGCCACGAACTTGCTTTATTAGCTTAAAAAAGAAAGAACAAAAATTAACGATTGGGATGAACGCAAGGAAATAAAGTAGCGACAAGACGGTTAAAAGACTCCACCTTCTTCAGAATAATTAACTGTAATCCACATTCATCATCTACTGCCAAAATACTTATTGTTTTGGCCTATATAATCTTCCTAAGCATTTTGCTATCTAAGAAGGAAATAACAAAATCGAAATTTGGATACTTATGCGTGACAGACATTTTCCCTTTGACTGATCTTTAACTGCCTCAAGAAGTTTCGCATTGCCACAGAGTATGTTTCTTTTTATCCATTAAAGGGTATTTATGGCCTACTGTACTTTTTATCTTGTAGCAGCTACTGTCACAGACCTGTGATCTCCGAATGTGTCTCCTTCAGTCTCTGGGTGCAGTGTACCAGTAGCAGCAAACATCACTGTAGTGTCCAGGTCACTCACTATTCCCTGTACCGCGCTAGATGCGTTGATGCAGGCCTGGGTACCACGCGAGCCTTGTTGGAGGGCTGCCAAGAGATGAGAAACCTAAGAGGCAAACAAGAAATACATTAAACAAGCTGTACATTAAATTTATTTTACCAACGTATAAAAACGGGACTGAAAAACGTATCACACGAAGAAAGAGCACTACACTGAGAGCGACCAAACACTGCTCAAAATCCATGCTACCATTTTGAATAGGTCTCCCCAATTTTCACGCAGTCTTCTTATTTTCTCGTAACCTGAACGCTCGCCAAGATAATTATCGAATGAAAAATCTCCAGTCTCGGCGAATCTACCGATTTGGGTGTGTTGTTTCTGGTAACGATTTTAACTTCTTGATCATCCAAAATCGATTCAAATCTCCTTGTGAGTTTCAAAGGGCCACGCGATGAGTTACATATACGTACAGACTGGAATACACTTTCTTAGAGACGTGGAAGAAAACAAGAAAACATTAACTGAGAACATGCATCTTCATACCATCATGCGATTTACAGTCGGAATTTTTATTCCACTTTGAGCTTACGATATTTGATGAGACTGCAGTTAAAACCGTATGTGCTTGCTAAAGGTAATAAAACGTCACCTTTTCAGCCACATGTCTGCAGTTTTCGGCAAGTTCCCTCTTAGAGAAAGGATCTTTAGGACTGCTCTGTACTGCTCCTCCACTCTGTATTAAGCTAATGCACGCCTCTCCCAGCCCTTGAACACCTGTCCGAATACGATGCGCGATCTGACAAAACAAACCAAAAGTCACCACAAATATCCACTTTAAATCCCTTAATGGCTGTTTAGGATAAGAACTTGTGTGCCTCCATACGAAAACACGGTAAATTGTCAATTTGATTCCACTAAGCCCACACGTGACCATTTTGTCGCTGAGGTTAGTCATTCAAATTGTAAGGATTCATTTTGTTCTCATAGGTCCTTTTAGGTCCCACTCCAAGATGGAGCAGAATTTCCACACGATCGCCCAAAACAAATATCTACTAAATGTTACAGAAGACGGTAAACCTCAACTCTTCAACTGAAGAGAAATACCACAAACGAATTAATTTAATCCAAGGAAAGCAGTGCTAAATATAGCTCTGTTCTCACCGCGGGTGAGTCATCCAAGGGTTTCCTAGCTTAAAGAGGTTCTTTTGTCCCCCAAGTTGTACCCATTTGAAACACTAGCCTTGTGCGGAGACGTCCATTGGGCTTTTAACGCAAGGGGAAGGAATATGTTACAAGCCCAATGAAGGACGTCTCCACACGAGGCTACACACCCAGGTTAACGTCGTTCATAGGCAGGCAGCATCTAGGCAGCATCTCTTCACTTCGATATTTTAGACGGCAGAGTTAAGAAGCATATAAATGTTCAACAGGGAAATAACATCTTTAAAGCCGTTTAGAGAACGGTTTTGACTGGACAACATTACCCATGATGTGATACTGTATCGCATGATACCCTATCATGGCTTTATCACGCTGACATACAAGTACACCCTGTGGACATGAAAACGGAGAGAACTTCAAGCACATACCTCAGGGTTACCGACTGTTTTGACGGCTCCCTTCGTGTCTTTTGCAATATCATTGTAAATCTTACTGATGTCCTTTCCCAACGGACCAAGCTTGGTTGGATCTGTGGTTGACTTCCCAACCTGAAACATAATAAACGTAAAGGTAACATTAACACAAGAGCATGGTACCTCACTTTGCTCTATGTTCTTTTAACATGATCCATCTTCTGCCGAGAGGCTTGTTGGTTGCATCTAGCATCTTCACTGGTTTGTCTAGTATTTATGAAACAGACGGAGGGAAAGGTCGTGTAGATGGATAGATACATAGTTTAACTAATACAAAATAATTACATGACAGCCAAAAGGCTGCATTGCACAACTAATACAAGATAAAACAATAAGGAGGTCATGGGTTCGATTCCCGTCGGGAACTCAGATTTTTAATTTGTCCCAAGCTCGTGACAAACTGAATATTCCATCTTTCTACATTATAAATGTTCGCATTAAAATGTATCGAAAAATCTAAATACTAAATGTCTATATAACATATGATATAACTGTATCTTTGTTTTATTAAAAATTTGTAATAGCAGGTAAAAAATGATCTCTTAGAACGACTGGTTTTGCACTTCGGTGCATTAAAAGTACGTGGCCGCCAAAGGTAATACTTGGGTTGGTGTAATTTGCCTTACAGAAGGGCACAACGAAACGAAAGAGATGAGATTTTAAGAAACTGATTTTCAGACTGAAAGCTCAACAACTGTCTTCTGCACCTCCACGAAACAAAATTACACTGGGCTATCAACGATCTGTCTACGAGACCGAGTATTTGCACTCCCCCATAAAGCAATAGCCACATTTTTATGCAATATTAAACTCACTTGAATCTATACTCTTCTAGTAATGGCCTTCTCAGAGAAACAAGCAAGTGTAGTGTCTTAACAGACATAAATGCAGAGTAAAATAAACTGACATTAAATATAAAGCGGCTTTTGGCGAGCTACGGCCAATGAAGCAAGGAGAATTGTCATATCTTTTTACTATCGCAAATCTGCTGTCAGCGTAAAACACAGACAATTTGCACTTAGTTTATGTTACCATGTCGTGTGCTTTTCTGGTCAGTTCCTTCATGGCCCGAGTCATTCTCTCTTGGTAATTCACGAACGGTTCATCGATCAGATCAGCAGTGTCCACTCGGTCATCACTCAGGGGCCCATCAATCTGGAGGTAAACAAAACGAAAAGGAATCCATGAGATTGTAGCCTGAGAAAACAGCCGACGTTCCGCGAGGTCGCCACTTGAGTCCTCGCAAAACGACGTCTGAGTAACAAGCGCAAAAATTCCATACCGATGACGTTCACTACCCAGATCTTGGTAGTGCTTCTGATTGGTTGAAAGACAATTCCCTCGCGGCACAGCCAATCAGAAGCACTACCAAGATCTGGGTAGTGCACGTCATCAGTATGGAATTTCCGCGCTCGTTACTCAGACGTCATTTTGCGAGGGCTCAAGTGGCGACCTCGCGAAACGTCGGCTTTCTCAGGCTAATGAGATTGAAGCTAGCGGAGGAAAATAGGAAAACAATCACACTTGTGAAAAGGAATTTTCAAAAACTGTTTAGAATTGCTTAGTTAATATTTTCTCGGTAATTCTTTCAGCTTTCAAACACTAATAGGAAATTCAAGCTTACTAAGTGTGAGTTGCCTTTTTTCATGACAATATTATGGAACAATGGTTAAAAAGAGTCGAACACAAGTCGAAGCACTGTCACACACTCATTCAGCCTTGTACCATGGCAAAGAAATCCTCAAGAACATCTCTGCTAAGCTGGTTTGCTAAAAGTCACTTCTTCCTCCCTATCCCACCCCGCCTAGTGCCAATTTCTTCAACTCGCCTTTCACTGCCTGTCTCAAAGGCCAAATGCCAAAAAAAAAAGAAAAAAAAAACGATACAAGAAGTTGATGTACATCCACTGGTAGTCGATGAACAAGCATGTGATTACTCTTAGCCTAACTGCTGATATCATTAATTTAGGGAACTTAAGCACAGACGTTTTTGAGCCACGGACGGAAATCGGCAGTTGAATTCTTCCTTTGTCGGCTCCGTCTAGCTCCTCACCAAAGGCTGGAAATCTCTTGTTTTGGTATCTGGAGCCATTATAGAAGTGCTAGCATCAGAATAGGTCAAAAGGAAAACGTTAAACTTCCGGTTGCCATCCGTGGCTCAAGAAGGTCTGTGCTTAAGTTCCCTAACTGTTTGGTTACTACGGACGTCAACCGGAAGTTGAATGTTCTTTCTGTTGGCTTGTTTTGTTCCCCACCAAAGGCTGGAGACTCCTGTTTTGGTTTCTCAAAAGGGAAACAATCATCTTCCGCTTGGCTCAAGAACGTCTCTGCGTAAGTCTCTACTGTTCTTACTCTCACCTCTGCCAATGCCTTTCCTATGCTGTCAATCAAACCAGACACCACGCCCGACTCACTGGCTGCTTCCTCTAAAGTATGTCCAAGATCCTTCACAGCTTCTTTCATTCCCTGAGCCGCTTCGTCAATATCTGGATGAGCATCAACACTCTGCAAGATTCATCAGTCACGGTATAAAAATAAAATAAATCACTTTATTTAGATGTCAACGGTATTTAGCACAGAATGCTAATTAGGGACACATCTAAGATCGAATTGGAATTTGGATGCGTTGGTTTTTGAGGAGAGGGGAAAACCGGAGTACCCGGAGAAAAACCTCTCGGAGCAAGGATGAGAACCAACAACAAATTCAGCCCACGTGTGACACCGGGACCGAGATTCGAACCCGGGCCACATTAGTGGGAGGCGAGTGCTCTCACCACTGCGCAATCCCTGCTCCCCCGCGTTTCTAATTTATACCTTCAGTTGGTATAATTACCAACTATTCCACTGAATTGTTGACTTGAAAAATTAGCGTATTACTTCCGCTTGGAAGCGAGTGTTATATAAAACGGATTTGCTAAACTCTTGTCTAATTAGATCGTTAAAAACTGTGGCTGTTTATAAGTTATGAGGGGTAATAATTGATCGAGGTTGATGTCGAGACGTACCTTGGGGTTTCCACCGCCCTCTTTAGTGGCATACATCAGTTGAGCCGCTGATTCGGCTACAGTCTTTGCCTGATCTAACAAATCCACTTTACGCTGAACATCGGCCATGCGTGATGCTGCGCCTACAGCAAGGTCAGCCAGCGGACTGATGAAACTTGACATTTGTGCAACCTGTGATCACAACAAATAATTTCCTTTTCAGCGTGATCTCTTAAGCATTATGTAACTGACACAAGGCCAAGATGAACGCCTCCAATTTTAAATGAAGTATTTTTGCACACGGTTGGTACTGCCACGCACCAGTTTTTTACAGCTTTCCTTCAAATCCTCAAATGATAATAAAATTTTACATCCTTCTTTTTGTTACAGTATCTGCTGAATTATATCATGACCACAACAAACAGAAAGTATCGGTCCTCATCCAGTAAGTACAGTCAGTGCCCCAGGAAAGAAAATAAACAGTGTAAAAGAAAAAGAAGTGTAAAAAGCACTGCACAAGACGCTACATACCCTATGGCCAATATTTTCTGGTTCAGCCTTGGCTGCTGCAGCTAATGGGTCAATAACATCTGTCATCTGACTCAAGTTCTGCATCATCTGCTCCTGGAATCCCTGATCAAAAAACACGTTCACATGGATTAGTAAAACCCGACAACCCTCCAGACAATTCAATACCCTCCTCATGACGAAATTTGATCATGAGCGATTGTTAACAATTTTTGGTTTCAATTGCGGCAGCGACCACTGAACTTAATCGTCGATATCTGATATCACGGACATCATCAGCGACTTTGATCGCTTCTTGCAGCAATTAAAATCACTGGTGAAATTCCTTGTCACCGTAGCGACCACACAGTGATCAGTTATTCTTATGTTGCTTTTTATTTTTGTAAAGCCACTCATCGTTCTAAAGACCTGGTTAAAACCAATTCACTGTTATAAAGTTGTTGGTCAGTGCAATCTTTCCCTTATAGAAGAGTTCCTACATAAGCCAAGCGCCATCCATGAAATAGGTGAGTCATATATGAAGTCATTTTCCATGATTATGATGTCTACTCATATTTACCTACGTCGTCCGTACGACACCCTTTTCGATTTTGTTCTCATTTTTATAATTTTGTTTGTATTCATGTTTATATTTGCTGAAGGCCATACTATCAATATGGGTAAACAAAGCTGTTTGAAAAAGCGTTGTCGGGTGAAAAGTATCCCAATTCTTGGGAAACGGCAGAGGCAAACTTGTTACTCAGTTTTGTTTATTGATATTCAAGAAATATTTTATTCCAGAAAGTTTAAAAGTAGATTAAGGCATGATGCGTCATTACAGTACGTACGGGGTCTATAAGAATGGAATTCTACCGCTTCCCGGAAAACCCCTGGGGCCCGTTTCTCGAAAGTCCCGATAACTTTTCGGGCCCGGAAAGCTATTTTATGTGCGCGATGTTTGCACTTAAGACTCAAATTTTGTTGGTTTTGAAAGCTGATTAATAAAATTCTAAGTTGATAAAAGAAGTCAGGCTAATATGTGGGTTAAAAACTACGCCAACTTTCTATAGATTTTAATTTTAAAATATACCTTCGGGCCCGAAAAGTTACCGGGACTTTCGAGAAACGGACCCCTGGGTCGTATCGTTCATGGTTTACGCTATTTACCCGACAACGTTTTTTCAATCAGGTGAATATACGTGAGTTACTTTGAATGCTCATGTTTTTCTCTCTGACACTAGTTGGTTTCTTCAGGGGCTCTGTTGTTACCGTAGCCTATTTATCTCACCTGCAAAGAATTTTCAGGTCTTGGTTCCAGGGATTGGCTGATAGCAGCCAGCGATGCTTGATCCAGCTGGTTTATTGTATAGTTTATTTGTTCCAGTGCTTCATCGCATTCTCTTTGCCCTGGAGCATTGTCTCTGTAGACATCGAATACAATGACATTCTATTGTAAAATCCTTACATATTCTATATGGGGAGACCTGATTGGCTCTTTCTCAGTCAGAATATTCGGCATGAATCGATGCCACATAGGGCGTAATAACCATTCACAACATAAATCTAACAGAACCACGGCACGCTTTCTACGGTTAATAACACGAAAATAGAGGTCAGAATCATCCTTCATTTCCAGTCAGACCTGACTATTCCATTTGTTTACCAATCAAAATTCCCTGACGTTTTTTAGTAAATAATAAACAAGAACTGTTTCATCAAGCCTGGAACCATCTGCAACTTACTTGATGGCGGTAATGAGTCTCCTCATGGCGTCTGACACAGCTTTGGCCTGTTGCGCGAGCTGCTGCCAGCCAGACTGGTCTTTGGAATTAACAGCCAGTGCTTTGGCCACATTAAAATAGTTTGTGCTTGATGTGGCCATTGACTTGCCTGACATGATCAGGGGAACTTGAGCTGATCGAGCCTGCGATCGGAAAAAAATGTACGTCTAGTATGTTCATCCTCGTGAGATTGATCTTTGAAAGAGCTGTTGTCGCAATTGTTCATTTTGACTGATGTCACGACAACATCGCGTTGATCCTCAGTAATCTTAGCTAGCCTCGTCATAACCTTTTTTTTTCTCGTCCGATCGTCGAGCGCACGAGTCAACGAATACAAGGTTTTTAAGTGAGCGCGAGTTTAGGGTTTTCAATGCAACTTTCGCCCTTGTTCTCGCGCTCCAGGTTCTCGTGCGTTTGTGTTACGATCTAAAAAAAGACCTGGAAAAGACTACTTCTCAGCTATTTTGATTGGTCTCGTGACGTTAAAACAGCTGCAGTAAAGCTGAACAAGCTATTGAGATTTGCAGATTCTCAAACTCATTAACAATTCATAAAGAGAAAACAAAGGAAATCACTACAGTGACGGTGGTTTGGATACCGGATCTTAATTAGCATAAAGTTTTGCGAACTTCTGCCTTGAAATTTCTCCAAGAATTATGAATGGTTTGAGAAGCCATACCAAAAACTCGAAACAGTGTTTCATCAGGTATCCAAACACCTCGAAGTCGGTTAAAAAAACTCGGCTGCGCCTCGTTTTTTCAACCCACTTCTCGGTGTTTGGATATCCTGATGAAACACTTTCTCGTGTTTGATATATTACATCTCATCTTCCTCTATTTCAACAGAAAAATAATGGGTTTTTTTGCAAAAACAACGAGAGACAACAAACCAAACAAATACCAACATTTTTGCTAGAAGTCTAAATGGACTTTTTAGCTCTGCAAAATGTACATTTGAAGCAAGTTTCGCAGAGTTCCAAAACATGAGCGACAAAGACGCCAAATACAAGTGAGAAAGTTTTAAAGACTGAGGCAAGAAATATTCTGCTGCTCGCGTTTTATCAAGTTTGAGAATATTTTTACGCAAAAAGCATGGCCTCTGCCACTTGTGGCAAGGTTTACTGATAGAAGAAACTACTAAACTAAACCAACTTCAGAATCTCACTTGTTATCGATGACTACTACTGACCACTACGTTTATGTCAATTGTGCTTTTAATTTCTCTAAAGTTTGGTTTTCTCTTTCATTGTTTTGACCTTATGCACTTTTGAGAGAGGATGAGCTACAGGAAATAGCGCTATGGAAAAGTTGTTCATTATTATTATTATTATTATTATTATTATTATTATTATTATTATTATTATTAACTAAGACAGTTTCTTACCTCATCACTTATCTTTGCGGGCAATGGAGCAAATTCTGGTGACAGAGCGTATGCTGTAAGACTATCCACACTGTTAATCAGAGGTTTGGTTGTTGCTGCACATGCTTCACGGTTAGGCTCAGACATGTCACTAGCAAGAGTCTGAAACAAAAACAGACAATGTCCTGATAAACGCCTGGCGTAATGGCAATTTACTTTAACCAATTACAAACCAATCTTGTGATAGTCACCCAAGAAGAACACATGCAATCCACTTGCATAGCAGCCTTTTTGAGAATACAGTGACACCGTCAGTTACAACTTACTAGAGTCTCGCGCACGATTCAGTTTCGTGGAAAAACTGTTAAATACAAGACCTTAAAGCCAGCACCAAGGTTGATTAAGGTCGAATTCATGTACTACGAGACTGACTAGAATAATTGTTTCCTTACAAACTCCTGGATTACAAGATATGTTTGAGGTTATCAAAACAAACATTTCTTTTAAAACACTGTAAATGGTTTGAACCCAGGAGTCATATCATAAGTCGGTAAATTACGATTGTCCGGGCGAGTGTAGTGCTGTGAACGACTGTTTGTGGTGACATTGACTGACGTTTCGGTCACCATCAGAGTAAAGTGAATTGTGAATCGTCAGTACATCTTATAAAGTAGGCATGCTCTCGACATCGTTTTTTCCGACTTCTATATTTGCAGGATATAAGCTTATAGCCTATCAATGACGAACGAATCAGAGAATAAGTTTACCCGCCTGAAACCTTAGCAGTTTAACAGGCGCTACTGACCGATCTCCTAAGCTAACCTACTGCTCTTGACAACAGACAAATGATAAAATGGAAGTTACCTTGATGTTCTTGACCAAATTAGCTGTGTTATTAGCCACATCTTTGGCTGCTTGTACAAACTGTCTCTTGGCTGCAGGGTTGTTGGTTTTTGCAGATGCCGCTTTACAGGCATTGCAAAGAGCTGAGGTATGTTTGGCCACAGACGTAGCTGCTCCCAGGACCTGTTAATACAATAAAAATAATGCTCAGTTTAGGAGTCAAAACTGCTCCTGTGTGAGCAGGCTCGTTTGTGAGCAGCAATAGAGTGCAAGAAAACATTGCCCGCTTCTCTTCTGCAAAACTCACATGGCTGGCTGGCTGGCTGGCTGGCTGGCTGGCTCACTCATTCACTCTTCAAGTTTTCCCGCCCCCTATCCTTCGCTAGGTGACCCAAATTTACATCTTTACCCCCAAAGAAAACCAAAGCACCAACATTTCACAAACTGTTCAAAAATTTTTCTTTTCTTTTCTTTTTTTCATTTAGTATGTGTAAATTTGTAAAACGAACATAAGTGAAACTTTCATTCCAAAGCAGTGCAAAATTTTGAGAATAACTCAGAGGGGCAAGAAAATGGTTCAAGTGGGTTTAAGAAAATAGAGGGTGAGCGACAACATTGAATACTGTCAGAAAAATGATCAACAACGATTTTTCACAAGTTTTCTCTTCAGGTTCAACTCTGACTTTTCTTTAATTGTAGAAAAACATATTAGCTTACAAAACATTGTCAGTGGGAGAAATAAATCCTTGGTTGACTTCCAATCAATCCTGGGTTATCACTAATCAACAATTGAGCAACCGGACCCTGAATTACTTTTACATAATGATGTTGTTCTTAAGTTCAAAATTTTGGATTTATCAACTGAGTTGATAAGGTAAACTGGCCAACGTAAAGAGATTGAAAGCTCTCAAAAAGCTTAAACTCTCTACGGTGGCCAATTTACCTTATCAACTCAGTTGATAAATCCAAAATTTTGTGTTTCAAGCCCCCACCGACGCAGCACCATAGTTTGTTTAGAAACTAACCCCCTTATTTGTTCTAAACTTCACCTGTTGCTGGGTGGCTTCTGGGTTAAGCAGACTCTGACATGCATCCAGGATTTCTTGTTTAGAGTTGATAAACTGTGCCTGATCTATGAGTCCTGGTCTCCCTGCGACACTTGATGGATCAGCAACTGCCACAAGATATGCTGCCTGGAAACACATTTAACATGCTTAATATTTTAAGAGTAACAAAATGACTTTAAAAAATAAAAACCATAAATTACTAAAAGGGATCATATTCAAATAAAGTCTCAATGCGACAGTTCACATCCCCAAAATCCAAATTCGATACTACACCCTAAAAAAGAAAAAAAAAACGAGTTGATACAAAAACAAATTTAACCCTAAGCTCGCCAAAAATGATCACAAACCAACATGCATGTTCATCAACAGCCAACTTCCTTAAAACGGTCATGACATGTCTCCCAATCCATTCACTGTAATACCCTCACTGAAAACTCTCCCTGTTGTTTACAGCGGAAAATAAATGCTGTCCTCAGTGGCCATAGCAAAGAGGTCATAGTTCCATCATCCAAACTTTAACATCAAGTAGAAAGGCCACCACAATGAACTACCATCTTACCTTATTACGTGAAATTCTCGCGACATTTTATTTCGCGATTTACTAAGGTGTTGCGAACATAAAATGACGCGAAAATTAAGTGACTGTCATTACATCCGACGTAATGAGTATATGAAAGACATATATATGAATGGCGGTATTAACATGAAATGAGTGGAATGATCTTCGCAGTTCGTAGCAATTTAAGCAATTGCTTTTCAGCCTGAAAAAATATTTCAAGGCTACAAAGGGCTAAAGAGCAATTGCTTAAATTGCTACGCACTGCAAAGATCACTCCACTCATTTCATGTTAATACCGTAGTTCATATATGTCTTCCATATATTCATTACATCTTCCATGCCACATGCGGGATATAAGAACCCAAAATTGACCCGCTCTCAAGGCTTCATAGCTCAGTTGGTAGAGCAACGCACCTGTATCGCGGAGGTCATGGGTTCGAATCCCGTTGTAACCTTGAAATCTTTTTTTCCGGCTAAAAGCAATTGCTTAAATTGCTTCGAAGATCATTCCACTCATTTCATAACCTTTCCCACGATAAAAAGTTTGCCATGTTTTCCTTAAAAATGGCACGTTTTTCCCGGAGGACACCCACGAAGGTCCAGAGTACCCTTAAAGGAAGGATGAAATTATTCCCAAAAAAAAACGTTGACAAAGGAAGTTTGAAACTATACTAAGGCAATTTCTTGGCCTTAAATGGCATTTTTCTTCAGAGATCTTTAGCACGGTTCACAGTAAATGGAGAAAGATAATGATGAATATTGACTCAAGACCAAGTAGAACATATTTAGTATATTAAACAGGAACAGCTTCTGAGAACTGTTTTGTTGTTATTGTTGACGTAATAAGGTTATTGTGTTGTTGTTAGTGATGTTTTTGAATAAAGTTGTTTTACCTCAATTCAAGAAATATTAAATCACATTGTCAAGGAAATAACCAAACTTGAAATGTTGATTGCAGTGATTTTGGAGACGATATTTTCGCAAAATCGCGAAATATACGACCTCCGAAATCGCGAAATAAACGTAGCTGATTAAGATAGGTCACGTAAGACGGACTAACAACCACAAGAATTTTAGAAACAGCATAGAAAAAAGGGATTTCAGCAGAAATGCACTCTCAAATACTCAAGTAAAAGGAGAGAAAGCTGTTGAAGAAAGCAGGGATTAAAATTTAACCCATGGTAATCTAAGATTACTGCACAGGAATACCACAAAACTATGCATAAGTGAGTACTGACCTGTGCAGCAGACTCAGTTAATGCGCAAACTGCTCCTGAAGCATCTCGCACTCCATCATCAAACTCATTAAAGTCGCCAGACTTAATACTGTTGGAAATCCTAGGCATGGCCTCTGTTAGATCCTGCAATCAAATCACTATATTAGCGCCTTGAGAATGACTGGGGAAAAATAGACAGCTGCACGACAGGAAAAAATGCACATGGGGAAGGGGGAGGGGAAGGGGGAGGGGTGGGGTCGGGTGGTGCAGGAATTCAGCTGAGAAACGAACTTTACCAGCTACTAAAGAAATCCACTGTGTCAATGCTGATGATCTTAGTTTGCCAGGCGAAAGAACGTCTTTTTTCGCCCATTGAAATTTACTAATACTTGCACTCTGTCCTTAACGAGACCACCAAGTATGACTGCAAATCTTTTCTTTAAGATCAATTACATGTAGTTTAAGTTGAGATCACAAAACTTACTTGAGATCTGTGAGTTACTTTATCCAGACAGTCAAAGAATGTATCGCTGTTGACTGGTTCAACTGGATTGTCCAGGATGTTGCTCACAGCCTGTAATGCAAAACGATGATGAGTTACAACCTTCAAACCTCTTGTAAGCAAACATGCAACAGAAGGTGGTTACCTTGGAGAAGCGGTCGTTTACAAAGGGTATGAAATAGTGACTTGACTAAAGAAAGACATTGCTATTAAAGAGACGCAGTCAGTTAATATGGGCGGCAAATCCTAGAAGGTGATCACAGCAGGGTGGTCTTGAATGCAAAATGTACGTAAAGAAGGCTGGTTCATAGTTCTGTTTTCAAAGTCACACAATGCAAGAAGACACAAAGACTGGCTGTGTTTTCAGTTTACGAGTTTCCACATCACAAAGGCTGGAAAATGGTAATTTGACAAGAATCTATCTAATCTTCTCTATGCCTTATAGCCGCGGAAATTCTCCAAGTTAAAGGCTTCACTACTGCAGTGTACCAGTTGATCCAAACCCACCAGTGACATAAAGGAAACAACCCCAAAATGTGACTGCTGTCCGCTGAGAATTGTTTATTTTGTCAAGAGAATGAGAAAATCTTTCTGACACCTTCAAATGTAAAGAAAGACACGATTTTCAGAGCTTCCAGTTCAGTTAGGGACTACAACGGTAATGTTAGTTACAAAACACCACAATTTACTGAAAATAGCAGTTTGACATTATATCCCCACCTGAATATTTCTAAGAGCATTGTCACATTCCTTTTGCCCAGGTGCAGCAGACATGCAGGCATTGAGCAACATGTTGATACTGTCTGTCACAGCTCTGTAAAAACAGAGAAATGCTTAGATGATTAGACACAAAGGTAAGATGAAGTTGACAAACGGCAAGTATGCTCGACAATCGCTTCAACAGTAATTTGTTTTGACTTAACGTACCAGGAACCAGCATGCATTACTCTACTTTCATAAAGTTTCATAAAAAGTGGATAGGGCAAAAATATAGACAGGGTTGTAAATAACAGCTGGAAAATACACGATGGTCAACCAATATTTCTCCTTGTCCAATAACGTCTTAACTGTGGTCGGACATACGTGTAAGGTTGGGAAATTTTTTCAATACATATGACAATAGCTTTCAAGACTTTCAAAACGATTTAAACGTGATATTTGACCAGATTTTTGTTTTGCCCAACAAAATGAAGACTTACTTGGACATTATGCCCTTTAAAAAAATGTTATACAGCAGACTCCACTATTTCGAACCTCGGTTATCGCAAATGCCCTGCTATCTCAAAGAAGGTAAATTGGCCACCATTGAGAGGTTGAGAGCTAACGTTTCGAGTGTCAGCCCTTCCTCAGAGCGAATCAAGGAATTGTGGGTTGCACTTGGTTTATATGGAGAGTGGTGGAGCTACGCTATTGGTAGGAACATGGCAACGTGAAAAACAAGAATAAATTAGTTGAATGAAAAGCGTTCATGATACCGTGGGGATTAAGTGTGCTGATATGACAAATGGATTTTTGTTCTGGATTTTCACGGCTTTCCGTGTTACCCTGGTGTAGGGAAAGGCCACAGATCGTCATGTGTTGGCTAGAGTGATTAGGGAGCTTGAAATGTCGGGCGACTGGCTTGGATGCATCCTTGACCTTGTCATTTTTTCGCAGGTGACGGAAACGGTCGCCACGCAAATTTCCCTTTTGTAAACGGTCGATGCCATTTTTAAGACACTTAGAAACTTTTTGAACTGTTATTGAAAGTTTTTCTACTAAAAAGAAAGACTTTCACAACCTAGAATCGAACCCGGTCCTTTCCTAAGAAATCCCTCTCTCTTATTACTACACTATCACGCCAACCCGCCCAAATTCCGGAAAATTAAAGAATATATTATAATCAACTTTATAATTCCACTCGCGAGCCATTGCATTTACCATATAAGGTCAAGAGAACGCGCAAAATATGCCACGGTATTACACAGTAAAATTATGTATTGCATTGCAAAATCCAGGTTTCACAGGTTTTCTGGCCGAAGAACTGGAAAAACCAAATTTTGACGTTTTTTTTCAAGTGGAATAATAAATCTCTCATTCGATGGCTTAACATATAATACGTGTGGACATTTTGCTCATTGCTTTATTTCTCCTCGCCCCGAAAATAC
Source organism: Siderastrea siderea (assembly GCA_964030785.1). Classification (NCBI taxonomy): domain Eukaryota; kingdom Metazoa; phylum Cnidaria; class Anthozoa; order Scleractinia; family Rhizangiidae; genus Siderastrea; species Siderastrea siderea. Next base: position 21,373,801 of record OZ034968.1, on the reverse strand, counting down.
TACGCAACTCGCAAAATATCCGCGCGAATTATATGTTTAACCATCGAATAAGATGTATGTCTTTCATAACTGTTACATCTATATCAGGTGACCCAAGCCCTTTTCCCGAACCTTTAACGTAAAATCAACGTGGGCTTAAACTTTTTTCTTGGCTAATACTATTTAAAAATGTGTTTGCCGCCTTAATGTAACTTAATCCAGAGCATATATTACATCTACCATAACTAAAGGCTTGGTTACCAATGATGGCATCGACCGTCAAAAATGGCAACGACCGTTTACGAAAGGGAAATAGGCGTCACCTTGTCTCCTCCCTGTTTCACCAATGTACATCTTTTTGCATAAAGGGCATGTTATGCAATAGATAACATTTGCGGAGGTGCATGTAAAGCGATCACTGATTTTAATCGATCTCAAAGAAGACCTGTTTCCCTTGGAGAATGTAGTGAGGTTTTTGCTAACGGTTAGCTTGAACTCCTGATTTGGTAAATAATTATTTGTTTCTCTTGAGAGTTCAAGATACTAACTGTCCGTATTTATCAAGCTTGCAGAGCTGGCGTTATTGTCTGTGAGTGGAGGCAAAGTGTTGGTGGTATAGTCCTCATGAGCAGCTTAAGTCACCAAAAAATACTCCCCATTCCCTTCGCAGCTCTGCTGCTCAAACACTGTGCAAACAATCCTGCCAGCTACACGGGCTAGTATTTATATAAAGTTGTTGACATTATTGACTTTTCCAGTATGGGTCTCTGAGTGAACAACACTGACCTTGCTGCATTAGCCAGCGAGTTCTTTGCATTTGGCGCATTCGGATCAGATACCAAAGACTTGGCAGCAAGGAGAAGCTTACTGGATGCTGTGGATGTGTTTTTCAAGTTGCGCACCAAAGAATCCTTCGCTGCATCATCCTAGATACAGAGAACAAAAAGCGGTAGGTCAGTCTACTTGCAATGACGGGAGGAAAACTACGGAACATACCCCACAAAAAACACAACCAGACAGACTGCAATGTGACCTAGTCAGGCCTATCTGTTTCATTTACTTAAATCATTCACAGCATAGCATTGCGGCCTGTAGAGTGGTAATGTGATAACATCACAAACGGTCGTATCTAATATCTCACAATTTTGGGCTTGACAGAGCATTCAGATACAAGTTGTCAAAGTTTAGAACACTTCCATCAATTTCTGGGTTGCCAGTAAACCTCACTGTAAGTGCCAGCACTGATTGTTACTCTCAGCAGCTCTGAAAAGACCTGCGGCGGCACAGTGTAAGCCTCGCAACTTTAAGCTGCCAGGGTATGAACATCACAAGAAACCAAAGAAAGGTAAGACGTACCTTGGCTTGACCTGCTAATTTCAATCCACTGTCCAGCAGATCTTGGTAAGACAGTGAAAACTTCTTTGTTGATACTGCAAGCTGATTGGATGTACCACGTGATGCTGACACCATGTCACTGGCTGCGGCATTCAGCGCTGCTCCTCGCATGCTAAGCTTCTCCTGCACAACCTGGTAACCCTCTGATGTGGTTGGGAACTGGGTCATAAAAACAAACATGTTCTCGTCAGATTTACTGCAAGCGTAACTCTTTTGATGGGTGAGACTTGGCAAGTCTTCAATATCAAACACAGGGATGATGTTTGATCAACATATACAGTTTATCCTTAAAGAGTTACAAACATGCATGACGAAACTGTGAGCACTTCATTATAGTTTTCTGGGAAAACTGCCAAGCTTTATGTTCTATCTTATGTTCTGAGGATTGTTTTCTATCCTGCCGCCTCCACCTACTTCCAGCTCAAAATTAAGGAGGCACTACATATAATTCACTGGGAAAGACCCTAACTCAACAGCCAAATTTTCCGTGTCAATCTTTCACTGGCTATTTAGTTTTATTTGAAAACTCAGAAGAATTTTTCTGTTCCATTTCTTTACTATTGTCATGTCCTTATCAGTAAGGGTTTTTTAAAACAATTCACAATAAAAACTAACGGTAAAAATTCACCACGTTTCGACCGCTCTTCGGTCATTATCAAGCGAAATGTTGAGAATATGAATTTGCATAGATATATAAAGTGACAAAGGGGCAAAAATATGTAAGGAAAATGTATCAAGTAAAAATATGTAAAAGTAGCTAAAAGTATGTGTAAAAAGAATTTGTTAAAACAATAAAAGCATGCAAAAAACTTACTATATAAAGACTAATTATTTAAAAACCTTCGCACGAATTGAGTCGGTCTGTACATTGAGACTTGGTCTCAGTTCATGGATAAAAAACATTTCGTAAATGAGGCAGTCAAATTTGTTTTGACGTTTCTTTAGAATATTAAAATTCTTGTTAAGATCCTTAGGGGCCAGAGAATGTTCCGAGCGAAAATGCTTGCCAATAGACGACGACACGCTCTTGTGCTCCTCGACGCGTTGATGCAAGTGCCGGTACGTAAAACCAACATAACCTGCATCGCACAGGTCACAATTAAAAAGGTAAACTAGGCACTGTTGGTTTACGACCGGCGGCTTGACTTCACGTAATTTCAGGTCTCGCTCAATTTTGTGGCTGACGAAAACGGGTTGGATGGTGGTGTTAATTTTCTGGCTAAGGTCTTTCAGTTGGCTGCGAAGAATATCAGCTGAGGCTTGGTCTTTGAACGGTAGAACAACACGAATGGGCTCTGGACTATTGTTATCCGTTGGTGAGGGAACGGGTTGTTCAGTGGCTTTGACGGCAATAAAGCGTGTAATGGTGGAATTTATTAGCTTATCTGGGTATTTAAGACGGGAGAACAACCAACTTGAGACGATCGCATTCTTCAGAGAAGTAGGCCCAGTTAGAAGAAAGTCGAAACGCACGATCCAGCAAAGTGTTCAGAAGGCCGCGTTTATACCGATTTTCAACATGACTCTTGTAGTGTAACATTAGACCGGAGTTTATGGGCTTCACATATACCTTTGTCTCAACGTGGGTAGATTTGTTGAGCAATCGTGTTCCGAGAAACGGAAGCATACGATTATTTTCAATCTCCATGGTAAACAAAAGATCAACTTTTCCTGTTCAACGGCCAACTATATGAACAGACCGACGGGGTCGCCATGGGCTCCCCGCTTGGGCCCCTGCACGATTGCTCAACAAACACGAACTGAACACGATTGCTCAACAAATCTACCCACGTTGAGACAAAGGTATATGTGAAGCCCATAAACTCCGGTCTAATGTTACACTACAAGAGTCATGTTGAAGATCGGTATAAACGCGGCCTACTGAACACTATGCTGGATCGTGCGTTTCGACTTTCTTCTAACTGGGCCTACTTCTCTGAAGAATGCGATCGTCTCAAGTTGGTTGTTCTCCCGTCTTAAATACCCAGATAAGCTAATAAATTCCACCATTACACGCTTTATTGCCATCAAAGCCACTGAACAACCCGTTCCCTCACCAACGGAGAACAATAGTCCAGAGCCCGTTCGTGTTGTTCTACCGTTCAAAGACCAAGCCTCAGCTGATATTCTTCGCACCCAACTGAAAGACCTTAGCCAGAAAATTAACACCACCATCCAACCCGTTTTCGTCAGCCACAAAATTGAGCGAGACCTGAAATTACGTGAAGTCAAGCCGCCGGTCGTAAACCAACAGTGCCTAGTTTACCTTTTTAATTGTGACCTGTGCGATGCAGGTTATGTTGGTTTTACGTGCCGGTGTCACAGCGGATTTGGACCCCCCCGCGGATTTGGACCCCCCGGTCCAAATCCGCTAGCGGATATGGACCCCCTCTCGCGGATTTGGACCCCCCTGAAAACAAGCGTTCTACTGAGTAAAATTGGTAAAATTGTTTTTTGGAGCTGTTAAAGAGGCAAAATAGAAATATTGAAGCAGTTTTTCTTTTCAAATAATCTTTAATACTTAGGGTAAAAGAGAACCTACAACGCTAGTTTGTATCGATAAATTTTAAAAACTAAACTTTCTTGAAGATATCTTACAATATTTTCTACCATAACTGACTTAAAGCGAATTTATAAAGCCGCGTTAAGAACAATAGTATTTGACATCAGCTTGCCGCGGTAATTGGGGGGACGGAGTGGCAAGCGTACTTTAAAAATTAGCTTTTCTTCTCACCTTTTTCTCACCTCAAATTAATTTTTTTAGAATAAATATTAACAACGGGAGTAAAAGAAAAAAAAAAGATTTTAAAATCGCACCGTCTGTAAGAAATACCGCAGCGCGTGTTTCAGACACTTTTAGAAGTTTTGTGGCTTTGCGGTAGCACTCCAGTTTACTGAAACTTAAGGACCCTTAAGGATGACTCTGCTATTTTTTTATTAAAATGAACAAGAGAAATCACTTTTCCTAGCGCGTGTACGTTAGCACGCTTTTTGAGAAATTAACTGATCTAATTTTTTCTTCAAAGACGCACTGTTGAAATTAGCTTTTTATTTAGAGGCCTTTTGTAACATCGATGACATAGTTAACATGCGATAACTGAATTTTGAATTTTTGAATTTTGTTGCAGCAAAGTCTTGATGTTTTTCTTGGTGTCCTCATGACTTATACAAATTCAAAACATCATGATTGGAAAAGGTTCTGAAAAAAAACATCCTGTGAAGTTATGTAATCAAGCAAACTTTTTTTGCAGGGCGCACAATGCGATTCTCAACCAAGAGGTGTTACTTTATAAAACCTCTTTTGTTAAACCGCCCGTTCAAACTAGAGGTGTTACTTTAAAACATCCTTCGTTAAACCGCCCATTCAAACTATGTTAAATTCAGTATCCTGGAAAACTAATAACAAGGCGTATGAAAGAAAACAAGATTTTAAAATCGTATCTTCTGTAAGAAATACCGCAGCGCGTGCTTTAACTGCAGCGTTTAGAGGTCTGGCTATGTGCCTAAAACGAACGGTCAATTTACTTGATCTAAAGTCTGACTCTACCTCTATTATGAATAGGTTTGCAGTATTTTGAAACCCAAACGAAACGTTTCTTCGCCAAGATTGAAAAGAGAAATTATTTCGGTACTTTATATGCGAATAACAGCGTGGGTTTTTACAATTACATAGGGGGTCCAAATCCGCGAAGGGGGGTCCAAATCCGCTAGCGGATTGGGTCCCCCGGGGGTCCATATTCGCTAGCGGATTTGGACCGGGGGGTCCAAATCCGCTAGCGAATTTGGACCGGGGGGTCCAAATTTGGGGGGGGGGGGTTCCAAATCTGCTAGGACACCGGCACTTGCATCAACGCGTCGAGGAGCACAAGAACGTGTCGTCGTCTATTGGCAAGCATTTTCGCTCGGAACATTCTCTGGCCCCTAAGGATCTTAACAAGAATTTTAAAATTCTAAAGAAATGTCAAAACAAATTTGACTGCCTCATTTACGAAATGTTTTTTATCCATGAACTGATACCAAGTCTCAATGTACAGACCGACTCAATTCGTGCGAAGGTTTTTAAATAATTAGTCTTCATATAGTAAGTTTTTTGCATGCTTTCATTGTTTTAACAAATTCTTTTTACACATACTTTTAGCTACTTTTACATATTTTTACTTCATACATTTTCCTTACATATTTTTGCCCCTTTGTCACTTTATATATCTATGCAAATTCATATTCTCAACATTTCGCTTGATAATGACCGAAGAGCGGTCGAAACGTCGTGAATTTTTACCGTTAGTTTTTATTGTCAATTATTGTCATGTCGTAATTAGTAAAATTTTCTATATTTCTTGTGACATAATTAGTTATATGTTCTACATTTATTGTCACGTTTTGCACTATTGTATCCATCTTACATTTACATCACACCCACTGACAGGTTTTCTTACTTGTACTGAAGATGGATCAAGTTTCATCCGAAACGTGTTTCCTTAAGTCGTGACCTTCTTGAAAACGTACTCTTCGTTGCTAACGTGTTGTAACTGGGATCAGCCCTCACACGGTGTGTTAATTACAGTACCAGAGGTTTCACTGTATGCAGTGTTACCTGCCAGGTTACAATTAGAAATTAATGATTAACTTACTAAGGGTCTTGACTCAACTTACATCTTCTACAGCTAAACTCTGACTGGAATTGACCACAGCCTTGATGGCTTCATCAACATCTCTCTGTCCAGGAAGGTAGTTCACGCAGTTGTTTAGTGCATGGGAGACATCTTTTGCAGCCTATGGAAATTAACAGTCGATTGTACAAGTGAAGTGAAGTGGATACCCAGAATGCATGTCACTCTTGAAAAGCTAAGTCATTACCTGTGCAAGCCGGGGTTGATTATTAGCGTCACCAGGGTTATTCACAGCATTCTTGGCTTCATGAATCAGTTTTGCTGACTCAGCAACAACAGCCTGGGTAGCTTTGATGAGATTCATCTGCAAGGCTCTGTCATCTGCTGTCGCTGCAACTCCTCTAGCAGCTGCTGTCAAAACTCGCAGAGCGCTAGCCGTGTCCCTTGCTGCAATGCCTGTGTAGCTCTCGTTACCCTGTTGACGAAGATGATGATATATCCTGGTTACACTCAAGAGATCTCTCTTTAATTACAATTTCAGTTTTTGTCTGCCAAGAAAAAGCTTTCAAAAAAGAAGAACGAAAAGAAGACAGACCTGTGAAGCAGCAGTTAAGAGTTGTGCCATTGATGATCCAATAGACTTGGATGTTGCACCAAGTTCGAGACCACAAGATTCTGCCTGTAAATTGGAGTTACAACTTACATTTTATAAAATACCAAAGGTACAGATTCCCTGCTAGCAGAGGTCTCACGGCGAGAGACCCCTTCCTCTCATTTTTCTCTTCCCATGAGAGACCTCTGCTAGCAGGGAAACAACATTGTTGCATGACCAGTTGCACAAAACTATTACCGGTATGACTTGGCCTTCATGCTGTGCATGCCAATCCCGACTGAAAGCTACTGCCAAACATTTTCCCATAGTGCGCTTTGCTTTCTATATTACTGGAATAACAAGGTTGAAAAAGCTCACTCACCGTGTCTCCAGGCAAAGGAAGCAATTTTCCTTCCTCTGCACTCTTCTCATAAGCCTCCAAGTCACGACTAAGAGAACCAACAGTATCCAGTGCACTGTCAATCTCAAGGGTTCCACAAACCTCTGCCGCCTTGAGGGATTACAAATGAAATGATATGATAAGGGATAAACATGTGATCAGCAAAAAAATATATTATCAGGAAGCACAATACTTAAAATAAACGTTGAGAACAAATACCGGTATAACGAAAAAGATGAATAACAGGTAAAGCAAGTCCAAGGCGCATAAAAGGAAACAATGGGAAAATACATTGCGTTACGTATGTTACACATAAAGGGAAGACATATAAATAAACTTATTATTACCCTAACTAAAAAAAAGACAAGTTATTGAAGGAAGAAATGATCAAACAAATTAAAAAGGCAACTGTGTCACTGAGTAGGTGACTGGGTGATTTTGCAGCAAGATTTTGTCCAGGATCGCTAAACTGATGGAAAAAGACAATCCATCCATGCACCATGGCAGCCAAGTCGGCTACAAAAGCAGAACTGGACGATTTTAATTGTCATGTCTCAGATTGCTATAACAATCCAAAGAAACGCACAGGAAGTTATATGTTGATACCTTATATGAACTGAAGGATAAAAGGTGCAGAAAGTGCAGTTATGAAATATTTCAACGGAAAACTTTGTTCTTAATTCTGGAAACTGAGCTTGCAAATATGTACACTTCAGGACGGTGGGGAAATGCATCCCACAGGTAACAATGTTCCAACAATAATCCCTCACAAGAAATGAAGAAACAAAGTAGGAGGAAAGTTCTGAGACCAGAAGGCATTTAAAAGAATCGAAGTTTGAAGCAACAGAAATATGTAGAATACATGTCGTTCAAATTAAACAAATTTATCTTCACTCTATTGCCGCTTCATTTGTTCTGCTCACTTAAAAGGTGACCAAGTGAACTTTGCTGCATTCTCACTGTGTGGTTGGAGGGCTGTGACAATAAGATTTGTAATGGACTCAGAATGATCCACAAAATAGTATTAATGGTAGGCCCTGGCCAGTTTAAGAAGCAGTTTTGTCACTTCTGTCAGTCAACATCCTATCTGTTCGGAAATAACAACCGACTTGGCTTCTGTGGATTTTTTAGCACTTTCCCATGGTGTAGTGAACCTAAGCGTTTACCATGCTACTTAGATGTCAAAATGTCTGACTGACTAAGTGAATGCTGACTGACTGTCTGAATAGCTGACGGGCCAACAGATTGATTGATCAATTAACTGCTTCTTTGAAAGGTGGTTCTCACCTTATCTGCAGCTTCTCGAAGTTCACCAAGTGAAGTAGCAGTTGACTTAGCAAAGTTTGCTAACTGTGTAGCTGTGATTGGATCTCCAATGGTCGGAAGAGCAGCTTTGGCATTAGCAACCAGTTTATTTGTTGGCTATAAACGTAATGCAAATGATACGTAAGGCTCTTGCAGTCAATTATAAAATGAAAAATTAAGACAATTTTGCAAAACAAGAAACAGACATTTATACATTTTGTACTGTTAACGGTAATTACTCTCTTTAGTGCCCTCCTTACAATAAGTGCTCCCTTTCTAATAAGAGGCTCCCACTTGAGTGTTTTTTGAAATGTTTTTTTTTTTCCAAAAAGCACACCTAATGCAGAAGTGACACAAAAAAACAAAGAAATAGAATAGACTGAATTGACAAGTGAATAGACTTCTTTCTCACCTGAACATCACATTGAAGCAAACAAACTCTAGCAAACCCTAGTCTGACCATGCAAACCCATATCATTACATCTGTGGTTTTACAGTTTTTGTTGTTGCTCTTTAAAGTGCATTTTCCCCACTCCAATGTTTATGCCAAAAAAGAAATAACTACCCCAGGCATCCCTACATTCTGTACCTGAATGAACTCCTTTGAGGCAGTTATTAGAGCCAGCTGAGGTGAAGCTATGTCAGGATTTCGAGCAGTATCTCTCAAAGCCTCAACAAGTTGGTTAATGTTTTCTTCAACAGGCTAGACAAAAAAGATTGATAAAAAGTAGCACACTGTTTGGTTCTTTACACACTAACACAATAGAGCCTCAGTTAAATATGAATTAGTCTATTCATACTTTAAGTATATTTAGTTAGTTTGCTTTCTAAATTTTCAACTTTCAGTTGTTTTTACAATCTCGAATTTACATGAAGGTTTCAACCCCAGGGTCAAACAAACAATCTGTACTAAAGAGTTGTCTAGTAACTAAACTGTAAATAAAAGCTTTCGTGGAAGAAGTAAATACTTGGCTGTGGTGTTTCTCTTGGTTAGCAAAACGTTTAAACAAGCTTTCTTGTACGTGTAATTCAGGGGTTGTCTATAAATGCAATAATCCAACCAACCTCATCACACATAAGCAAAGTCCAGAGAAAACTTAACAAACTGTTAGCTCATGTACAACTCACTTTCAGGGTCATGTATTGTTTTATTCCAGAGAATTAGCATTTCAGCTCTTCACACTTACTTTGCACTGATCATTCAACTGTTGCTGAGAAGTCTGATTCCGATTGGAGGGACCTGCCATACCAGCTGCAGCAATCAGCTGTGTAGCCTGGCCTGCTGCTTCCTTGGCAGCTGCCTAGATATAAAAACAAGACTCATTCTCGCTGTGGTACAACACAGTTACAGTTTGCCTCTTAGATCTCCACTACTCAGATAACACATAATATATAGATTTAGCCAAGCCTAAAAGCGGAGCCCCCCCCCCCCCCTTTTTTTTGTGAAAATTTGTGAAAATACTCTCATTCAAGTCGTTAAATTAAAAAAAAACGAGCGGATCCGTTCGGATAGTTCGCAGTTGTTTTTTAGATGTTACTTCTATTTTGTCTCTGCTGTCTTTGTTGTTCAGTGTATATCAGTGTTATCAGGAGCAGGATTTGGTTGCATGATAGAGAGCGTCACCATTAAATGGGTAACAGGCAGCTCAAAATTAAAGAATAACGGGGAAACCACGAAAACGTAGTCCGGCATTTGAAAAGAAATATGCTATCATAAGTCTGGGAAATCTCTTTTTTTTTCGTAATAACAGAATGAATGTAGAAGAATACTTACATAATTAAAGAGAAACAGACGTTCGGCTAGTTTTTGCGTGTATATAAGCTGTTTGAGTTTATTTAAAAACTTGTGATTGACAAAACTTTACTTTCGTGTCAGAAATCATGCCAACATTACACCTGTGTAAACATTCTACTAATTGAATTATGAACATCAAATTTAAATAGCTTTCGTGTCAGGAAAACCTCACGAATATGATCGTTCTAAAAGGCTAAGCGAGAGAAAACACGAAACATTTTTCCTGCTTAATGACAAGGATTTCAAGAATCTTTCTGGTGATCATCAAAGAACAAACATCATTTGGGAAGTTCAGAATAACGAGTAAATCGTCACATCAATGTCATAACCACGAATACATTCAACTGTGGGAACTACGAAACTAAACTGCGGACATGAAATACAGAAACCAAGAAAACTTCAATAACGGTCGATTCTGGAGAGCTTAATAACGGGAAAGAGTCAGGACTCTTCTGGCAATGATGCATGGAATATTTTTAAAATTTATTAAATACGCACGTACGGGGAAAAATCCTGACTGGCCGATAATTCCGAGCAACATACACTATCTATCAGCTCAAAGTAAACCACATAAGACTCAAACTAAATTCTGTCAATAAAGTCCTTGAACTCTGTAAGGTGTGGATGATTTTTTGGTAGTTTATAACTTAAACCCGTACCCGTACACAATCGCCTTTCGTGGACTTCATTAATTATGACCAATTATCTCCCCCAGACAACTTAATATGCATAAAGAAATGTTTCCACTTGTAGATCAGAAACATCAACACACAAAGACTTCTTTGCCATCTTTTCGACAGCAACTAAACTTAACAACCAATTTCTTTCCTCGTCCAGCTGTTCCTAACCCGCTGGCGAACGCCAACCTAAACTGAAGACCAGCGAGTCCTAACATGCCCCTGAGTAAACTTTTCCTTCCGATTCCTTCCTGCGTTGTCTTTGCAAATCAAAATCTACGATATTTTCGAGGATCCAAACACTCCGATTAATTCTTCATCCATAGAGACTGCGCAAAACTTGGTTAAAAGCCCCTCAAAACTTGTCTATTACACCTCGAAGGATTCTACTTTGAATGGCTTTGTGGGCTTGTTGCCAAAAAGTTAACACACTAACACGACTCTTTACGCCAGGACAGCCCCAATAGTTCTCAGTTGCTATAGCAACTGCGAACTAAAAAGGAAAAAAGAAAAAAGTTCATGTCCTCGCTGAGAACCAAACCCAGCTCGGGAACATCACAAGCTGGCGATTAGTCCACTAGGCCATGAGCGTTTCTTGTTGCCTTCAGTTGTTAATTTTACTACTTATTTCTTTCCCTGTGACAAGCTGCCTATCAACATGAAAATGCTGGTGTTTTTCCTGGCAAAATGTGTTCGGACTGCCATAAAAACCACGGTTGTGCACAGAAAAAACCAAAAAGCACTAGCTCCGCTATATTTGGCATCGAAACCGCTGCGAAAAGCTGCGAACTCAAGCAGTGTGCCGACCGAGTTCGCTACAGAACCGACAAGGCAAATTTGAACTTTTCGCCGGAACTTTATCGTCTAAATTGAACTTTTCGCCTTCCACCAAAAAGGCAACTGAGTATTCTTTTGAACTCTTTTTTTTCATTAACAAATTTTTTTTTTGACTTTTGTTGTCTTTGCTTGTTTTGCTACAACGCGGGTCAACATGCGATTTCGCGCTAAAAATACAGGATTCTGCACAGGGTTACAACATGTATATCCAGTGTATGCCACTTCATGTTGGTACGGACGGACGGACGGTCACGTGACTATTACGTCACTACCAAAATTTCTTGGTTTGATAGGTTACCAAATTTCCTTAGCGATGGTGTTCCGCTGACGCACTAGCTCGCGGGCTCCACTACAAAATGACTTCCTTTGGTTGTTTCCATCATATACTGAAACCTCACGTCTGACATAAAATAATTGGCAGGGAAGAAAGGGTGCATCACAGTTCCAACTTAATAAGGAGGTGCATGAGCTCTCCCCTTAAGGCCGCGGGTGAGAGACTAGATCATTAGTATTCATTTATTTAAAACGTATGCACGAAGTGCGACGAATGATAGCGATATTGCGCGAAATATTCATGAGTAAGCTCTGCAGTATAAAATCTAAGGTTTATGCATCAATGATTGCTCGTGCGTTTCATCGTGTGGCAGGAAATATTGTGCATTGTAAGTATTGTTAAATAAAAATTTTCATAATAACAATAATAATAAATGCGTTACTTGCAACTTTTTAGAATTTTTCAAGCAAAACAAAACGAAAATAAAATACTGTTTCTATCTCTATCTCGAATATTAATCAACATCACCAATTTTGTGTCCAATATTTATCAACATCTGGGTCTTTCGTAAGTGGAACTCTGTGAAGTTTTTTCTGTGTATATATACACTGCTCCACAGACTGGAAAATAAAAGAGTTCGATTTTGTCATTCTTTTTGGTTTTAATTAGCGTTTAATTCTACGTTTAAGCGGAAAAAATCCGCTTTGAAAATTTTGGTAGTAAAATTCTCTTTCTATTTTGTGTGTGGTATAAATATTAATTGGTTCAGCACCAATGCTTTTTTCTTTCGCTTATTTTCAACCCACGATTTTTTTAGATTGCATGCAACCTATTGTTTGTTTCTGGAGTGTTAACAATAGCTTCTTAATTTTTATATCCATAATTTGCATACATGTAATAAAATATTCTTGGTGACAATCGTGTTTCTTCGATAAGCCTTCGGAAGCCCTAAAACCACCAATTTTGTGTCCAAGAATACCTCGCGGATATAAAATTTCCTGAACTGACACAGGAGACAGGTAAAATAGGTGTGTTGTAGGTTGTCACAACAGAAGCTCTTTTTTAAAACAGGCTTTTTAACAGAAGTTTTAAGTCTTCAAATTTAAACAAGGACGATTTTACTAATTTAAAGGCTTATAACTTTCAGTGGAACTTGAAATCACAAAATCGGCTTCTGTTGTGACGCAATAGAGGTTTTAACTGATCAATTAGTGGCAAAATCAAGAAGCGTTGTCTTCTCCACGAGGAGAAAACTTGGACACGGAGTCGCGTTTTACCAAATCTTAATTTCTGAAGCTCAAAGCATCGCAAAGAAACGCAATTTATCAAAGAAAAAACAATCTTGTTGCACTTCTAACATTCCTCAAGCCCTCTATTAAGTTTCAACGAAATCGGCTCCCAAACAATCAAGATCTAAAGTTTTTTAACGTACGACCTCCACCAAAATTTTGCCTTATAAATTTATTCATGAGCAGCTTGTCACCCGCGGCCTTAAAACTTGTACTCTGTCAAGTGCATCTACAGGCCAACATGTAAATCTTGGGAGGGACATTTCAGGAAGAAATTAAGGAAAAGGTGCAATGTTCAGTAACTGCAGGAAAAGGACAAAGATCTTAGACCCAGAAGGGAATCAATCTCATGACCTCCCATGTGATGGTCAGATACTCTAAACACTGAGCTAATGGGAGACTCGCAAAATGCTACCGTATGTCTCACAGGGGTACTGTAGCTCCTCGCGGAAATCGTTTTACATAAATTATTTTATCATGTGGCTACTCCACTATTTGGACATTTTTATTCAGTTACAATTACTCCTACACTCCATTTTCAGTGCTAACCTCAAGCCTCTTGACCAGTTTCTTCTTCAATGCATCACTAGCTGCAGCATTAGTTGCCGACCTTAGATCCTCGGCAGCCTGCTTCAGCTTCTGCTGCTCATCAGCAGCGTTGGGGTTTTTAGCTGCTCCCTGTTCAAAACAACAGTCAGACACCTTGTACAAACATGAATGCTTTGGTAAAACAAGGAACATGATCTGCAGGTGGGTAATTAATATGGTAAATTGTGGCAATGAAGTTGTGAAGGTTACATGAAATGTTGTGCCGTGCAGCAATGGTGTGAAATTATAACTGTGAAATTACAGAATTCGTTTACATTAATTTTAGTAATAATAACCTAACTGACCACTCCCCATGAGAGGCTTTTCAGGGGCAAAGAAACAACATAAATAATAATCCAAGTTAGCATATTAGAGTCAAGAACCCCAACTGACCAGTTGGCTAAAAAAAGCATGGCCGAGGAGTTGAACTCCAGTTTAGCGAAAAATACTCCAGCTAGAGGTCAGAGCGGGACCTGAACTCAGGAACCCTTTGTGATTTCAAGTCCAGCACCCTTACCCCTCGGCCATGCTGCCTCCAACAATATTTACACTGCAGAAATAATTCTCTGATATCATAGTTGTATAGCCAGTGCTGTGCAGCACAACATTCCAAGTAAGTACATGTATATTTGTATCAGACCAATCAAACAATGAAGTACAGTTAATTGTTGTTGCTTGGCCTGATAAGTATTTTTCTCCCACATTTACTTTTGTACAACTTGCTAATAAACACAGCACGATACCATAAACCAACCTTTGCTGCTTCCACAAGTTTAGCTGTGGCATCAGCCAACACCTTGGCAGCTGCCAGAAGACGCTTCTGTGAATCTGAGTCATCCTGTGTTTCAGCTTCTGCTTTGATCCCCGTTACCAATGAAGAAGATGCCTTAAAATATTTATTAAAAAGGTTAATGACTGAGACGGTTTACATGTTTTAAGGAGAATGGCCCATGTTATATAGCTAATTTATTCAAATCACAAGTTACATCATACAATCTTAGAAGTAGAGGGCTAAACGTTGAACAAAATCCTTATAATAGTAGATTCTTTCATGGTTCGTATGCATACATTATTTCTCCTATCTGGAACCAGCTGCCATCATTTGTTAAGAACGCACCTAATGCAACATCTTTTCGCAAACATTTAAATAAGTTGAATTTTATCGGCTGCCAATGAAGTAATTGCCTCTGACGTTATCTTCTTCATATACACAGATCCAATGTGTACGCATTTTTACATAATTCATACAGTCATTTAATTTAACTTAATTACCTTCAGACTTGATCAATTAATTATATAGATATATGTAGATTTAGCTAGCTTTCTATATGTATTAATTTGTTCTTTTTTTTTTTAGCCAGCTCAGTTCATTGTTTCTTTTTAGCCTGTCAAAGACTTGTATCATGAGCCCCTGTCTCAGGAGATTCGGTAACCACTCCCCGTGTTCTTGATATTAAATAAACTATATTATCTTGTCTAAATTATCTTATAACTTGTGTATCAAGTTTGATCATAATGTTTAACAATTCATAAAAGCCTAAAAGTAAGATGCATCCTATCAGTGTCTTGCTAAAACTACTTTAACGTTGCAGAGGTTTGACCTTCTGAAAAAAAACTCTCAGGAGCTGGAATAGCTTAATTTTAAGTCTTTTTGTTCACCACCTATCCACTGTGTACCTGAGCCAAGATTTTTGCCTGTTTGACCATCTCTCCTGCATTGCCCATACTGTTAAACAGTCTATCAGTGGCTCCTAGAATGTCATCACATGCTGCATCGTACTGCCCTGCTTGCTGAGCATCTCTGCCTCCTTCTCGCACTTTAACAAGCAGACTATTCAGAGCATCACGCACAGCTTGTGCTGCGGTCATCATCTCTGGCAGCAGCTCAGAATCTGCAGGTGCTGCTTCCTAAAATACAATAGAAACTTGGGTGAAACCCTGAATACTTTTACTTCACGCTGATGTCAATTTTCAAACAGTTAACCCATCAAATAAGAGCTCAAATCTCAGGAAATGTACACAAACAAGCAGTGGACCAAAACACACTGTAATTTTTTTGCAAATAATTTTTCTTCTATTTTGTCTATATTGTAGTAAAAGATATTTCTGTACATTACTTTCACCCAGGGTTCGTACCCTTTTTCAGAAACAATTTTCCAGGACTTTTCCAGGACTTTTTCAGGATTCAGATATATTTTTCCAGGGCTCCTAAATATACAATAATTGAAGCAATAGACCCTTACTAAATAGAAATACAAAACTAATGCTATAGAAAATTGTTTTTAAAGAAGACATCATTATAAGAGTCTATAGATTTCCAGGACTTTCCAGGACCTGCATTAATTTTCCAGGACTTTCCAGGATTTCCAGGACTCATACGAACCCTGTCACCAAATGAATATTCTTGATCAGTAAGAAAGCAACAAAATGCTGTCCCGTACCTTACAAGCACCTTCTGTGTCATTCACAGCTGTTGCAACAAGTTTGGCAGCTTCAACGACCTGTTCCTGGCACATGTGGCTGCTTATTGATGGAACCACCACCTTGACGCAGGCGACCAGCTGAGCTGTGGTTCTTGCAGTCTCCTTTGCTGCAGTGATCACCTTTCCTTGAGCTCCAGTGTCAGTTGATTGGCTGGCTACATTCTTTGCTTTCAGCACCAATGCTGCTGTTGCATTGGCTACAGCTTGAGCAAGAGCCAAGAGCATTTCCTGCATTGAAAAAAGTTTGCTTTACTAATGTCTACTTACAGTAAATACAAAGATGTATCCACTTTCAGTAGAAGAGGTGTCTGTTTAAAGGTCAGGACACACTTGGCAACAACGCACAGACACATGACAAGGGGACAGGTCACAGCAACAATTCCCCTCATGTGACATGCCCAGTTTCATGAGAAATGCTGTTGTGAAGACCAAATTTTGCCCCGTGATCTGATGCACAAATTCAAACCTCCTTGAATTTGTGCATCAGGCTTTTGTATGGGACTACAATTAAAGCAGTTTGCTATAAATTACATAATTCGAGTGTCTGTCAATACAACAATAAAAAAAAGCATTTTTAAGGAATCCACAGTGTATGTTCTTAATTGGACAGTAGAAGTTAACATCATAATGCTCACCTGTGTTTGTTGATCAACTTCTGGTTCACCCATGTACTGTAACAGAGTTGCTCCAGATGATCCCACATTTCCTGCTGCTGACAACAACTTGCCTCTGGACTGAAACAATGCATTAAATCATGAGCACACATTGTTTTAACCCATTGACGTCCGTGCCAGCCTGAGCCGGCCTTGATTTTGCGCGTGTTCGCTTTTGGCCCTAGCCTCCCCTAGAAGGGCTTTTTTGGTCCCCTTTTGTCCTAGTTGTCTTTGGGAAGGTTCAACCAATCAAAATCCACCAACTGCACATATATTTGAAGGCTTGAGGGGTCCTAGAAGGGAAGACTTCTTGTCACTCTTCGAGAAGATCACATTTCATTCAAAATGTCTGCTGCACTCTTCACATGTGAATTTCAAGATGGCAATATCTCACTTTCGGAAGAAAGGATTACCTTTTGAAACTTAAAAATCGAAAGAAGAAGCTCTCAGGAACACTCAACAAGTTAAGCAATGGAATTTAGAGCTTTTAGAGCGAAGAAAACATCTTTCGAGGACGAACTGCCGTTTTGTCAAACGAAGGACAATCTTCAATCTCCAAAGATTTTTCGAGCTGTGGACTTTCTGGGAAATGTTCTAGCACTTCTACGAGTCTACGGTAGAGTAAACTTCACATTTGATTGTACATTTGTACCGAAATAGCTTTTTAATTGAGAGATTCTTAGTATTCCTTAAAGTTTTCGTAAAAGTTTTGAAAAACGTGCACAGTTCGCATCAGTAAATGCTCTTCAAAATATCTTGCACATTGAGCGAAATCGCTTGCACGTAGCTTCCCTCGAAGAAAGAATTGAACACGTTTGGTTTTCAGAAACGAATAAAGGCGTGTATTATGTTTTATTTAGAAATGCTTACTGTCTCCTCTTCTGTGATTCTTCATTTATGAAATTTCAAAAAATAGTAATCTGGCCTAAACAAACAGAAATCCTCTGTTGTGGTTTGATTTCACGTGCGAGACAACATGTGAAAGCTCTTGCGTTAATTTTCAAAATTCTGATTTGAGATTGTATTTTTGGCTAATTCTTAATTGACAACTGGTGTATTTTATTCAAAAGCTGGAAATTTTAACTATTCTAGATCAAGTGAGTGTTGTTTTTTTGAGCCTATAATTTGTCCTTCCGTACTGCACATGGGGTTGTTTATTACCAACTGCTAATTTAGTGAAGCGATCAAAAAACATGCAGCCGTCAATGGGTTAAAGAAAATTATTTACCTAAGCACCCCACCTCCCCAACCCACCCACGCACATTTACACCATAACATTGAAAAGCCTTCGAGATATATGCTGGTATGCCTTTTCTTACTCAAAAGTGTAAGTTGTTTGAAATTCAAGCTACCATTTTTCAAGCTACCTGCCTTTTCCCCTTTTATACATGTATGACATTGTATGTAATTCAAAATTTCGTTTACTTCTTTCTTTTTGAAGAGTCAAAAATTAATGACAAAACCAACTTTTCCTTTTCTTTTAGCTGAACTCTTATCACATCGCAAAAAGGTTTCCTTGTGAATTGACACAAAACTTGGCCTTGACACTGGTTGACACTTTTAGTTGAAAATTTCCTAGAGCTTTCCTGAAAGTTAAGGTGAAATCTTTTCTAGTCCAAGGAAAGGCTATCAAAGGAGCTACATGTACAAACTCAAAAAAAAAAGTTGCTTTGACACCAAAAACAATGAGACTGAGTGCTAAAACCTGGAAAGACAACCTGTGACTGTGTTTTTCTAAAAAACTACGTCAAAATTTTGAATTGTGTGCATGCCCGAAATCAAATTTGCCAGACAACCTCCGAAATGGAAGGGAAGTCCAGTTTCCATGCTGCAGAGGAAGTTATAGTCGTTTGGACGAGAATTTGAGCAGACAGGAGCCAAATTACAGTGTCATTGCCTTAAAATGGTGGTTTTTCTGAAAAAGCTTGGGATTTAAGCCATAACTTTCATGTTACTTGTTACAGAAATGACTGCAAGAGTTTTTATTTGGCGATAATATCAAAATGGCCCTATTGAGAATGTGGCTGCAAAGCAAGATTCTGCTGTGGTCTAATGTTAGTTAGAAACTATTGTACTTGTAGTCTCCTGCGTAATGCCAAGGATGCACAAACCCTAAAATGACAGGCTCTTTTATAAGTGAAGTCAGAACAAGTCCACCATTTAAATTATTATTCTAACCTCGCTATCAGCGCCACCACCTTCCTGAGCAGCTTTTAGCAGAGCTGAAAAGGCACCTGCCAAACCTCTTGTAGCATCCAGGAGGTTTTTACCATCATCACCATCATCCAACAAACCAGCAATCATTTTGATTCCTTTTGACAAATCTTGCAGATTAGAGGAGCTGAAAATTTTAGCAGAGATTACTGTTACTTTCTGGCAAGCTAAAACACGTGAGTAGACTTGATGCTGATCCTTTTGTTGCCTCCTTACAACAGTTTTACTTGATGTCATATCAACTTGATTACAGACTGTACATTTACATAAATGTAAGGTCCAAACGAGGCACAGGAGGCCCACATGGTCAGAGCTTAACTCAATTTCTCTAGTGTGAAGCAACCAACAGTATTGCTACAACCCCCTGGATGGGATGCAAGTCCACCTCAGGATTTCCCCCAGCAGTATGTCACTAGTACCCATTTTTTTACACCTGTGTGGAGAGAGACAAGGTGGGGCAAAGTTTCTTGTCTAAGGAAACAACACGATGGCAGGGACCAGGCCTTAAGGCACTGACCTTCAGATCAGAAGTCCAACATACTAACCACTACAAAATACACCACCCCACTCCAAGCTAACACAGAATGGAGGGAAGTTACAGTGCATATTTATTCAAAACCAGTTCACTTTGTTCTAAAATTCACAAAATTCACATAATCCCTGGATCTTATCTGCCTCTTCAGGTGGTAATTTATGATTTTAACTTAGAGCAGAAGTAACAAGGGAACTCTGCCTGGCTGGAAAAGGGCTTTGGGGGAAAAATGCTGCCAGCACAGGGCAGTAATGGACTAGGGCATGGAAGAATGGATGGATGGATGGATGGATGGATGGATGAGAGATGAAGAAAAGGCAAACTGCCACAGAGCGTAGATGAGGTGTACTTACATAGTGTTGACAGCAGCCCCAGCAGCAGTATAGTTTGTTTCCTCAGGCTCACCTAAAACATCAACAAGCAGCACAACACGAGAGCAAGTCAACAAGTACCAAGCAACAAAACAATATATCAAAATAATTCCTCTTTGTCCAGTTCCTAAAAAAAACTGGCTATACTGGACAGACAATTTGTTGGAATAGGAGGGTGTACACTGTACTCCAACAATGGACAAGAAGAAAGGTAGGTGACACAGAGAAAGCTGGTAATTGCTCATTGTTCATTGTAGTGTTTCATATCTGACACATGTCATACATGTAGATGCTAGTTTCCTAAATCCAAACCACATCGCATTGCTAGCTACATTTTGCTTAAACAAGTGACACACTGGGCAGGTTTATACACTTGTCATGGTGACTGGCCAGAATTGCGAGAAATTTCTCTGTGAAGAGCATACATAATGGCCTGTTGTGACTGGGTTTATACTCTGTCAGAGGGCTGACTGAGCTGTAGTAGTAAATTATTGTTCAAAGACTGGTTTCCTTCTGATTGAACCATCAAACTGCCAAATCAGTAAAATAATAGCCACCAAGCAAGATACAAGGACCATGAGATCTTCAGCATTTACCTGAAGTTAGTGTGACAATAGAAGCACAAGACGCTGATAAAGCCGCAAGACGTGATGCCACATTTTGTCTAGAGAGGTCTAAAGTGTTCTGTTTCCACTTCAGTGAAGCCTAAAAACAACAGAATTGAGTAGACACATATTAAAGAATTATTACATTACATCAAAACTGGCAATGACAAAAACAAACTGGCAACACAAAACCTCAGAACGGACCAATCAGATCTCAACAACAAGCTTGGGCCAACCCTACATGTATTTCCTGCTGGAAAAAAGGTACCCTACGTGAATTTTCCCAACTCTGAAAATTACTTCCCCTAAGGTTGTAAAAGCATTGTTCATATTGACTTCAAAACTCTTAGCCAGATGATCGTGAATACATTACACATATGGACAAATTTTATATAATTTTGGTGATGATAAATAGCACGAGAATTTCTACTTGTCACGTGTAAGAAAAAGGTAAAAAAGAAAGCTATGGAAAGTTGACAATGTTGTACGTGAGAAGGTTTAAATTTTCTCCTTACACAAATGTAAATGGGAGGATAAAGAGAACTCTAACAAATTTGGTCTAGGAACTGAAGTAAAAATCCTGGCTTCATCCCAATAAATACCACCAGATGAACTACAAACTTCTAACCAGCACTGTTAAATGGTATTATGGCATGAATTCCATCTGCATTTTACCGGATCAGATCCAAGAGCAGGGATTTGAGCAGGTGAACCCAGATCCTTCTCTGCAGATTCAATAGTGTCCAGTCCTTGACTCAGGCTACTCATGTAAGCCTTCTGTGCAGGAGTAAGACTGTGTAGCTTGGCTTGCGAGCCCTAAAAACAACACCACAACATTAGCAAGCATATCCTTGACTCAGGCTAGTGCAGGAGATCGAGGGTATATTGTATAGAGTTAAATTCCTAGCTCAAGTGGTGTAGTTAAATAGCTGAAGACACTAGTCACTGCTAAGCATACTACAGATTCCTCACTGGTAATGTTTATTCTGTAAGAAACACAAGAAAAGTTCAAGGTTCAAATGATAAGTGAAATACAGTATAGAGTGCATATCATAATTTTTTTCTCACCATGGGTGGCCTGTGGGCTGAGTGTGCGGACCCTGTGACAGTCCCATACTGGGCAGGCTCCATCTTACCTACACTGTACCTGGATGCTCCTGCAAATATAGCAATTAAAGACCAACAAAATCAATGAAACATAACAAATCAGATCAGAAGGAAGTTATGTTTCCAAAAAGCAAGGCAAAAACCAATGGCAAAATCACTTCAACCAATCTAATTAATCAACCCTCCAAGAATAGAAATTTGCAAGGCCACATTCAAGTGTCCTGCACATACAACAGATGCTGGGAACCCAAATTCTAGGGACAACCAAGTAAATTCAGGGATGTAGATAGTAGCCGGCAGCCGGAAAAAATCGCCAGCTATTCCTAAAAAATTTCCGGCTGATGAATCTTGGGAGGATGATACACAACTGCCGAAATATAAAACGTGATGCAGAAGCCGCAAGCGGCTTCTAGTGCCTGCCGCCTATTACAAGTATTCTTCCATCTATTGAAAATTCTAACTACAACCCTGAAATTTCATGCTCCAGTATAAACCATATACTTAAAAGGCTTGTTCAGTGAGATGCAAAAAACAGTCACTTACAAATTAATGCCCAAAAGGAGCCCATAGAATTAATACCACCACCCCCCACCCCCCTCCCCCCGCTCCACACCTGCTCTGCCAAAGAAATGGAAACCTTTTTATATCTAATCTCACTTCCTTTTTGAATTGAGGGTGGGGCTCTTAAAGGTGAGATCTTACTTCAAATTACTGTAGAATTCCAAGAGTAACGGCTCCCCAAAAAGACCATTTTTTTTTTTTGCTTTTCTATTAAATTCCGAAAGTAGTGATTCCCCCGAAAGTAGTGGTCCCTTCCAAAAAGGGGGAATTCAAACAAAAAAATCTACTGATTTAATGTGACATTTCTTCAAGTAGGGAGGTAGGTTCTTAGCAGTGAATTGAATAATATATATAATAATATATTCGGGAGTGAATTAAAGGGTATTTCCTGCGAACACTACAAACAATCATTTCCTATTTTGGTACTTGTACTTTCACAAACATTTCTTAAAATCTCCTGATAACTACAACGCGTTAAAAAAAAACTTTTGTCTCCACTACAATTCTGTCCCTATTTAAAAGGTACCATGAAATCCGGAAATGACAGTACTTTTTGTATAAATGTACAGCACATGTTTGAAGAATATCAACTGCTGCATTTGCATAACAGTTTTTTGACAGAGAATTGCTGATTAGAAGTAGATGGACAGAATATAATGGTGCAGCTTTGCACCCAAAAATGCATGTAATTTTTGCAATTGTGGTGGCAACATGGTGGAATGCTGCTCACTGCAGTTACTGAAATCATGGTGGCCACACAATGCAACACTGAAAACGACCCTTAACCCGGCTCAATTTCAGCTTATGTCCACCCAAGAAATATCCTATTGTGCACAATCTTGTGCCTGACAATATCAGAGCAAAATGATTGAAAAGTACCAGGAAAGGACATACATGGCACCTTCGTTGCAATGGAGTATTTCCAGGTATTAACTTTTGTTCAGGAATAAATGACCTACCTGGACCCCCAGCCCTCATTACCGCTGGAAGGGCAACTGAGCCAGTAGAAGCATGACCAACCTTGTTTGTCTCACGTGCCAGATATGTACCTCTAAAGAAGCCAAAAGCACAGTACAGTTACAATAAAGCAAAATGAGCTGGCCAGTTACTGTCACATTCTAACCTTTTTATTTATTTTATTCTCACAAGTTCATGAAAACGAACGAACGAACGAACGAACGAACAAACGAACGAACGAATGAGCTATTCAACCCAACGGATAGTAACAATGTGCTATGTTGTGTAACACTATGTAACAATCAAAACCATTCCAGTGCTTACATTAACTTTAAGCTGTATGACAATTCATACTTACTTTGATGGAGTCACAGTATCTTCTACCATTGTTGATTCTTCATCAAAGTCAGGATCATAGCCTTCTTGTCCTTTCCTCTGCAGGTAAACAGTCATTCCTCTTTAATTAAATGCTGACAGAGGAGTTTAAAAAGGACAGCAAATCCCTGCTGCACTGACTAGTACAGTATAAGAAAGTCTACACGATTTACAAGCAAGACGATAGAGATGTTGACACAATTGAAGCTCAAATAAAAACCTGTGACCTTAACATGACATATAAATATTGCTACTGAATAACATACATGCATTCTACCCAGGACAGTCACCCAGAGAGTAAAACATTTTGTGCTTTGCTTTCCCTTCTTGTTGCAGACTTTCAAGCACTGGATATCCATCATTTTTTGCAAAAGCCTTTCAGACATGCATTTTATTACAGTAACTGGAAAATTCATACCATGAAATTAACAGGTTCCCCCTGGCTAGAGAATCTAAATAATTTAAAATAATTATTTCTACCCGCAATCAAATCTTATGTTTATTTTTGGATGTCACTATTCAGAGATTATCTCCGTTTGTTAGGTCAAAGGCCAAAAGTTACAACCATGTGTTATATCTACCTTTCAACTTTACATTGTAACAAAATGTTGCAAAACTTGTAACAAAAGCAACACACACTGCACAAAAGAAACTGATCAAAATGTGTATTGCATCTTTGCATCACTAATAATTTCTCTCTGTGTGTCATAACATTCAGCCATGCAAATTATGTGTGGTTTACAAGTTTTGAGTTTGTGATGGAATCCTTGAGCATGATTGTTTGACTGAAAGAAACTGCCAACAAGTGGCAGTCTCCTGTGGGAATTGGCTCATTTACTTTAAATGTTTCCCAAGATAGGGAAATGTGTAAACATGCAAAAGTCAGCACATTTGAAAGCTACAGCTGTATAAATAAATTTACCTTTTTTAATATAATATCAATGTAGCCAGCAATCAGCTGAGAGATCTTTTCTCCTTCATTGGTTTGCACTGAGTAATAAGATTCCAGGTAATCACCAAAATCCTGTTGAAAGGTAATAATTATTGTGGATACTCAATATCACCACAGTGAGAAAGAATAACACATATTGCTCTCCCAGGTTCAATGTTTAGTAAGTTATAGCCTTTGAACCCTTTCAGCCTTAAGATACATGGCCCTCTTCTAGTTTCATTAATATACATGTGACCCCTATACTGAGTTTGATAAACCATTCGAAAGGTCATGATCTGTGAAATTCTGACACAAATCCCTGACAAAACCTTGTCAAAAAAAGAAAGTCCAACAACCTCACAATCTTCATGGATACTAAGTATGATAAGAGACTGCAGCAGTGTTTCAGGCTAAATAGGCAAATACATGTGGGAGAAAAAAGTTCCACGGCTCAAACCTACTAGGGGTGGATATTAAACATCATCATACATGTACAGGTATATAGGAGGTGTAAACATATTATGACATCATATTACAGTATGACATCAATAATTATTATGACATCAAAAGCACATAATGTGATGTATGCTTTCAAGGAGATAGGAAAGACATAATTTACGTTACTATAAATTTTGGAATTGGCAAATCAAACTTTAAATAATATTCTGTCAGTGCTTTTGGAAACATACCCAGCATGGTCAAATGTTTCCCTGATGTTTCATTACGACTCCATCGCGGTTTATTTGTGTCTTTCTGAAATGGGTAATACCGCTGGAAATTGTAGCCTGAAGGCTCCATTTATTCCTATGGGTATAAGTTTCGGCAGCCACCGAAAACGTGGCGCACAACTTCGGTTTCTTTCGTTTCAAAAAAGGTGAGATATTTTGGAAGATGCCGCCCAAGTGACTTCAAAAGACCGGAACAATAGCGCAATTAAGCAACCTTGAGCGAACGGAGCTGTGAACGTATCCCTTTGTTCTTGACTTGTGTGATTGAACTTCTGATAACCACTACAGACATTTTGAAGATTTAAGTCGTTCGCAATGTATTTTTAGCTTTTATTTTTTTATATTAGTAAGGAGCGTGTTGAGAGCTTTAAAAAGAGATCTTGAACGAGTTGTTTTGATCGTTGTAGGCGAATTTGGTTTTGTTTTTTCCGAGCGCGGAGCGGCGGTATCAATTTACAGAGTTAATTATGCGTAGCCATATTCCAACGCATGTTGATAATTGTTTTTGCCCAGATCACTTTTTATAAATTTAAACTCTTCCTTTTGTTGCTGGAATTTTATTCAAGCTTTCTTTGTGCACACAAAGCGTTATTAATCGAGAATTTATTTCCTTGGTCTATCTAAGCCAAGTTTATGCGTGTCGAAGCGTTGTCGTCTGTTCCCCGCAGATTAAAAATGAGCGGATCCGTTCGGATAGTTCGCAGTTGTTTTTTAGATGTTACTTCTATTTTGTCTCTGCTGTCTTTGTTGTTCAGTGTATATCAGTGTTATCAGGAGCAGGATTTGGTTGCATGATAGAGGGCGTCACCATTAAATAGGTAACAGGGAGCTCAAAATTAAAGAATAACGGGGAGACCACAAAAACGTAGTCCGGCATTTGAAAAGAAATATGCTATCATAAGTCTGGGAAATCTTTTTTTTTTCGTAATAACAGAATGAATGTAGAAGAATACTTACATAATTAAAGAGAAACAGACGTTCGACTAGTTTTTGCGTGTATATAAGTTGTTTCAGTTTATTTAAAAACTTGTGATTGACAAAACTTTACTTTCGTGTCAGAAATCATGCCAACATTACACCCGTGTAAACATTCTACTAATTGAATTATGAACATCAAATTTAAATAGCTTTCGTGTCAGGAAAACCTCACGAATATGATCGTTCTAAAAGGCTAAGCGAGAGAAAACACAAAACATTTTTCCAGCTTAATGACAAGGATTTCAAGAATCTTTCTGGTGATCATCACAGAACAAACATCATTTGGGAAGTTCAGAATAACGAGTAAATCGTCACATCAATGTCATAACCACGAATACATTCAACTGTGGGAACTACGAAACTAAACTGCGGACATGAAATACAGAAACCAAGAAAACTTCAATAACGGTCGATTCTGGAGAGCTTAATAACGGGAAAGAGTCAGGACTCTTCTGGCAATGATGCATGGAATATTTTTAAAATTTATTAAATACGCACGTACGGGGAAAATCCTGACTGGCCGATAATTCCGAGCAGCATACACTATCTATCAGCTCAAAGTAAACCACATAAGACTCAAACTAAATTCTGTCAATAAAGTCCTTGAACTCTGTAAGGTGTGGATGATTTTTTGGTAGTTTACAGCTTAAACCCGTACCCGTACACAATTGCCTTTCGTGGACTTCATTAATTATGACCAATTATCTCCCCCAGACAACTTAATATGCATAAAGAAATGTTTCCACTTGTAGATCAGAAACATCAACACACAAAGACTTCTTTGCCATCTTTTCGACAGCAACTAAACTTAACAACCAATTTCTTTCCTCGTCCAGCTGTTCCTAACCCGCTGGCGAACGCCAACCTAAACTGAAGACCAGCGAGTCCTAACATGCTCCTGAGTAAACTTTTCCTTCCGATTCCTTCCTGCGTTGTGTTTGCAAATCAAAATCTACGATATTTTCGAGGATCCAAACACTCCGATTAATTCTTCATACATAGAGACTGCGCAAAACTTGGTTAAAAGCCCCTCAAAACTTGTCTATTACACCTCGAAGGATTCTACTTTGAATGGCTTTGTGGGCTTGTTGCCAAAAAGTTAACACACTAACACGACTCTTTACGCCAGGACAGCCCCAATAGTTCTCAGTTGCTATAGCAACTGCGAACTAACAAGAGATTTGATTTTTTGATTTTTCCGCACAACAAAGCGAGTGAACCTTGATTTATAATATTGTGAACACGGGGAACTCTATAAGTCTTATTTACCTAGCCTTCGTTGACGATTTAAACAATGCGTGTTAAATGTGAAACCGTGCTACACGCGAGTAAGCCTTTTGCCGAAATTTTATAATTTTCGCGAAGCTTTCAAAATATAATCTTTTAGTAGCTTAGCTTTATCCAGGCCTTCTGACAGGGTGCGGGAGAAAAATTAAAATTGTGCGGGATTTGGGGGGCAAATTGTGCGGGAAAAAACGTCGATTGTGCGGGGAATTGTGCGGGATTGCGTAATCTTGTGACGAATCAAATGTTCAATCTCCAGTGTTCTAGCCAGACCCGACAGGGAGGAAATTCTGTATAAATGAACAATGCGACTAAATTTCTTTCTTTGGCGATAGAAATATACCCAGCAGTTGCCAATTTGTGGCTTCTTTTTTTCTTACCTAAGCGTACTGAGTTTGACTCAAAATTGTGTCTGTATAAACAAAATCCCGTTGCGTGACACGCACGATGAACTCGATCGTTTAGCAATATAAAACTTCGGTATAAAATATTTCCGATCTCAACGAGTTCCTTTATTTAAAAAATCCCTGCAGTTTTGCTGTCTTAAATTAATAATATGTAGTGTGAATAATTCCCCGTAAAGGTTCACAAATTCTTCGAAGCTTAATAGCCGCAAAAACACAACCCGACATGTATGCAAATTGCGTGCTAAATGTGATTTGATACAGTGTTTGATGCCATGTTTTGCTTTTCTCAACAACTTTCCAAGTAGATCGTAGAACTTGCATTTTCACATGAATGAAAAAAATCAAATCTAGTATGCAGATCAGTTTATGATTTTCTTCTGACAACCGAAGTTTAACGATTCAGTTTCTTTGTCAATTCGCAAGTTCGATCAGTCCTTTGCGAAAATAATTCAGAAACAGTGACAGTCATTTCGGCGCCACGGTTCATTTCTTCGGTATTTCTTCTTTGTTCTCGGCATATTATTTTACTGAACGAGGAAGCGATACGCTCGAAAACAAAACCCGATTACTGAAGTTGACTAAAAGTAGATCGAACTGACACTAGTGCCAGGCCGCGCAGAGTGACGAAGGAACGCCTTGCGTTTTATATCTGCTCGAGCGATCGACGAAAAGAGAGGGATTTCTCGATTGTTTTGGAAGGTAAATAGCCTGGAAATAGCCAAAAAGTTTTTAGGAATCTTGGTAATCAATAGGAGACCTGATTTAATGAAATGTTTCAGCAAATCTTTCAGTATTGTGCGGGATTTTGCGGGGTTTTGGGAATTGTGCGTTATTGTGCGGGTTTGACCAAATTGTGCGGTCCCGCACCCGCGCACCCTGTCAGAAGGCCTGTTTATCGTGTGTCACGCGTACGCCAAGCTTTTGGTTTACATTAAACAATTATTTACCAACTGAAAAGCATTTGTTAAGGTTTTGATTCGACCGAGTGCGCTTAAAATAAACTACTTCTTGGCTTTGTTATGTAAATACAGCCATGTTGTCATAAAAAGTGCAAGCATTCGCTTGTGACTTCACTTGGTTAACAGAAATCATTCGCGAGCTTGCTTTGCTTTGCGTGCGTCCACTCCCGGCACTCGCTCTAAAAAAGTTTGCGGTTTTTTAGTAAGTCAATCATTCCACGCATTTAATAAAAGGCATAGAAAATAAAATCAGTCAAGCAGATTCCCAGGAGATTTTATTCAGTATGTTAACAAAAGAAATACATCTCACCTACATCAAAGAGGTTGCGCTCTTCACGATCTTCGGAAGCATGCCGGCTTGTCGGCAAATAGATCGGAATGAATAAGCAATGACTTTAAACAATAGCTTGAATATATGAATGCTTAATAACCTCAAAATTTGAGGTACACACTTAAACCGCTGTGAAGTTGTCATGTCTTTTTTATTTACTAAATGATTAACCACAATTCGTGAATTCTTAACATTCTCCGTGTATACACCTGTCTACATGTACACCTAGTACATGTTAAGTTTTTCTCTCTTTATTTTATACACAATTAACCTGATAATGCCATTAGAAGTAACAAATACAAATAACCTAAAGAGTTGATTACTTACCTGATGGTACAAATATGACAGGTCTCTATTTACAAACCACCTTCAGTCATGAGAACTTACCAGTGTAAAACTATTTGGTGATGCCGCCCATCGTCTCACTGTTGTCAGGGGCCAGGTTTTCATCACCTTAGTTATATCAGCAAAACAGGTTAATCAGAGGTCAATCAATTTAATCACAGTAAGACACTACAGAAAGTTCTTTTACCCTTACAAATTCCCCAATGACCTGCATTACATGTATATACTTTAGTTATTGAATTCTTTTATGTGCAATGGCATTTTAAACTACTCCAAAACTCTTGTAATTCTTCAGTTAACATATTTCGATTGCACGCAAAAATAAAAACAATCAAATAAGGTGAAATTAACTACTTGACATAAACAAATCAACAGATGACTTTTGCTTTCTAAGTTTCCAGTAGCATAAGCAGGAATGTTAATTTGAAATTTCATCCTCTTTATGACTGTTTCTTTCCATATAACTGTTAATCTACTTTACATAGAGGAAAGCCTCAGATCTTCACATCTCAAAGAATGGGGATCAAACAAATGATGTCTTGTGTCCA
Organism: Siderastrea siderea; assembly: GCA_964030785.1. Lineage (NCBI taxonomy): Eukaryota > Metazoa > Cnidaria > Anthozoa > Scleractinia > Rhizangiidae > Siderastrea > Siderastrea siderea. Next base: position 21,343,691 of record OZ034968.1, on the reverse strand, counting down.
CTTATGTCCAGAAATGTACTACGTAACTCAGAACTTGGGCACTTCATATTACACAGAGTTATTTGTCATTTTCATATGACTTCATGTTTGCCAGAATTGTTTGCACTTATGTGAGGATTAGGGCTAAGGGACACTTTGTGATGTCTATCACAACAGGCATGAACCTGATTGGCATGCATTTCTGGACATATTTTTTGCAGTGCCAAAGCTGCCACCTCTCACTATGAAGATTCGCTCATGAAAATGATCTAAGCCTAAGTGGGCACCAACCTCCTTAGTTTTCTCATCAACTCTAAGTATGCTTTCCTTTGTGACTCCCAACAACCTGGGAACCAATTTATTCTTCCCTTTCATTTTTTCCTGTTAGTACAAAGAAAAAGAAAGAGACCATCAGATGCAGAATTAATAATTATAATGATTGTCTACAGCAATATTTCGGAGAGAAACAACATTAGACATCAAACTAAAATACAAACTTAAGTAAAACCATCATGAACCAGTGATTTATCAGAGAAGCCAAACAAACAAACATACTGGCTGTAACCTGTAGAAGACTGACATTTAATCCAGCGAGGGGAGAGGAGGGAGAGGGCGATCATTAACCCTGGTACAAATCACTGATGGTGATTTCTAAGGACTTGCCTTGACAAGAAAGAATGTCACTCCATAGGTCTTTAATCCTCTACACAGCTGCACGTACTTGTACTTTCCCTGTAACTCATCATGTCCTGAGACTTTCCTGTGCTCCTACAACACACAATGAACAAAAGGCAGTCAGTGTACAATACCTCTACAGTAAAATCTGGATACCTCAAGCCTCTGTTAACTTGAACTTCATGCTAATCCATACAAAATCATATTCTTACAGTCCCTCCCACTTCACTGACTAGCATCACTATAATGGCAATGTTCTCTCGCACGCTCTCAAGCACATACTATTTCATTTACTTCAAACTGGGTTAAGTTTTTGATACAAAATTATTTCAAAGAAAAGTCATTTCCAGAAAGAAAAAGAAGCTCAAGAAGGTCAATAGGCCAAGTTAAACTGTACTTTGCTTTGATTGGTGGATTGATTGATTGATTGACTGACTGACTGACTGACTGACTGACTGACTGACTGACTGACTGACTGACTGACTGACTGACTGACTGACTGACTGACTGATATTTACTTATTTATTTACAGAGGAACATCCGAGTTAGCAGTATTGCTGCACCTATTTCAGCAGTTTCCTGACTAAATTAACTACAACTAAGGGAAGATACAATACACATGTAAATGGAGAACACACAAATGAAACATAAAACTGTAAACATACTGCTAAGTTATTAGGATTCAACTATGGAACTTGGAAAACAACAACCTCCACGGTGATTACATGTATATCATAATCTAGTATTTGCAATTTTTAATAGAATGTACTTCATTATTTAGTTAACACCCAAGGAACTGACAAGTACAAGTGATTTGATTTTTGTTTGGTCACCTAATGTTACTCTCACCTGTTTCTGACAAATAATTTGGTTATAAAAACTAATTTTAAGAAAAAGCTTTCCTCTCACCTCTTTTATTTTCTTTTCTATGTTCTTTGATTTAACATATTCCTTTGGAAGGAATTCCTTTAAGCTATAGAGAAGAACAGACAAATACTGTTGTTGTGGCATGCTACATGTACATGACAATGACAAGATTTTCAATAAGTTTTAGTCAATGGCAAGAGTGTGAGGTACAGCACGTGTAGTGGCTGACGCAGTTCAGTTCTTCATTAAAGAACATTTTTACTTCACAGAAAGTCAGCAGCAAATGTTCATAACCATCATTTAAGATGCTTTATGCCGCTGGTCAATTTTGCTTTTCACAGAATAGTCCTTAACAATTCAGTACATGCACATTCAAAATTCCAGTAGAAGCAGCAACTGAGTAGCAACTAAAAATCTGACTAGAACTTAAAATGATATTACAAAAATCTGATCTTTAAAATTGCTTAGGTGTGTTATGTTTAAATGACAAAGAATAATTAGAACAACGTTTGTTCACGACTTACTCTATAAACTTGTATTTAGCTTCATCAAAGTTACCAAACTGAACCTGAATCTGGATGGCTGCAAGCTGAGGAAGAAAAATAAAAAGTAAAGGTAGCATGAGTGACAGGCAGACAGCAATAATGACGACTAGCTACAACACGAGGAAAGAATGAAAAGAAAACTATGTAGGTAGTAAACAGCCATGCAGTAACAACGATGATTTAAGCTGCAAGCCAGGGGAAATCCAGAAAGTTAAGGTCAGGTAAGAAGCAGGCATAGAGTGATTAACACCAACAAATACCTACAAACTGAGGGAAAAACAAAAAGAAAAGGTAAGGTGAGGTAAGAGATAATGATACATACACTGTAGCTGGAAGCTAAGGGACAAACAAAAGGTTTAAGGTGAAAAAACTGACAGGGAGCAATAATGATGGATACCAACAAGCTGAGGGAAATAAAAAGAGAGGTATGGATAGGTTAGCAGGAAGGGAGAAAAGGTAATGGACCTTATTTGAAAAAGCCAGACATTTGAAAAAGTCTTTGGATGGGAGTACCCTATTACGGTCCTGAGGTGGACATCTTCTTCACTTATAAAAACAACATCAAAAACAGCATACACTGTAGACAGCTTATGTCAGTGCTAACAACTCAGCCATCAGTCACCAGTTCTATTAAAAAAGTACCAAAGCTGACACCAAACCCGCTACATGTACATATCTCAAGCCTCTGCTGTCTTGAACAATTTTCCATTTCTCCTTAAGAGTTTGATGTGGCAGAGGTCTACTGTATTAATTACTGTAAACACCAGAATGTAAGCCGCACATTTTTACCCTAAACCTCTGCGCAAAATCAGGGGTTCGGCTTATCTGAAAGAGCATCTGGAAAAAAAATCTGTAATTTTCCATGAATCATCCCCAAAACAAAGTCAAAACAGTACCATGCTATCTTCGAGAACTTGCATGGTAAATGGCCTACTGTTTCTTCGTTGTTGAATAGCTTTAAGTGGAAAAATGCTGGGGAAAAGTTTATTGGGGAAAGCGGTCTTGTGTTTAAGTACCTTAGTTTACATACCTTTTTGATACTTGTTATAAGGATTAAAATGCTACTTGAGTGTTATTCAGACTACAAATTGAATCACCGATCCATAGTGAAAAGGACTTCACTTCAGCCAATGACTCAGCCAATGACAGAATTTTTTTTTCCAAATCTTGAACTTCTAAACTCGAGGTGAACGTATCTGTGAGTGCAGCTTATACGCCGGTGTTTACGGTGCCTTATATCAGACAATACCTGCGTTGCTTCCTCCTGTGTACAAGGGTGGGTTCCATCTAAGATACCATCTCTACACTTATGAACACAAGAATAAAATGTTACCTTTATCTTCTATGAATTAATAATAAAAAAATGAACCAGATATTTCTACTAAAGACCATTCAGGATTTTACTGAATTTTTTATTGTTTTTTTTCCCTCATTCATTGCTGGGAGTGAGAGGATAAAGTACAATCAATGTAGCTATTTACCTGAACAAAAAGCAACCCAAGTTGAACAGGGTCCTTGATATCAACATTTTGATCTGAGTAGAAGTATTTCCGCCTAAAGAGATTAACAGAAGCTCATGAACTCACTACAGGGTACATGTAGCTGCACTGTGGCTTAAGGATCCTTTCTTCATGATAATAATTAATTTAGTTTCAGTTGATAGCAAAGCCTAAAAAAAGTACAAAAAAATTTTAAGAACTGAGAGCATAACCATCTTTTGCCAAATTTTATGCCATTCTATTCCCAAAACTGCTTAAATTTTTGTGCGACACTTTCCTTACATTCAAAGAACACACCCCAAAGATTTTTTTTCCTAATTTGTCCTTTGTTTTGTTTTGTTTTGGTTTTTTTGTAATTTCAATTTATTCTTGGCTGGTAAATTTATTGGCAAATCACTGATCTTCATCTATTCCAGTATTTCCATCCATGCACATGCAGTTTTTAAGCAGATATTTTACCCATATAACATTTTGCAAATTTGTTCAGCAACTTGTTCAAACCCACTAACATGTGCAGCAGACCTAGATGTTTGAGTTACACAGACTACATGTATACTAGTGTAAAGGTCTGAAGCAGAAGGGAAAAACCTAGAAATTCCTTGCATTTTAGAGCGGTTTTCAAATGAGTGTCGTAAAACCAAAACCAAAGTAATTACTCAAACCAATCACAGAAGAAACAAAACACAAAATAAACCAATCAGAAATCGAAGCAAGTACAAGTAATTAGCGTTTAGCGCGGGAAAACGCGTGCAGGCAAGTGATGATTGGTTTTTGTTTTTCGTCTGATTGGCTGAGAAAGTGGCACGAGCTTTTTTAACCAATCAGAAAGCGAAGTAAAGCAAAACCAAAGCAAACACAACATTACTTTCGACACTCAATTGAAAACTGCTCTAAGTACTTCAACCAAAATCACCAACGCATGGCTCTACTGTAGGTCAGAAACATCATTAAATCAAAGCAACAAGAAAAGAAAAACTCACCTGAGCAGAACTGTGCATGTATCATCAACTCCCTGCTCTCTGAGAGTTTTATCATGATCAAGCCAATGAACTAGAAAACAAAACAGCAACAGAAAATTACATTATTAGGGCATTGTTGATCTCTTCTCGAAAATCATTCAAAACAGAATGGAACCCATGTTGCAAACCAGTACATTTTTTTGAAAACGATTGCTAAGGCTCAATTAAATTATTTTGTAAAATAATGTACTTGGATTTTAGATCACAAAATGTGTAGTACAAGGTTAAGTTTGTATTGAATGGTTGGAAACAGAAGCCACAAAGAATGCCGATTAAATGGCACTTAGCAGGACTCTTAAAATTTGTGCACGACCGGGACTCAAGATTTTACAGAAGAGGGTTTTGAGACTTGTGTTTCAAAACTTGATGCAAATGAAAGACTGGCATAAACAACTTTCCAAAATGTACAACATTTCTACATGTATGTGAAGAGTTATGACCTTTGAAAAAAACACAACTGAGTGAAAAATGCACAGGTACATGTACCTTCATCATCTGTATGGAGTTTTTTCTTTAGCTGATCCATTTTTTTCTTGTCTCTTTCCTCCATCTTTTTCAAGGAAACATCCTTTACAGACTTGTCCTGATTTTACAAAAATAAATCAGTAACAGATAATACCATTGAACACATCATTTAAATGTCTGAAATTTGCTAATTTTAAACCAAGGCTAATAACATAACTCATCACCATTACAGCAGGAACATTCACAGCAGAAATACAGCAATTAAATGTACTTATACATGTAGATACATGTAAGAGGAGACCATTGCTCATGGAATGGTTACAGAATGACCATTATTCTCCAGAAAGTGAATGAAAGTACATGTTGAAAGTATGAATACTTTCTACTACTGAGTGTGGTTGTTGTGTTTATACAGTTAAAAGCATACCCGTTTTACTGTCCCCATTTTGTCTAACTCTTCTTTCTCTTCTTTCTGGCCCTCAACAAGTAGTGAGAACTCTTCAACATTTCCAATACCTAATGAAACATACATGTACTGGGGTGTCAGTAAGATAAATGACTGTGTAACCATAACCCAACTCTCAAATTAATAATTATAATGTAGTCAATAACTAGGTTTGATGGATTTTATTTTTGATTGAATTTAACCTGTTATCTTTTCTAATTTACATGTACTTAATCTACTGTCTGGGGCAGCATATCCAAAATTAGCTTTCTTGTATCACATTGACCGAGCTTACATAGAAAAAAAACAACAGTCACAATACATACCCATCTTCATACAAACAGAGTCTAAAATCTGACCAACATTGTGGCTGTCATCAATCTAAATTAATCAGAAACAAAGCAACATTACTCTAGTTAAAGTCACCAGTTCATAGTTAATACAAAACAAACTGGAGCAAGTTCATGGCTGCTGCAATTTTATTTTTAATTAATTAAAATGTAAAAATGAACTTTACAAATTAACTTATAATAACAGACATTTGGTAAATAAAGACTTAATTACAGTCAAACCGGATGTTCCTTTGATGGAAACCTTGCAAACTTCTGCCGCAACCTTGGTAATTTGATTGACAGTTTGAGTGGAGCAAGTTGCAACCCGCGCCAGCAAGTTACAACCTGCGCGAGCAAGTTGGTCAGTTCATTGACCTTGTGGTTACGGCTTGTTGTGATTTACAAAATGTTTCAGGTGCTGCTACAGTATTTTGAGGATAGATTTGCCAGTTTCTACGTTGAGGAGCCCGTCAACAACTACAACGAGCTTCTTGATCGCGTGAAAAAAGCTATTCCAGTTCTTCGAGGTGTAGGCAACGAACAAATAGTAGTATCCTACAAGGATGTGTCATTACAAACGTTTATAAATATCGACAGGGATGAGACTTTACATGTATTGGAAGCCTTCAGAAACGCTTCGCCTTGCGGATCAGAAATTTACCGATGTGTCCATTTAAAGGTAAGGGAGAGTGACTTGCCGTTTTTGCTGAAAAGACGCTCTAATTTGGCGGGGACAAGTGCGGAAAGCACTTCAACAACGCAACCCAAGAGCCTTCTTCCCTCGTTTGCGAGCAGTGTAAATTCTGAGAGATCGGCGGTGGAAGACGTCTGCGACTGGAAAATTTCCAAAGGAAATCAGCTTACACAGAAGCTTCAAAGTCTTAACGACAGCAAGTTGGCTGTCGAAACACACATTTGAGAACTCGAAATTGATGTAGTTGAGCCGCCACGCGTTGGCGGCTACGCAACCATGATATGCGGGAATTGTCACATTCGTGGCCACAGGGCTGAGGGAAACCGCGGGAACGGTTCATGCAAATCGCCACCTTGTAATTCATATATTTCTTGTGGACAAAAGAAAAAACATCCTGAATATTTTGAGGAAATAAGGAACATGAAAAAACAACTCAAAGACCTTCAGAAAGAAATTGACACTGTAACAATGGAAAAAAAGAACTTCGATTCTTTTCAGTCCAAATCAATATCGGCATTCTCATCAGCAATAACTCCGCGACTGGCTAAAGCCTTCCCAGAGAAATACTCCATAAAAACGGCAAAAGGAAAACTAGAATTACAAAAGGACATTGCAACATTGAGATTAGCTTGTGCTAATAAAATTCCCCTACGTGCAGACTCAATTAGCGACCGAGAACTATTTACATCGTTACTGGATAAACAAAGAAAAATCATGAATGAGGTTTATGCCCCAGTAGATGTAAAGGCAAGCGCAAATGGGAATCAAACAACAGTTAATTTTGCCGTGTCACCTGTGCGAACAGAGCGAAGACAGAAAAGCTCAAGAAGTCCTAGCTCTGAAAGTAGCGAAGAGTCGGAGTCGTCGCCTGAAAGAAAACATAAGCGTCGAAAGAAGAAATCTCATCGTCGCAAGAAGTCTAGCCGGTCAAAGAAGTCTCGGAAAAAGCGCCGAAAATATGACAGTTCCAGTGAATCGGAGGATAATCATAATCGCTCAAAGGCTGTTTCAGTAAAACAAAAATGTAGTTTGGACGAACTCGCAACAATAGCGGTTGCCATTACTGATAGTAACAACTGCGGGAAGAGTTAAGCGATAAGTGTTTCAAGCAATCTCAGGTAGAGAACGTTTATGTTGAGTTCAAACTGGGGGAACGTGTTGTTAGTTTTTCATGACGAGGAAATGTTGCGTTACATGCCATACAATGAATAATTAAAAACTTCATGTTTGTTTACAATTTGAAAACGTGGCCGTCGCCAACTCAGGCGCCGAGTTTGCTGTTGATGATATAAATTGTTTTTTTCTTATTCAGAATAATAATGTAAGAGTTCTTTTAATAAAAAAAAACATTAACAAGAATACAGCTGTGTTTACATATTATATGTATACATAAAGTTCCAGCGAAAATCAACTCACAAATAACCTACACTGTTCCTGAAGATTAAGTTATTAAACTACATCAAGTTGCCACGAATTTCAGTGCATAGTGTTCGCTAATTTGACACGCTTTGTTATGACTAAAGGAAATGACTTTATTTATTTACTTGAACATGTTAACTAACTTCAAATGACAAATCCGCAATGCTGAAAGAACTTCTGGGACATTGTTGGCGTGACTGTTTGCAAAGCCTCGATAATAGCAAGTTCAGTGTAATTTTGGGAAAATTGTTCATTCTTTCTTAAGAATAATTTCATGTGTCTAAAACAAAATTCACACGTATTAAAATCGGGACTATAAGGCGGCTGAAATACAAGTTCAATACCACGGCGTCCGAGCATTCTTCGTAGTTCATCTTCTGCAAATCGTCTGTGATGAAAACCGCAATTATCCATCACAATAATATCACCATTCGCAAGGACAGGATTACCGTAAACTGGGTCTACAATATCCATGCTTTCTTCAAAAAAGTGGAGCATTTCAAGGCCATTAGATGGCCCTTCCAATATGTTGGAATAGTCTACTCCAAAACAACTATGAAGGAGGTTAACTGTGTAGGTAGCGTTTGAAGAATAGCGCTTCACTTCAATAGCTGGCTGCCCTTTACTGCTATGCCCATAATTTCGATTTGGTGTTGTCTTGGTCACTGATGATTCATCAAAAAAATGAACTTTTAACGGGTCAACTCCAGCCATGAACATAATGTAGTCTTGCGTTTTTATGAGGTTTTCCTCGCTGAGCGACTCTTCAGGGCAAACGGAAAGTTTTTTGAAAGTGAAATTTAGGTCTTGCCTCAAAATGTCGCTAATTTTAGAACAAGAGGGAGCATTGGCGGCCGTACATATTCCGTTGCCAACAAGAGCTTGCCTGATTTCTGAATTGTAAGTACTAGGTTTAGTTATTTTACAGTATTCCACAAATTCAACGACTTCTGGAGTAGAAACCGTTCGTTCTTTCCAACCAGGTTTTCCGGGAAAATACGTCCCATGTTGCAGAAAATGTTTCACAATATTGGATACAGTTTGTGGCGATAATCCAACAACTTCCGCGATTTGTGCCTGTTTTGTGCCAGACGACCACAAGGCAATTATTTGTTCCCTTTTCTCAACTGAAGTGGGATGATTACGATGTATGTGAGCCATAAAACCCACAAAATTCGCAACTTACACATCAAATAAAATTTGAAAACGGTTGCAACTTGCTCGCGCGGGTTGCAACTTGCTTCACTCAAACTGTCAATCAAATTACCAAGGTTGCGGCGGAAGTTTGCAAGGTTGCCATCAAAAGAACATCCGGTTTGACTGTAAGTCCTAATTATTTTGATGCTCACTAACCTACAATGTAGTACAAAAGATAACATTGTGTAGTATTCAATAAACATTATAACTAGGCAACTAAAAATTAATCAATGTTCACTAATCATTTACATGTCTGTAGTAATTTTTGTTTTGAATTAGCCACAATGGCTGGCAGCTATGCAAAATCCAAAATGAGTCTAGCTGGCTAATGTTAGTATTGAGCCCAGTAAATACATCTACAGCTGGATATAGAAGATAGAAGAGAACACTACCCAACATGCCACAGGAGTAAAATAATCACCTGAAGAGTTTTAACAGAGCCATCCATGAATTTTATTTTCAAATGTCTGACTTTAGACTTGTATTCAAGCATGTCCTGAAAAAAATAGGAGTCATTAACTAAACAACTCAAAACTCTTGAAACTTCTGTCTTAGTCAACAACTTGCAAAACAATTACATTGTGTAAAGTAACAATACACCAATTCATTTTAATTTTCAGCTTAGTTTTTGATAAAAAAAAAGTATGTGTACATGTAGCTGCCTGGTTAAGTATGACATGTACTTCAAAAGCTAGCCTTGCTTACAGCACTGTAGGTGCTTAAAGGTGGTGTTACACAGGACAATTCACGACAACGATTTTTAGTGCAATTCAGCGTCAATTTTTTAACGTGCAGTATGCTACCTGGGATGACTTTTAGCGTAACAGGGGCAGCGAATAAGGTTTTGGGTAGCTGTTGCACAATAAATTAATGACTGGTATGTTACAAAACACAACTTGAGCAAAATTCGTGATTTGGTTAAAAAAACTTGCAATGCAAGAATTGCACATCCACATTACACAGCATCATCTTTTAGCGCAACAAAATTGTTGTTGCAATTTGTCGGCCACACCCCTCGTCCCTCAGGTGAGTGAACAAGAAAGTTCGTTGCTGACAACAAAAACGTACTGTCCCAGTTGACCACATGGGACTGTTTGCCGTCGTGGCACAATTTTCTCTACTGATGTTTGCTGTGTAGTATGTAACCAAATGAGATATGGTTTCCATTTTGCTAGGGCTCTTATACTGTGTACTTACACCAGACTTGAGTGGATAGAAGTTGAGGGCTCTAGCAGGTTCCAGCCATTTGCCTTTTGATGGATCATCATCTTGACGAAACAAGCCATAATCTGAAACTACACACACAGAAAAACATCAATGCTGAGCTCTGAGAGGAACACAGGGCGCCCAAAGATTCCCAAACATGAAATGCATGCATGGTGCATAGCCCTTATGCTTAACGAAAATTTAATAAGTTTTTCTAGTTGCCTGCAGACGAAAAAAGTCAGTTGACTGAGGCCCCCCAGGCACTACTCTAGAGAACAGCCCTGACAATAACATGAAAGAAACGTCCAAAATACCCTATACGACAAACAGGTGGCAAATAAGCTGGCAGTCAGCTCATTTGGAGAAGGCTAATATGTCCACCTTTCACTGTACTTGACAAAAAGAATGTTACTACTGTATGGACAAGGATGAGCTGACAAAGACACCCTGCAATGTAGCTTGAACAAAAACCCAAAGAGAAAGCCACATAATCTGAAACTCTGAGACTTGAAAAGTTTGAAAAAGTTTGAAAAAGTTTCAATGTCTTAGTCTAAATTTAAAACGAATGATCTATATGACCCCTGAATTACACACAATATGTGTTTTAAGTCAATTGAGCAAAGTTACATTCAAACTGAATCCATTTGTAATTATCAGTGAAAGGGACAAACATCTGTGCCTACATAAATTGGCAAAAACACAGGTTAATGGGTTTTTTCCTTACTTTTTCCTGGAGTAGAATCATAAACTCTTTCTCTTATGATCCTCAGTGCCTCAGCTACAGTTGCTTCTGGGTTGAACTAAAAAACAACCAACATAAAGTACTGTAAATAATAACACTGTGAAGAGCTATTGCTTGTGGTGGACCTACATTGAAAGAAAAAAATCAGTTTATGCAAGCACACCAATTTGCATGTGCCAGAAAATCTTAGGGCTTTATGTACATCATGCAATCACTTTTGAAACATGAGAGGGCTAGGGTAACCCTACCCTACCTTCTTGTAAACAGGCCCTTAGAAGAGGTGTCTCACAGGGAATTCAAGCCACACAGGTGCACATGAGCTGAAACTGATTCAAGCCCTCGATATATAATTTGTAAATAACACCATAACAGCATGAAGCAACTGTCTGGGTCTGCTTCAAGCAACCCTACAGCGCCACCTTTCTGCTATGAAGAAAAGAATCCAGCAGAAAACAAATGCAGCAATACCTTGTTTGTCTACCAGAGTAGCTGGGCTCAATATCATAATACCCTTGGAAAATCCCAAGCTCCCAGCCCTTACCATGTTCACAGCCCTGATCACGATTTTACTCAAGGACAACTTTTTTTAAATAAATATTTACAGCCAAGTACAACATAAACATATCACTTCAGTATACCTGAATTGTCTTGACAGAACTATTCTTTACGATGTTGATTTTCAGTGACAGTGCCATGTTGAAGGGTTGTGTATTTTTTTATCTGCCTGTTACCTTAAAAAAAAAAAACAATGACAAACAATTACGACTCAGAAAAGGCCCATGTCCACATGCCCAAAACAAAAAACATTGGTAATTAGAACTGTGCTGTGTTGGAAGACCTCTACTTCATTTTGGTACCATACATGTATTCGTACTGGAGAAAGTTTTGTTTTTGCCACAAACGGTTGTGGGTAGGTTGGAAAGTAGGTACATGTACCAACTTGTTAATAACATTTATTGATTCATATGTTTGATTTTGTAAATTTCCAATGAGGGTATTAATTTTCATGTGTGTTAAGTGTCTTTAATTTCGCAAATTCTTCAACTCGCAAAAATCACGAAAATTAAGACACACGAAAATATATAAGCATGAATAAGGTAGCTTACATGTAGTAACTAGTGTGATCAAACCCTACATTTTTAAAGCCACCCATTTTGAGCTCAATATTTTCAAGTTTGATTCTCTCAAGATGTTCACCCTTCTCAATTATCTGGAATCTTGATTACTGTATCTGGACTACTTTCAGTACTCTCAATGAGTACAAACAATCAAGGTTCAACTGTACTCACAAAAGGTGACTATTAATATGAGATGATCTACATTCTATTAAACTTTGAGGCACAGCCAAGATAAGACACATTAAGACACATAAGACACATTTGTTTATATTACTTTGTGCAAAGAAAATGGGATAAAATTAAAATTAAAATTAATAAAAATGTTCTCTAGCTGGAAATATATTAAATAAATAAAATCAGAGCTTTCGGCTGGATGGATAAAGAATTATCCATCAAAGGCTGTAGCCCAACAACCAAAAGCTCAGATTTTATTTCTTTACACGTATATTTCTAGCCAGAGAACATGCTAGCTCTATATTCTATCGTGGGGTTTTGAAAACCCAATCAAAATTCATGGATAGCTGGAACCAGGAAACCAACTTTACTTGTGGCCTTTGTTTCCTAGAAGCTTTCCTGAGATTCTGATAGGATATGCAACCTCACATGCAAGTGTGCATATAAGTCATACCAGTTTGTAACACCAGAATTACAATTGTACATGCACATGCAGCCAATGAAAATGCATGATTCCAGCTGACAGACAATAACCTAATGCACTTATTTAATAATATCTCTAGAAAGTAAAATTTCTCATGTTTCAATTTTTACCACCTATTACTTTTCCCTTTTTCTGATTGCAATCATTTATTAACACAGTAAACTACACCCAGGAGCCATGTCATAAATAGGAGGGGTACAGAACGGTCAATCCGAGACTTTGGGAGATGCTGATACCCTTGTTTTAAAATTCAAGACCAAGACAATTTACAAGCATGAGACTCATTTGTCAAATAATTCCAGCCCACAACTCAAACGTCGGCTCGGTTTGGTAATAGTAGGTTATCAGAGGAAACATAAAGCATTTAAATTGCTGTTCAGCTTCAAAGAATGTTTGCCTGGGCCAATAACCAACACTAACATCTCCTACACTTTTGAGACATCCATTTTCCAAATTCGAGATTCCCGGAAGCTTATAATTCTCCTGAATTCAAGATGCCGATACTCATGTTACAAAAGCCATGATTAAAAAATGCTGAGATGCAAGCTACTTTTGGGGACCATTCTTTACCCCTAGTAGGGTGAGTATGATCACTGCAATTTAGTGCAGTCCTGAAAAGGACTGCTATTGGTGCAACCTGATTGTGACTTGCGCACAGGTTATCAAAATGTCAATCTTACCAACAACAGCTCTTTTTAGCACTCACCAGGACAATAATATTCACCCCACTTTTAAATCCATTAGACTACACCTCTGCATTTCCTATTAGCAATAGCAGACTCAGCTGCCACTTGTCGACTATACCCTCAATGAAAACTCATCTTCTTTGTTCATTGTGAAATAATGAAGGTCTAACAAAATTATTCCAGTGTTCAATATACACATTACATAATGACAAATACAATAAGCTTAGATATGTATAAAGCCATACATAATGAAAACAATACAAATTTCTAACGGCCATTGTCTGGAGAATGAGGACTCAAATTCTTGTGGAAGGGACAGAATTCGAATAGAGTAAGCTGCGATTTTACACAAAATGCCGTTAGTTTTAATCTTAGCAAGCTGATCAGACAAGCTTACGCCTGACAAAAAAGAAAGACATTTCAAAATCGCATAACAACACTCCTCCTTATTAATGACAAAACTCCGTCTATGTATAACTATTGAAATGATCAAAATAATGGCATTGTAGAGGCACAATTTAATTCATGTGCAAAATCAAACATGCGTTTATAACATACATATAACGCAAAGTTTGAAATCCGGATCAACCAGTTAAGCTTAACACTGTAGCTGGCACGTTTGAAGAGACGAACGAAAAGTCATCCGATCGAAAAGCAACGCTTACCTGAATTATAGCAATTTAGAGTGCATTATTTACAACAAAAAGGCGAAGTGAACTGTGCAACTCAATTTTCAACATAAAGTTAAAGTAAACAAACGTCACATTAAACTCCAGCTGTGGAGAAAGGTTGAATTGTTTCTTCGTACAATAAGTTTCAACAACATAATGACAGAAACAACGAATGACTTCGCATGCGTGATCTTTGATCAGACCTTTCATGGCTTCAAAGTAATATATTCAACGATATTTTTAAAGAGCTTCAAAGGAAGCTGACACAGTGGCCGGACTTTCAGTTTTGTTTTAAAAAACGGTTCAATTTTATCGCAGTGGTTACAACTGCAAAGGCAATTCGCGAACAGTTGAGTTGAATTTTATCGAAATGCTACGGAGAACATAAACATGGAGTTGCACGCTCTTTTGAGCACAGAAAGAGATTGTCCATTTGACGCAATATTGAAAGGCCCTAATACGAACTCAAGCTGAAATCTAGCAGTTCCGTGACACGGAACATGGCAACCGTTTTTCGTGAGATGCCGTCTGGAAAGCAACTCTTATTAACTAAAAGATCGAGCGACTGAATGACATTCCAGAACATGAGCTAAAAGCACACTTCATATTGAGTACAACGCAAAATAACAACAATCCCTTACCTCCAAATTTAGCCTCGAGTGCAAAAAAAACATGCAAGTCGTTTCCCAAATAATGGACAACTGTCTAAACCTACACCTCCCAAAGGAAGAATTTCACTCACGGAAATACGACATGTCCAGAAAGAGAGCAGATCAAAAATGGCCGCAGCTTTGTGACCTGAGGGCGGCAACCAAAATTGCCCAAATATGGTAATGCCACAAATTCCGGCAAGTGCTCGAGCAATGACCACGGATTATTTCAGGATTTCTCCAAATGCTACGATTTTTAAAATTAAGGTTGATTGAAAAAAAAAAGATTTTAAGCCAGTAACAGTTAATTTTGCGATTTTGTTGATATTTTCGTTTACTGGAGTGGTATTTCTCTTCAGCTTTCAAAAGCTGGGGTTAATTTTTCAATGACTACCCAACTTCATCAGATTGTTCAAAAAGAAATTGTTTTATAAAACCACCAAATTCGATTCTCTAAAGATGTCTATAATAAAGTACTCCTCTCATCCATTTTTTTTTCATCAAGGGAGAGGTCAGGAAGAGAAAATTTACTAGTGTTTCTAATAAGGGACTAGTCATTATTTTGAGGGGGGAGGGCTGGAGCATAGGGGGGGAGGGTCAATGATTTTTATGCAGGAAAAAAAGGGGGCACATGAATTTATGCATGCACATTAGGAAGCTTTTTCACACAAAGATGGTCTCTTTAATAACAGAAATGTGAACTTTGAACAACAGTAATCAATAAAGGTTCTAATATCAAACTGAATGGGAAACATTTAAAATATCACACCAACTTTGCATCCAATACATTACACCTCTTGTAAAACAACTACTACTTCCTACTCTCCTCATCTTTGTCATGAATATCGCCACCAGTGTCAATGCCATCATTGTCATTATCATTGTCATCCTTATCAGCATCGTCTTCGTCATCATCATCATCGTCGTGGTCGTCACCATAATTTGTTTGTCCTTTCTCTGCATAACCTGCCTCACCACTCTTGCTGCTTACAAAGTCCTTGGCATACTCCTGAATACAAGAAACTGCTTCACTTGATAGTAGGCCCTTCTGATGGATCTTGACAAGTTGTTAAACTTCCTATAGCTTCCGTAGTGTAGGTTATGACCATCCATGACTTGAGGGCAATGCAGTTCCGATTGTAAAAAGGTATGAATAGTCAATTAAGGAAGTGGCCATGGGTAAGGGGGGAGGGTAACATACCTGCCAACTCTCACACTTTTGGCGTGAGTCTCACGCCTGTTTATCGAAAACCTCGATCTCATGGCTGAGCTCACACTTGCAGACCCACCACTTCTCACGTCTGGTGGAAAAATAGAGTTATTACAGCCTTAACTGACACATTTTTGGGGAATATATAACGTAAAATAAGCTCGAATCAATGTGAGAAAAGAAAAGTCCATGTGAATGATCATACTTTCCCCGAAATCTCCAATTTTAGAAGTCCATATGGTGCATTATCGTTTTCTTGAGAACTTTGGAACCCTTCGGAACACCTTTGGAAATCTTCAGGCATCTTCGGATATGATCGGATCCTCGACAAGAAATCATGGCACTCTCTCAGGATGAAAATCTCACGCCTTTGACTCAAAAACAGTTGGCAGGTATAGGGTCAGCAAAAAATGTGTTTCACAAAGGGGAGTGTAAGCCTCCCTCCATTTGCTCTAGCTCAGTCCCCCCTCTAAATAATAGCAATCTTCAGATTGGACTAGGAGTATGAGATTGAGTACGACTAAGACTTTTGAATTCGTTGTCACAGGCTTTCGGTTGTGATTTTTCCTCTGAATATCATTCACTTAGCATTCTCCTCTGCTGGTCAGCAACAGGGACAAACGTGGGCACTGAGAATGTAATGGTTTTGAAATGTGAAAGTCGTACTCATACTCAACCTCGTGCTCGTAGTCCAATCTGAAGGTCGCTAATGACTGGTTCAAGGGCCTGAATTTATTAAGGATAAAATTAGGTCCCAGAAGACACAGAGATTGAACAAGAGAGAAAAGAATTATTGGACACAGATGTTCAAAAGAACAACAACCAGTAAACATGGCCCCTCCCTCCTCCACCCCACTACTCTTCTAAATTTAAGTTACGATTCAGCTTATAGCTAACTAATGACTTAAATTATAGCTATGTATTGTCACTTCGTTCTTTACTGAAATTCTCATTGGTTTGGTGCTCTTAATACTATTTATGCTGGAAAATATGGAAGAAATGTTGTACATTGTTTCAGGATATGTGTGAATGTTCTCTTTGCATCATTAAAATCACTTGTAGTTTGAATTTTTACCCAATAATGCTCTAATATTTTCACCATAGTGGCCAGTGTGAAATGCTGAAACTACTAGTCCTTGGTAAATGCACAACTGTACTCAGCAATTAGCCACATCCCCACTCCCTACCCCCAGGGGTGAGCCCACTCAATTGCTAACCACCACGACTCTAATAAGTAAGAGAATCAAACATTTAGAGTCGATTCATCTGAAGCTTGTAAATTTCACTTGAATAATGATAATGGATTGACAACCAGGGGTGTCACAGGCATGTGTTACATGTACAGCCATGCAGGAATATAATGTCTTAAATATTTTCTTTTCTTCATTTTTTTTTTTCACATTTATTCCACCAAAAACAGGCTTTTATGCCTCGCTACCCACATTTTTCTTTTTTTCTTTTTTATATTACAGACATGTAGATACATCATGCCAACTTGTAGGTGAGAAAACTAAAATTTCAGTAATAAAAATACCTCTGATGCAGTGGCCACTAGATTGTTTACATCAAGAGAGGTCTTGTACCTAAAAGAAATTGGTAGCTACAGTCATTTGCATCCTGGATGAGTAAAAACAAGTATCCACTGATGCCTGGTTGTACAAAGCGCATACAAAAAGTGGCCTTGGATTCTGTAATTAATAAATCAATCAATCAATCAATGACTTTATTCAAGTTTCGGTAAAAGTCTAGCCCAGTGTAAAACCGCTCCATCTGATGGAAACCACGTATGAGCCACTGACTTTGATATAGTAATATTTTTTATGATGTCTATCAGCATCAACAAAATCCGTTCAGTTTAAATTCATCCCCTAAATTCATTCTCTTGGGGAATGGCATGGTCATAGCAATACCGTTCAGCCAAATCCCGCCGCAGTACAACACCATGACATAACCCTGCCTCTAAAGCCTCGTAAGTGGCTTGAGCTCCGCGTCCTTGCTTCCACAATAACAGCAAACTATAGCATTTCTCGACAACTCGCCGGTTTTCTTCCTCAACCACCTCAATGTTGGCTTCTGGGATTCCCAAAGCACGAGCAAGATTCTTCCATTTCGATCCAAGTTCCGAAGAAAGATTAAGGAGTTCTTCTTCCGACGGTACTCCAGTTTTCCGTCGCATGGCTTGATGTAATTTTTTATATTAATCTATAATCAAGAACCTAGTACGGCAGGTCTGAAATACCTTCACACCGGTATTTCGCGGATTTTTGCAGCTGCTAAATATAAAGAAGGCAAAGCACAAAACATTCCGCCATGTTGGACTGATCACTTAGCTCGTACCAGACTTCTCTCTGAAAAGGTCCTGTGTAAAGGTCAACGCCCCGGTCAGCAAAAATTCCAGAAACTTTCCATGTCAAATGGAAAAGCTTTTTCCATCCAGGCGAAGAGCCTTGTTTTCAGTGTTCCAGACTTGCAAATTAAAAACATTTATGGCGCAAGAACCCAACAGAGTCAACAAAAAAGAAAGTTGCAATGCCATGCACCTTTTTTTTTGCACTGTGGACAGTTTTCACGAGCAAACTAAACTTTGTCTAGCGGAAATGATTTTCACTTTGTTTCAATGGCAGCTACTTTTTGTTGTTTTGCACAAAGAAAATTAAATAGAGCGCAAAACTATTTCGAGTCTACAGTATTATGGAGACGGGCTTGCAGTGGGAGGATCAGAAATGTATTATTTTGTGCAATGGAACGGTATTATATATATATTTCCGTTCCAACCGCCGGTTTGGAACGGAAAAAGTGGATTACCTCCGAAGGCCTTCCGTTTGTGAGGAATTTCTAGTGGATCCACGCGCTCCATTTGCATTCAACCGGTTGAATCGCAAATTTTTTCTATGTGGAATGTGCATAAACTTCGCAGGTGTTCTTTGGGAAAATATTCGTACAGGCGCCATTTTAAAGGAAAATATGGCAAACTGTCGTTGGAAAGCTAAAAAAGTTAGATTTCGGGAAAAATATAAATTGCCAGTAATTCTTGTTCTGCAAGGGAAAACAGTGAACAACTGTGAAAATGACCGCGTGTTATTCAATTGAATTTTATAGAGTTTCAAATCTAAGGGCAAATGACAGCACAGCGTTATTCAGGATCAAACATGGAAAGTGTGTGCGGACTCTTTGATATTCTGATTAGGTAGCAAACAGCTACTACGCGATGCACGTTACGTTGAAGATCGCCACGGGTGATAGGTCGTGACAGAGCTCCTGGTAGTAATATATTTGAAATATCAAAAATCCTGCACACGCTTTATGTTTCACAGTACCTATGGAATCTTCAGGCCTAATTTTGCAGATGAAAAAATATAAAACATCCAAAAATCTTAAAATAGTAAAATCACGGACGATGAAAGTTAGAATTGTCGCAATTAAAATGTATGTCTATCCATATCAATTGTAAAAAAAAAAGTGTTTGAAAAATAAGTACCGGTAATAGATAAATAGTACAAACTGTAAATCGATTTCTTAAAGTGTTCTAATTTAAGGACCACTTGGTATGACTTAGCGAGGGTGTTACACAGATTAGAACATGGCCACAACCACTCAGCCAATCAGTGTCCAGCATTTCGATGCGTTTCCATAAACTGTTCTAAATCATGTAAAGTGGTGGGGGCTTTGACGCGCTGGGAACTAGCGGGGTACAACAACAGCTTCAACGGCGATGTCAGAAATCAATTATATTCTACACTCATTATTTTATCGTGTTTTAACAAAAAATGCAATCTAACGGCGTAATACCTAGCATAACAAAAGCAAATCGAAAGAAAAATCATTACTTTAAGGTGAGCACATGTTGGGACGCTTCGGTGACGCCAAATTTAGGAGCAATTTTTTTTTTCGGTGCTAGAAAAGGCTTTTTCAAAAACTTTGCACCTTTTCCGAAAATTATATGGGAACAATTTGGTGACAGGTAAACTTGAAAATACCATGGAAACAATGACAGGTATTTTTTTTTTAAAACGATCATTTCAAACTTTCTTACTTTCTTGTGGACTAGCCGTTAATATTTGCAGTGTTGTCGCCTCAAAAATCGCAAATAGTTAATAGTAGGAGTACAAAACTGTTTTCACGCGTGACAGCCTGGACAAATATTGTCAACGATCAAATGCGCATGCCCGACAGGGCGAGCTTTTGCTGAGTTGAATGTCCGGTCATATGGAGACGAACGGGAGCGAATGCCCAGGGGATCGCCCAGGGAGGAATTAATCGCCCTTGGAATTGACTGATACATGACCTATCAGTTTTATTGTCATAGCTTTAATACTGTCGGAGTTATTGGGGGAGCAGAATTCGTCCCCAAAGGTCCCAGCAGAACAAAATGCCCGGTCTGAAAACCGTGGTATCCCAACAACTTGAACCCCAATAACTCATGGGAACCAAAAGATGTTTCTCTTGCTTCACCCATTTGAGAAATGCAAATAGTAAGTGACACTTCAAAGGTTATGTGTAATCTTTCTACACGCTGAGCTTCTTTTAACTGTTGTACTTCTTTAAGGTCGCGGGGGTTACATGTTATATTTAGAAACTTTATATCTTGGACGTTTGAAAGCTGATTCCGCTAAAACTTAACAGAGATACTGGGGAATAATGGAAGTGCATAACGTTTGTTGTTTTCAATGGATCGCGCTTTGCGGCAATGTTGTAAGCCACTAAAGTTTGTATATATTTTTTAAAACGTATACAGTCAAAGCTGTCCTTGCGACCACTCTCGTAAGCGACCAGCTCTAGTTACGACAACATTTTGAAATCCCGTTTGACTTGTGACTTATGCGCTGTAATGAAAAGCTCTCCTAAGCGAACGCTCCCGTAAGCGACCGCGACCACTTTTGTGAATTACCAACAGGTTTTTTCCTTTGTTTTTAAGTTCTCGTAAACGACCACTCGGTCAACACTTTAATAAAAGCACTCGGTTCCAGTTAAAATTTAGAGTAATACATAACACAAGTGCTAATGGTTCTTTGACTGGTACCTACGCTGACCTCTTCTGTGATAGGCAACAATATTATTACTACAAAACTATTAGTAACCATTAACATAGGTCAAGCTTTGCGCTAAAAGCTCTTGTAAGTGACCACTCTCTATTGTTTCATCATGTGGTCGCTTACCAGAGCCCATTCTCGTAAGCGACAAGCTCTAGTTGCGACCACTTTTCTGAATTCCCGAGGTGGTCGCTTACGAGAGCTTCGACTGTAGTTTTGTGCCCAAGTTTTCTCCTCGAGAATTACACACAAAAAAATTAATTCAGTTTACCACTCAGTGATCAGTCGAAACCTCTGTTGTGTCATATCTGACTCCGATTTTTTTATTTCAAGTTTCAATGAAAATTACTAGCTTTTAAAGCGCAAAATTTGTCACAAAATCTACTGTGCCGGGGAGGTGTGAATGGTAAGCGAGCGCAAATAGCCACGCCTCAAGCATGAAATCTCGCACTCCGACACAGTAGATTTTGTCAGTCCGCGCTGTCGTGCGAATTGTCCAATGAGAAGAGAAGAGCGAGATGAGATTAGCATGTTTGCATATATTTGTGCGCAGAGGTCGGCGGACGACATTTGTTTTTTGTGCAAGAAGCTCAAAATATTGTCGTTTATGGTGGCAAATGTTGGGAAGATGGAACTTTTCGGAGTATAGTTGTTTCTTCACGATGGATTTGTTCTGGTTTGAGGAAATTGTGAGTGGAAATGGCGCATTTCAATAAATATAGCTCAATTGAACAAAAGCATGCTTTTGTGCGGGTGAAATGGCAGACTGGGGTTCAACCTTGCATAATATTATAATACTACCTGTGGTACCTGTGGTACTAGCTTGGGGATATTTTTCCAAAGAGGTTGCGAAAAATTGGACTTAATCAAACTTGAAGCGTCCGTCATTTACAAAACAACTGCAAAAAGGAGTATCGTGCCAAATTTGAAAACTGTCTCCAAATATGGTGTAGGCTTGGGGGGAGGGGGGAGGGGATATAACTGCGCATGCGCACCCGAAAAGTACAGAACATGATCAGGACATCGAACACCAAACAGGGCTTAGCACCCTTTGATAGGGTGGGGTGAGGTGCATCCTGGCAACAGGACTAGATTTTAAAAGCTAACCGACAATCACCAGAGAGTTTGCAGGTGTTGTAAAAGGAACCCAGTTTAAGCAACAGCAACTTTAAACAGTGAAAAGCAGGACATCATTCTGATTGTTTATTTCCCATAACGGTACCCTTTAATAGATTAACATACTTTCCGATGAGAATAGATTTCTCGGTTGTTATGTAAGTTTTCCTGAAAATTATGCCCAACCCCGCGGCGTATTACCAATCAATTTAACCTCTAAAGAGGTCTTTAAAAACAAATGTGGAATTGTTAATTTTGCTGTATGCATTCATGGGAGGTGAACGAGTCACTTTCCTGGACCTTGATCTGCTTGATAAAGAAAGAAAACAAACAAACTTAGGATAGCTTTTACAGTTTAAAGAAAAAGGCGTTTTTCTATAATAAAGGGCTAAGAAATAGTAACCGTGAAATTGAAACAGAACAAATATCACACGTCATTTGATTACAATCCCTAAACCATTGCCTTGAGGAAGGCTAATTTTGTTAGCCGAAATATTGGCCTTAAATAAATCAGCCCTTTGCCGTAGTGCCAGCCTTGCATTCAGTTTTGTTCAATTACACTTCGAGTGACGTCTGGCTCCAGCATCTCTACACCAGAGATCCGGCAAAACCGAACCAGTGCGGTTTAATTACGCGTCGTGTGGACCACTGCATTCAAAGGTTATACATTCACAAAACTTTGTATTTATCATGCAACTGAGTTGACAAGGTAAATTGGCCACCGTAAAGAGATTGAAAGCTGACGTTTGGAGCGTTAGCCCTTCGTCAGAGCGAATCAAATCCAAGGAATCGTCGACCCGATTTTAGTTTCAATTGGCAACGTTATGGAAACTGGCTTGTTAACTGCGCTTTCCAATCACATGTTAAGTCTGAAGATCAACGTTTACATTTTACACTGCCGCCAGTCGTCATATCGGTTCTATTGAAGTTCAGCTCAACAGGGTTATTATTATTATTATTATTATTATTATTATTATTATTAAAAAGGCAATTTAAGGACGGAGTCAAACTACGTTATGACTGGCCAATCGACGATATTCCATCCAGCTGTGTGTGCGGGGAACTGTTTGATGTTGACCACGCCATGATATGTAAGAGAGGGGGGTTTGTCATTCAGAGGCATAATGAACTGAGGGATCTGGAAGCGGAGTTGATAAATTTGGTTTGTAGCGATGTCGTTACTGAACCAGTGCTGCAAGATGTATCAGGTGAGCAGTTGACAAGAGGGTCGAACACAGCGAGAGATGCCAGACTGGATATACATGCACGCGGATTTTGGGAGCCTCAGCAATCAGCCTTTTTCGACGTCAGGGTTTGTCACCCAAATGCTGAAAGCTATAGGGACCTGGAACCGCAACAAATTTATCGGATACATGAGAACGAGAAGAAGCGGCAGTACGCAAGCAGAGTTGTTGATATTGAGCAAGGAACTTTCACACCGCTGGTATTTACAACCACGGGTGGAATGGGGAAAGAATGCCGGATGTTTCATAGCCGCCTAGCCGAGCTAATCGCTATCAAGAAAGGAGAAGATTACGCCAAGACAATCTCCTGGATTCGTGCAAGAACTTCCTTTGCTCTTTTGAGATCAGCGCTAATCTGCCTTCGTGGATCACGAACAGTTAAGAGGGTCTCATGGGACTTAAAGAACTCTGACATTGAAATTGAAGCAACCGAGGGAGCCATTAGATAGGGACTTTTGATTGATTTTATTATTTATTCCGAGTTTCACGAATGAGCGCCACTAGGATATATATACTTTTAACTATTGGAATATTTTAGTACCTTTTCATAAATCATTAGTATTTTTAACCTATTGATTGATTTGTAATGCAGATTATCATTACTATCAACAATAAGAAGAAGAATTAAGAATTAAGAAAAGAATTTTACTTCTTAAAAACTTTTTTTAAACTAATAATTTGATTGTAATTTCTTAGCATCTTATTCTTATCTGTCCATTGTATTTTTACTATGACTATCAATAAAGATTTTTTTTTTATAAAAAAAAAATTATTATTATTATTATTATTATTATTATTATTATTATTGCTCATTTCTCCCAGCTTACAAATTATGAAATAAATGCAAATCAGGTTTTCGATTTGCACACTCATCTATGCTTGTACAGTATTACAGGGCACTACCAGCCAGTGTTACTGCTTTGACTTGGCTAAGATTTTTGAGACAATTGATTAAAGCATTGAGTTCGAAAGCTGAAAATCTTTTTGCATGGATGTTTTTACCTTTTATATTTCAAATTATATCTCACCGGTTGACAACAAAAGTGAAAAGTTCATTTACTGTGGTGTAGTATCGACATGTTTAAAAACTAGCGCCTCTCCAATAGACTAGATAGACTGCACAAGCAAGCAGCTCCGATCATCGGTCACTAGACAGCAGCTGATATCTTAACAATGCTTGGGTGCGACACCCTTGCATGGGGTTTGACGTGAACACCATACCGCGGTCGATGGACAAAGTCTTATACATGTATAAAGAATCTCCAAAGTATCTCAACGAAGTATGTTGCTTGATTCGCTCAGGTACTGCTTACAAAGTGAAACCTATTGATTCTAGTCATAATTTAGCAATCCAGAAAGTGAATACCAGAAAAAGAGTTTTTCTTATTGCACTGCTTAGTTACGGAATGTTCTTGCTTCTAAATTAAACGCAAAACAGCGACTCTTCTCTTCTTTAATTTAGGAGATCTCTGTGCTCACTCTGTCCCCAGAGTTATTAACGTTTAGATTATTGATGTATTGATAATTTTATATTTGTTGTAATATTTTTAGTGCAAGTATACAGTTTACTTGGAAACCAATTCCTTATAATTAAAGTCTCGACGGAAGGATGTAAACATTTTGTAACAAACGCGACTAACCTTTGCAGATGTTACAATTTCCGTTTGAGGTCTTTGAGCACTCATCCTTCAGTAGTCTCCGCTTTTCTTTTTTTTTCATCTGCACTGTTAAAACGGAAGTTTCCTGTGAGGAAAACAGAATAAAGAGAGTAAGTCAGTGAGTGAGTAACAGTAAAATGAACATAACAGTAACAGTAACAGTAACAGTATATCTTTATTGTACCTTATTTTGCAAAGGAAAGTGTTGAACTGGTTTACAACCCCGGGGAGGGGGGGACTCCCATATGAAACTGACGGGAATGCTCGTCGGAAAATTAGAATTAAACCCCTAAAGGAGACCAATCTGGGCGTGGCTCAGGCGTTATTTGAACCCTAAAGGAGACCACGCCAAAACAGACAACCAAATAAAAGTTACAGTGATTTTTAATTGCGCTAAAGATTTTTTTTTGTAATTCAATCATTTTTATTGTTCTTCCACACTAAAACACAACAGTTACAACAGTTACAAATTGCTTAACCCTACCGCACAGTTACAATATTACAAACAACTACACTTACATAATTACAACTCAGGATGACAACTACAAAAAGACAGTACCATATTGTCACTACAGTAGATACCAACTCGAAATTACACTCATCCACGAAAACTGAAAAACGAAAAAGGGAACTTATAAGAGACAGAGGGGTAACATAGCCTATAAGCTAACATGTGGCAGAAGCTTCTCCCATTTCTGGAAATGTCTTGTTAGTTTATTCTGCTTTGTTGCTATCGTTTTCTCCACTTGGTATACATCTCTAATCTTGGCCTTATAAACTCGTAAAGAGGGATTCACAATATTCAACTTACACTTGTAAATATAAAATTTTGCTGTCAGCATCAGATGATTCAAAAGAATAAAATCATCTTCCGTATTGAAAACTCCAAAGAAAATATCCATTATTGTAAAGGGTTGAAACTTAACCCTACATTCCCCAAGCCAAGAGCAGAGAGCTTCCCAGAAAGTCTTTGTCACATCGCAGAAGAAAAATAAATGTTCGAAGGATTCAACCTCTCGTTTACAAAAGGCACATAAAGGCGAGTCCGTCATTTTTAACCTAAACATCTTTTCATTTGAAAATACTATATTATTCAATACTTTATATTGGAATTCCCTAATTTTAGTTTCACTCGTGACTGTAAAAGGCAAGGAGTATATTTTCTTCCAGTCAAAAGGAAACTGTGGAAATTTCTCCTTAAACTTTTTTTGAGCAGTTGGGGGAACCTGTTTTTTACTTTTAAAAGCCCTGTTAAGCAATTTGGACGAAACATTTGTCAGAGCTACCTCAGAATTTTCTATCTTTAACTGAATTGAGTCACCAATATTTGAAGGGAGGTGTATTGTGCTTTGTCTAATGATCTGTCTCCATTCACAAGGGATTGCGTCGACGATGCTCATTAATTTAAAATACTCTATTGGAGACAGATTTGCATTTAACACCTTAACACCCTTTAGGAAGATTCCAGTGTCGGAAAGAAGATCGCCGATCGTAACAATTCCTTTAGAAAACAAATGTGTTTCGAAAAGCGAGAGCCCTTGAACAGTAATATTTTTATTGTTCCAAATAACCTGATGAACAACGTCCTCGTACGATAGTACCAAAGATTGATTTAACACGGACCAAGCGTCAAGGCACTCTTTATAAAAAACTGGAAGGTAGACAGGTAACTTTCGGGTATCAAAATTGCTCTTAAGAATCAACTCTCCGCCTATTTTAGAGAAAAAGTGGTTCAATGCGCTAAAGATTGACGCTAAAGATTGACGGCGTTTGTTTTTTCATATAGATATTTCTTTACGCACAACCCTAAGCGATACCTGTACAGGTAAAAATATTGGCTTTCCGTCCTGTGAACCCTAAGCGAGACCAAAATCTGCAATTTACAACCCTAAACGAGACGACGAGCATCCTCGTCACTTTCATATGGGAGTCCCCCCCCCCCGGGTTTACAACAAAGGATAAACACCAGCCAATACAGCGCAAAAATACATGCTAAATGACTAAATTATTTGACTAAATTTGTGTTAATTATTTGTTTTTCCGAAACATTAAATGAATGTACTTCGCACCAAGTTTACTAGTATTGTCATTCCCTAAATTCATCAAATATATAATTAATCATAATCACGAGTAGCAAGAAAAAGAGCAATTGTTTTGCTGATAAGAGAGTGGAGTTCGCTTCTAAGGTTATCATATCCTTGACAATACATCAAGAAATGCTGTTTATCCTCTCAATAACTTTCCGTTTAAAGAAGGCATGTTCTTCATTCAACTGGTATTGATAACCTCTTATTTTCATATTTTTCTGTTTGCATTTGTAATGATTGAACTCCTTAGGTTGTCGTAATTTTGTAATACTGATTTTATGTGCCGGATTTCTGATTATCGAAGGTACTCGTCTACTGGTTCTCTGTTCAATATTTTCGTGTATGCACTTTTATCTAGAACTCTCTGATGTGCTCTGTCGAGCTCAGTTTCAGCCAATTCCCTTCATATTTCCAGCTTTCTTAGCTGTTGTTTGATGTTTGAACGAATTTTCTGTATTTGTTGCTGCGGGGTTTCAACTGTCCTTGTGATGCATGTTTCGTCACTATTACCAAATGGGGCTTGCAAAGACTGTTACGTTAATTGATTAGTAACACAGGCCTCCATTTAAACCAGCATAAGCTGAATTCGACCTGCCTGTATAAATAGCACTTTTTTTCTGCGTTTGCACAGCCTGATATAAACCGACTCGAGGGGGCTGGGAGAATTCTCAAAAGATATGTGACCTCACAACTGTGTTTACATACTCTCATGCAAGCAAACCTCTTTGAGGAAAATGCTATATTCTGTCCTGGAACAATAATTCGTTGCCTTCAACCCTCATATTTTCCAGTCCATTTGAATCGAGCGTTCCAAACATGCTAAAGCTTTCATTCGTTTTCACCCTTTATGTGGCGTATTTTGTTCCTCTCGAAAATTGTCGCGTACAACAATCGGCCGCGCACCATTTTTCCCAGGATTCCCTCAAACCTCCAAATATATGCGTCATGGAGGCATTGCAATAACCTTGCCCTGTCCCCAAGAACACTGCGCAACCAATCAATCATCTATTGACCTTGAACAACCTACTCTGACGAAACGTTCGCATTACTATAGTATAAAGTACTTAGTTGTTTTCATTTTTGCAATAAGTCAAGTTTTTCTTCATAAAATTCTTACTATTGAGGCTGATGGTGCATCCGCCATTGCAGGTATTCGGCAATCCATTGACGCAACTCTTTTTATTCAACGGGCAACAATCTGTAAAGGAAACGACAGATCAGGTTAATCTGGATATGTATAAAGCGTCACGGTTCAGGATCCACCTGAAGACAGAAACAATGTTAGACGCCGACATTTTCAGCTGAAAGATGGCCTGCTCCATCCGTATGAAAATAAATGAGAAATTCAAACATCGCGCGAGCAGAAGGAAGTGCGCACGCATAATTATATAAGTCGGGCCTACAAGTACAAGTTACAAGAAACCATTCAACTGTCACTCTCGTTTGGCCCGAAACTCCCACGAGATCTCGGCAAATCTCCTGCGTTCTCATAGAATTTCATTTGTGAAAAGAATCAATGGAAGTCAAGCTCTTGAAGTCGTCTAACTCTCGTGCACTCCCTTTAACTAGTGCGTGTTTGGTTTGCACCTTACATTCATCTTTTCACACGACAATTTCAGTTTCCCACAACCCGCGTGAATGAGTAACATAGCTCGTCCTTTCTTACCTCACCGAATGTGCGTGTGGATGAATGCAAAGGTTAGGGTGCATTTTTAAATGGTAATATTCTGGTAATTTTTATTCAACTTCAATATCATTCAATTTTCAAATAAATGCATTAGATAATAATAATAATAATAATAATAATAATAATAATAATAATAACTTTATTAACGTGTCAAAAACTGTAGTAGCTGAGGGGAAAAGTCTCCTCTACTAATTGTGGACACCTAACCTGCCTAACTAAAAACGTAATTAATATATATAAAATGGAAAATATTTATATACATTTAAAAAGCCTAATTACAACAATTAACTAAGCTAAAAAAAAACTGTAAAAATATATTAAAATTCTGTTTCTTCAACTATATTAAAATATAAAAATAAAAATTATGTTAAAAATAAAAATTATGTCATGTAATGTTGGCGGCCAGTCATTCTTGGTATAGGTTGCAGCCTCGACAATCACTGACATTTGCAGAAAGCGCAGTGAGGTCCCGATCACGTATAACGTTCTTAAATTGCTTCAAAGAGGGTAAATTTCTTAGTCTAGGAGTGAGATCATTCCAAAGTTTGGGCCCTAGGTAACGAAGTGAGTGTTTTCCATATGTTACCGAAGAGAATCGAGGTTGAACAAATTCTCGTTTTCTTAAATTATATAAGCCACTGTCTAATTGGAAAAGATTACAGAGTCTCTCTGACAGCAATTTATGCTTAATTTTATACATGAAGATGGCAATGTCCTGTAATCGCCTGTTGTACAACGATGGTATGTTTGCTTTTGTCAGTAGTTCCTCATAGCAAGATTGTTTATCCTTAAATACTGCCCTAAGTCCTCTCTCTTGTACGCGTTCAAGCTTTCTCCTGTCGGAATAATTCTAGATAAGATAAAATTTAATATCACCTGCCGAAAGCAGAGGAAAGTAGAGAGCTATTTAGGCAGGTGGTAAAGAAAACAGAAAGAATAACAGACTTACAAAAACAAAAAATACAAACAAAAAATACAAACAAAATCAAAGTGATACTGGATAAAAGAATTATTCCGGCTTAGAAATAACCGAATCAGAGGAATATCTGTTACTTATTCTAAATAAACCAAAAACGTCCTAAAGAACGCAGTTTCGTTTGTTCTGAGGAAATCGAGAGAAAAGAATTGCTTATTTTGAGCAAATAGTATTCTGTTTAGTACGTTATCGCGGGGAAAATCATATTATGTATATTTGTGGAGGGAATAAGTTCCAAATGAACACACTAACCGTCTATTTCGATTCTTTTGTATTCCGAATGAAGCCACCAAAGCGCACCCTTGGTATCCTTATTATCTTCATTGTTACGTTTACTGTCAGTATTATCAAGTAGTGCATATCGATGAGTTCCTGGTTAATCAATTTAATTTATTTCAATTTCTTCTACCACAACAAGGAGAGAAAGAAAATTGTGTGTGTCCACTAACATGGAGAAAGGACCATTATTTCTAGAAAAATCGAGGGACGATTAAGATTATCTTTTAGCACGAATCATACTTACACCCAGATCCGGGAGGTAGTGGCGGTGGAGGAGGTGGAGGATTCCCTAGAAAAAGGAGGTAGAGTGAAAAGGACAGAAAGTTAAGGCAAGAGAGGATGAAGCAAGAGAGTGACTCCCCGTGCCCCATGATAATTATTTGAAATTTATTAATAGTTCGCTCCCGTGCTGCGGAGGTTATTGGCGAGCTTACGCAAACACGACGGCAACGCCAAGAAAAACGTCGCTTTGAAATGACTTTCACAATCTTTCAAACTTCTTCGCGTTTATTCCGACTCGTTTTATCTTCTAACGTAGCCGAACTATCTAGGAACTGAATTTGTCAGGACGGCGTCACAGTTCAGGGAGAATAACAAAAATTCACCGTCGTGTGTTCACGTTCCACACGAAACTTTGAACATGGTCATTTCACGTTGTAGTTGAGCACAGGACGGCAAAGAAATGTACCAAAAAGCATAAAGCATTTGCAGAGTCATTGTTTTGCTAATTAAAGTTTTTGTTTGGTGACGTTCTCGTTAGCCGTCGCCGTCGTGTTTGCGTAAGCTCCCTATTTTTATCGGTTGTTCCCATGTCAGCAATATAAGACTACATGACGTCATTGTAACTGACCAATGAGGTGTCGTCCTTAACATAACCACGCAGTATGACAAAGAATCAAAGATAGATGTCAAATAATTTTCATCAGAAGGGCCCATGTATGGGGGATTCGCTCTCTCCCTTAATCCTCCCTTGGTTAACTGAGGAAAAATAATTTTCACAATGTACTTGTTAACTAACAATTATTGACTATTCCTGTTTTGTAGTACAGCACAAGCAAAAACAAGCAAAAAAACGATTGTATACACTGGAATTTCGGTTGGATATTTAGATTGCTGTGATTTTAACAAATTGAGGTTAGTTTGTGTGCGTCTGAACGGTTATGGAAAATAAATTTCGTCATAATATGTCAAAGTCTGCTGTTGATCGACGAGCCGAATCTGTTCATAGTTTTTAGCTAAAAATTTAGGACGCAGAAAATGTTACGCAACAGAATCTTAACCGCCGAATTTCCAAGCTGCTGATAGCACTCTGAAAATGCTAGTCTTTATTTTACACTCTAAACGACATGTGTCCCGTTGTTACGAAAGTCCGAAGTGATTTTTTGCCAAAGAAATTTCTAGTTTTCACTGCAGTTACATGTAAATCTCAATATCTCAGACGATTTAGGCCTTGCGATATTCCGCGAAACGAACCTTGTTCTCTCCCCTCGCAAATGATATCAGGCATGTTAAGTCGATTAAAAATTAAATTTCACGATTGTCGACCACGATTGACGACATTCAGTGAAAAGTTTGGAGAAAGGCGATGCAAAAACAGCTTGGCGAAAATGAACCTCGGTTTGGGCCAATACAGCTTGGGTTACCTGTGATATCATTTTCTTTTTATGTTCAACAGCCTTTTAAATATTGGCAATAAACAAGAGCCAATCAGCGCCCGAGAATTCGCTCAGTTATTTTAAAATCGATTATTGATTATCTTTTTGAATGTGGCGTAGTTTAATAGTACAAAATGGTCTTCCTGATCTTGTAATTTAAAATCATTTAAGGTGGCAGATACTGCAGTTTATCGGTTTATCGCGTTCTCTTGCCCTTATATATACGGTAAAATGACACAACAGTGGAATAACAAGTTGTGGTTAATTAACCTCTGAGTCATTTGAAATGGACCACGTGACCTCAACTTCGATCCTTAACTTGCTGCCTAATTAGATTTAAAGAGGGGATTTTTGTCACCATTTTTAAAAAGCCTATGTAATTAATAACCCTCTCCAAAATGTCATAAGAATTACTTTAAAAATATTACTATGTAATAGTTCTGAGATTAAAAATCAGTGAGCATTACCAGATGAACACTCATCATTGTAAACCAAATCCATTTCTTCAGCATCGATTTCGCTGAGCCCTTCACGGTTTCCAATGAGACCTAAGCCCTAAAAAGAATATACCATAAATTCATGAGGACTCTTTGCGTATTTATACAGAATAACCTATTATTCATGTAAGGTAGCAAGGATTTCTAACTCGCAGGACCTTGAAGAATGGTTGTACAATTTATCCGTACTATAATCGTTTTTATCGTTGTTTTGAGTCCCGGGTTTCTCAAATAAGATTTTCGAACCACTGAATCAGTTCAATACTACTTGCCAAGCGTCATTTTATAAAAAAAAGACCTTTCTTAGCTAACATAGCTAACTCTACCCTGTGGCACCATTTTTTTAAAAATTTCTTTAGTATTTTGCTATGTACTTACTTCTGGTCTCTTGGGTATTATTGTGGGCTGACCATTCTTGGTAAAGAACCTTGACCCATAATGCATCACTGACCCATAATCATATTCGGTTCCCATCGTGTCGATTACATTTGTTCCGTACTTGTTAAAGTTGCGCACAGCAGCTGTAAATAGAAAAAGGAACAGAAAAGAGAACTTATGTCTTCTAAACCGCTGTGTGTGTTTTCGTTCCATAAGCATTTCTCAGCTGAAAACTGGTCGTAGCTTGCCACAAATATACTTAGATGGAGTATATATTAGACAATATTAAAGGTATGTAAATGTATAGCTCAGCTCAAGGTTTCTTTAAACCTACCGTATTAATCAGATCTTTATGATCATGAGTATGATTATGTCTGTGATTATGATTGTGATTCTTACGATAATCAGGTTCTTATTTATTCCGTAATTCGTTGATCTATATTTGACACTATCCAGACAGGGGTGGGGAGGGGGTGGCGGATTCTGCCCGCATTGACTTTAATCATTAATTTTTCAAGAAGCAAGCTAAGGCGACCAAACTATCTGGGAACAATTTAGCACAGCAAGTCCTTGTCCACTAAGCTTGAAGTTACCGACTGGTTACCAGGGCAACCACTTTTTCACACGTGGTCGCTTCAAACGTTTGAATTTACCTCTTTTTAAAGAAAAAAAAACTTTTTGAAGTAACTTTTACATTTGTAGATCTTTTTGGTTACTTCTTGTTCAATTTTGGTGCGTTTTGAAGGTTTTGGAAAAATTAAGAAATCCAAGATGGTGGATCCAAGATGGCCACTGTTCGAGAGCATGACTTTACTCGGACGTCATATGACGTCATCAGCTGATCTCCTCTAAGTTTACTTGTCGTTACTTTACATTTCAAAAGATTTTATACTTCAGTTTATTTGTATTACACAAGAACAAGTAACGCATACTTACACTCTCTAATGTTGTCATATTCGATGGCAACATAATACCAATTCGGCAGATTCGCCTGGCAATTTGGCAAAATTTCGCCATATTCGCCACAATGGCCAAACTTGCCAGATTCGCCAACATGGTAGACTTCCCTGTGTTTATCGGGTCTATCGGGTCTAGACTGCTCGTGGAAGAAACCCAACGCGTGTCCTGTGGAAAAAAGAGTATTTATCGTATCACGATTTGATTAACAAGAAAACGTTACATTTATCGTTAAAGAAAGATGATCCCAGTTTACGTTTTCTGACTATGTTTTCTGTTAGCGGATAGGGATGGGTGTCTAAGGTTACTCCGGACCTTTGCAGGTGTCCTTCCTTGTCCTCCGGGAAAAAATTCGTAAGCGTGCCATTTTAAACGAAAGCACGGCAAACTATATATCGTTGGAAAGCTTAATAAATGTAGATTTCGGAAAAAAATGTGAACTACCAGTTTTTTAATTCCACAAAAGAAAATTGCAAAAATGACAGCGAAAATGACCATGCGTCATTCAATCAAACAAATGAATTAATTGGGTACCACAATTCGGCAGATTCGCCTGGCAATTTGGCAAAATTTCGCCATATTCGCCACAATGGCCAAACTTGCCAGATTCGCCAACATGGTAGACTTCCCTGTGTTTAGCTAATTTGCATACGTTTGGCAGTATGGCGAAATTTCGCCATATTCGTCACATTTGCCAAAATCGCCAGATTTGCCAGATTTGCCAACATGGTAGGCCTCTCCGTGTTTAACTAATTTGCATATTTGGCAATTTGGCAAAAATTTGCCATTTTCGCCACAATCGCCAGATTCGCCAACATGGTGGGCTTCCCTGTGTTTAGCTAATTTGCATAAGTTTGGCAATTTGGCAAAATTTCGCCATATTCGCCACAATCGCCAAAATCGCCAGATTTGCCAACATGGTAGGCCTCTCTGTGTTTAACTAATTTGCATAAGTTTGGCAATTTGGCAAAATTTTGCCATATTCGCCACAATCGCCAAAATCGCCAGATTCGCCAACATGGTAGGCTTCCCTGTATTTAGCTAATTTGCATAAGTTTGGCAATTTGGCAAAATTTCGCCACATTCGCCACAATCGCCAAAATCGCCAGATTCGCCAAATTCGCCAGACTTGCCAACATGGTAGGCCTCTCTGTGTTTAACTAATTTGCATAAGTTTGGCAATTTGGCAAAATTTCGCCACATTCGCCACAATCGCCAAAATCGCCAGATTCGCCAAATTCGCCAGACTTGCCAACATGGTAGGCCTCTCTGTGTTTAACTAATTTGCATAAGTTTGGCAATTTGGCAAAATTTTGCCATATTCGCCACAATCGCCAAAATCGCCAGCCTCGCCAACATGGTAGGCTTCCCTGTGTTTAGCTAATTTGCATAAGTTTGGCAATTTGACAAAATTTCGCCATATTTGTCACATTCGCTATGATCGCCAGATTCATCAGATTCGCCAACATGGTAAGCCTTTCTGTGTTTAGCTAATTTGCACAAGTTTAGCAATTTGACGAAATTTCACCAAATTGGTCACATTCCCCAAAACCAATGCTGTGACAAAATTTTGTCAAATTTGCCATTTTCGTTGTTACTTGCATTTCTGGACATAAAGTGATGAGAATAGGCATAATTGGAATCAGATCATTAGAATATGAAACAAGAAAAAATCGATCGTTCCAAAAATGGACTGAAAACTGGCGCGGGATCCTTGGGTTTGACGGGAGATCTTAAATTTACTGCGTATGGGCTGTTGTTTTGGTCAGCCATTTTGTTATTGCCAAGTGACTAACAACTTCTTATTGAGCTCATTCTGTTCATTCTGCCCTCAAGTAACGGAATACGTGGAATGGAATAAACTACAATCTTAACGATTCTGGAATGAGAACTTGTAATTAAAAAAAGCACCAAAACCAGGAAGCTACCAGAAGCTTCTCCCAAAACCTATTCCAAATGGTGATGGCAGCGTGGCTAATTTCTCTTTCGTAAACGGTCGATGCCATTGTTGGTAAAACAGGCCTTTATTAATGTTTGATGTCAATTTCTGCCCTAGTTTATGCCTGTATTAGGACGAAATGAAGTTATTATCATCAGATAAAATCAGGCCTAAATAAAACGATTAGGATAGACCTAAGTTATATTTATGCTAAAGTTAGGGATAGGGATACGGTCACCTGTTATAGATGTATCATTTAAGAAAAGCAAATAATATAATCAGCTTAGTGGTGTACTGGTGATGGAGGGATGTTAACATGCAGCGGTTCCGGGTTCGATTCTAGGTACAGGTAGTTAGTTGCATTTTTCTTATCTAATAAAAAAATTTCGATGACTGGTGAAAAATTTTCTAAGAGTCACTAAAATAGCATCGACCGTTTGCGAAAGGGAAATTTGCGGCGACGTGTACCGGATGCGTCTCCGTCTAGCGTCCCGTTTTTGACCCGGCACTTTCTGTTTGGTCTTAGAACAGTAAACATCTAAATGGATAAAATCCAAAACAAGTACACCATCACCGACTTTAAGGTCATTCCCCTGTATTGCATTACGCATCCTTACTGCGCACGATTTGTTGCGTCATTTCACGTCCAGGGAGTAATAGGTTTCCTATGAGGCTAAGCTCACCAGAGAAAAGAATAGTTATTTACTCTTAAGCAAGCATGGGGACCTATCTTTTTTTCAAATATTTTTGACCTACCATTCATCCTCTTTTTGTTCAAAGAGTTAGAAAAAAAAACACATGTTCGAAAAAAAATTATTACTAGAAACGCGCTGCTCACGGAGATGAAATCACGACCTCGAGAACACGCATGTAAGGAAGGTTTGAAGTCAATTTTGTCTGATGCTTCGAGCATCTGCCATAAAACTTATAGTAATGTGCGTCCTCTGCCTACGGAAAGTAGCGTAAACTGATCAAGTAAACATGTGTTCGTTAGGCGAAATTGCAAGGAATTATGGGGTAACTTGAGATAATGATATCTCGTAAACGAACACGGGGACCTATTCTTTTTATTTTATTTTTCAAAACATTGACCGATAGATAACAACTTGTGAAAGTTTGACAAAAATCCTATGTTAAATTTTATTTCGGGGGAATGACCTTGAAGAAAGATATCGAAGACATCGACTTGGACCTTTGCAAACCAGCAAACCAAATGTGGAGCCTTTCTGACATCAAAAGAACACATCCTTCATTGGATTATTTAAAACTTTCCAATATCGCTACTACGAGACTGTCAAGGATAACGGTACCTACCTCATCAAATGCATTGACCAAGAGGACTACACTTAAACAAATTTTAAAGTCATCGAAATCAAGATATTTAAAGTTGACCAAAAAGCTGTTACCGCGACCTCTGACATGTCACAAGATTTTGACGACATCAGCGATACGCGAAATACCTTGCTTATCACCATTCAACGCACTACTAGAGTAATTATGTTCCAAGGAATTGCGTATAACTTCTGGGTAGAAAGAGAATTCCCTATCTTAAAAGAGCCGACGGAGCTCCCTGTGTCCCAAAATAATAAACAATACCCAGTCCCAATGGAGCAAGATCTTTCCGTGCCTTATACTAAAGAACAGCAACGCAAGAGGCTAAAAACTCGTTTACAACATCTTGCGGAAGTGCTACACTTCCCCTCAGGCAGGAAAACCAAAGTGAAGGCTCAAAAGATGAATCAGCTGATTTTTCCTCAGGACACGTGTACCGAAATAGCTGGTTTCCAAACACCCATCAACCGGAATAGAAGGGATTCAAAATCGATGCCATAAGAAGGTTGTCCGCTAAGAACAGCGCGACGATATCCGAGCTGAAATCAGTTGTCTCTCATCGTGAAGTCAAAGTAGCAGAAATCAACTCCTTAAACTCACACTCCATGGAATTAAACAGATCTAAAAAGAAATTCTAATTTTACAGATTCAGGACAACATTGAGCAATTAGACAACTCATCCAAGATTGTACGTAATACGGCATATTTCGAACAAATGTTCATCATCAGAGAGGTAAACTCTGATATGCCTATCTATATATTAACAGAACAAATGTCGGAAAAAATCAAATGCCCCGAGGGGGATTCGAACCCACGACACCCCGATCTCATGAAGGTGCTCTAGCCACTGAGCTACCGAGGCAACCACAGTGGAGTGAGTCGAATGTTTAATCCACAAATATTTCAGTCATAACGCAAAAGGCTAATTGTTCACTTGCTTCATCGATTTCAAGAAGGCCTTTGGTTCAGTTTGGCATGAGGTCTATTTTACAAACCCCTCTACTTTAATATAGGTGAGAAATTTTATCATTTGATAAAAATGTTTACTCAAGGACTAAATGCTCTATTAAGGACGGTGCCTCCTTTTCTTACTGCACATACGTTCTGCGCATCTCGGGATATTCGGGTTTCTTAATGAATTTGCCCCTAATACAACAATACTTTTGCGCAGTTTATGACTATGTGGGAATAGCAGATCTTAGCAAGGATTATCAGAATC
The DNA here is from genome assembly GCA_964030785.1 of Siderastrea siderea. Classification (NCBI taxonomy): domain Eukaryota; kingdom Metazoa; phylum Cnidaria; class Anthozoa; order Scleractinia; family Rhizangiidae; genus Siderastrea; species Siderastrea siderea. Next base: position 21,305,560 of record OZ034968.1, on the reverse strand, counting down.
CAAAAAAAAATCGGGGATAACTGCGCATTTTTCAGAGATAATTGAGGTTAAATTTGGAAAGAAATTGCCATACATTCTTTGTATTTTAACGCTTCTTTTAGAATTATGGTTGCTTAATTATCTCTGAAAAATGCGTGCTTACCCACATTTATCTTTTTACATTCCAACGACCCTTTCTAAGAGCTTCTTTTCTCCCATAGTCATAACCTTTGCAAAAATATATCTCTATTAGGAGGCGCCGTCCTTAAGCTTTAAGATAAAGGAACAGAATTTTTTGACTACAATAAAGGTGTACGACAAGGTTGTATTCTGTCTTCCTTGTTGTTCAATTTGTTATTAAATGATATCCTTTTTTACTAGACCAAGAAGAACCAGATTCGATCACATTACCAAATGGATCCCATCTAAACTGGTTATTTTACGAAAGTGATTTAGTATTAATCTCTCATTCAGCCAAAGGCCTTTGGAATATTGCAATAATTGGCTGCTCTCTCTTAATCCGAAGAAAACAAAAGTTGTATTCTTCCAAAAGAATTGTAGGAAATCAATACTTAACAAATATGATTTTCACATAAACAAATACACAATAGAAATCATCCACAATTAATATTTATTTTGGAGTTCTTCGAACTGAAATTTCAGAGACTGTAAAACAAACTTAAAAGACAAACAAGAAGATTCGTCTTGGCTACCCTTCGCAATTTCGCCATAAGTTACGAATTGAAACAGGTAGACACAGTATACCCAAGACTCCTGTGAATTTTAGAAGCTGTTCGTTCTGCCATTCCAGTGAAATTGAAAATGAACATCACGTTCTGTTCTCATGCACGTTATACTATAACATACGCTTAAAATTTTTTAATAAAGTAACAGAAAAATATAACCTTTTAAAAGATTTGGATATAATTTCAAAAATTAAAAAATCTATTCCTCTGTAACAGCGTTGTCCTTGCTGTAGGCAGATTAACTGCTGCTTTTGTTTTCCAACCAGTGTCTACTACGCACGAAGCTTAATCCAGGAACTGAAAACGTTAGCCTTAGTATCCCTAATTTCATATATTTTTTGATTTGATTTTCTATAATATATATATATTTTTTATTCTCTCTGGTTTAACTAGAAATTGCCATGTAAAAGATGAAATACCTGAATAATTTGTCATTTCAGAATGGTTACCAAGAAAACGCACGTTAAGTGGTAATGTTAACAAGTGATAGTTATCAAAATTATTGGACGAGGTTGAGCAAAATATCGTGATCTGAGAGACACTGACAAATCACGATATTTTGCGAAATCGAGTTCAATAATTGTTTTATCATTCAACAAGACAATGTACTCGTGCTCGTGTCACAGTTCGCCATTCTTTTTCCTGGCTTTGGCCATGTGCGTAGAACTTTCTCAGAACAGCTGCAAGTTTTAACTTTCGACGTAAGAAGCTCCCATATTAAACTCTTTGCTCTTTGGGATGGACATTTATTCTGATTTATCCACACAACCTAAACAAAGGCCGAAATGATGCTTTAAGCAAACAAAATTAAAAAAAAAAAGGAATCAATAAATTTCCAGACTAAATCGAGAGACGAAAGACGACAGAAAGGGAATTTTGAAGATTTCGCGACGTCACGCAAGGCCAGGAAAACATATATGATGAACTGTTTTCAGTCAGCACGAACACAAAATAACTGTAACACGTTCGTTTTATTGTCAAATATCGCCGGGACTTTTTAATACAAGTCATGTTTTCACGGTTGCCTTGGAACTGGTTTTAGACGGCGATGGGTTTTTACTTGAAGTTTTTTGCTCATTTCTTTGCTCGTTCGCCATTAAACAGAATAGTGAACGTGGAGAATACTTCACCACGAAGAGAAACTTCAGCGCCAATTGGACGAGGAAAAATCTTCGCGAATCCTGACAAATTTGGTGTCAAAACTTTCCAAATTTTTTGTAGATTTTGAAACCGGAGCTGCTTTAGCGTTAATCTCTGGTGTCCCGGATAATCGGCCTCATTCTCCCGGATACTCAATTTTTGTGCGTAATTTCCTTGTAAAATCGATTCAAGTGAGTGAAATTTTTAATATAACCTCACCCGAAGCGAAAATGTTCGAAAATCGCACAGTTTGACTTCAGCCGCCGTGACACGCATCGCGTGACATTAGTATTGGTACCGCGTAGGTTTGGCAAGTTTTCGTCGACTTTTCTCTCTTCTTAATATTGCCGAAATACGTTTACAGCAACCTTTGTTGTTTTCTTTGTGTTATGGCTGTTTTTTGTTCAATTAGACAATTGAGGCCACTCTCTGTTAGGGACCGTTCATTTTTTATGGGGTAGGCGGGTGTTCGCGCCAAAACTGAACACGTGATCACATGTCACGCAACGAGTTTAATCGACCTTTGTAATCGCCTTCGACTCGTGTTGCGTTGATGTTTGTAATTCAGGAGCAGCTGATTAAATCTAGTTCTAGTTCAAGATAACCGTTTCGTCGTCAGTTTAATCACGTTTGAATTCATCCCGAACATCCGTCTGCACATCTGGTAGCAGAGCGAGGTTTTTGTGGTACGTAAACATTGAGTGTTTTGCTGAAATGAAGTGTGTTGAGTTTGAAAATGTCGAAAGAAAGTGAGGCCGACCACGTGCAGTTGCAGTATGTAAACGAAGAGGAAATGCGGGTCGCCGTTGGGCCTAGCCGTTATGAAAACTTCAGCTCCCGAAAGGAGAAGGCCAAGAGCAAGTTATCTCGCCGAAAGGCGACGCTTACGAGGCATGTTAACGTCGCCGAGAGTCTTTTGAAGTCACGTGGAAGTCGAAGGAAATTACGCGAGCTGGCTGGCAAAATTGAGGAAGCGTTGAGAGAACTTGAGCGTGTAGGCGAAGAATACGAATCGTTTTTGGAACTTGAAGGATTGCAGGAACACCTGGAGCTAACGGAAAAGGCCACTGGAAGAGCAAATCTATGCCTGGAAAACATTGAAATTTCGCTAAACGAAAGGGAAAACGAACTGCCTTCAGAAGCTGGTAGTGAATACGCGCCTTCGCTTCAATTTGAGTCGGCCAGCGGTCAAAGCCCACCCTCACGCGCGAGTGAAAGCGAGAGGCGTGCACGCGTGATGGATCTGCAAATCGAACAAGCAAAGAAAGAAGCTCAACGCCGACTAGAGGAGGAACGTAAGCGAGCCGAAAACCTCGAACAGGAAAGACAATTACAAGAACATCGCCGTATAAGAGAACTTGAATATGAGGTCGAAAGATTGCGACTAGAAGCTCAGCTTGACATTCCTGACAAGAATAAAAGAGATCCAGAAGATATTGAGAACCGTTTACGGGACTTTGAAGATGCTGAAGTTGAAACTGTTTACCGTGACATTAAACCCAAAATAAAGGAAAGTGTAAACAGTGATAAGGATCACAATGACTCTTTACCTCTGCAAAATGTAAAGTTGCCACCCCCGATTAAATCATCTACGTTAAACAAGCAGTCTCCTAAGTCTGATCAAGCTTATTGCGACACGGAGGAGCGCCTTGATGTTTCTTGGATTAAGGAGATCTCAGCTAAGCAGAGTCCGATAAAGGGGGAAACAAGAGTAGAGGTAACACCAGCGTTCGTAAAATCGATACCACGTCTAGAATTGCCGCGTTTTTCAGGGGATCCGCTTGAGTGGCCTCAGTTCATATCACTGTTTAAATGCTTAGTACATGACCAACCCCTCACCGATACGCAGAGAATGACTTACCTCCAAAGGGCTTTGACCGGAAATGCAAAGAGAGCTATTGGAGGGATGCTCAACCATGGTCATCTCTATAAAGCAGCCCTGATAGAACTTGAAGAACAATTTGGAAATGAGGAACTCGTTGCTGGAGCCTTTATGAAAACTGCACTTGATCACCCGATTGTTGTTGAGGGAGACATAGCTCAACTTCGTTCATTCTACAACACCCTGCACAATGCGGTCGCCACAATGAAGAGCTTGGGGTACTCACACGATTTGTTTTCTTCAACCAACATTCGTGCTGTACTACAGAAATTACCTGACCCATTAAAGGAAAAGTGGGGTGAAAGAAAGATTGAGATGCAACCAGCCATTCCCACTCTTGTTGATCTTGATGAATGGCTCCGTGCCAGGCTTCGTGCTAAGACCATGGTCTGTGAACCCTTACCCAGCTTCGGTAAGCCGTCGAGAGGAGGAAGATCTCGCTTTAGAAGACCACCGCGAAAAGGAGAGCAACATGGCGATAGCAGTCATGAGCCTCACAGATTCTCCACCTTGGCCACGAGTGCCACGACAGGAAAACAGTCCCAACCCACAAGTAAGAACTGTCTGGTGTGCGACAGCAAGCATGCAATTGAGAAGTGTGAGAAATTCCTGGCGATGGATGTCAACCAAAGAGCGCAACTAGGTAAAGAAAAGAGGTTGTGCTTTTCTTGTTTTGAGTCAACGGACCACCAGTCTCGTGACTGTACACGCAAGAAACGATGCGACATGGAAGGCTGTGACAAATACCACCACCCACTAATCCATGGTGCAGCACCTGTTTTCGTCGGAATGCCACCTGTGAACAATCCGCCTCCCGTCCCGCCTTTGAATGCAGCAGTACCCGTCTTTGTTGGAGCTTCATTCGTTAACTGCGTTCCCACTGCTGTTCTGCTGCAGATCGTACCGATAGTAGTTGCGACCCCCAAAGGGGTTAAAGTAAGTACATTTGCGCTGCTAGACTCCGGCAGCCAAACTTCGCTTATCCTGGAAAGCTTTGCTGATGCTATTAGGCTTGATGGTGAGAATGGCCCTTTACAACTTGGTACCATAAACTCGTCTGGCAGACCCGTACGTTCGAGAAAGGTGTCGTTTCATGTTGGTGCACCGGGGGGGTCAGAAGCCAGTGCCCAGATAGCCGTAGAAGAAGCTTGGACCGTACCACAGTTAAGCCTGCCCCCACAAAAGGTTACTCGTACCATGATAGAGGATTTTCCGCACCTGAACAATCTGAGTATTCCTGAAGTTAATTCCGAAGACGTGACAGTTTTGCTGGGAGCAAACGTTTTGGATGCGATATTACAGCGTGATGTGCGAAGAGGTCGTCCAGGGCAGCCTGTTGCAATTCTCACAGCCTTTGGCTGGACCCTCGCTGGTTCAGTTAAGTCGGTTGTCAAACCTGAGTGTCTTCATGTTATGCATGTGCACGGTGTCCTGAACGCTGAAGGATCGTTAAACAAGCAAGTAGAAGACTGGTGGCGAACGGAATCCTTTGGCACGAAGTATGAAGACGTGACACCCCGTTCTCTTGAAGATAAAAGGGCTATTGAGACATTAGAAAGAACTGTTAAGCATGTGTCGGGCAGATATGAAGTCGGAATGCTATGGAGAGAGCAAGAAGTAGAGTTTCCCGACAACCGTCTCATGGCTGTAAAGCGACTGGAGTCCACCGAAAGGAAACTTAAGCGTGACGAAGACCTTGCGAAGAAGTACTGTGCCATTATTAAAGACTACATTGACAAGGGTTACGCTAGAAAGCTTAGCCCCGAAGAGGCAGCCATCCCGACCCCAAAACAGTGGTTTCTGCCGCATCATCCAGTCCGTAACCCCAATAAGCCCGACAAAGTCCGCATCGTCATGGATGCTGCTGCCAAACACGATGGAGTGTCTTTAAATGACCAACTTCACATCGGGCCGGACCTCCTGAATAGCCTAGTGGGTGTGCTGTTGCGATTCAGAGAACAGCGCGTTGGCCTAGCCGCCGACATCGAGGCCATGTTTCACCAAGTTCAAATCATAGAAGAAGATCAGCCTGCTCTCAGGTTCCTGTGGCGGAACTTGGAACTGCAACGCCCACCTGATGTGTATCAGATGCTCGTCATGATCTTCGGAGCTGCGTCCTCTCCGTGCATGGCTAACTATGTATTGAGAAAGACAGCACTTGACAACCGTGAAGACGTCTTGTTTTCTGAAGATACGATCCAATCAGTAGAGAAGAATTTCTACATGGATGACTTTCTAAAATCCGTATGTGACGAAGCCACCGCAGTGCGAATGTTCCGTGAAATGACTTCTCTCTTGTCCCGGGGAGGTTTCAGGTTGACCAAGTGGATCAGCTCCTCACGTGAAGTCCTGTCACAAATCCCTCCCGAAGAGAAAGCTAGCCCGTCGGTTGATGTAAACTTTGACGAACTTCCAATTGAACGCACACTGGGTTTGAAATGGAACACTGAAACAGATTGTTTCCGTTTCTCTGTTTGCTCAAGTCAAGCGTATGAGTCAACCAAGCGAGGCGTCCTAAGCCGTCTTTCAACCGTGTTCGACCCACTAGGAGTGTTAGCTCCATACATGCTGCCCGCGAAATGTCTGATCCAAATGTTGTGGCGTAAGAACAAAGGCTGGGACGAGCCCTTAGATGAAGAAGACCAGAGAATTTGGGAAGATTGGCTTGGTGATCTGGTGAAACTGAGTGAATTTGAACTGCCCCGCTGTTTCTGTGTTGACACATGTCCTGAAGCTTCGATGCAACTTCATGTCTTTGCTGACGCCTCCGAAATGGGCTTTGAGTAGTTATATAGTTGGGGGTACCAGCGCATTTTTTCAAAATGCTCTGGAAACCAAACCCAACTATGAAACTACTTTCCATTTGATGGAATCTATATATTTTTCCATTTAATAGAATCTATATGTTTTTATTTCATATGGAAATCTATATATGTTTCCATATCATGGAAATCTATATGTTTTTATTTCATGTGGAAACGAACACATTTTCCATTGCGTGACTTCATACAACAGGAAGTCTAAAATTCTCGGAAAAGCAGACAGTCTATTTAAACCACAAAATGCCACAGCTGTGTCGTGACGTTATCACTAATAGCTATTGTGTCAATGTCATGAAACGATCGTATGATATTTCTAGATCAATCAAAGACTTACCCATATATTATTTTTTTCTGATAAAAATATTAGAAGTTGTTGCGTTTTGATATAAAATATTATCTCATATAAAAGTATAGAAATGGATTGTAATGATGAATTACATGTTTATCTAAGTAAAACAGAAATTTCATGTCCTTTCTGTGACCAAAATTTGGATTCTAATGAAAAACCAAAAGATCGTTTAGTAAAAAATGATTTATGCTGTTGTAATCAGGATGTTATAAACGAAGACGGAATGTTAGTATGTCAGATTTGCGGCGTAGTACAAGGATATAATTATTTGAAAGAATATGTTGATTTTTATAAAAATAGACATAAATTTATAAGAAAATCTGTTTACCATCGAGAGTACCACATCAACAACATATTACTCGATATCGCACAAAAATATAATATAGAAATATCACACTATCAAAAAAATAAGATTGATTTGGTATTTGCTGAGATAGGTAAGATTCTTAATGAAGTTAATGGTATAAGGAAAAGGATGACTAGCGTTAATTTCATTATGAGAATGATATTCAAGATGATGGGAATACCTTACGAACAAATCCCAATTAGTAAATCGAAAAAAACATTAGCTTTTTACAATCAATATTGGGCTATTATTATGTCTCTTATCGGTGATAAAATAAAATCTATTGTTGGATGAACACCTTATTATATTTCTTTTCAAATTTGTCAGTTAATGGACACATATCAATGATTATTTCATCAAGTACTTTGACATAATCAATAAATTCTTTGTCATTATACTCCATTCCTCTCATAAAGGACCGCAAATCTGTTAAAACCTTTTCGTACGAGGTGTATGCGAATTTACACATCTCAATCTTCCTTTTATAATTTTTAGCCTCAGAATATGTTTTAAGCAAGAGCCCAGCACCAGATATTGTTCCGAGAGGAATAGGGTTTAGAGTTACACCACCAACTATAGTCCCTGTTACTACTAGTGATGCAGATATGATATTACATGTAAGTTCTGCTTTTTTGAAATATTTAAAGGTCATTTTAAAAAGCCAGTATTTCTTATGGTAGAATCTATACAATGCTTTCAACTCAGATATTTGATCTTCCGTTAAATTTTCTGAAACATGGTTCCAATTGAATATGTTTTCACGTCTATCCATATATATTATATGGTTACATTTTTTCTTTTTTAAACGATTTCTTAATACTAATGTATAATTTTCTGATGTTTCGAACTATTTTTTCTATATTCTCAATAATTTCGTTGATTAAAGTTGATGTTTTCATATTATATTGTTTATATTATTCATAATTCTCAGGCTTTGAGGGAATATATTCAATGTCAACTGAGATTGGTTGAGGGATACGTAGCCATTCAATGATACAACTCATATCCCAACCACTTGGAACTGTGTTGAAATATGTGAAATAACCGGTCATATCGCTGTTGTAAAAAAATTCAATGCTATTGTTGAAATCCTTCTCCAATAGGGCACTTTTCGCATTATGATATCGATCCCATCTCTTTATCCACACATTAAGCACAATCACATTTTTTAAATCGACAACACCGTCACCAACGTCTTTATTGTCAAACAATATCAACCATTTATTTATTGTTTTTGGAATAGTGAGGTATTGTGAGAGCCTTCCAACCGATTCCTCCACGAATTTGCTCGTTTCTGAATTCTATTATAGCTTTATGTAATTCAACTTTTCATATGTATTCAATCAATAGTAACAGTTCCGCATTTTTTATAACCGAAGCCAGTTCTACACCCATATGACCAAAAGCCAGTACTAAATTAATACTTATTGTCTGTAATCGAGTTGCTTTGGTTGAAGTGTAAGTGATTGATTGAGTTAAATGGTCACTGTGTTTTACTTTTAAAGAAATAGGCGTATATCGTCTTTTGACTTTGAAATAGAGCACTGTTATAGTTAATATGTGGCTATGATTTGGAATGATTATTTTGTCACAACCATTTAATAAAAATGTGTTCCCATTTTTTGTATTCAATATCCCATTTATGTAATGAACAGAACCACGCAAACGATGTCCGTTTAAAGACAAATTTGTTTGCATTACCATTTGTCCATTTTCAATAACAAAAGCTGTGTCATAGACACTTGGATCAACATTTGAAATTGTTTCTTTAACACCATAAACAATTAGATGACCAATTGTTAAAAATGATGGATTACTGACTGTACCGTGCAGATCGAGATATATAAATTGTGGGGGTGAGCTACCCCATCTGTGAAAATTGATAACTGTTTTGGTGTACTTCTCAAATGTTTTGGTTGTATGATTAGAAATTGAAATCGTAGTGCCTTGTGGTGTAACACTTATCTCATTCATTTCTGGAGGAAACCATTCAACGACCATAGTATAGTAACCGACCGGAAGTTTATATAGGTTAAAACCGAGGCGTGAGCGGTACTGGTTGGGTGAGCCTTTTTCAAACAGGAGTTTGAGAGAGTAAGCTTTTTTATTCATTTGATGTGGAGACTCGGAAAAATCTCTAATACCCAAAACCTCGACATTGTTTTCACTCGAAGATTCATCAGTGTCTTCCATCAAGTATCTGAAGGCGTCCCTTTTTTGTCCCGAGGTAGTGATATGAGATTCACGAATTTTTTGAGTGACAAGATCTCTCAAATCTGATATTTCCTCTTGCACAAAATCAACGTTAACTGCGGATTTCGAATCTCTGTAATCGGTTTGTAAGTTAATAATTTTATTGTTATTTAAATTCAAGTTTCCAGTCATATTGTTAGTGCCATCAACTTTGAGAAACTTTTTTTGTGTCATGTCATCAATTCTGTTGTTAACAAACTCGACACATGCGGCGTCTCTTTGGTTTGATGGAAGATCAAGATTGATAATTGATTTATTTTTCATATCAATATCAGATCCTTTATCCAGTTTTTTTTCAAGTTGATTATTAACATATTTTTTGTTTGTGGCTTGATCTGCCTGTGTTGGGTCTTTAACGTTATAGATTGTATTATTGTTCATATCAATGCTTGCTTCCATCTTTCCACCTTCCTTTTTCGAAAGAAAGATATTTCTCGTGTCCTGATAGTTTATTACCTTTGTCAGATCACCGTGGACAGGATAAGGGTTGCTTTTTAATCGCAAAATATCGAACTTGTTTTGCATATCAATATCAGCAGAACCGCTGGCACTACCCTGAGGTCCACGATCACCTTTGTCGCCTTTGTCGCCTTTGTCGCCTTTTAGGCCCTGGGGTCCTTGTGGCCCTTTATCACCTTTTGAACCCTTATCGCCTTTATCTCCTTTATCTCCTTTAGAACCAGGTAAACCCGGCAACCCTCTTGGTCCTATCTGACCTTGTCCGTGAAGGTCGTCGTGATTAAGGATTCCGTTAGTATAACTCATATAATATTGGGTTATATTCTTTCATCGAAATTTTTGGCATTGGATTTTCTTATTTTATCAACATACAGAAAACTGAATGGGTCTTTAGTAGCCTTTTGGTAATCCTCTTTGTTAACACCCAATTCTCTACAAATCATGGATTGTTCATTTCTTGATGGGAAATCGAATATGCAATAATGTGAACTATTCAGTCTTATTGTTTTATCGGTTCCATAATAGCTTTGACTCAGATATATACAACAACAATTTTTGTTCCTAGAATTGGTAAAGTAGTCACGTATCCGTTCGTCATTTTTCTTACCTGTATTCAAATAATCATCAAATATGACTAATTTTTGGTTTTCATCAGACAAATCTGTTAAAGGGATGATGTCATCATTACTTGCTTCGATTATATCATAGCCGACCTCTTTTGATATTGGTTTGAATGACTCCAAAAGGTATGTATATTTGCTTTGGGATAGATTGCGAGCATAAAGGTATATCTTGTCAAAGTATAAGAGCCTGTAGATCATATCAAGCAGAAGGTTGGTCTTGCCGCCACCAGATGGAGCACAAACGAGCATCCTAAAACATCGGTTTGGCATGAAACTCTTTAATTGAACAAAATCGTCATTTTCATCATCTTGAATGTCGTAATTTTGAATCTTCATATGATATTATGTTATACAATTTTATCGCATGGTGACACGCTATGCGGCACGCTATGCGACATGCTATGCGAGCGTTTTTATATATGATAACCCTAATTTTTCCAAACAAAATACGAAATTTTATGTAAACAAATGATATAATGAGTTTACTCAAATGGAAAGAAATGGCTGAGAAACGATCCGAGCTTGGTAAAAAGACTAACACAATAAGAGAGACAATAAAACAAAAAACGATATCTGATCAAATGGGTGAAGTCGAGGCAGAGAAACTTTTCAAACCTATAACATCTGAGTTAAAGGAACTCACATCTCCAAAAATGCCATTGAGAAGATTACCAAAGAAAAAGCGACCTGTTCCAGATTATGGAATAGCTATTGATGATGAAGTGCCTGATTATGGATTGGAAGATCTATTTGGTGATCAAGTTCTACCACAAAATGACAAACAATTGGTTCCAAAACCTCCAAGTTATGAAGATGTCCTTAAGGATTTAGCATCAGGTGAAAAACAAATGTATATAGATCCAGCATTTATGTATGAACCTGAAGATCTTCCACCTGAATACGAAGAAGAAGGACCTGATTATAACATTCTCGAGGAGGATGCAATTAACCAAGTTTTGGATGAACTTGAAATACCGAATTATGAAGACGTCGAATTACGACTCAAACAAGAAGATATGAATGACGATAAAAGGAAAGCTTATCTTACCAAGACCCTGAAGAAAGCTAAAGATAAACGGAAACAACTAACTGGCTATTCGACTGATATCACTAAAAAATTAAATAATGGTTCAATCACTGAAGCTGAGGCTCAATATCGAAGAAAGGTCATTAATGATACGAGAAAAGTATTAAATGAATATATAAATTACAATAATCAAAGACTGAAAAATATTAAAGGATCTGGTTTGAAGAAAAAAATAAAAAGAGGTGGACAAGTCCAGTTTTTCAACAATCCGACAGAAATGATGAAAAAACTGGAAATAATCATCGGTTCGATGGTTGCCGGTAATAATAGCATCGAACTACGGAATACAGGCGTCGCTCTTCTCGACATCTTGTTGAAAAACTCTATTTTGAACAGGTCGCAATATAACAAAATATACAAAAACTATTTTATGTAAACTAATCATATAATGGATAGACAACTTATCTTATCATCCCATTCAGTCAGAGACAAGAATGGTAATAAACCGAGTGATTTCATAATCAAATACATCAATCCGATAATTCTCGATCCGAATCGACAATATGAAATCGGCCTCGACCGAATCATTTCGATGTCATTTACTTGGTTTAATGTGACAAAAGAACTCAATAATCAGAAAATAAGATTTTCGTCTGATAGTGGTACTAATTGGACAGAGTTGATATTCAATCCTGGTGTATGGAACTATGTCGATTTCAATAATTTTTTAAAGGATAATACTAAAACAGGAACAGCTAACAATCCGTCATATCCGATCAGTCTCGAATTCGACGATACAATATTTCGCACAATAATCACATTAGCCACAAATTATAGATTAGATCTGACTGTATCCGATTTCAATGATTTAATTGGCTTCAATAAACAGGTTTTAACTAATGCTGAAAATGTTGGTGATTACATACCGAATTTGAGTCAAGACAGAGAAATTCTCAATATTCATAGTGACCTCATATCCGAAAGTCTAGTTGATGGTGATGAAACGGATATTATATATAGTTTCAGTACCTCAACTCTCACCCCGAGTTATAGTTTCACACAAGAGCCAAGACGAGTACAGTTCAATCCTGTCAATAAAAATACGATTAATAAAATTCGGATTTATATCACCGACGGTAAACGAAGAATCATAGATCTTAATCATAGTGACACTTCATTCAGTTTGATTTTAAGAGAGAAGAGAGATTAATCTAACTAATAGTTATATATGTCGTCGTATGAATACAAGCGTATTTATCATCCAAAACTTGGACGATTTGTTTATGAACATAAAGGATCTGGGATCATTGTTGACAACATTTTCAAACCGGTTGGAAGGGTGTTAAGTAAAGTTCCAGAAATGGTTTTAAAACCTTTTGCCAAAAAAGCGCTTGAATCTGGTATTTCACATGCTGGAGACAAACTGGGAAAAAAAGCAGCTGAAAAACGCGGAGAGCTTATTATGAGAAAATTACACGGTTCAACTAAACAATCAATGAATAAAACCATGAAACCAACCAAACCTACTAAACCAAAACAAGAAGATTACAACACAATTCTGAATAGACGTATATCTGGTACTGGATTAAGACGATAAAATGTTATTAAAAAGTGAATTTTATCCAATTATAAATAGACTAATAAGTGGGAAATGGTTTATATAAAGAGTGAATTTTATCTAAACTACTCATATAAATGAGTTTCAGAACAAATGAAAATCTGCAACGATATGAATACGTTCGTTTCCATTTGGATAATGTCATTGAGCAACCTGCTAACAATCAAAGCCAGAAAAAGACAGGTTACAGATTCACAATCAACGATAGGTCGACATTGTTCGATTTTTTTAATGGGTATTTCGAAGTAACTAAAGAGCTTCAAAAAAAGGCAGATGGTACTGGATATGCTCAAGCGGATCGCATCACTATGATAAACGGATCTCACAGTCTAATCAGACATATGGTTATTAAATCGTCTGGTAAAATAGTATACGAGAGTGATAATTTACATAGAATTACGAATGTTAAAAATTTACTTGAATACAGTGATGATTATTCAAGAAGTGTGGCCAAAAACCAGTTTTGGTATCTTGACAATGATAATACGACAGCAGATATAAACACAGGTTTCGAGGCCCGTCGCATTTTAACCCAGGCTCATCAGAATAACGGCGGCGGAGGAGCTAAAAGTAATAACGAGATGATTCCGTTAAACAGATACAGCTATTTCCAAGAATTAGAAAGAAAAATGTTGCCCCCGATGCAGCTCACAATTGAACTTACATTTAACGAAGACAGTGAAATGATTCACATGGCAAATGGCACAGACGCTGGTCGTGTTGTAGTAAAGAGATTGTATCTTTGGCTCCCTAGATTAATCCCAAAAGACAGCATGTATAGTAATTTCGTTTCAGAGTTTCTTAAGCCAACAACCTGGACATATATGCGAGATCTCTACAATCAGTCAGCGAATACCAGAGCTATTCAAAATATGTTCCAAATTAGTCCAGCTATCGATAACGTTAAACATGTTTTTATATATCTACAGAGAACGGATGGACCGAATGATGATGAAGCAGAGAGGAGTCCATATTTGTTTGACACCTTCAAGTTAAATGCTGCGGACGCTAATAGCTCTCTATCGAGTTGTCGTTTAGAGTATGGAAACAATACTTTCTATCCGGAATTAGAATATGACAGTGATTCTAAAATTAGAATCTTTAATGATCTCATGAGCTATGCCTTTCGTAAAAACGATTACAATTCAGGGACACAATTGAATATAGCAAATTTCACTAGTTTGTACGGATTAATATATTTCGATTTGACATATCAAAAAGAGGTAGTGACAAGAGATCCTAAACAGTTGATTCTCCATTATCGTCTCAATGTAGCCCCGACAGCAAACGTCCGAGCTCATAGCATCGTATTTTACGAGAGTGAGGTTGTTGTTAAGACAATTGGAAACGAATTGATGATAGTTTAAATGAATAAGTTTTTTAACATCGATGAAAATTTAAATGATGTGTTTTTTAAAAGAGAATTTATCTAACATATATTATATGACGCAACTATACGAAATCAAAGTTAGTTTATCACCAAACCAGAAAAAGAATCTTAGTAACGCGTATCATAAAAGAGAAACAATAGTTCTAAGGCTCACGAAGGACTCTCTATCTGGGAATGACACTCTGTATGTACCTCAGAATATAGTTAAGCGACTGGATAAAAATAGAAAATTGAAAAAGGGAATGGACATTAAACTTTCTAAAACAAACATTCGAAAGCAAGTAGGTGGATCTCTTCTGTCTACAGTTCTGACGCTTGGAAGAACTTTTGGTCCCACTATTGCTAAGACCATCGGTTTGTCAGCTTTAGCTGGAGCAGCTAGTGAAGGAGCATCTCAGATTGTTAAGAAGATATCCGGAAAAGGTGTTCAAACCGGTGGGTTCCTCATACCACAAAATAAAATCGATCAGTTGATAACATATAAACATCTTTTGACCACCAAACAAAAGAAGGATATATTAAATGCTCTACAAACAGGTTCTGGTGTTCATATAAAACCAACAAAAGTACAAACGGGTGGGTTCTTAGGTACTCTTCTTGCATCAATTGGAGTCCCTTTAGCTATTGAGGCAATAAAGAAGATGACTGGTAAAGGTGCCCCTCAGATGGGACAACCGAAACAAAGACCACCCAGATCTATACCAAAACCAACCAATGATAATAATGATAATCAGGATGGTGGTTTGTTAATCCCAACTTATAGAACACCGCCTTTTTATGGAAATTGGCCGGACGGTACAATCGGTATGGGGACTAAAAAAACAAAAAAAAAACAAAAAAAAAGGAGAGGGTCTTCTACTAGGGAAAAATTCACCCTTCAAAAACGTCCCACTGTTAAACATTTTGTTGTAAAACCAAAATTCCATAAGAATGTCCCATTAAGCAATTATGATTTAATAAAATGGTGTAAATATCTGAATATCCCAATTAATGATGTATTGTCAAGAGATGAAAATGTTCCTCACAATCATCGACAGGCTCTATTCATTTACAATCTTGAACCGAGTTATATGTCAGGGAGTCATTGGGTAGCTACTTATGTTAAGGACAAAGTCATTAATTACTTTGATAGCTTTGGTTTGCCTCCCTTCCAAGAAATGGTCAATCATGCGAGAAAAAAGAACTTAACACTTCTTCATCAAAATAACCAAATACAAAATATCAATTCAATAAAATGTGGATATTTCTGTTTATACTTTCTGAATTCGATGAATAAGGGCAAATCATATTTTAATCTATTGAAAGTGTTTGACATACATGATACAATGAAGAATGAAAAATTCTTAGAACGGTATTTTAAAAATATCTAACTCATATATATTATGAGATCATATTGTGTGAAACAAAAAAAGGTCACAGAATGTGTTCCAGGGAGTGAAAGATATGTGAGAGCCAAAAATAACAGACTGATGTTGAAATGCAAATGCTCTGAATGTGGAATCACTAAGACGAAATTTGTTAAAAGCCAAAAGGGAGGTGAAAATCCATTAGGTAAAGCTTTCGAGGCAGCCAAAATAGCCGAACAAATAACTCGCAAAGTAATTCCATCAACCAACCATGTATTTGACAGATATTGGAGTGGTGATATTTTGAAAGGTGCTTTTAATAATAAAACTGGTTTAACAAGCAAGAAATTCTGGACTAAACCAAAGAAGGGTACTGTTATGCGCTTGGTGAAAAATCCAAAAACGGGCAAATATATAAACGTATATATCGAACCTTAATCTAATCTAATCATATTATATATGGAATCTTATTGTGTCAAACAGAAAAAGGTCACTCTATGTGTACCGGGTAGTGAAAGATATATAAAAACCAAAAACGGGCGAACCATGATGAAATGCACTTGTGCTGAATGTGGAATTACTAAGACTAAATTTGTCAAACAAAACGCGGGAAACGGGATAGCCCGTCTCAAAAGGGCGGGCAAATAGGTAGTGCTTTAGCAAGAAAAAAGGGTCCAACAGCACTTGATAAAATTGCTTATATATTATCCAATTTTGTCACACCTGCTCCTAGTTTCGCTGCTTTAGGAAGGATTTTAGCAGGTCAAGCATTCAAAGGTGTTAAGGATAATGTTGATTACTATAGAGGATCTGGCATTGATATACATAAAGCCATCGGAATGCTACCCAAACCAAAATCAGGCTGGACTCCTGGAAAGTATAAATACATGGGACCATACAACCCTCTCGATAAACAGTTAGAGTATAATAGGAACACTGGAGAGGTCACCAAGTGGCACGTACAACCTTACAATAAAGTGGATACAATAGCAGCTTATCATGATATTTGTTATGATATGGGGAAAAACAAAGGTGAATGTGACAAACAAATGGTCAAGTCATTGGATGGAATACCTTATGGACAGATGCCAAAATGGGGACAAACCGCTCGGTTCTTGATTAACACAAAGCAGAAACTAGGTCTTGGTGTAAAACAAAGGAAGACAAAAAACGGAAAAGGCCGTCGAGTGAAGAAAACTGGCAAAAAGAATTAGCTGATGAATTACATAAACCGATAAAGCGTAACTTCACCCGGCGGCGTGTTATTGTAAATCATATTGATGAAATATGGTGCTCTGATCTTGTTGAGATGCAACAGTTTAGTCGATGGAATGATGGCTACAGATATCTTCTTATGGTTTTAGATGTATTCTCTAAATATGGTTGGATCGTCCCATTAAAAGATAAAAAGGGTGAAACTGTTGCTGAAGCATTGAAAACCATTTTAAAAGAAGGTAGAAAACCGGAATATTTATGGACAGACAAAGGTAAAGAGTATTACAACAAACACATGAAAGACCTCTTAGAAAAGAATAAAATAACATTGTACTCAACTGAGAATGAGGAAAAGTCTTCAATTTGTGAAAGATGGAACCGTACAATAAAAACCAAAATGTGGAAACAGTTTACTGTTCAAGGTAATACACAGTATTTAGACATGCTACCCAAATTAGTGAAACAGTATAACAACACTAAACATAGCTCTATCAAAATGACGCCGACAGAAGCCAGTAAAAAGAAGAATGAAGGGACTGTTTACTTTAATCTGTATGGTAATTTGGAGCAAGTATCATCCAAACCGAAATTCAAAATAGGTGATAAGGTTAGAATAAGTAAGTATAAACGGAATGTGTTTGATAAGGGCTATACACCAAATTGGTCTGAGGAAGTTTTTACAGTTGATAAAATCCAATATACAAATCCAATAACTTACAAACTAAAGGATCTCAGAGGTGAAGACATTCAAGGGAGTTTTTATGAACCTGAATTATTAAAAGCAAAACAAGAGGTATTCAGAATTGATAAAGTCATTCGGAGGGATTATAAGAAGAAACAAGCTTTAGTTAAGTGGAAGGGATATAGTGATTACTTCAACAGTTGGATTCCAATGAAGGACTTGAAAGATATATAAAATGTTTTAAAGAGAATTATCTAACATATATTATATCAATCGATACAGTATATACTGTTTATTTGCTATTTTGTAGCCAAAAATATCATTGTTTCTGGCTATTATAAATATATAACCTAAATATATAACCTAATTATATGAATACCGTAACTGGTAAAGATTTTGATTTATTGAGGCAAAGAGCCCGAGATTTATATGGAGCAAAAGATCTTGATTATTCAGATCGTAAGAACAAAAAATATGTGGTCACTCTTAAAAATAATAATAAAATCCATTTTGGTGATAATAGATATGAGGATTTTTTAATACATAAAGACTTGAAAAGACATGCACTATACCGAAAGAGAGCATCTAAGATAAAAGACAAATATGGTAACCTAACATACAAAGATAAGAATTCAGCAAATTTCTGGAGCTATCAACTTCTATGGTGAACAGGTTTAAAACGCACTAGTCATAGATACTTAAGAATAAATATATATATATTATATATATGGAAAATCAAAATGTTAAAATAGGTCGTGGAAGACCTAAAGTTTTTAGTGACGAGGAAAGAAAAAATCATAAGACTACCTATATGTTAAATAAAGAGTGGTATTGTGATGTTTGCAAAAATGGTAAAAATTACACATTGGCTGGGAAATCTTGTCACTTGAAAACAAAAAAGCATAAAAAAAGTCATGATATAAATTTAGAATCAATGATTAGAAAAGAATGGATACAATATATTAAAAATGATGTCTTTGATACAACAAATAATGTATAAATGAACTGATGGGAAATAATAACATACGCAAAATATAAAATTTTTCGATATAGTTCGAAAGATCCATGATTGGATCATTTGAATTCATGACCACGTTTAAACACACTAATTATAGACACTTAAAAATAAAATCTATAGTATATATATATAATGAAATCAAAAAAATCTAACCTTATAGATATGGATGAAGCTAGTTTGAAGAAACTCAGCAAATCAGAACTTATCAAATTGCTATTAAAGCAAGAGAAAAAGAAGCCTAAAATTATTGTGGTAGATGATACCAAACCAGTTCCAGCACCAAGGACTTATAAACCAAGACCACCAGTACCAACACCTCGAAAGAGTGTTAAGCAGATGGTTCAAGATTATGAAGACAACAAACCAGTTCCAGCACCAAGAACATACAAACCAGTTCCAGCACCAAGAACCAAAATAGAACAAACAGACAAAGCTTTAAAAGGTTACACTAAGTCTTATGAAATCAGCATCAAAAACAATAAAGACCCCTTAGCCCAAATGCAAAACACGAGAAAGGTTATAGAACATCGTGTAATAACTTTATTGAATGAAATGAAAGGCTTGAAATACGTTGAAACATTGAAAGTCACTTTCGAAAAAAATTCAGCTGATGAAATAGTTGAAAAGTTAGCATATTTCAATAGTACACCTCAAACAATAATCAACCAAATGGAAATCGCTGATTCATTACAATCATCAAAACAACAGATACTGAATAAGATAGCTCAATGGATATCAGAAGGATCTGGTTGGACAATTAAATCAGTTGATAGTCATTACCTCAACATAGTGAAATACAAGCCCTTGAAAGGATCATCTTATATCAAACTGTCAAAAGAACTACAGAACAGTGCGAAAGGATTAATCAACATCAAAAACGAGGATAATGAATGCTTCCGATGGTGTCACATTAGACATTTGAATCCGCAAGACAAGAATCCTCAAAGAATCAAAAAAGCCGATAGACAATACGTTGAAAAGTTAGATTATTCAAACATTGATTTTCCAGTAACTATTAAGCAGTTCAACAAAATTGAGAAGCAAAACAGTATCAATATAAACGTATTCGGATATGAAGACAGACAACCGTATCCCATCTATGTTTCCAAAGAAAAGTATGAAGATCATATGGAACTACTACTAGTAACGAAAGATGAAAACAAGCATTATGTTCTCATAAAGGATTTCAATAAATTCATGTACAATCAAACAAAACACAAAGAGAGGAAACACTTTTGTATGCACTGTCTGCAATGTTTCAGTTCTGAAAGAGTATTAAACAATCATAAAGATAATTGCATTCAAGTAAATGGAACACAAGCAGTAAATATGCCAACTAAAGATAATAACATACTGAAATTCAATAATTTTCATAAGCAGCAACCTGTGTCATTTGTTATCTATGCTGATTTTGAGGCTATAACAGAGAAGATTCAAGGATGTCAACAGAATAATGATTCATCATATACTGAAGCCTATCAAAAACACACAGACTGTGGTTATGGGTATAAGGTCATTTGTTGTTATGATGATAAGCATACAAAACCAATACAAATATATAGAGGCGAAAAGGCTGTGTACAAATTCATGGAAAATATGTTAGAAGAAGTAAAATACTGTAAAAAAGTAATTAAAACATTTTTTAACAAACCATTGAAAATGACGAAAGAGGATGAAGAGGAATTCGAAAAAGCAAAAGAATGTCACATCTGCGATAAAAAATATACTGAAAAAGACATTCGAGTCAGAGATCATTGCCATATTACTGGCAAATACAGAGGCTCAGCACATCAAGACTGTAATCTGAAACTTAGAATAAATCCAGAAGAAATCAAAATTCCTGTTATATTCCATAATCTAAGAGGTTATGACAGTCATTTTATAATGCAAGAGATTGGAGCTATTGTTAAGAAACATGCATACAAAAATAAGAAAGGAGAGGAGAAACAAATGAATATCAATGCCATACCAAACAATATGGAAAAATATATGGCTTTCATGCTTGGTAATCATCTTACCTTCATTGATAGTTTCCAGTTTATGAGCTCAAGTTTGGATAAATTAGTCAGTAATTTGCCGGCAGAAGCTTTCAAATATACAAGCAAAAAATTCAAAAAAGAAAAATTCGAATTGATGAGGAAAAAAGGTATTTATCCGTACGATTTCATGGACAGTTTTGAAAAATTCGATAAAACAAAACTACCAACAAAAGATGAATTTTTTAGTATCTTGAATAATGAGAATATTTCAGATGATGAATATAAACATGCTCGGATTGTTTGGGAGACATTCAATCTTAAAAATATGGGTGAGTATCATGACTTGTATTTAAAATCAGACGTTCTCCTATTAGTAGATGTTTTTGAAAACTTCCGTAAGACCTGTCTTCAGTATTATAAACTTGATCCATGTCATTATTTCACATCTCCTGGTTTGTCATGGGATGCTATGCTAAAAATGACCAATATTCAACTAGAACTAATGACAGACATAGACATGTATCAATTTATTGAAAAAGGCATGCGTGGTGGTATATCTTATATTGCCAATCGATATGGAAAAGCAAACAATAAGTACATGAGAGAATACGACGAGAAGGCGCCCTCAAAGTATATTATGTACCTTGATGCTAATAATTTATACGGTTGGGCTATGAGTCAATATCTCCCCACTGGTGGTTTCAAATGGTTGACGGAAAAACAAATAAATAAAATCAACTTAGCAAAATACAATGATGACTGCAAGAAGGGATTAATATTAGAAGTTGATCTAGAATACCCCAAAGAGTTGCATGACCTACATAATGACTATCCTCTAGGTCCAGAAAAAGTGAAAGTAACTGATAACATGTTATCCGATTATTGCAAGAAAATACAAAACAAATTCAATATTTCAACGGGACTAGTACACAAACTGATCCCTACTTTATGTGACAAAGAAAAATATGTCCTACACTATAGAAATCTACAGTTGTATCTTGATCTTGGATTGAAAGTAAAGAAAGTGCATAGAGTATTAGAATTTCATCAGTCACCATGGCTCAAACAATATATCGACTTCAACACACAAAAACGTACACGAGCAAAAAATTCATTCGAAAAAGACTTCTTCAAACTAATGAATAACTCAGTGTTTGGAAAGACAATGGAGAACATAAGAAAGCGTGTCGATGTCAGACTTATTACAGATGAGAAGAAACTATTGAAGATGGCTTCTAAACCAACTTATGTAAGCAGTAAGATATTCAATGAAAATCTGGTAGCAGTGCATAAGATCAAAGAAACGCTAA
Organism: Siderastrea siderea; assembly: GCA_964030785.1. Lineage (NCBI taxonomy): Eukaryota > Metazoa > Cnidaria > Anthozoa > Scleractinia > Rhizangiidae > Siderastrea > Siderastrea siderea. The sequence continues at coordinate 21,283,376 of OZ034968.1, read as the reverse complement.
CTCTAAACAGGCCGGCATATGTGGGTATGTGTATTCTTGATCTAAGTAAGACATTAATGTATGATTTTCATTATAACTACATAAAAGAAAAGTATGGTAATAAGGCTAGACTACTATTCACTGACACAGACAGTCTAACATATGAGATTGAAGCTGAAGATGTGTACCAAGACTTTTGGAATGACAAAGATAGATTTGACAACAGCGACTATCCAGAAAACTCTACGTATTTCGATAAGACAAACAAGAAGGTAATCGGTAAATTCAAAGATGAAGCAGCTGGAATACCAATAACTGAATTCGTCGGTTTGCGATCAAAAATGTACAGTTACATAAAAGACAACCAGAAAGTGGGAAAAACAGCCAAGGGAATCAAGAAGAACATAATAAAGAACAATATCAAACATGAAGATTATAAAGAAGTACTATTTAATAACAAACAAATGCATCATACCATGAAAACAATCAGAAGTATCAATCATCAACTAGGTAGTTTTGAGCTCAATAAAGTGTCACTCAGCTGTTTCGATGATAAACGATATATAGCAAACGATGGAATCAATAGTTTCGCTTACGGACATTATGCAATCAAAAACTAAAATAATATTTCTTTCTTAAACTCATCATTCTATACTATTATATGAGACATTATTTTCATGATACTACAACATGACGTCACGACACAGCTGTGTCGGTCTAAATCTTACAGGTATCACAAAAGCAATCTATTTCATGGGTCCATGGTATTGCGACCTCTCTGTGTTCTTCAAAATACTTCCTAATAGTATAACCATTAACCAAAAACCATTTTAAAGGCAGTGTGCATCTACAAACTTTTTTGTATGGCGATAATTGCTTATAAAACTTTCTGAGTTGCCGTGCACGGGTTTGTTTAACCTTACACCGTGAATTGACCCAGTCGTCAAAGTTACCACCTACTCGTTGTTTTGCCTTTTCTTCTTGAAACTTGTCGAAAGCTTGACTTAGCCACTTACCATACAGGAAAGCATTTTTAACTACATAATTATCAATCGTTCTGAAAGAGTCATGACATTGTTTCAAATGCTTCTCATAGTCGATAAGGCTCATTTCACCTTCCGGAAAGACGTTGGGGACATCGAAGTGCAACATTTGTCCTCTAATATAATTATCTTTCATTTCCCGTACAAGTGACAAGCCATCGGATTCAACCTCAGCCGCTGAACGTTTTATCTTCTTCCGTTTTGTTTCTTCAGTCTCGAACAACAGTTGTGGAATATTTGGCGCTATTTCTGTATTTGGAAAACTGCGAAGAACAACTTTGGCGTCTTCAGGCTTGTTATCGTTCAGTAATTCCATCGCATAGTCACGTTGTAAACAACAGTCTGAATACATCTGCATCCAATACTGAGCAAATGATCTCACCTTATCGTTCATGTAAGCCATGTATTGATGATGAAATCCATCGATTATTTCGACGTCAAAATCCTGTTCATAGCCAGTATCCATATCCTCTAAATCCATGTCCTCCATCAAATTAGATATACCGGATTCACTTTCAGCCATTGCTTTAACTGAATGACTCGTAATGATATGTTCAGTGAATTTCCCTTATCTTATTTACCAAGAGATTGTCAATTTTCATTGGTTGAGCAATATCATACGATCGTCTCATAACATTGACACAATAGCTATTAGTGATGACGTCACGACACAGCTGTGTTGGTCTAAATCTTACAAGTATCACAATAGAAATCTGATGACTCATTTCTTCGGAAAAGTCCCATTACATCATAAACTTCCTGTTTTCTGATAATCTTAAGACTGTCTGCTTTTCCGAGAATAAGACTTCCTGTTTTTCTAAGAATTTTAAGACTTCCTGTTGTATGAAGTCACGCAATGGAAAATGTGTTCGTTTCCACATGAAATAAAAACATATAGATTTCCATGATATGGAAACATATATAGATTTCCATATGAAATAAAAACATATAGATTCTATTAAATGGAAAAATATATAGATTCCATCAAATGGAAAGTAGTTTCATAGTTGGGTTTGGTTTCCAGAGCATTTTGAAAAAATGCGCTGGTACCCCCAACTATATAACTACTGCTTTGGTGCCGTGTGTTATGCTAGATACTCACTTCCTGATGGTACAATTGAGGTTTCGTTTGTTATGGCAAGGAATCGCGTTGCACCCTTGAAGCAGTTAAGCATTCCTCGTCTAGAGCTTCAAGCTGCCGTCCTAGCCGTAAGATTATACAACCTGGTCAAGCAGGAGTTGACTGTTACTATCAAGGACACCATCTTTTGGAGTGACTCGAAAACTGTGTTGCAGTACATATCTAATGAAAGCCGACGCTTTCACACATTTGTAGCCAACCGGGTGTCAGAGATTCATGATGCAGCCGACCCGAAGCAGTGGAGACACGTCCCTGGCCTTTTGAACCCTGCTGACGATTGCACCCGAGGTCTTCGGGCGGCAGATTTGGATAAACATTGCCGATGGCTTAACGGCCCCGCCTTCTTGTCCAAACCCGAAGAACAGTGGCCCCAAGACACGTTTGGTTCTCTCCGTGAAAATGATGTCGAAGTGAAGAACACAAAGTGGTCAGGCCATGCATCTGTTACTGATCCAAGAGCATACTTTCCAGACCCAGAGAAGTTCTCCTCTTGGACAAGATTCCGTCGTGTCCTTGCATGGATATGTCGTTTCGTCCAAAACTGTAAAAGAAAGGCTGAGGGCCGCATCCTGTCGTCTCTAACCGCTGCAGAAATCAGCAATGCAGAGTTGATTGCCGTACGGAAAAGTCAAAGAGACTCGTTTAGTCTAGACTTTGAAGCCTTAAAGGCAAACAAGCGTATGCCAGTTAAGAGCCGACTCAATGCGCTTAGACCATACATTGACGAAGCAGAATGCTTGAGGGTAAGTGGTCGTCTAGGCAAAGCCCCCGTTCCTGAAGAGACACGACATCCTTTGATTCTGGACCCGAAGCACGAAATAACGCGCCTTATTGTGATGCACCACCATCTCCGTTTGTACTGTACAAGTAACAAGCATGTCTTGAACGAGCTGAGACAGAAGTACTGGATCCTGAAAGGGCTAGCCACAGTTCAGAAGATTTCGTCCAGCTGCCCATCGTGTCGAAGACAACGGGCAAAACCCGAACCACCCGTCATGGCTGACCTGCCCAGTTCGAGACTGGGCTATCAGCAACCGCCGTTCACGAACACCGGTGTTGATTACTTTGGCCCCATGCTTGTACGCCATGGAAGAAAGACAGAAAAGCGCTACGGAGTGCTTTTTACGTGCTTAACCACCCGTGCCGTGCGGTACATCTTGAAATCGCTCATTCACTAGACACTAACTCTTGCCTGATGGCTATAAGAAGGATGATAGCTAAACGTGGAAAGCCAGCCAATATTTGGTCGGATAACGGTACCAACTTCGTTGGGGCCGAGAAAGAGCTTCGAGAAGCTGTCAAGCGCCTGGATGGCGAGCGAATTAGTGACCAACTGTCTTCCGATGGGGTGCAGTGGCACTTCAATCCCCCGTCCTCGCCACACTTTGGAGGCGTTTGGGAACGCCTCGTTCAGTCTGCCAAAAGAGCGCTAAAGGCGGTGGTAGGAAAGCAGTGTGTCAATGATGAAACGTTACTCACATTTATGGCTGAAGTGGAGTCGTTACTAAATGGTCGCCCCCTTACTCATGTTAGTACTGATTATCGCGACGAAGAAGCTTTGACGCCGAATGACTTTCTGCTCGGTCGAGGAAACCCTAACGTCCCGCCAGATGTCGTCAATGATAAGGACTTGTGTAGTCGTAAGAGGTGGAAGCACGCGCAAGTAATGACCCAGCACTTCTGGAAACGCTGGCTCCGAGAATATCTTCCAGCGCTGACGGAACGCCGAAAGTGGACAAATGACGCCCGCAATGTGCGTGAAGGAGACCTCGTCCTCGTCGTCGATGAGAATTCCCCTCGCGGGTGTTGGCCTTTAGCTCGTGTGCTAAGAGTGCTTCCAGGAGACGACGGAAGAGTCAGAGCAGCCGAAGTCCGTACCAAGAGTGGGACCTACATCCGACCTGTTGTTAAACTGTGTTTACTAGAAGGTGCGAAGTAGTGTTCGTCGCCTCGCCCCGTCGTCGAACACGGGGGGGGGGGGGAGGATGTTCGCGCCAAAACTGAACACGTGATCACATGTCACGCAACGAGTTTAATCGACCTTTGTAATCGCCTTCGACTCGTGTTGCGTTGATGTTTGTAATTCAGGAGCAGCTGATTAAATCTAGTTCTAGTTCAAGATAACCGTTTCGTCGTCCGTTTAATCACGTTTGAATTCATCCCGAACATCCGTCTGAACAGGGGGGCTGGTGGGATTTGATGGGTAGTACATATAAAATATAATGAGCCCCCTCTACATTAGAAATTTTTTACCTGGCCCCCCCTTGTAGCCCTAAAGATTAGAGATGACCCCCCCGGAAAAAAAAGAAAAAGTGATAAAGTAAATCTAAAACTTATCAAGCTTAAATTAAACAGTCAATTTTAACACTCAGGTCCCGCAGGAGTAAATGTCTTTATTGAGAAGCACTAAAGGTAATTTTCTGGTAAGGGTTCCAGGGGTATCTTTCCCTGGAAAATTTTGAAAATCTAGAGATGCTCTAATGCAATTTGCCACATTCTGAAGTACATAAACAGACAATTCATGCCGGTTGAAAGCATTATTTTGGACACTGTTATCAGTTGTTTAAGAATCAGACCAGCGGAGGCTATAAAAGAGTTGACATCACCGTAGCTGTATTTTGCAATGAAACAGTTGGTGGGGTAGAGTTGCTGTTGGGTGTATAATAAAGTAGGGGGGTCCGGGGGGCATTCTCCCCCGGGAAAATTTGAATTTTCAGAACCTTAGAAACACTATTTTTGGCCTTCTGGCACTGATGTTTGCATTATTACAGATGCTGTCACTACTAAACTTAAAGGCATTTTTTTTGGTGACCACTTGGTGAAGAGATATATAATTGCGTCATAAAGCGATAGGAAAACTTACCAATCTCGTGTGCAACAATTCCTCTAGACCAGCATCCTGTGGCAAGCGACAACTCCTGTTTTCCACCTCTTTTTCCCACAAAAGACGAACAGCTGACAAATAAAAAACATTTACTGCAACAAAAAAAAAACGCCGTTCAATTTTGCAGCATTGAAAAACAGCAGGGCAAATGGCCCTTACGTCTGTCTCTTGAGTATCCTTTATAGTCTTCACATGGGAAGTTTAAATCGTGTATAGTTACTACTAAAATTACCTACCCTGATCCTTCATAGAAGAAGACATAATCAGCCTCGTTAGTTCTCTCTTTAAACCTAATACAGGTTTTCTGGGTCCACTCATCAAAGCCTGCCTGTATTGCTGACATCGCGGCACCCGAGGATGCCGTGATAAAACAAGACCCATTTCCGGGGATAAGTTCGTGCGAAATTTCTTATGTCTAGAAAAGGGAGACGGCTATTTTTAGAGTTATTTTTGTAGAGTTAGGGCGTAGAGTTAGAGTTAAACCTTGAGCCAAAATCCTGAATTCAACCTTTTGGATAGCCAAAATCTCGAATTCAATATTTTGGAAGCCAAAATTCTGAATCAAGATTTTAGCTATCTAACTCTATGTCATAACTCTACGGAAATAACTCTGTTGCTAGTTTACCTCGTAGAAAAGGCATTTTCCTGGAAGTGAGAAAGAACAGATAATAATTGTGCGAAACACACCTTTTGAATCAGATAACTATCTCAAGATTTGGTTGTGGTAAGAACAGGGCACAATAACATTGCTTCGTTGATGAATTGTAACTGGGAAGCTCTTGTCTTCCATCCGTAGATAACTCCTATCGATAACTGGGACTGACTTCGCTAAAGAAAAGGACTGAGCACTCAGTCGAAACGTCAGCTTTTGAATCTCCTTAGGGTAGCCGTCAATTTACTTGACATCAACTCAGCTGATATCAAACTGAAATGTCCCTGTTGCCGGCATAACAGTCGGTATAACAGATGTTCCATTTAAAAATGGAACATCTCAATTCTCTCACTTACGTCCAGGCGAAATGTCATTTAGTATTAAGGTATTAAGTGGCCAATAAAACTTGAATTCTCATTCCGTATATTTCAGTACCCAAACAAAAAAAAAATTACCATTACTCACAGCATAAACGAATTTAAATCACCTTTCTAAAACATATCTTTTACAAGGTAAACGGTGAACACTTACCGCAGAGTTTCCACTAGTATTAAAAATTAGGGGTACATAGGACCTACAGCCACATAAAATTGAGTATCCTTTTCTATTTGGAGGAGTCCAGTCCTGGGTAGTACCCAGTTCAACGGGACTCAGTTCCCAGGGACTCAAGGTGCTCAAAAACCATGCGTCCTTCTTAATTTTTTGCATAAAATTTGTACGTTTGTGTGTTAACAGAAGCATTGTTCTATACTGTTGCACCGAGGGGGAGGGGATTTGTCAGAAATTCCTCTGCCTTATACCCAGGGGGATTGGATGAGGTTTGAATGGACATTTTGGACAAATCTTCCAGGGGCCCTGAGGGGGCACCCAGGTGGAAGCCGCTGATTGATGCATATTACGCCGAAACAACAAATGTTCATGAACAGACTAAACTCATTTTTCTTTTCACCCTTTTAATCTTTGTTGGAATCAGTGGAAATTTCGGAAGAAAATAATCCTTTGAACTGTCACGGAGGTGAACACCTGTCAAACCGGGCATTGCGATGTTTATAAGTCCAATATTGTTCTATTCTAATCCTTTGAGATGTTTTGCTTGGCTTCACTTTTAGAGGCCGGAATGTGGGGTTAAAACATTACGTTACTGCAAACATCTACCTATCCCAAGTATCACGGGATGAGTTTCGACCACGCGTTTGGGTCGAATAAATTTTCATTTAAGTGTTCTGTTGATATTAGCTCAAATTAACTGTTGCATGTTATCGGATGTGTCGCAAATAATCTTTAAGTAAGCTTCTGCTTTCTGAATTTTTTCCTTGTAATTTCACGTGTTTCCTTAGATTTAGGACATAGTAATTTGTTGATACTTCCCCGATTTGTTCACTTCTACGAGGAATTAAACTCCCTGTGTTCTGATCTCTCGTAAGCGACCACCTCCCGTAAGCAACCGTTTAAGTTTGACATCTTGGGTGGTCGCTTACGGAGGTTCCACTGTATTATATATCAATGAGAGCTAAATAAACTGTAGTATTTCACCTAGCCTTCACTGATGCAAGCCACAAAACACTGAAAAGCAGGTTCGTCTTCATGATGAACTGAAACGACCAGGAACTAAATTGGGAGTTGAAAATTAAAAAGAAAAGAAAAGAAACGAAACAAAAAGAAAAATAAGGAAAAACAGAAAAAATACATATTCGATTAAGTTTCAGAATTTGGCTGTACTTTCTAAAGTTTAACAACCTACATTTCTTGCTGTTGCGTTTAACTGTGAGGCTACGCTCAGGCAAGACTGCGAATACGATATGTTCAATAAAGAAACTACTCAGTTGTTCTCGTCGCTCACATTGTTTTGACTTTAGCTGCGGTAGTCATAGCTACGTTGGCTCTTACAAACTTGATTGTTTAGGGTGAAAATCACTGCGTTCCTTTAATTCAGGTTGTATAATGCTAAACAATGAATTTCATTGTCGTTTGAATTCCCACCTGGCTTCTTTGAAATTCACTGAAAAAAGAAATGACACAAAGAAACTATTTCCAGTTAGAACGCAGATTCTTATCATTGGACTTCAATTTTAAGGAAAAGCCTAAATGGCTGAGTACTCATTACTTTTATTAACTAATAAATTTTACTATTTTTTATTAACTTAGTTCGAAAGTGATTGAATTCGCTTTAGTTGCTTCTTCTCGTAACACACGTGTGTAATCGTATACACTGATTAGAGCCAATATCCGATCCACTTTTTGAGTGTGAAATACCGTAGGAAGTTTCTTAGAGTGCTAAAAACCACTTCGCACAATCGTTAAACTTTATCAGTCAAGGTGCTCAGAATTGTATCCATCCATGCAATCAGGAGCCCCTTCCGCTTCTTAACTTCTGATCACCTTCCTGGTCCAAAAAACTACTTTCTTTGGACAATATTTTTCAAGAGACCCAGTTTTTGTTGATTGTGAAAGCTTAAGTTTTAAAGATTTTGCAATTTAGTGAAATAAAATTTCCAAGTTTGCCCAAGAAAATACTACCAATCGATGAAAAAAAGAATTTGAAGATATACTTATCAGGTCAGATAAGTTATCGGGAGCTTCGAAAAACGGTCCCAGATGAGGATTCTTGTTTGAAACCGTTCATCCGGAAATCTTGCTTAGGTTTGGTTGATAATATATGTTAAGCTCTACTTTAACTTACTCACAATTCCCAAAATGAAACTTGTTGATCGCCTGCTACCAGTAAAACAACCTTTAACAGGCAATATATGAACTTTGGACGTTTTGTTAGTTATTATTATTTTATTTCCGCGTAAGAAGTGCGCATCGGAAAACAATATTTACTGTCTGTTTTGTGTGTTCACAGTACACGTAAGATGTACACATCCTCACTTTGTTTGGTTTTTGTGCGAGCGACTGGGCGGCCTTGCCCCATTTCTGAACCAGCCAGTACGATGTTTATCTCACACTGAAATGAAACGCCTAATTCAGAGCCATGTATGTACAATGTCAGTTCTCCGGACAACTCAAAGCGGAATGAAACAGTACAGGCAACTGAACAATGTTCACTGCTTAACGAAACTTAACGAAAAATGCTCACTTCTTTAGAATCGGGAAAACAACGCATTTTTGATCACACTCTATGAAGGTGTGAGCCAAAATTTCACGTTCATTATGCACGTAATCTTGATTAAAGAAAGTTTGACAGTGTAAAGTTGCTTTAATTAATTTAGTCCTCTGTCGAAGAAACTCAGTCATAGGCTATAATTCAAATGATTACATTGTTTGTTTTCTTTTCTTGTCTACCTCAAACTAAAGCAAAACGTCTAACCCGATTAGGACAACAAACGAAATTAATATATTACTGGATGAAAACGAAAAAGAAAAGAAAATTGAAGTTAATCAGGAAAGATGTGCCACAAAAGGTTGGAAACTTATGTTGCTTAATAATCCAGCTCCCTTGCGATCGATATAAGAAAAGGCGCAAAGTTTTACTTATTTCTTAGCTATAAAGGTAAAATTCTTTGAAATTCAGGACTGGTAATCATACCTAGTAAGGGTCTTGATTTTGTGTTCAACTCATCATGTATAATGCCAAACAATGGGTTAGTTACCGCTCCGTATTAAACTTCTCTTGTTTATATTTCTATGATGTTCACTTGGTTTATTGACCAGTGAAAGAAATTCCTTCTCCCATTAACTGTAAACGTCGAATTATTTTGCACTGAAGCGGGCGAACTTCTCAATGTCAATCGACCTGCGCGCCAATCTCGTTCCCAGAGGCTGCATTCCTTTTGGTCAGCACCAAGGATGCCGCTGACCGTAAATGCGCGCGGGCTCTGGGGACGAGATTGCCTGCGCGCAACAAAGGAGACTAATGTCGCGCATGCGCACAATTCTATTTGAAATGCCTTGAATTTCATTCGAAACGCGGGAAAAGAGGAGATGGCGGCGGTCGTGCTGACAGCTTTGATTTCATTGAATGTTTATCCTGTGTTCTGGGGCAAAGGACGCCGTAAGAATGTATAGTTGTTGAATAACTTCCAAATTTAGGTCATCATCTCAGCTTTTCCGTCATCGTGAGGAAAATCGCAGCAAGGGATTGCAAATCTGAGAAATGAGACGAGTCAGAAAAGGCGACGGTGAATTGAAAACTCGTGATAAGCAGACGAAAGTTTTGCCTTCCTGTCTTTGTTCTTCATCATCTTAGCAGACTTCAACGCAAGACCAAGTACTGTTTAACAATAAAGTAAGTTGAACGTGAATGGAAATGCGTAATGTTTGTCGCATTGAAGGATAATTTGTGCTTGAAAGGGGCAGTAAGACAAATTCCTTGACAAGAGGAAGGTAAAAAGTGGCGTCCGCCTCGTAAACTACATGTTTTGGGGTTGTGAATGATTTCTGACGTTAAAAAAACGGAACATATAGCCGAGGCAAAAGTAAAAATCGATACGATCAAGGAATTACATGGTTTTTGCTGCTTAAGCGAAAATATTGTGCCCAGACGCAAGCAGTTAACAGCGCAACTGCAATAGAAAAGCTCAATTTTATTCCAAACAAATATTTTGCTTCAAGTATCCGAGACTTTTGTCGTGGGTTTTGGTACACGAACTCCCTTTTGCTGGTAACAGTTTATTAATTAAGGAAGCGACTTTTCAAGAAAAGATATTGATAAAAGTGGCAGGGCTCAACAGGGAGTCGTCAAGGTGTGTATCACTGTCAACGACATACGATGAAAATTACGCTACGGTCGCACCTCAGTCTACTTTGTTTCGTTCATTCATTTGGCTACTTTGATTTCTAAAAACTCCAGCCATGAAACAGTATGAAATATCGATTCTTATCAGGGGTTTTTTAATTGTATTGCCACGATTTGTAAAAAGGAAACCCAACAAGATGACGCGCCAGTAGAAAACTGTGAAAAAAATAACTCGAATCTTGTCGCCAGATAGGTGTTGTTTGGGCCATATATCCTACAATAGGGCTTGGTACAGCGATCGCTTTCAACCGAGAATAGAATAATAAGGTAAGAATAAGTTAGGCTAAACAGTGTTAACTTTAAAGTGGCAAGGCGTGGGGAAAGGAACGGGGAAAGCGAGGCTACAAGAACATCAAAATAAGTTCCGTGAGATGAAAGAAACAAGGACAAGAGCTGCAGCTGTTATCAATAAAAGCACGCGGAATGAGAAATTTAAACTTAAAGTGATCGGTACTTCACCAAAAACCTACGAATTAGTTATAATACTGACGAAAACTACCCAATTAGTGATGTTCTAGGAACTGCTTAAAGTTTATTAAGGAACAATACATAGAAATTTCACCTCCATGTCTTTTAAACAGACCTATTCATAATGTGTCGAATTTGCTCTTTACATGTTAAGCTTAAAGTACATTGTGAGTTGTATTAATTTTTATGATTGTACACTGTGTTTAATACTAAACAAGATTCATATAAATACATTTCCAATTAGAAAAGTTTAATTCCAGACATAAAATGTACACATAGCATCTACTAAAAATAGAAGATATCATGTTTGAAAAGCAGCACACACAGATCTAGAAAGAACAAATAAATTATTTGTCCTACTCTTTACTTTTCTTGACTTTTAAAAGGAACATAATTAAAAAATTATTTACCTGTAAAACCCAGCAAAATAACCAGTAACAGTTCTTTTGTGTTTAGTTTACACTGTAAAATTTACCTGTGCTTGAAGTAATGAAACATTTGGTTCTCTTTTATTAAGCGATGGAATTTAGAGCTTTTAGAGCGAAGAAAACATCTTTCGAGGACGAACTGCCGTTTTGTCACAGCGAAGGACAATCTTCCATCACAAGAGATTTTTCGAGCTGCAGACTTTCTGGGAAATGCTCAAGCACTTCTACGAGTCTACGGTAGAGTAAATTACACATTTGATTGTAAGTTTTTACCGAGATAACTTCTTAATTGAAGGATTCTTTGTATTTCTTAAAGTTTTCATAAAAGTTTTGAAAAACGTGCACAGTTCGCATCAGTAAATGCTCTTCAAAATAACCTGCACATCAAGCGAAATCGCTTGCGCGTAGCTTCCCTCGAAGAAAGAATTGAACGCGTTTGGTTTTCAGAAACGAATAAAGGCGTGTATTAATAAATGTATTATTCAGAAAAGCTTACTGTCTCCTCTTCTGTGAATCTTCGTTCATGAAATTTCGAAAAATAGTAATCTGACCTAAACAGACACAAATCCTCTGCTGTGGTTTGATTTCACGCGCGAGACAAGACGCGAAATCTCTTGCATAAATTTTCAAAATTTTGACTTTTAGATTGTATTTTTGGCTAATTCTTAATTGGCAGCTGGTGTATTTTATTCGAAAGTGAGAAATTTTAACTATTCTAGATCAAGTGAGTGTTGTTTTTTCGAGCCTATAAATTGTCGTTTTGTACTGCACATGGGGTTGTTTATTACCAACTGCTAATTTAGCGAAGCGCTCAAAAAACACGCGGCCGGTAATGGGTTAAAAAAAAAATACACATCACCTATCTAGAAGATCACTACAATTGTAGAAAAGCCGCTCTTTCTTTTCTTACCTAAAATACTAATAACTATATTTGTAACATGAACTCTCAGTATGAAAAAGAACACATGCACATGATTTTGGTTTGTCTTTCTTGGGAATATGTCTGAATTCACACAAAGACCAACAACTCCAAGCTGGCTTGATAGCTCAGTTGGTAAGAGTGCTGCACTGCTATCATAAATAAATAAATAAATAAATAAATAAACAAACACTTTATTTCAGTAGGGTGAAGCCTGTATTTTTTCAGACTTTTTTTGCAGTTGCCTAAGTTGCACACACAGCTGCCATGGTCTTCCATTTTGTTAAACTCCTAATCTGCTAAAATGAAAACCTAGAGTATGTGGGACCAGTTAGGGACTCGTCAGTTTTCTAAAGGAGCAGGGGGAGGGCAATGAAATGTTATGGACCCAAAATCAATTTTGACCCCTCAGACGACTGGTTGTTTTGGATGACCATAAGACAGGGCAAGTTCCTTTATTTCCTTTAACAAACTTAGGAGGACAACAAGGACAAAGTTACAAGTTACAAGTTAAAGTTAAGAGTTGCCAAGTTGTACTTGCCATTTCTAACCACTTGCAATGTATTTTGTGGAGTCAGCTTCTTGAAAACTTACTGACAAGACAACAACTATGTGAAAATCCTTTGGTTCACAAATGTTCTCTAAGAAATTAAATCAACTGCCCAAACATAAGCTCATGAATTTATATTCAAGGTTACTGGGTTCTGGTCTTCTTTAAAGTCTCCTCCTGAAAGAAAAGGTTTTAAGACTGATGGAAAACTATGATAGGTGCTAACTGTGTACATAACCTAAGGCTTCCTGTTGCCATTAAAATTAGACTCCTTTATTTAAAATTTTAAAGGGTAGCTCTTTCAGAAGTCAAGGCATTTACTATCAATAGGAGCCCTTATAGTGTTAGAGCATAATTATGCATCGTAATTGTCCAATCAGGATAATGCATCAGTCAATTCCAGCTGCGCCCATGCCCCCCCGGGCATTAGCAGTTTTTTTCTCTCGGATGGCAAATTCCCGGGGGTGGGGACACTTTAGCTACCAAATGCCCCGCGGTGTGGACGAAGGAAGTGGGCAAATGCCCCGCCCCCGGGATCGTACGTCCCCAATCAACACTGCAGCAGTTTTCATTCATTGCACAATAATACCACTTTCAGCATTTTTATGTGTGATTTTTCATTTGTGTAGGCCTACCTCTCCGTCTTCTATTGTTTGTAACGGCACTATCCGATGTTAATAAAGTTAGTATAAATGCCAAGTGATGATACTTTAATACTTCACAGACAACAATACTACATGATAGTTGATTGTTACTTTAATGTTTTGTTTTAAACAGTTCGCTAGTAAACAAAAATCTTGACATAAAAGTCTGTTGTAACGTCATCTGTTGTAATATTTTAATAATATGCAAAAGTATAAAACGACGATCCCTATACACATGTTTAGAATTTAAGAATCATCGCGACTAAATTTTATTTAAATCCTTAAGAAGAATGCCTACGTCGATTTACGTTGATCGTTCCCGATCTCGCTATATTAAGTGATAGTTGTGCCTTGATAAGCAATGAAGAAATGCATAAAATCGAGAAAACCTCCACAAGTTTGTCCAGTCCTTGGCAGACGATCCAATCTGCGTCGAACTGCTGGTCCTTTGCGATAAAATCCTTCATGTTTGGATTTCGAGTCGGAAACCACATGTGTGTCAAAAGCCCGGGGGTAGGCAAATGCCCAACCCCTGGGCCGTGCCAAATTTGCTAATGCCCCACCCCCGGGACTGACAAGGCACGCAAATGCCCCGCAGTTGCCCGGGGGGGGGGGGGGGGATGGGCGCAGCTGGAATTGACTGATGCATAAAGCAAGACTTTCCTGGGATAAACCTATTAATATTAATCGATTCATAAGTGAGGTGTGAAGTAACGGTCGAGTTGCTTTTTGATGCTTCATGTTGTGTGTGAGCATGTGAATTAAGATACTGATTTTTAGATGCTCGCAGACCACTTCACTTAGAACTAATACCAGGATTCTACTGCCCTGAATAAAATTATACAACATAACCATCTTTCTGTCAAAAAACTAAGGTAGTTTTAGATTATGCAAGGCAAAAATTGACGGCAAAAACACTTTACTAGTGACAAACACAAATCAAATCATACAAAACTGAGTTAATTCCAACAAGGAATTCTTTGGTGTAAATAAGGCAACAAGAGGCCCATTGGCTAATGAGACAAGACTCTTCCTTTACAAAATTTTAACGGCCAAAAAGTCAATGTTTGTAAACATCAAATGTTCTCTTTATGTCCTTAAAATTCTTCAAGCAAAATTATTTTGCATTTCCACTTTCACAAATAGCCTTTTGGGTCGTTATAAAAAAACTTAAACAGTCCATTGGATGACTACAGAATGAAAAAACTTCTAAATGAAGATCAAACGGAAAACCGAGCGGGGTCCTTGTAAAAATTATTAGCTGAAAGTGTGAACTGAAATGATATTGTACAAGTTTATTTTAATGTTATTTTAGCTGAGATAATTCCCGTTTGCCTGCATTGTTAATCAACTAGTGATTAACTGCAGGTCTTCTAAAGTAGTTTCATGGTTTTTTGCACCTCTTTGACTCTGAGATTACTTGACCGCTGAGTCGGACCGCCACGGCCCCTTCAAACAAGGAAAGTTCACTGATCGATTGATGTGTAGCAAAAGCTAACAAAAACTTGCAAGGGAACGCTAATTTTTAAAATTGTGAGTAGGATAGCTTACCTGCTTCGGTAAAAACGGCAGCTGTAAGACTTCGAATATCCCTGTCCTTTCAGTCTTTGAATCCCTCCTGATTTTATTATGACATCTCATCTTGTCTCCCTCACTTCATAGAACCATATATTTTCTTGCGGTGTGAAGGAAAACTTTTCCTGCTCACAAATGCAAAAGCCCGTGCTAAACACTCGTTTTCCGCTTTAAAATACCTTAAACCAATTTCTTGACGCCACCGAGAAGTTAGAAAAGCGCCTGGAATTGCCATATGTACCAAAAAGGTTAAGAATAAGTGATCAAGCAATGAAAACTACGTCTTTTACTGGTCTTTACTCAGGCCGCCATCTTTGTTTATTTCACTGGCGCGCACGTTTCAGGAATCTGGGTACTAGGAAAATGATTAACCAATCAGACAAAAGTCTCCTTTGTTCCTGCGCGCTGAGTTTGGTGACTTTGTCTTCCTTGAAACATAGGCGCGCAATACGCGCAGAGCCAATGACCCTAACCCTAACCCTAACCCTAACCCCTCAGCCCCCCCCCCCCCCCCCCCCACCACCACCATCAAAAAGATCTTGTGGTTATCCACTATAAAACCTGGTAATGATTCAGCAGCGTGACTACGCGGAGTAAAAAAAAAAAACCGAAGAAAGCTCTTTGTTTCACGGTTCTTCAAAGAACACAGACAAAAACAAGTAAACTTAAACTTAAACTCACCGTCGAAAAATATTGCATACATGATTTAGGCAAAGATCAGTGGAAAGTTAACAATTTTACTTCAGAAATAAATGCAAGTTGCAGTTGAACCTTTTAATTTCTTACTTCTACCGGCGAATATCCAATACTTTTCAGTGCTCATAAACGGTCAACTTTCTAAAGGGTGCCGTTTTGACGCTCTGCGTGATTTGCGTGACACGCCACTCGCTTTACTTTGTTTAATTTGTAAGGTTTCAGACGTTTCAGGCAACCACTTACGTTCTTAGTACATTGTATTGTCAAAACAGGAGTCTGCCATCAAACGGCGTTTCTTGTATCCACAATATTTTCGTTCGAAATCGGTTTGAACTAGCGTTTATAAACACGACTGAAATAGTTTTGCAACTATATTTATCTCCCCTCTTATTTGAAGTTGCTTGCTTTGTAATCAAGTCGGCTATAATAATTTTCGTCTTTTTGCTTCACAAATCGACCAAAGTATGTTTACATTCGTAACTTTCCCACGGTACAAAGTTATTTTTAGCTCACGTGTTTCTTTGGAGTCTCAACCTACAGCCGAATAAATTTCGTTTGCTTTACCTTCGAACAGTACGAAAATGTTCAAATTCAGCTCGCTTTCCAGTAGATCCAACAGGTCTCTGTTAGAATGCTTTGTCGCATATCTGTTGTTGTTAATCTTTCGGTACTGTTTCGGTCGGTTCGAGATGTTTCAAGTGTTGCGTTACATTCCTTATAAGGCTGAAATTACAGCTGTCAACTATGCAAATTTCTCAACATATGCTTTACACTTTGAGCTATGAATAACCCCGAAATAACGTTTAGTATCTTGTTAAGATTTTACTACATCCATCCTCTAATTCCTTGATCACCACTGTGACTTGGATTTTAAGACTAGTTTCATTCAAGTTTTTCAGTTTTAAGAATAGCTAGCAACAAGCCGCGCAATTTCCGATTTAGTTTTAATTGGGTTCATGTTTTATAACACGCACACAAACATAGGCACGCAAAGCGTGCGTGAGCTATTTTGTAGCTGTCAATGAGAGGTACGGAAATGGTTATTGAATGAACGTGCGTGTACCAAGGTACACTACTGTGATGTTGGTAATTTGAGTAGCGTTGAGCATTCGAAAAGTATTGTTTTTTAGACAGAGTTTACCTTATAAGTGGAGCCAGGTGGTGTGCGCACTAAGACCGCAATGCATTATTTTGATGAATTTCCAACATGGCGGAATTTTGATGTGATGCGAGCGGTTTTTCGGGTGAGTTTGATCATCGTTTGCACAACTTTCGCTGGCCTTTTTTCTGCTACAATATTAGATTTGGAAAGTTCGGGAATAGTAAAGTAAGGTTTTGGCGTCGAAGTTCTTACATTTAGAGCTTATCATGGTAAATTTTGACATTTCTCGAACAAGGTAAAATGGCCGATTTTTCTCTTCTTCTAGTAGGTCGGAAGTTTTTGTCTAACACGGCTTTCAGCTAGTGGTGCTTGGCGTAAAATTATAATAAATCAAAAGCTTACAAATTTTCCAATATGGGAAACATAATGCACCAGTACGCACCAGTCGATCTACGCCGTTTCGACTAAACGAAAATGTCCCTTTTTTGAGTGTTAACCGTCTGTACTTTTGAAGTTTCATGCGTCGAGTTAAGCACTTTCATTCCACGATCTTCCACTGTTTTTGGGAGTTATATAGTTTCCTTCAAAATGATTTAATTATGTGTTCTTTGGGACTAGGAGAATCCAATTTAGAAGAATAAGTTCCCGTAGATGATCAAGATGGACGTCAAAAGAGCACTGGTTTACTGAAGAAGCCAGCGAATTATTTGTTTGTACTGTACTGATTCTCATGTCACAGTTGAATTATAGTACCTTTAGAACACCCAAAATAACTTTTCAGTCTTTTCCAGTTTATTTAGGGGACTGGGAAGATAACAAACTGCTATTTCTGCTGCATGAATTGCTTCTACCCGAGTGGGCCTATATAGCCTGTTCCAGGCTCTAGCATGATAAATGGGTTTACTGATGTCCATAATTGGCATCATTAGAGCTTCATACTATCATTTTGATTACCCATGCACTGAAGGTCACTTTGAAATGTTTTATTGTATCTGTTGTAACTAAAAAGTGATTCCACAACAACTCATTAGTGGAGACTTCATGCACAGCAAATCGCCTGTTGTGGAAAGTGAAGAAGTTCAATAAATGGTTCGAAACTTAATGAGGTTCAAATGGGTTTTATTCATTATTTTGCAAGTGGTTAGCCTGCATCACTGAAGAGCAAAACCCTGGTGTTTAGTTTGTCTCTGACACAGGCTTCAAGCTGTTTGACCAAAAGTATTTCATTTAATTTGTCGGGCTTGGTAAAAATAAGACCTGCCTCCTACTCATTTGATGTCAACTTTTCAAGTCTGTATTCCAGTCTAGTGTCCCATCAGGCGGGAGCTTATACCAGTTTCAATAGCTTGAAGAGACTAGGAGTATTCTCTCCCCCCCTCTCCCTGGATGGGATGTTAGTCTATCGCAGGGTTACCCCACAGCAGTAAACTTGCCAGTACCCATTTACACACCTGGGTGGAGAGAGGCACTATGAGAGTAAAGTGTCCTGTCTAAGAACACAACACAATTACCCCAATTACCCTGGCCATGGTTTGAACCCGGACTGCTCAATTTCAGAGTCCAGTGCACTAACCATTAGTCAACCATGCCTCCCTCAAATTATCAAGACACTATGGAAATATTATTATTGTTATGAAATGACTTACATGTAGTGTTCTTTCACAATGTTTTATTTATACAAATTCAGCAACCTTAAGGAAAGATATTTAAATGAATCTGAATAGGTTGTCACTTGATGTGTTGCTTTATCTAGTTGGTTTATTCTTGATTACGAAGCTTCCCTTGGAGAAAAAAAATTCTGTCTCCAAAGTTATCCTCCAGACCTGTGCATTTTATATTCAGCTGCTGTTGCAGTGTAATATCTCTGAATAAAGAACAAAGAATAACTTGATTATAAACCAGATCTGTAATAAGTGAAGTAGCAGTAATAAAGCGAAGTAAACTATCACGGTCTGTATACACACAACAGTAGCAGGAGGAGGGCTTCCAGTGCGATTTTCACAAAAGTTAAAGTACGAGCTGTTTTGCAAATAACTGTTGTTGGTTCAAAATTACACTGGCTAGGTCAGACATAAACATTGGTTGACAGCATGGTAGACAAATACCTTCAACAATTTTAAGCATCCAGCAATTATTTAAAATTGTGAAAAAAGACTGCAGTTGGCCTACACCATTGCAGCTTAGCAGCCCTGGAAGCTAGTCCATCACTGATTACCCCTTGCATTACATTAGGTTGCCCTAGTATAGCTGGGAGAGTCACTTGTGAGATTATAAGTGTCTTGCTCGATAACACAAAACACCCCCAGTCATCCTTCGAACCAGATCCAGAGGAGCTTATTTCCCTAATGGCAGCTGGTAATCAAGCCTACATTGCAAGGTATGTAGCCAGATTAAAAGTGCTAATAAATAAAACTTAGCTGATAGATTTACTGTTTAGACTACCACTGATTTACTTCACCCCAGTAGACAAATATTTTTAATTTGCCTTAATGATATGTTTTTGGATCAAAATCAAACCCGAACAATGATATCAAACTAATTTACAAGAACACAGCATTTTTTTATAAATCTAACTAAATAACTGTAAACTGAAATCGTAGTTTGTTGCAGGAAGTATCTTTGTTGAACATTTGAAGTGTCGTAAAACCAGAACTTTCTTCGATGTTGCAGATACTGTCATTATGAGAGAAAAAAAAATAGCTTTTGAAAGATATAATTCCTCGAATACTTTGCGAAATCAAGAATTAGAAATTAGAAACAAAAGCTAAGCAATTACGAAGATTGCTAGCTTTAATGCTTAGTCTAAGTAATACAAAATAAATCAGGACACGTACCATAACATCAACATGTGAAAAATATGTTTTCCTTGTTTCAATTCAAGATACGATATACTTATTCGTAGTGGTTAATGAAGCTAAAGGGCAGCCCTCTTGCGAACATTACATCATTAAATTTAAGCTCACACCCTACATCGTGTTTAAATATAGGTTTCTTATCTAAATATTTATGTTTACAATCATGATTCTTACCTCGGGCTTAAATGCATGCAAGTCCCGTCGAGGCGTCGCGACACAGAAAACCGATATTTTAAACTCCACCCACTGAAGTCTGAGGAAATCTTTGATTCCTAAGATCGACAACATGTCAAAACTAGGATATCCATCGCAAAAATCACAAAAGCTGCGATATTTTGAACGGAAAGAAGTAATTTTGGCGTTCACAAGAGATCCTCACGCGATGGCCGCCATGAGCAAATGATGCGAAACCGAAACAAAAACCAGCGTGCAATGTGGTCGTAGCACGCACACCACCTGAAGTGGAGCTGTGTCCGATATTGTGCAACCTCGTTCCCAGGGCTTCTTACAGATTTGAGGGTGATCAAAGATCAATGTTTGCCTTGCATACGGCAACTGCGCCCGCGGTACGAGCGGCAGTCAAAACCGTGGTGTCCTGTAGATGTTTTGCGAAATGCACGATGCACTGGGTTCTCGTTTCCGGTTACGGTTCAGAATGCTACAACTGAAAACTCCAGTATTTTGCGGTTTGTAAGCAAAAGCAAGAGTTTATAGCGACTTTCCTGTTGTTCTACTCATACACTTTTGCATTAAAGGGTTTGTGCGCTTGCAACAAAGGTAAAAACTAGTACGAAGACCGAAGCCGCTGGCGTTTGTTTTGTGTTGTTTGTGTTGGATTAAAAGTGTGCATTGTTTAAAGGGTATGAAGAGCGACAAGACGATGACTAAAACCGTAATACTACACCAGAATTTATTCATTACATCAGAAGAGTTGACTCGAGCTGCTCTACTTCCGACTGAGATCAAATTCAGAGAAACAACAACGCCATCACGAGAGCTACAAAACAGCTAATTCCAGTAAGAATTTTGCGGTTTTGCATGATCTGGAAAACAGAAGTTGAAGTGACATTAGCATCGTTGCAAGTTGAATGGCGTTACGAGTGCTTGTTGAGAAAGAAAAAATTATCACACTCTCCCATTTTCTGATTTAAGCCGCCCAAGTTTCGAAAGGCACGTTCCATAGCTTAATGCAACTACAACCCAAGAAATAAGCTTATACTAAACAGCCGTATCATAAATTTGTTAATTGGTTTCTGAAGAAAAACTTCATCTCTTAGAGTCGCCTGTAGTTATCGGTTTTTCCTTTTTGCAACGAATCCGACGTAACGCAAAGTTTTATATTTTCAAATCTCTTGCGGTACTGCGGACTGATGCAGGACCGTTGTGATCTGCATTTTGCTCTTTTAAAGTTACTTTCATTTCTCCATTTTGAATAAACTCCTCCTGCCTGAATCCTAGAGTTGTTCTCAAATTTGTTCCTTTTAATTATAACAATTTAAATCTTTTTGAAATTTCGTGAGAAATTACACATTTTCCTCTCTTTGCTCTCTGTCTGTAAAAGTCGATTGATTGCAAGTTGTAAAGCACCTGGTCTGGAAATTGAAGCGAGAAAAAAATAGACATATCAATATTTGCCTAAATAAACATTGTTCCTGCAATAACCGTTCCAATCCAAGTTAGCCAGGTCGTGAATTATCCACTTAGAAAGACGGGCTAACTAATAATTATTTTTACTTTTCGTGATGAATAAAGCAAGCGAAAGTGTCGTTTCCACAGCGGTCCGCATGCTGTTTTCGCTTGGCCTGAATTTCAGGTCAGTTTTGCCTTTTGAGAAGAAGAGTTAATTTTCTGCGGCTTTTGACTACGAGCTTTTTGCTGTTACGATGACATAAGGAAGCTCCAAATTCCAAAAAGGCCTTTTCATTCGTCTCCCGGTATGTGGAAAATTGTACAAACTTGCCTATTTCCAGTTTGAAGAATCAGCTGTGTAGTCAACCATACAACGACTGTAGATCAAATTTGTCAAACATTCATGATGTATCTCTGATCTGATGAACAGAACCTTTTTTCCCTAACCGATAAGACCAATCTTGTTGAGATGCAACGACAATTTTGACAGCAGGCAATCACAGCTGCAGGCACCGCTCGAAGTTGGTGTGAATTAAAACCAGGCATGAAGTACACGATGAAAACAAGTATGAAGTGACCGAAGATCTTTACAAGGACAGAAGACGGATTGTACCCGACGCTACTCAGAGCTGCTCAGTTAGCGGACATCCATGTGATAAACGAGGCCAAGCTGAGAGTGAAAGGGGGGTGAAGTTTGACTCCCTCAGTCAATAATATTCAGTGGGACAAGAGGAAAACTTTTACCACCTCCTTCGCGTTCAAGTCCAGTTAGCGAAGTTTCTCGCCGTAGAAAAAAGTTTTGAATCGATCCTGGTTGCTCATCCAGTCCATATAATTGCAAACAGATGTGACTTTTAATAAACTGAAGTAAGGAAAGCGGAGACTGTGAAGAAAACGCTGAAATAAAACCGCACTTCCACAGTATAAACTTCACTGATCACGCAGAAATCGAAGCGAAGAGCACAAAATCTGCGTGACGTCAGGACACCACAGTTTTTCCCGCCTACTGAATGCTGATTGGTTAATTCAAATTTCACCGTATGCAAGGTGAGTTTATATTAGTGGTTTCGAATTCGTATGCGTCATTGATCAATAGATGGTACGCTAATGCGTACAAGTGTGGCTTCAAATTACGACAAAACAAGAAGAAAGTGAGATAAAATCTGTAAAATATATGACAACAGTGTGAATATGGGACAAACAAAATAATGCAAAACAGTCCTTTCTGAAGCTCATTCTTATGTTTCTCGGCAGCTCAATGGATTGAAATTTAATTTTGTGGCTTTCTAATGGAAAGAATATTTTTCCATGGACAAATATTTTGGATCTAGTAGGAAGCGTAACTTGTCACAAAAATTAATTCTGTAATGTTTGAACCAGAAGAGAATAGCCGATCTTGAAAGCCACGTACGTCTTCTTCTTGCGTGACATCATGCTTGACGAACGTGGCAACTACCGTATCCAGACAAATATAGAGATAAGCTCTGTTTTATTTTCCGCATTATTTCACACGGACTTACATTTTGGAACACACGGCTAAAATCGAGTAATAAGCGTGCCTTGTTAGAAAAGATCATGCCATTGTGTGACTTGTGCAAGTCTTGCGTGACTAGTCACATAGCAAACTGAAAAAAAAGCCAGAAACATCGCACGTGCTCACATACCGTGTGGTTGACTGTGGCACTAATTTTTTCGGGATTCAAATTTTTATGATTTTCGCCGGGTTTTTTCACGATCCGCAAAGAAAGTTCCCGCGGAAAAAAGTAATTCCCGCAAAAATTTACTCCATTGTCGAAATTTTTATACAAACATCGCCTTTTACGTGTCATGTAATATTACGCTGGTGCCCATTTACTTAAACCGTCTCCTTCGTTCAAAAATAAAACGAAATTAGAAGCAAAACATTCAGAAATAAAACGATGAAATTGCAGTCGGTACATTACAAGTATTAAGCTGTTAAAAGCTTTAAAGAAAAAGATCGTCTGGAGGTACTCCATTGATTAACTGATTTAACGCGTTATACATCTGTATGTTGTTCACCTGCATTCGATTGTTTATACTCAAAAAACGAGAATGTTATAATTCCAAATAGAAGGCGGCTTCCGGAAAATCGCAAAAATTAATTCCAAGGAAGAATAAACAGTTTCCCCAATCGCAAAAATTAGTCCTGCAAAACACACAAAAAAATTCACCATTCACAAAATTAAACTCCCGCAAAAATATTGGTGCCACACGGTAGTGGTCTCAGCTTCGCTGAAGCCAACAGTGGTTGTGTTTAGTGAATAAATTTTGTTTTGATGAGCGTTTTGATGTGAAAGTAAGATACAAAATTGGGTGAAAATAATATTAAGGGATGTTTTGTTATGTAAAGAGGTGGTAATGGGCAAAGGAATCGTTGGAATTTTAAATGAGCGAATTCGAGAATAATGGAGTGGTTGGCCTGTGTGGTAAACAACGTGAATTTTATCACGTGGAGTACACGTGATGAACTCAAGGCCAAATTGTGCTTTAATAGGTCCGGGGGTGGATTTTATCGCAGGGCCAGGCAGTCATGTGATAATGTTTAGTGTGGGTCGTTTCACGTGTAAAGAACGTGTTATGTTGATTGAGCGTGAGATCAGATTACCGTTTTGTGTAAACAAGTGGTGTTTTGTCACGTACAAACATGTGATGAGACAAAGTTCAATGGCGAGTCACGAGACTTTCATGAGACTGTCATAAGTTCGTTTTCGGCGCTTTTTATTGGCTTTCGTGGCAGCTAGAGTTGTGTAACAAAAGGGAGAAACTTAAAAGGAAGCGGGGAATGAGTAAATTTATGCGTTTTTCGTAATCTAAAAAATGATAACCGATGTTTGTGTCTATAAAACTGTGGAACGAATCTTGCGTAGAGCTGTTGCGTTTTTGTCTTCGTATTGGAGGTGATAATTGTTTTGATTTGATTTGATTTGATTGTCTGCTGATCTTTCCGCTCAAACTTTGTACAAACAATCCCGCCACCGCCACGCAGCCTAACCAGAAACCCATTTCTCTGATAAGTCACCTCTAACTTTGCGCTTAGCAAGTCGCATGTACGAGCAACGTTTATGCCACCCATACAATCTTTTTCCTTGTCGACCTTGTGCCTTTGACGGACCTAGTGATCGAGTGGCATGGGCATTAATTTTAAAACCTACCAAAAGGTGCGAACAATAATTCGTTTTAGTTTGAAATTCACGTTTTGCCCTTTTTATACCTTCAAACTATTTGCCATCTATTTACCATCATTTACTGTGGGACATCCCTGCACAGAAGTCATGTTATTTCTCACACTCTAAAGTTGAACCATATAACTCAAAACGTAAGTTGTGCGCATGCGTACAAAGGATTATTTACTAGAACTCGCTTCCGCTCACGTGTAAACCAGTTTTGTGCTGACGATTCGTTTTCTAAGGAAGTCTACCACAAGGAAGCCAGCCATTTCTATTTGATATATAAATACCCAACATCAAGCGAGTGAAATCCGGACACTTTCGTAGTGTCACTTTGGTAGCAGAATTTTCCGTGCGTTCTCATCTGCATTTTTGTTCCGGCCCCGACAACTAGCCTTTCGGTAAAATTCGACAGTCGTCAGGAATGCCGAACATGGTCCACCCAAAAACCAACCAACCAAAGAACCAACCTTCCCAGAAACTTGAGGCTGCATGCCGACTATGAGGCTATTTTGTAGACAAAATAGCTCAAAAATGACTCTGCAAATTTTAGATTCGCTGTTACCGAGAGATAATCCCGAAAAATTTTATGCTGTTTTACTCTACTCTTTTCACTATCGTTATAAACTTGGGCTTTAAATATTGTTTCTTTCACTGTTACAATTAGGGATCGATGTAACGTTAATTTCCACGTTCTGTTCATACAACATCTCAAATTGGCAAGTCCGTCTTGTATTTGGTGCTGTGGAAAAATGTACTTCAGCTAAGTAAACACAGGACTACAACGCGAATAAAATCCTGCCAGACCTCACGTACACAAAACAGGCATTCGAAGTAGATCCACACTTGCGAATGCAAAACACTTCAAAGCCCGGGGGTCTTACTCCCATAACATTAGCTGTATGGGTTTGTGCCGCTGATAAGGTAAGACTTTCAGTGTCCCGGTGCACACCCCCACCCATCGTCTCACAGAATATCCCCCCAGCCTCAGAAATCGTAAGACAGACGTATGTCTCACGTACGTATATCGTTGATTTTTAGGCTCTGACAGTAGCCATATGACGTCATTTACGTGACGTCATTGGCTAAAAAGGATGATTCTTATTTATGTACACATGTATTATATATATTTTTCTAATTCGAGAGGACGTTTAATCTTAAGGTGAACTTGTCCCATCCTTCAAACAACTTCAATACCAGTTGTCCTTTTCATTAATTAACTATAAGTGAGGAAGTTATTGACTGATTAGAGCCAATATTCTATCCACTTGTTTTAAGTGTGAAATACCGTGGGAAGTTTCTTAGAGTGCCAAAAACCACTTCGCACAATCGTTAAACATTATCAAGGTCCGCAAAATTGTATCCAGCTATGCAAATCAGATGACGGTTCTTCTTTGAAACCCTTGATCATGAGATCTTGCTAGGGTTGGTAGTTCCAGTTTACCTTACTTATAATCACCAAACTGAAACTTCTTGATCGCCTTTCCTACCAACATAATCCTTGAAGGACACGTATGCGCTTTGGTCGTTTGGATAGCTATCATCTTCTTTCCATGTAAAAAGTGCACTTGAGAGTTGAGAATATAATACAGTAAAAACCCGCGTGTGAGAACCTAGTGGCTTAAAAACCTGCTGGCAGAAATTTGCCATTTTAATACCCAAAAGTATAAGAACCTGTTTAGCCAAGCAAGATCAAGCAGGTCCTTATATGTGGGTTACAGTTAAATTTATTTATGATAAACATTTTAACCAAGGCGTTTGCTCATTCCATTCATTTTTCCAGTTGTGAATAAATGCTGTATATTTAAGGACCAAACCCAAGTTTATTTACTTTTCTGGTAATCAACAACATTTCTCCTTCATAGAAATTAAAAACCTAATTAAGAACCTATACTTATCCTAAATTGCCAAAAACTACCCCAAAATACAAGACCCTATTTTGCCAGACTTCAAAAAATGTAGGTTCTTACACGCGGGTTTTTACTGTAATTTCCTTCTGTTCTACGTGTTCAGAAAAAGCAGGCTTACTTAGTTGGCTTTTTCGGTACGTGCGACCGGATGGCGGAACCCATATTATTTAATGTTTTAGTTCTGACCCGGGTATTTTGAACGTGATTCGCCGCTATGATTCGGCCGTCTTGATTCTCTCTAGTCAAAAAGCGATGAAAGAAATAGGCAGATTTTCTGCTTTTTTACCCTCAGAGAGTCAGCATTTCTTCTAATAAACTCATTTCATGTGCAAATTTCCAGAATTATCTTGTGACCTGGGAGACATCATGGCCGAGTGGTTAGGGTGTTGGACTTAGAGTCCGTCGGTCCTGGGTCGAATCCCACTCTGAGCACTTCATGGATTTGTTTCCGGGCAGTGCCGAGTTATATAAATCCTTCGGCTGCGCTTGTAAATAGCCAACTGGTTTGCCTTCCGCCAGCTGGTATTCTTACCCATGTTATGTTTCATTTGCAAAATTTGTTTCAGTTGTTTGAGTGGCACGCCTGCAAACTAGCTGATCTGTCGTAAGGCAGTAGCGAGGAAAGCTTTGCGCGTTGACTACTATAATCATCAATTTACGTTTACATGTTACATTTTCGCCCCCCCCCCCGCTGGGGGGAGGTGGGGTGGTGCTCCCGTCAACTTAGGATAGGTGTGTGCCGCCACGGTTTTCAAACCCTTGACCCTGTTTAAGGGTAGAAAATCTAGAATTGATACCCTTTTAAAGGCCCAAAACCAACAACACAAGCAGCAACACAAGCTATAAACGTCCTTTTAAAATCGGTTTGTTAAACTTTATAACGTGTATTCGGGCGTGTAGTACATTTTTAACAGACCATATCTTTTTCGTTTTGCGCGTTGAGGTGGATACTGCAATTTAGTGACCGTATCTAAGGAACATCTAAGGATCACAATACCAAAAAATACCAAAAAGGATACCCTATTTAAGGACTGAGTACCTCCAAATCCTACCCTATCGGGCGACACATACCCATATAGCGTATATAAGGGAGTAGCCCCCGGGCATTTTCGGACCATTTGCGATTCATGGCAGGAGAATCAAATCCGAAGAAATCGTGATTAGCCAATGGTCACGAAATAAAGATGAAAATTTGCGCACAACATAACTGTTTGGAGGAATTTCTAACTTCCTCAGATGTAAATAATTATATATAACAAGACAGCGCCGTTTTGTGATTATGCGTGAATCATGACAGGCAAATCTTTTCAATACATATATCTTATTATTAAAAACTGGACTAGGTATATTGGATTTCTAGCATTTTGATTGGCTGAACGGAGCTAGGCTATCAGCTCATATACCTGCTGCGACTTGCTGCGACCAAATATGGTCAATGAACACTCAACAACAAAATGAACAAAGTGAGCCGAAAGTTTTTTCCTCGCGAGCAACCCGGCGAGAAAAATGGACGAGAAAAATCACTTGGCGGGCGAATTTAAATTAAGCAGAAATTCTAACAGCGTCACCAGCAAGCATCACCAACAGCGTGGTCTAACTGTCAGGTCAAAATTGTTTGAAGAAACTGTGCAGAAATAGAAATTTAAGCATCAAGCGTTGTGTTTACAATCAATTTCTTTCATCGATCGTCGCGTCGGTCATAAAAATTGAACAAACGGTAGGTTTTATAAGGAAGGCTTTCCACTTCAAAATATCAAGACAAGACATAAAATAAAACAGTGAAATGAGGCAGGGGCATTTAATAAAAACTATCACACATTCATGGCGAGTTGGTGCGAAAATCATGAAGCAGTCTAAACATGCAAGTGCTAAACAAACTACAGCTGAAAACTACCGAGAAGGAAGGAAGGGCGAGATTTTTTCGGCTTTAACACGCAAAGTTGACATTGGTTTACCTGCACTCTTGTAGCTCTATGTTCCAACAGGTCGAAATGCTGGTCAGATAGAAATCGGATGTCATGTAAACGGAGTTGAATCGCTTTCCCAGTTGCTTGAATGTTGTTTTTACCATTCCGTCCGCAACCTCTAAACCGAGAACAACTGCATTTTGTGCTTTGTTAACAAACTATGATGGCGAATTCTAATGTTCCTCGCTACAGTAATCTTGCTTCTGAGCTGCATAGAAATTACCTCTTCGAGTTCAAATTACTGTTCTGTCTTCAGTTAGATCAAATACGCACGTGATAGCTCCGTTGTGCGAACAGATTACAAACTTGTTCCGTTTCAACTCCAGCAGCTAATAGCGGTGAAATTGTTCAGCTTCAATCCGCTTTGAACGATGATTACAACAATGTTTCAGGAAAAATCAAACGTACCATATTTCAGAGCCAATAATTAGAAGATTTTTTCCAAACCTTGTGCCACTTTGTTCACTTTTGAGCAGTTTTCATTGATTCATTCAGCTTTGCAATGAAACGCTGCAACACTTCGCAAGGTTTTGGCGCCTTTTTCGTTCAGTCATGTGATCGATTCATGTTCCCTTTTTACATGTAATCTCTTTCTCGTTGTTCCCGTTCTTTCTTGATTTTTTTTAATAGTGGTTAAGTTTTTAATAAAACAATTATTCTACTCGGACTTGCTGGATATCAAATGGTTATAACCAACTCGGCGCTAC
The DNA here is from genome assembly GCA_964030785.1 of Siderastrea siderea. NCBI lineage: Eukaryota > Metazoa > Cnidaria > Anthozoa > Scleractinia > Rhizangiidae > Siderastrea > Siderastrea siderea. The sequence continues at coordinate 21,254,301 of OZ034968.1, read as the reverse complement.
GCGCCTCGTTGGTTATCTATCATTTGATATCCAGCGCGCCCTCGCAGAATAATTGTTAATTAGACGGTGTAGTGTGTAGTATCGTGGGATATTTTTACGAGTCACGCCGTATTTTGGCGAGCCCGTAGGGCGAGTCAAAATACAAGAGAAACTTAGCTACAAAATGGAAAAGTGGACCGCTTATAAACTGTCTGAGCTGCGTGACAAACTAACGTGACTTCTGAGCAGCGAGTGAGCGCGTCAGCGGGGCCAGGTTTCGCGCGCTTGATGTGAGGTTGTTGACTGGTCAAAAACGAAAACTTGTCAAACCTGTCAATCGAGCAAAGCGTCGTGATTTTATTTCAAACTTGCAAGGAAAACAAAGACGGAATAAGGCAAAACTGAATTATTTTCGGATTTACAATTAGATTAACAACAATGTTCTTGGTCACCGCGGAGTAAAACTACGCAAAGAAAGAACTCGACAGAACAAACAGAACTCGAAAGTCAAGTCAAACAAAGTTAAACAGCAACTTGTTAACAATCCAAACGCACTTCAAGCTCAGTCATCTTCGTCCGAATCAATAACCACGCATCGTTTTGGTAGAGATAGCGGTGGGGGTTCCTGACCGACAACATTTGTACATTTGTTGAAGACAGCTCCTGAGAAAAGATGGATTCCGTTTCCTAAGTTTTACAAACAAATGACATAAAAGATTGTCAAGTTCCTCGGCGGGAATTTCTTCAGTGGCCTCTGTTTCTTTAACGGACTCGCACCATCGTTTCCATACGTTGAGGTCAGTTTTGTCTTTTTTGTTGTATTCACGTTTCGATTTTCTTCAATAAATAAAGAAATTTCACTGTCGTCTAGGTCATTGCTTGTCTCTAGGGACTCCTTTTCATTAAAACCTCAAAATTTGGTAAGCATTCACTGTTTTCTTCGGGAAAAAACGAGCGTTTCGGCCATTTTTTTCATCATTCACCTTGTAAGCCTAATGCCTGACGTCACATTTGTAGAAAACCTGTCAAACCGGTCTTCTGGAGCACAAATACCTTGGGATATTTGTACTCGTTTTGGGTGTTATTTGTACTCTACCGAATGCAGTTGAATAATAAATCTGCTTATTAGTCGGACAACATTCAGGATGCTCTTAACGTTCATGTTTGATCGATCCAATTTAATAAGACCGACAAAGGGGCTCCCCTCTTGCATGCAGCATATCTGTGTTCGTTTGCATGATACATGTCCAGGTTTTCATACCTTCACGAGTCATACCGATGAATGTTCACCCCAATGGCTGTACGGAGCCGAGATTGCCGAACGAAAACCTCCATCGCTATCTTGGATACCTGGTACTCGCTCCGTTTGTTTCACGCTTTTTTCAGTTTGGTTCAATTTATTCCAGAATGAGCTTCACGTGTCTTTGTGAACGAATGCAGTATTAAGTGTTTATCTCACACTGAAATGAAACGCCTAGTACAGAGCCATGCCTGCACAATGTTCAGTTTATCCGGACAAGTCAAAGCAGGATGAAATAGGCAATTGAAAAATGCTCACTGCTTAACGTACAAAAATAGTGCTTTAGAATCGGGAAAACAACACGTTTTTGATCAAACTCTATGAAGGTGTGTGAACCAACGTTTAACGTTGCTTATGCATACATGAGCTATGGGAAACATGGATTTTGAGTTCTCATCGAACGTTGTTTCAAGCAAACAGCGATAAAATATGTCAACTATTCAATAAAACTATCACCTTACGGTCAGTTCTGCTGTCCCTTGTCTTTGATTCCTGCTTTATCTTCTGCAAATATCCCTGTTTCTCCCCAATTCTTCGGTGAGTTCGATGTGCTTACTTTTACCGCTCGCCATTTTGAAAAACCACTCATTCCCACTTCTTTTCATTCCCAGTTCTACGCAGCCAACTAGAAAGCCTCCTAAAGCCGCCCAAAAGCCACTGGGTAGGAAGCGCTTGGGCTGTTGCTCGGAGATTTGTGCCTTTGGCCAATTGTAGGGCCGAAAAGACAATCGCTATTGTTTTTCAAATTCGCCTTCAGCTGGTAAGAGCAAAAAAGCTCTTTCCAGTCCCCCGACAGAACCTAATTTGAATTGTAACTCTTAATCCGTTGCACGACGACCTTCCATATATGGAAGTCCGTCGTGCAATGTTCTTACGAGCTTGTAACCATAACCTGGAAAAGATGGCCTACCCATTGGGATTTAGGGCGGCTTTAGGAGGTTTTCTAGTTGGCTGCGTAGAACTGGGAATGAGTGGTTTTTCAAAATGGCGGGCGCTAAAAGTAAGCATATCTGGCTCGAACTCACCGAAGAATCGGGGAGAAACAGGGATATTTGCAAAAGATAAAGCATAAATCAAAGACAAGGGAAAGCAGAACTGACGGTAAGGTGATAGTTTTATTGAGTAGTCGCCATATTTCATCGCTGTTTGCTTGAAACAACGTTCGATGAGAACTCAGAATCCATGTTTCCGATAGCTCATGATGCATATAATCTTGATTAACGAAAGTTTGACAGTGTAAAGTTGCCTCTGTCGATGAAACTCATTCACAGGCTATAATTCAAATGAATACTTTGCTTGTTTCCTCTTCTTAGTTATCTAATTCCGATTGAAACAGAACCTCTAACCGGATGAGGACAACAAACGATAAAAAAAAACTGGATACTGACAAAGAAAAAGGAAAAATTGAAGTGTCATCAGGAAAGGTGTGCGGTAAAAGGTTGCCGAACACATACATTGCTTGTTCCTCCCAGATCCTGCTTTGAAATGTCTGGCCTTGCTTCGATAAGCAGTGCGATCGAGATAAGACAATTAAAGACGAAACGTTTTACTTATTTTTATCCATAAAGGTAAAGTTCTTTGAACTTTAGGACTTGAAATTATACCTAGAACGAGTCTTCAAAATTTTATTTAGGGTGAGAAACATTTTACGATTAACTCAATCTGTATAGTACAAAACAATGGGTTGGATCATTGCTGGTACTGGACTTATTTGCTCAATAGGTTTCTCTGCTCCTCATTTTGTTATCCTTTACCAGTGAAAAGAGAAATTCCTTCTCTTATTTACCGCGAAAATGAAATTATTTTCAGTGTAAAAGCCGTTGTAACACTGAAAAGTCTATCGGAGCGCGGAGCATTAGTAATTTTCTTTCTTTCCTTCTTCGTTGTTGCAGTTGTTGTTTTAAAGAAGGACGATTCTCATTTGAGCAATTTACTAAATATTTCTGTTTCGTTGACGTTTTCCAGCTGGACAACAACTGGAGGGAGAATCGCATGTATAGTGAGCTGGTTTCCTTATTTAAAGAATCGCCCGAATCTTGACGATACTGGGTAAGCGACTGACGGCCATGTTTAACTCAGTGGAGAACTGAAGGCAGAGTAACAGAAAGTGGGGAAATTGGTGAACAAAGGTTGCAGTTCTGGGTTTAAATAACGAAAAACATAATAGTTCCCGCTTCCTCATCTTTAAGTTGTATGTAAATGTGATGTCATATATTTCCGCCTCCTCATCTTTTAAGCGGCCTTCACACGTCAAACTAATCAATCTCAAATTGGTGTGTGTGAACGACACAACAACATGTTGGCAAACTGTCGACGACAAATAGAACTTGTCTCTATTCTTGCCAACAGTTTTGCCAACATGAGTTGGCCGACATGAGTATGACGTGTGAAGACCGCTTTAGTTAACACTTATATGCAAATCTTACGCCTGTAATCTACTTCCTCTTCGTCATTTGTTAGTTGTATCGAACATCCTTTAGTCGTAGACATTCAAGTTCCTGTTCAAAGCTCACAACACTGACGTAGACACCATTGATATTCGTTTTTTATTGGAAAATTTACTCTACTGCTTTCAGTGCTTCAAAGAAGCACTGAGACGCAATGTTAATTACGGAATCACTTATCACGGTAGCTTATTTTATGGTCTAAGCTCAGCTCAAATGATAGAAAGAGGACATTGCTAACGGCGTTCGACGTTCGGACCATCCGAAACAACTTACAAACGCCAATTGTAAAAGCTCATTTTCGTACGTGGTTTCAAGAAGTCGTAGTTGATCTAGGCGAGGTGTTAAGTTGATTGCTAGATGTGACTGTGATTCATTCAGGTTCACCAGAATCATTCATCTTGGAAACAAGAGCAGCTTATGTTAGCTGAAATTACTAAAGCCGAACTTAACGAATGCCTGAAAGGGGAAAATGTTAATTATCATTTTCCTGAAAACAAAATTCTAAGCTCGTAACGCTAGCAAAACCTAGCGTCAATCATTTGGACAAATCAAGAGAAAGCTTGCAGTTAAGCATAAATATATAGAGCTTACTTGTGCGGAGGTGATGGTGTGCATTTTTACAAAAGAAACACGGAGGATTGTCTCTCCAGGGATGAATAGTTCATCCAGAATTATCTGCCTCCGTTTCACGACGGTATGAACGCAAACTCCTTTTGGACCGTAAAACGAACGTCTTTATAAAATCGCAAAGGAAGATGGCATTTTCCTTGTAACTTCACTCGACATGATTCGGCCGGATTGCGGCATTACAGAGCGATCACAAAACGCTGTCATGAGATCAGTTTTAGAGACATCTTTGGGAGCAAGGTTGACGCAGCTGAAAAGGTGCTTGCTTTCCACAACTGCGACCTGGATTTGATTCCCCGATGATTTACATGTGATTTAAGGGGCCGATTACATGAGGCGGGCTGGCCCGGTTTGCCGGGATCTCGGCATGTCTGTGAAACATATTAAAAATCAACTTTGCAATTACATGGAAAAATCTCAGCCCGGCTAGCTGATGCTGATGCTGATCCCGGTATCGATCGCGATGCCGGGATCTCGGCTAGCCGGGCTGAACATTTACCATGTAAATTCCGGAACATTCCGATTGGTGAAAAAGGGCTGAATAACTTTACCCAGTTGATAAGTCGCTATCCAACCGATCCATTTTTCCTCATCTTTCACGTCTGGCCAGATTTTTGCAAGCCACACACCTGATTATAGATACACTCTTGCCCTTTTTATAAATCATGGGGCTATGTAGAGATTTTTCCATGTGTTTTATCTGCTGGGTTATGGCTTATCCAGTGGATAAAGTTATCCGCTCTTTGACCAACTGGGGCCAAGGACTTTTTGATCCACCTCAATTTCCAAACCGACATTAATTCCCAGATTTTTTGGGTCCATTAAATATACGTCTTGCGCCATTGGTGATCAGTCATTCTCATACCCAGGTTCCTCAGGCTTCTTGGTCAGCGGGTGGTAATGGCAATGGAAGAAGAAGAAGATGGCAATGGAAAAATTTGATTTTTTGATTGGCTGTTCCAGGACTGTTCGCTGTAACAAAACTAACAAATCATGGGGCTATGTAGAGATTTTTCCATGTGTTTTATCTGCTGGGTTATGGCTTATCCAGTGGATAAAGTTATCCGCTCTTTGACCAACTGGGGCCAAGGACTTTTTGATCCACCTCAATTTCCAAACCGACATTAATTCCCAGATTTTTTGGGTCCATTAAATATACGTCTTGCGCCATTGGTGATCAGTCATTCTCATACCCAGGTTCCTCAGGCTTCTTGGTCAGCGGGTGGTAATGGCAATGGAAGAAGAAGAAGATGGCAATGGAAAAATTTGATTTTTTGATTGGCTGTTCCAGGACTGTTCGCTGTAACAAAACTAAGAACCGTTAAAGAGCCAATGACACCCAAAGTGCTTTGCGCGGTTGTGTTTTTGTTTTGAAGTTTGGCTGGCGCGTTTGCTGGACGTTTCGCAAATTATACCCTGCCCCACTGGCCTTTCAGCAAGCTGATATTTACAGTAGTAGCCTCTGAAAATAGTAATATCTTCATCGCTAGATGTTACCGGAGAAAACAACTCTAGATCTGACTTTGTAGTCAACGCGTATGGAGCTTTTATGACAACCGATCGATTGATCGATCGATCGATCTCGATGGACGTAAAACCAGAGTAGCCATTTCCACTCGATATAAAAATAATAAGACAAAAACAAGTAGCAAGAATATTGACGTCTTCATCGCTAGATGTCACTGGAGAAAACTACTCAAGATCTGACTTTGCATTCAATGCGTATACCTGGATCTATTACAGTCCGATCGATTGATTGCGCGATCGATCGCATCGACCGATGTCGATGGACGCAAAACCAGAATAGCCACTTACACTTTTTTTTGTAAAAATAAAACATAAACAGACAGTGAACACAAGGAATAATTAAGCAAAACAGCACAAGCTCATGACCATAAGCATTTTTTTGGAGCAAGCCCGTAGCTACTGTTACTTTGTGGTAAATTAACGTTCCTTCTGTTTTCATTCGGCAACGAATGTAGCACTATTTCGGCAAACACAGTGTCAGTACTATTGCTGAAACCCGTAGATGTTTTTCTTTTCCTCCGCTACTGATACACGGACTCCTTAAGCCGTACAACTTTGGCAGAGCCCGGAAGACTCGGCCTTCGCCTCAACTTTCCTAAACCCTACGAGGCATCCAATTTAAAGATCTCCTTCTCTACCGCGAAAACACTTCAGAATTCGAAAATATACAACGAAATCGATAGGGCGACACTTAAATGTCAAGTCAAAATTCACACTAGTGCCTTCGGATCGCTAACAGCAGCGATGGAAGAAGATACAAATCAGACTTCACGACAAACAAGAAAATGGCGTATTTTTCATAGATGAAAATTGTACCTCGGCGCGCAAAGCACTTTGGGTGACACTGGCTCTTTAACGGCAGGATTCCTGCGGTAACAATTCTATTACCTCCAGCGGCGGCCACCCGCTGACCAAGAAGCCTGAGGACACTGGGTACGAGATTAGTGATCAGTGTGATAAGTGTGGGTTAATTCTCAGCTGGTTCCAGTCATTTTTGGGGGGGGGGGGGGGTGGAGGGGTGGGGAGTTCTCTTGTTGTCGTTGTTTTTGTTTTGTTTTGTTTTTTTGTTTTTTTTGTCCATTTCAAAATTTGCTCTAAACTATAGTAAGGAAAAAGCTACGACAGTGGTGTTATCTGATAGAATTCAATGTGTTTTATTATTGCCTTCTCCTCTTGCTATAAAACTAGTCATTCGTAAAAAAATATTTTAACAAAAGCTGTATACAAACTCTAAATAACTGAATTTAATCTATCATCTACTAATATAGTGGACCTACCTAACTGGCTTTACCTTTAGTCTAGCATTGGCATTTATCACCATAGGACGGAACACAATCACTTGTATACAGCTATTTCAATTAGCGTTGTCGGATTTGAAAGCGTCGAGCTTACACGAAATGACCAAAACTTAGTATGGGTAGCTGTACATCTTTTGTAATTCGGTTGTAGTTTTACGGCTGTCAGTACCATAGGATGGTGGACCAGTTACTAAATAACAATTCAATCCATTCTACTAACATAGTGGAACTACCTAACTGGCTTTACTTTCAGTCTAGCACTGTCATTTATTAAGATGGAAAGAACACAATCACTTGTATATCATGGGCCAATTATCCTTGGCAATAATATGGGCTTCTTTTATCCCCTTGGAAATTCAAAAGGAATATACAATTATTACTATTACTTTTTTTAGGTCATTTTAGCGTTCTTTTTTGTATTGGTTTTGATATTATTTTTATATGATGGCTTATTGATTATTATCTGGGTCAATTTTTGTGGTTTTTTGAAGTCCAATTTGAATAGATCGTTTTCACATGACGTCACAGCGGCCATATTGGTTTACCAAAACAATGAAACAGCGGCCATGTTGGTGTACCAAGAAAATCCTGTGGGGATTGAAAACTTTTCTCATATAAAGACCTTCCTTTGTTCCAAGAAATTTGCATAGCTGCTGATCACGTGAGTGAAAACAATCTACAGGGTTAAGCACTCTCCGTCCTGGAGTATCACTTCTATTCTTGTCATGTGGTTGCAAATTTTCGCACTGTCCATCTTGACTTGCTGAAGTATAACCATTCAGTTGAACTCCGTTGAGCAGTACTTTCAGTCGACATGAAATTCATGATTCTGTGTTATTTACTATAAACTGGTGTCTTGAAAAGGTTAAGCCATTACAAAACACCTGTGGTTTTAAATTTTAGCTCCATAGTCATGGGATAGCTGCGGACATTTTCGAGACGTATTGTAGTAATTTTGATTAAAAAAAAAAACTTAAAATAATGTACAGAAAACTTGCCTGCCCTGATTCAAAAGTTACGAACAATCACATGGCATACCAAATTGTTTCCAGATAATTTTCAGGAAACATCGGAACATTTGGCGGGTTTGATTGCATAATAATTAAGTTATAAACTTCCTGAGCCACTCTGGAAAGAGTCCTGGGGGCGAGCCTCGTTCAAGCTTTGTTTGCACTTTGTTAAGTTTTGTTACATGCGGGTAGATCGGTTCCTTATCCATTCTATACTTTAGCCCAAATTTACAAATGCTTTGACTAAATCAGAACTCAAGGAACGTACACGTTCATTCAACCGCAGTCAAACGCGTACACAAGGTCACGTTGGCTAAAAAATAAAAATAAAAGCCGTTTGATTCAAATGAAACACTTTCCACGAGTGGCTGGCTTAAAAAAAACCAAGATGTAAAAACTGATAATAATTTGACCACCAAATACCTCGATGCAATTCAAGTTTCTGCAGTTTGAATAAATGTTTTAGGTCGAACAATTAGTATACCTGCAAATTAACTACCTTTCAGAACTTAATACCTCAAATAGCGTCATTTACAGAACTACGTACTTTAAAATGTTTTACAAGACTTGCAAGACTTGCAGTAAACAAGCAATCTCTGAAGTTCAACAACCAACCAGGTTTAATACTGTCGCTCATTATCTTAGCAGACCGCTCTTTAACCTGGTAAAATGTTCCTTGGTTGGGTGTGTTTTGCGATCCATTCTATTTGTTATTGTTCCTTTGTGGACCACTGACCGCCGTCGTAACTATGACTGGCTGCAACGTAAAACGCGATCAAAGATGGGTATTAAACTTCAGAATTTGCGTCCATTGCAGATAAGGACTTAAATTAGATACGCCTTTCCTAGCTTTTCCTACAGGAAGTCAGCAAGCACAGGAAATCCGCATTCGACCAACACATCATAAAGTTCACCAACAGTCAAACTGGAACAGCTCAGGACGGTTTCAAACGGGTTACGAAAACGATAGTCAAAGCATCGGATGTAGGCATCATTAAAGCCCAGTCTATCAGCAATTAGCTTCCACTCTTCGCCCCCTGACAAAAACAAAAAACAAAAGATCAAACACACTAAGAATGCTCAGCAAAGAACTATCTGCCCATAAGAACGATAACCGCAAGAGCTGTAGCCTCTAACGCAGACGTCCTCAGTCACGCTCGTCACGCACTCCATTCCTCCCCCACGAACGTCTGCTTAAGGTGGCCGAACACAGTTTTCTTCTACCTTTGCGTTATTCATCGTTATTCTCAAACCACTGGCAGTTGGGCAGCCAAAATTGGCAAGATGCAAGTTTAACTAAAAAAGATTATATTTTGATATGTTTTATTGGACAGAGTGCCGTTGCCATGGCAACACAGCTGGTAATAAACCGGCATTAAGTAATGGGTTTGATTTATTTTCAGAAAATCCAGTCGTTAGATTTTTTCCATCATTTGTCTCTAGAAAACTCAGTGCAATACTGGCCTATTGTCACTGGTCTCGTGAAATTTTGACAGAGAGATCTTCTGTAATTCTGTGTTTTGCATTTTAACGTTTTCTGAACATGTCCTCTGTCAGATTTCAATTTCTGTTTGCAGGCACGTTACACGTGTTCTGAACCATTATTCTACCGAATTTCATTAAATTCTAATGAGCGGTTCCGTAGAAAACAGTGCATTTCCACTAAACCATGCAGTCACAATTTTCTGGTTGACTGCGCATGCGTTGCGTTTGAGAGGGTTCTCGATTCTCGATCTTAACTCTCGCTCTTTCTCGATCCATACAAACAATCCCAGAAAGGCAGGGTGTTTTCCAACATTACTACCTTTAATACATTGAAAAACAAACGTTTTCACACATAACAAACTGTTTGCCTGTTAAGACGGAAAAGAAAAAACGCTTGCACAATCTTCACTGAACAAAATGAAATGATCGCTTTACAGGCACCATGTTTGTTTTTCTTAAAGCTGTCAGCTTTGTGCACGCGCTAATTCACGTCAGCAGTACAAATCGTAGAGCGCGCGCAAACTGTGTTCAGACACCTTAAGGACGGTGCCTCCTAATAGAAATGTATTTTTGCAAAGGTTATGACTATGGAGGAAAAGCAGATCTTAGCAAGGGTTATTCGATCCAACCACGCATTTTTCAGAGATAATTACTTCTCAAAAAGCGTTAAAATACAAAGAATGCATGGCTTTCTTGCCAAATTTAAGCTCAATTATCCCTGAAAAATGCGTGGTTAACCCCAATTTTCTTTTTGGACTCTGATAGCCCTTGTTAAGATCTGCTTTTTCCACATAGTCATAAACCGCGCAAAAAATATTGTTGTATTAGGGGACAAATTCCTTAAGAAACTCGAATATCCCGAGATGCGTATGCGCAGTAACAAAAGGAGACACCGTCCTTAACAGAGCCGAGAAATACGTTCACCAATCATAGGCCTCCGTGAGGGAGGATGAGCCCAAAGAATGTCTGCGTTGGAGGCTAAGCAAGAGCAAAATCCCTTTAATTTAACATGATTGAAATGGCAACCAAAGAAGAAAATTATGTTTGCCATTAGAGCGCGAGGCTGGAACTGAAACGTTCAAACTTTTCCAAAGAACCGTTTCCGGGAAGCTTGGAAGAATACATGGCACGTTTTTGAAAAATCAACTTCGGAGTGCTAAAAGTTTTGGTGGCTTTGGTTTTCATGTCTGTACGCCCCAATGTAAGTGTGTATGTTATACTTGTATTATCGTTTACACCACCCCGCAAGCTTCTAGACCTGATTCCCTTCATTTAAAGTTTGCTTGTTCGACTATAAAGCTTAGTTAAAACCAATCCGTAGTTTGAATTACTTCGAGTTCAAATTAATCGATGAAAATTCTGTTTTCTTTTATTTGGTTGACTGGTCATGCATGTACACCTAAAACGTCCCGCGTCAGCAAAGATCAAACATAAAACTCACCACACAAATGTACTGCTAGATCAGTTCTCTGATGGAAAGGAATTTTTCGAACATGAAGATTTTCATTAAGCAGTGGACCTGTGATGAAAGAAGTCACAAAAAATTACATCTGATGAAAGAAACGTTACCAACGAAAAAATTCCTTGGTATCATTAACATTGTTCTGTTCACAGCTTTCAGTTCTATTAAGGACAGTGGAACAAGCACGAGCGCATAGAGAACGATTAAAAAATCCTATCCCTTTTTACCCCGTTAGCTTAATTACCCTAATTACCTTTCTCTTTTGTTTTGCTTTTAATTTTTATTCGCTGATTTGTTGCATAAAAAAATGAACAATTTGGTATTCAGTGCGAAGACCTCTCTAGATGAATGTTCAAAATCCTTCTACTTCTTTTAATTACGTACGGTATTTTCAAACTAACGGAAATTAGCCAAAAAAGTTGTACTTTGCAATTCAACCAGGGGATGAAAGACGCTGGTATAAGACTACCTCTTACAGTGCGATGAAAATTTAACTATAATTTAAGCGACACGTGAACACGTTTGGGGCATAAGTCACAAGGTAGTTCTAACGTTCCGGAACTTTTGAAAAACAAAAACAAAAACAAAAGTATGAAAATTACGTTCCATTCATCCATTCCAACTCGTGCCCAGTTTATGCGGTGTAAAACTGGGACACTTGTGAATGGAACGCATTTGTTTTCCCGTCAGGCACAGTCAAATGAAAAATACTTTTCCGCCTTGAAATTGTCGAAAATTTAAAGCGGTATTTTTGGTCGAATGGCAGGTTCCCTTTGTATATTAGTTCACTAAGGCAGAAAAGGCAAAAAGGTTACATGTTAGGTGATCATTAGTGGAACAAGAATGGTTACGACTGTGCAAACATGAGACAAATACAGAACACTGAAAATTTAAGCTGCTACGTCATGTGCCATTACCGGTGGTCCCAGCGGGTGTAATTTCTCTCAGGTGCTTGACCACGTCAAACCGGTCGGAACGCTTGGCCTCTATCGCCAGGCAACGGATCCACCTGGTAGCCTCGGGATCCGGTCCGTTCAGAGAGGACTGGTTTAGTTGAATGTGTTCTTGAAGTTGAACCACAACTTCTTCGGGATCACATGGTAAATGCAGAGCCTCTAAAACGTCACAAGGCAAGGCAATGGCATCCTCTCGCTGCTGCTGGGTTTCTATTGCTGTATGAACGTCACAAGGCAAGGCAAGGGCATTCTCTTGCTGTTGATGAATTTCTATCGCTGTTTGAACGTCAAAAGACAGGAGAGGGGAATTTTCTTGCTGCTGATGGATTTCCATTGCTGTGTGTAAAAAGTAAATGTAAGATTTTCTGTTATACATTTATAGTTCTTATTATCAATGACTATGGTTTAAGTAAGACATGCCATGAGAATACCAGATACCTTTAAACGAAGCCCGCTGGCAATAACAACATATATTTTGTTCAAATAAGGCTTGAAACCCATCTCTTTAGTTATCACAGAAACAAAACAGTATTGTTATATACGTTTACTTCCTAAGCGAAATTCTTGTTCTCGCAGTGGAGATCCATGGAAATAACTTTTTTAAAAGTCGGCCTTCGCTCGGGCGTTTGTAATTACCCGACTAAAACTCATAATTTCTGAGGCAACTCCTTGATGTTCAGTGTCCAGCATATACTTTGCTCGAGAAACACGACTTGAGCACAATTGAGAGCCAAAGGCAGATGAAATTAGGTTTTGTAGAAATTTCTTCCAGTGTATTCTTTGTCATTTACAGTAAAAGTTCCTTCGTCATTCTGACTTGTTGACTGAATGCCGCCGCATCTTCCACGTCGACAAAACACGACTTCAATGTTCTCAGTAATCCTCAGTATACAATTTTATCTCGACGAGATTTTGTTCTTTGTGCTATCCTCTCAGTGACGAAGAAGTCTTTTAACTATCTTAATCTTGCTTTGAATATGTTACGGGCGAAAAAACAAAACAATAAAAATAAAGCCGTGAAGTTTTCATTCAGCGACCGCAGTTCACGAGCAACGATTTTCAAAAGCCAATGAAATTCGCGCGTTTTATTCCTTTGACACATGTCCGTCAAATCAGTGAACCTGTTCAACTTTTTGACTCGAAATGTTTTCCTTTTTCTCCGATTAAAGACATAAAATAAACATCTGATTAGCCTCGAATTCTCGGTCCGTACTGTAAGTTACGGATCCTCGTTTTTTTCGCGCTAGATTTATGGCCCAGTCACGAAGCGGTCCTCATTTCAGGCGAGTTTTCTGTGGCTTTAATTTTGACAACCAGCTTTTGCAATTGTCTTCCCTTGCAGACGGACTTATCTCAAGTTGTAAACCTCAATCAACAGATTTTTTGGCCAAGTTATTTGCCTTTGGAAAAGGCGAAAGATAGCACCTCTACGACAAAAAATATAAGCTTATCTGACACAATTCATGCTTTACATACGAGGGCTTGAGAAGACTCAGATCTCCTCCGAAACAAGGAGTATGTCCTTGAACCAGGATTTCTTCCCTTCGAGCTCTCCAATTTCTTCTATATGCGCCGTCGTGTTTAAAGCAATCCTTCAGGTCTTTTCCTTTTCATGTAGAGCTATTACAAGGAACGTTTGCATTCCCGGTATTTCAAGTTACCGTCATGAAAATAGAGCGTGTTGAGAAGTGAGTATCCATTCTGTAATAACTTGTGAGGAGCAGTCGTTTCTAAGACAAGAAAAGCCCCAGGGGCATTAGACCCCGCCGTTGTTCTCCCCCCCCCCCCCCCCCGGGGATGTAACATATGTTACGGTCACTCAAGATAAAAGCCCTTGCCTGTGTAGCGAAAGACACGACGAGTATTTGTTTGGCCGAGCGAAAACCGGAGGTCTGGGGCAAGTGACCACCAAAAAAAAAAAAACAAGAAAAGCCCCAGGGGGCATTAACCCCGCCGTTGTTCTCTCTGCCCTTGGGGTCCAAAATATATTACGGCCAGGTAAAAGTTGGTGATTTATCGTATCTTTTACGTGCTTGCGATGATAATATAAATCAAGACACGACTTGCCTAATCACTCTGTTTTAGCGTGCGTGACGAGGAGCGTGATGAAATTATTATTTTGATCACAGCATGACTCAGCCTGGCCTCGTAGCTCAGTTGGTTGAGCGACGGTGTTCTAATCCGGAGGTCGTGGGTTCGAATCCCGCCGGGGTCAAAGATTTTTCTTTTATCTTGGTTCTCATTTCTAATTTCTTACTTTTAAGGCCTGTGGTCGGGGGGAAATTATGGAGGGCAGTATTACTCACTTCTTGGCACTTATACATACATACTTTACATCATAATTACTAAGTTCATAGCGATCGCGAGTTCATGCCAGCTTTCAAACTTAAGCTCCCTAGTACATTCGTCCTTGCTCTCGTCGAAGAAATGTTAACTCCATTGAATTCCTTGTACTTTTCTACACAACTTTCCCTAAAGATTTTGGCGAAGCAAAGCAAAACTGCCAAAAAAAAATGCTTGCATTTGACTGTTGAATTATTCAACTTGGCGAAAGCAAGGGACTTCCCCGAATCGGCTTCTGTGTTTCAGTGATGTAATGTTTACGTGCCACGGCAAGTTAGGCGAATTCATTCCAGCTTCAAAGCTCGCTAGCACCTTCGTTCTTACTTTCATTGGACCCCGCCGTTTTTCTCCTCCTCCCAGGGAGCAGAATATATTACGGTCACTCAAGATACGAGCTCAAGTGGTGTAAATTTTAAAGTTGATGATTTATCGTACCTGTGTTTGCTGCCATTTCCCCTTATGCGTCTGCTCCGCACCCTTCTCCCTGTGGTAACATGAATCCCTGATAGTATGAACCCCATCCCTCATTCCTTGGTCATCCACTTGTCCTAGCTTTCGCGAAGAAGAACGTGACGAAATATTTTGACCATAGCGTGACTCAGTTAAGTCACGTTTTTTAAAATAAACGAACTGACATGTCAGCGTAATTCTAAATAGCAAGGGCACGGAAATTTAAATAGATTTCTTGATAAAAAACTCATTCTAAAATCTAAAGGAAACTGGTAGCTATGAAAAACCGTAAAAGTCTATTTTAGGCCGTGATTCGATGAGTGATTTGGCGCAAGCAAGTTTACTTCTCCGAATCGGCCTCTGTGTTTCAATGACGTAATGTTTATGTGCTACGGCACGTAGCATGAATCATTGGCTTTCAAAGCTCGCTAGCACCTTCGTCCTTGCTCTCATTGAAGAGAAGTCAACTCCATTGAATTTCTTGTACTTTTCTACACAACTTTCCCTAAAGATTTTGGCGAAGCAAAGCAAAACTGCCAAAAATATGCTTGCATTTCACTGTTGAATTTTTCAACTTGGCGAAAGCAAGGGACTTCCCCAGATCACCTTTTGTGTTTCAGTGATGTAATGTTTACGTGCCAGGGCAGGTTTGGCAAATTCATGCCAGCTTCAAAGCTCGCTAGCACCTTCGTTCTTGCTTTCATCGAAGGAATTTTCATGCCATTAAATCGCCGGTAATTTTCTACACCAACTTTCATGAAAATTCTGGCGAATAAACGCTGAACGAACAAAGTTTACCGGCAAGTATTGTTTTGACCGAGCGCAGGTCTGGGGCAACTGACCACGACAAAAAAAAAAAAAAAAAAAAAGAAAAACGGGTATTACTAGACCCCGTCCTGACGGCGGGGTAAAAAAACCACGGAAAAAAAAGAGGGTATTACTAGACCCCGTCCTGACGGCGGGGTAAAAACATTGTAATTTGGTAAAATATCCATGGGAGTACATCCTTTTTACCTACGCCTTAAAAAGATGGTTTAGACTTAAGTGTTAGTTCGAGTGCAGTCCGCCATTTTTCACCAATATGTAAACGCGCGAGTAATCAGACACTGCGAACATCTTACATGAAGTATGGTACACGGTACGTCGTACGCCGGGTCACGTGACGTCGTGACCATGAAAATTGAGCTGCATGGATATATATATTCTCTATGAGTAAGGTGCTCCGCTTTTTGCGGCCGCAAAGGAACTCCGCTATCAAGGTGTCTCACTCAGTTTTCATTACACAACGTTGGTAAAGGAAGCCTCCTACATGCACTGTCTTCGGTCAAAGAAGTAAGTGTATGTTTCTGTTAGATACCCATGGCTGTCTTTGTGGTCCAGAAATGGATCGAAGGCAGACTGTATTTCCAACAGACCGGTTTTAATGACACTAATGTTGTTGGACAAGGTTGCAATGCAAGTACATCGATAAGAAAAAGGGCGAAGAAACAAACGGAACTTACGTCGCACGGAAGGCAGCATTCTGCGATCGTTTTCACTGGACGTTGTTTGTTGCTGTTGACAAATAAAAAGGAAATGTAACATTTCAGATTTTGTCATGCTTCTTGTCATACTATTTCACTGGTTTATAGATCACTACGACTGTGCTAAACTTTTTTGCATTGTTGTTCCCAGCTATAAAAATAAGGAAACAACAGCTGATGGGGTCTTGAAAGAATAGAATTAACAAACAAACAAAAACAAACAAACAAACAAACAAACAAACCAATTAACTTAGCAACTAAGTAACCCCCCAAGAAACTACCACAAATGAAGACATGGTTGGTATTTTTCTGTAAACCTATATTTCGGCTGCATAAAGCAGCCTTCCTCAGAGTAAATCGGCTGTTTCACCGGTTGACAATCCCCTAGTACTCTAGGGCTGAAAACAATATGCTGAGTATCTCAGAACTTTTGCAGGTTCGCACTACCTTTCCACCCGGTCACGTTTGTTTTAAAAGCTCCACTTTGTTCCTTGCTTCCCTTATTCTTTCCCAGTTCATTCCTCTCGACATGGGATGTCCCAAAGAATATTCCAAGATTGGTAAAATAAGTGCATAAATCCCAGATTATTTTGTCGAAATTGCCTAATATCATGCTCACCTTTCCACTCTCAAACGCAAACCAAGGAGTAAACTGCTTGATTTGAACTCTGTTATCCTGTGCAGTAGCGGACCGGGTGCAAATGATAACTTGCTTACACTTCAACAATTCAGACTCTGAAAAGAAGTGAAGACATTCTTCTTGCTTGCAGCATTGTACACGATGATTTCGACAGTAGTCAACTGCACCTCCTTGAGAACAAACTGGGCAAAGGAAACTTACTTGACACTTCATTTTTTTCAACCAGCAGAACTCATTTTGCATGGAATCAACCATCAGTGCGAGTTGGTTGCGCACAACACAGGCAGAGGTCACATCATAGGTGTCATAAGAAACCTCAGCAGACAATTTGGCCTCTTCCTCACCAACAGAACAATTTCTACCAAGAAAAATCACCTCAACAGAAGACAAATGACACAGAAGGGCAAAGGAACTGCCTGTGTCCGAAGAAATGTAAAATCTGGAAAAATTGTGAAACAACTGAGGGGTAATTTGGCTTGGAAATTCTTCAGTGCACCACTGAAAGAACTGCAGTACTAGTCTGGGAAAGAAGCTGGGTGGAATTTGACCAGTTTTAAACTTCAGGAAAAGAGAAGGAATTGGTGCAGAGGCAACCAACTTGATGATATCCTGCGGTGGATGTGACGTTAACATGGACGGCACCAGGTACTGCTTGCCACATGAAACACCCGATGAAGGCCAAGGACAAAGTAAGCTGAATTTCTCCATGATTGCAATGAGGCTCTCGCAAGTTTCTTGTTGTTGTAACAAAGGACTCCAAACGTGTTCCAACAGCGTTTCTTCCATTATTCCCGTTGACTCAAGTTTAAGCCACAGCTCTTTAAATTCTCTTTCTTCGTGGTCATAAGGCTTAATGGTTATTACCTTCTTAAACACATCGATTAACCACTGAGGGTTCAAGACAACCAAATTATTCAACACAGGCGTGTCATCAAAATGAATCAGAATTCTCTGGTCATGCAGAAAGTTTATCAATGTCACAAACTCTTGATCTTCATCAATTCTGCACACTTCAGAGGCAATCTGTTTCGCTTTTTCAAGAGAAATCCAGTTCAGACCCTCTTCCACAGTGACTTGAAGTGCCTTCTCATATTTCAACCATTTTATTGGAATGACTTGTTTCATCTGCGGTAGCTCTTTGGCAACAGCAAGTATATCCTGCCTCAAACGAACAACTTCTAAACACTCAGGTTTGCTGCCAGAAGTTGTGTTGTCCACGACAAAAACCCGATCCACCAACTGAGCACTGTATGGCTTCCTTTGTAGAATATTAGCGATTTCATGGGCTGCTGCAAAAGGATCCGCTCCACCATGAGGTTTATCAGCGTGAGTGCAGACCAGGAACACAGGAGGAAGTTTCTTTGGAAGCATCTCAGATTTAGGACCTGCATGTGCCGGATGGTTCTCATCTTGACTAGTTTGGGAAGCAACGGAAGTCATCCAAAAATCTAGATAGTCCAGATTGGTTTTCAGACCAAAGGGGTCTTCAAATTTCTTGAACACCCCCTGTTTCACAAGAGGGTTGGCTTCGTCATATGGATCCCGGCTGAGGTCGTAAACCAAAAGATACATTGCTCTCGGTGTAAGGAAGAGTGGGTGGGTGACATAGTAAACTGACTGTCCTCCAAAGTCCCACAAAACTGAATAGATATCTTCTTCTGCTTTGTTGTCCTCAAGAAGCAACTTTTCAACAAGTGCTGCTATCTCGTCTGGTACTTTTGGTTCATCACTTGGGTTTGAAGATGTAGAAGGAACGTCACGGCTTGGAGCTGAATGTGCATTTTTAACAGGAAGCGTTTCATATTGGATACGTCCCTGAGCTGTTTCCTCTGGGTCTGGAGTTTCGTTTGAATTAAATCCGTGATCTACAACTGATCCATCTTCGCTGGTCAAAGGAGTACTTCCGGACAGAATGGGCTCCGCAACATCTTCCGGGGGAGTTCTCTTTTCTTCCGTCAAACTATTCACAATCAATTGTGCTGCATGGCGCTCATAGGAAGTGGCTTCATCAGTCTTTGTCGCTTCATCCTTCTCTCCGGCCTTCCAAATCTCCGTGGTTACCTTAAAGTGTGAAGGATCCTTATCTATGCCTACAGTGCTATCCTCATCTGGCTTGAAAGATTGCCCCCTCAGTGACTTCTTTAAGCTTGTCTTTCCTGACCGATCCTGGCCAATTAACATGACTGGCACCCTCTTGACACAGGTCCTTCCTTCTCTCAGAGCATTGCTATAAGCTTCAAGGGCCAAGTGTCCTCTTGCCAGGATTTCTGGGGGAACTGAAAGTTAGAACCATTGAAACTGGTTAAATACCAAGTTTCTTGTTACGCCTGATTAGTTAAGTCGGTTAAGCAATGGTGTACAAATAGACTTCCGTAAACCTCGCTTATGAGCAACTGGGCCTGTAGCTGGTAGTGAAACTACTTTTTTTAGTCCCTGTCACCATCAAAACAATCTTTGCTTTGTTTTGCAAAGAAATGTTCTTTTCTTTCTTTTTGACAGGAGGGTCAAAATCCGTTTTCGCAAAAAATAATAAAATGACCGCATTTTCAGATATCAATGCTAATACACTGCTTATTTCTTGTTTTCAGAGAAAAAAATAGGTAATTACTTTATTCCCACATGTGTTGCAAAATTGTCATTGCCATCAGGCAATCTCACCTGTACTTGATTGGTTTGTGACTGGCAGCGTTAGGAGCAGTCTGGCGGCATCTTCCCTTCCAAGCTCTATTAACATAGTGTAAAGTTCAAAAGCTGTGGCATCAGGTTCACTCTCCGCCCACTGAATAAGAATTCTTTCAGTGGCCTCCTTGGCGAATTCCTTCAAGTGTTGGATGAAGTCGATAGAGAATCCTATCAATCCAGCCAGCCGTTTCCAGTTCTCTTCCCTTTGTGAATTTAAACAACTTCCTAGTTTGTCTATCACATCATCTGGTAGGTCCTTGATTTTAATGCCACTGTCTGACAAAAAGAAAATAATTTAAAAGTTCATCGTGATGTTTTACAATTTGGGTAAACAGATGAGGCCCCAACCTGTTGCCCGGGAAAAGAAACTAAACAACACACAAGAACGGACTTGTGTATTATTGGTTATAATCGGGGATAATGGGCTACGTCCTCCGACGCTGTTACAACCTAAACCAGACAGGCTACTGAGGTCTTAATTGAAATCAACAATTTGGTTTACGCTTATCATTTATCATACTGTTTTCAACCAACCCAAGAGAGTTTACACCTCAATGACATCCAAAATCTTCATGGAAAACTCTTAACTTAAAAACAGTAGCATTTTTTAAATTTTGAATAACATCAGTGTTAACATAGCAACACAGCGCTTAAGTCATGTATTTCAGTTACCCCCAATTTTCTCAACAGTCAGACCTCCACTTTGAAAACAACCTTACGTCCCTGGTAGGCCACATAAGGAGCGTTTTTGAAAAACTTCAGGTTAAAGAACTTTCTTTATAAAAAGATCGATAAAGGATAGGAAAGGAGGATTCTTCTTTCCTTTTGCGCATTCGTCAATTTCGAGAAGACCTCTATGAGGTCTACCAAGGACATAAGTTCGTTTGAAAAGTTTAGGTTTTACAGATATGTCAAATGCATGACGTTATCATCGTGCCGCTATGATAATAACAACGATGTCAATCAAAATAACGTCCTTGGCAAGTTTATTTAATGCGTAGTAAATTACTGAAGTCCCTAATCCTACCGAGCTCTGACAATGAATTGTAAACCGTTAAAATTTGGTATGGCGCGCTCTTACACAAACCAGGCGAGTCACCTTAAACAAAATTTGACCTACATAAATGATAACAATAACCCACTGCCATAACCAACGGCTCTGTCTGCCTGCTTTTGATTCTTAAGGCTCGACAGACCTACTCACCTTTTAAATGCTGCGTGCTTTCGCTTAGTGATATCTGAGGATTCCGCTATTTTGATATGAAAATGAAATAAAAAAGTGTAAATGAGAGTTATTAATACCCCTTATGAAGAGTCTGGAAACACTGGACGAAAATGTTAAGTAGAAAGAGATCCTTCCACCACGTATGCTGGTTTGTTCAAATTACGATTAAAGTAAACAGGGAAAAGGTACCAACTTTGAATCCATTTAAATGAAGCATTTTCATCAAATGCTTCATTTAAACTAGATTAAAAATTAGAAGCATTTGATGAAAATTTTTGGCGATAATCTTGGATGAAAACTCAAAAAATCATACAAAAACTCAAAGCTTAACATACATTTTTCCTGCCAAGGTTAAGTACAAAATCTCTTGTAGAAGAGAAGAAACCTTTGGATTGTTTGGGTCTTTTCACAACCACGTGTGACGATGGCCATTGTAGCCTCCGTTGCTCCTAAAAGAAAACAATTTCCAGAATAAGTAAAATTAAAAAAAATTGATAGTATCTAGAAAAACAGTTAATTGTATTGGCTAAGTTCTGTGTGCTGGATTTTTAACTTGGACAACACAATAGATAGACTGATAACTTGGCCACGATAGTGCTGATTGTGTTCAGTGAACAAGGAATCAGTTGCCTAGTACATGGATGAAGATTTAACCACGTGATAATACAACTCGCTTCGACCGTGCCTCACACCTAACATACCTAAAATTCAAAACAAGTATTATAATTTTTTCGCACACCAAAGTAAAGTGACCAGGATTTATAGAGAACGTAAATGCATATGTCAAACTTAAAACATAAACGTTTCTTCTCCAATCGTAGTTTTATGTCTTGCAAGAGTGTAGGATGGCTACAGAAAAATCCCTTCTGAGACACACTAACCCATGTAAGAAAGTAGCAAAGATACTACGTAAATTATACTTCACACCAACTGAGTGGCACTTACGAAACTAATAACTTTAAGAAATAAGTCTGCCGTTACCCGATCAACCCAACTGCGTCTACTTAAATGACTGAGTGACTGAGTGACTGACTGATTTATTGAATGAATGAATGAATAAATGAGTGAACGAATGAATAAATGAATGAATATTTCCCATAATTCAATATAAAGATATACTGAGATGTTACAATTTCAGTTTCTTTGGGAGGAAGACTAGAGAAACCCTCACGAGCTTTTGCAAGGTAGCCTCCCTTTATCGTATCTTGAGATCTATCTTAGTAACATGCAGTCTAAAGGTATCAGTCACTGTCACTTTCAACTAAAATTACAATTATCACATAATTATGAACATTCGCTTCTATTTAACAAGAAAAATCACTAGAATAACAAAAATGTTCATTTTCCTTTTGAAAATGTTAATAGAAGCCGAGTATTAAATGGATAATGATACTCTATTCTAGTTATCAATTACCTTGTTACTTCTAGAGTATTATCGATAATTTGTTCTATTAAAAAGACTTGTGTAGATGCTTTGATTCCCTGGTGTTATGTTCACGCATTTTGAACTTTTCTATACAGAAGTTGTCAAAATAGGATGGTAGTTTTCTATTAACCCTATTTGCCCGGGGAAGGGGGCTGACTTTGAACGTTTATAATTTTTTCAATATGAAAGCAAAAGGCAACAAAGTTTGTGACTTTTCCTAAAATTTTGTCTGCGAACAATTTGGTGTGACATATCATTGTTCATGGAATCTGACGTTGCCATGACAACCATAACTGATAAGTAGTTTTCTCTTACTTTTACATTTTTGTATCGTTTCAGTGTTTTACTGCTTTTTATTACTTTTTGTCCAATTGTAACGGTTTTTGAAGGTTTTGGAAAAAGTCAGAAATCCAAGATGGTAGATTCAAGACGGCTGCCATTTTGAAATCATGACGTAATTCCCACGTCAGATGATGTCATCAAGTCATGTTGCGGACTTCAAAGGAAACATATTGAAAGTTTCGTTCCGATAGCTTTAACACTCTCTCTTTTATATCGAAATCCATACTGATAATCAGAAAACATTTCATCTTTTCTATACAACTTATCAGTCTCTTATAAATAGTTGTATTATAAACAGACTCTTTATAACTAAACACTTTCAAAACTTTTATAACTTAAACACTTTCTAATTTGAATTTCTTAGCAAGATTGGGCCCAACGTTTACAGAAAAGCTACTGAAAGGATCACTCACGTTTTCGATGTTATCGTTAATAAATGATCTAGGTGAAGGCGTGTTCGATTTCTTCTTTCGTAGTAATTCCAAGTGTTCCAAGTTGACTTTATGTTGTTCTGGGCCTGACAAACGCTTTTCAGAATAACAATTCTTCATAGAAATTCTTATCAAGTGGTTAAATTTAGTACGATAAGCTTTGCACTTTTACCCTTTGTAGAGTTATTCTTTTGTTTTTGAGGATTTCTTTAATCCATTCGATATCTACACATTATCCAACCTACTGCCATTTTTGGGTTTGTATTTTTTCTTCGGGAAAAAACATTTCCAGTCGTGTAGCTCAAAGAACTCTTTGTAGAATGCTGCAAATGATTCTGTCGGGCTACTCTTCGATAGCGTTGATTGCCAATCACAAGCTAAAGCCTAAGAGAGAAACATTCTACAGATTTAATACTGATTTTTCTAGCTGTGAAGACACTTGAATCAGATAAAATTGCATGACCTTGCTGTTTATGCTTTGTAATAGTAAAAATTGGTAGATGATCAGATAAATCATTAAAAAAATACCATTTAAAATGCGCTGTTAAACTCACATATAATTCATTTCTGGATGCTTCAAAACTTGGATGGAAATTATCATCATCAAGACTAGTAAAAGGGAAGCAGACATCTGTACACTGCATGTGATTTCGTTTTCTCTACCAGACAGACTAGTTTTCCCGTAGACAATGCCTACTTAAGTATAATTGTAAGAACAAACATTACATGTTATTGACCTTTGAGCTTCAGGATTTACTCATGTTAAGAAAAGGATAATAAAGTAAGATTAACGACCTATTTGCAAAAATTAAAATTATGGTAATAATTTAAACTAAGGTTAAGGCATATTTGATGGAAACTTATCTAAACCTATAGAATGATCCTCTCCGCTATCTCCATCCATGTAAAGTTTGTCTTAATTTAACAGCACTTCCGTCTTCTTTTGCCCTCTTCACGATAGGATATAACTTTTTCCTCCTGTCAATTTCTACTTTAATATGCACAAAATGAGACATTCCGAAAAAGCCTTAAGCATGCGTGGAGAATGCAGATTTGGAAGAAAATAATTCGGAAAAGAAAAGAAACCGCATCCAGAGATATGAACGCTAACAGGTTTGAAATGTAATAAATCTCTAATCTCAAAATTCTACTAGTATTTTGTATGCAAAATTTAAGTGACCAGGATTTACATATCAAGCAAATGAAAATGTCAGACTTAAAACATACCCATTTCTTCTCCATTTTTAGTTTTATATCTCTTGCAAGAGTGTAGAATGCCTGCAGAAAAATACATTTTGAACACACTAAGGCATAAAATTAGAAAAGTAGCAAAGATGCTACGTAAATTATACTTTACAACGACTGGGTTGCACTTGGCAAACTCTAGCAAATTTTCAAGATAAAATTTTCAGACGACGCAGAAGATAAAAATAAACACTAAATGTGGACACCATAAAAAAAAGCATCAACTATGCAGCTAACTAAGGCAGCTGATATAGATAAAGAAGCAAAATGTAAGACAGGATAAAATTAATAAAAAGTCATCCACAATTTTCTTTTAAAAGTCCGCGTCTTATTTTCTCCTTTCTCTCTTGAAAGCATTGAGCGTATTTGAAGTTTTAATACTGTCTGGTAATTTGTTCCAGAAATGACAACGCAGATTTGCAGAAAAATCCGGAAAAAAAAGGAAAAGAAAACGCAGCCGCAGTTATGAAAACCAATAGGTTTAAAATGTAATTAATCTACAGTCGGGGTAACTAAACCTCTCACTGCTTTCCGCAGGGACGGTTGCGATTGTTTTCCTTTCATTCTTTCAAGTGTCTCTTCTTCTTCTGTCAGAATGTTTCGGTTCAGAATGTTTGAATGTTTCATGTCAAAATGTTTCGGTTTATGATACTTTGCAAAATGGCTCTTTGGGGAACGAAAAATCTTTGAACAACCTCTGTTTTGTTTTTAGACAAATAGCAGGTTTTAAGCACATACGAAAGCTTTCCTTTCAGTTTCGCCCTATCTGTAACTTAAGTCTACCTAGCTCAACAATAGTTTTAAAGAACCTTTTTTTTTTCAACAAAGGGCGCCAAATAAATGAGAATGTTTCAGGCTATGTCAGCCTAAAAAGACACACAAATTGTTTGAAGCAAACATAATCAAATAGAGCAGGTCTATTTTCATGCAGGGACGAACACATGAGCAACGAACACGAACACACATGAGCAACTCAGTTAAACAGAAACAAGAAGAACACAGTGAAAGGGCTTGAATTCTTACCATTAAAGCACTCTAAAAGTAACTAAAAGTAACTACAAATATAACTGGTTTTATAGCAGTCGACCAAACCATAAAGGGTACATGTATATCTGAGAATAATAAAGATTTATAACAAAAGTTAAAATACATTTAAGAAAACTTTACTCAAATAGCTAACTAGTCTGATTCACTTATGGCAACACTCACCTCAACTACATTTATGTTCTTCTTACCACTGACTTCCAGGAATTTCATTCCATGTTTTGCTGCCAACTGCAACAAAGAAAAGACAACAATAGGTTCTACCTTCCCATCGCGGCTACACGAGCGATTTTTTGCTTGCGATGGTGATGCGATTTTTTTGAAAATTGTCGCGTCGCCAGCGCGCAGTGGTGGCTACACTTGGCGACAAATTTTCGCGATTCGCGCGACCTCGGAAGACTGGGTATGAATTTATCAGGTGCCTTGTAAACAAACAACATGGCGAACGACGATGTTGCGATTTTGTCCGCAATATGTGTCCTTTTAATGGACGAAGACAAACAGAAGGAGAGAAGAAAATGCGAGCGGTCAACGTGGATACGTCCTTGGCTAGCCAGGAGAGAGGAGCGAGGTTTTTTTCATCAGCTTTTCAAGGAAATTTCCGTCGAAGACACTCCGGCTTTCTTCGAGCTCATGAGAATGAACAAGCAAAACTTTAGACACTTGGTGGACATGTTACACTGTCGTTTAGCTAGACGGGACACCAACATGCGTCACAGCATCAAGCCGGGATGTGTTGTCTGGCGTTACGATTTTTGGCGACTGGCGAATCATTTCGGTCCCTTCATTTCCAGTTCAGACTTGGCCGCCAAACTGTGTCAAATGCGATTTATGCGAGGGAATTTACGCGAGGGAATTTACGAATTTACGAATTTACGAATTTGCGAGGGAATTTACGAAGAACTTGGCCCAGTTTTTCTCAAAACTCCCAAGTCAAGAACCGAATGGGAGCAAATTGCTGCCAAGTTCGAAAACAGGTGGAATTTGCCTAATGTCCTCGGTGCGATTGATGGAAAGCGAATTATTCTGGAGCAGCCAAACAATTCCGGTTCGAGATATCATGACTACAAAGGTGCTGATAGCATCATCCTGATGGGTGTTGTTGCAATTGGTCCCGAGTATGAGTTCATAAATGTTGATGTTGGAATGAATGTCAGAATGTCAGATGGTGGTAACTGGAGTAGAAATAGTTTTCGTAAAGCGCTGGAGGATGAAAGCAATCCACTTGAAATTCCCCCTCCAAAGCCATTACCTGGTAGAAACATGAACATACCCCATGTCTTCGTAGGGGATGATGCATTTGGACTGACTTCATATTTGATGAAGCCTTATCCACAGATTGGCCTGACTGAAGAAAAGCGGATTTTCAACTATAGATTATCAAGGTGCCGGAGGATCTCAGAAAATGGATTTGGAATTCTTGCAAGCCGTTGGAGAGTCTTTAGAAAGCCCCTCCTCTTACAACCTAGAAGCGCAACATGTGTAACTCTTGCTGCTCTCACACTCCATAACTGGTTACGTACCGAGACAGAGGCTGGCCATATTCATCTTCCACTTGGACCTCAGGAAGATGGTGCTCCTTCCAGTGGTGATACAAATGCATGGTTAGACTTGGAAGATTTTGGCCACCACAATGCCACCCAAGAAGCCAAGAACATCAGGAAGGAATACACAGAATATGTGATGAATGAGGGTGTTGTACCATGGCAGTGGAGGAGTGCTCACCTTACGTGAAATGAACAGAGATGGCAATACATTTTTTTCTTGAGCATTCATGGCTAGGCCTTGATAGATTGTGTTAGTAAATTGAGTCAAAGTTGCTCCCAGAAATGGTCAAAGTTGCTCAAAAGTTCCCAAAAAATCAAAAAAGCTGCTCCCAGAATTTAAAAATTTGCTTGCCAAAGTGAACTATTTTATTCTGAATAACGTCTTAAAACAACATGCAGAAATTGTTCGATGTGTCATACAACAGAAGTTTTCTTCACTGTCAGTTGAATTGCTGCTATCGTTTCTTTCCAGTGCTGCCATGACTGAAATAACAATGTGGCGGACCTAGTTCTTAAATAACCGCTGGAGAATTGGGGCGTTGTTCATGGCCGATATTAAATACATAACTGCTGACCTGTTTGTGGGCCGGTAAGTCTGGGGGGTGGGTCGTAGTTTTAAAAACAATACTTGGGGGTTGGTCAAAGCCTTTTTTACATGAAGAAAGGGGTGGGTCAACCTGGTTTTCCTTTGATTTGTCTAAAATTACTGAAAGACTGAAAGTTGCATTTGCCTTGAGATCTTTTACCAAGATAATTCATAAACAGAATTGCATTTGCCTTGAGATCTTTTACCAAGATATTTCATAAACAGAATCTGTTTATGAATTATCTTGGTAAAAGATCTCAAGGCAAATGTCACTTTCAGTCTTTCAGTAATTTAAAAATGGAGATGTGGGTTGTCTGTGCCAACATACAATTTCCCCTCAAAACACTGAAAATCACATTTCTGAGGTCCTTAATTTCAACATTTCCCCACGTATCTAAAACCTAGATCCACTCCAGGTCAAGGTTGAAAATAATCAACTTTTCTTGGTTCTCTGTGCATATTCAACCTTGGATCATTGGCCTACATATATTTGAAAACATGTTTTAAGTCTGCATTTTTTTGCACATCTTTCTTGTTGAAATTGGTGTCTGTATTTTTATTAGAATGCATTTTTTTTTCTGAGACAGGCATTATTCAATAATAATACCACATTGTTCTTTTAGTGTCAGTCCACATACGGAACGTGAATTTTAAGGGGGGGGGGGTGGTTTACTGAGGGGGTGAGTTAAGAAAACTGTTAAATTAATGCTACAAATCAACTGATTCCCCCACCACCTCCTGCCTCCTAAATAATGAACATGCCCTTCGACCATCATAAACAACAACAGGACCAGGGCAGATCTGGCAATAATCATGTGTCACTTCTAAATTGCTTGCTTGGGATCATGCTGTTGGTATTCCCGCCACCCAATCATTATGATGGATAGAATCCAGAATGTCCAAGCTATTTATTGAAGTACCTTGATAAGATAAATAAATATATGCCTGAAATGATGTAAATGTTGCAAAGGCAATTTCAAATTTGGAAGTAATTTACAGGTATGAGAATTTAAATTAATTAAATAATATTTCCCAAAGTAAAGAATACATTTCAATATTAAAGCTTTCAAGCATTTTCTTTCAACATATAAATAAGTACAGTATTATATCTTTTTATATTTATGTGCAATTTTAACTGTTCATCTTAAAAATGAAATTTGCATTGTAATATCCAATTTATTTATAATTTACAAAGAAAATATGCACAAAATATTAATTTTTTTTTTACATTTGTGCAGTTTGAAATGTTAATCTTAAACTTTTTATTTACATGTAGTACACAATAAATGCATAATTTACAAAGAGCTGTCAGTGCTCCATTGTATGTCTGCATGGTTGATGGTAGAAGTACCGGTGTAGCTGTTTGGCAGTTGTGCATGTGGAAACATGAAATGGCCCACAGGCTTTGGCTGAGTTAGCTGTATTTGGCTTAGCATTAATCCCTGCTGCAAGCCAGCCTGAAAACCAGCTTCAAAGCCATTTTTCCACGTCATTTCATTGCCAGTTGTCGTTTCTTTGTCGCCTAAGCGGGTAACAAGAGCTTCAAGAACCCGCACTTTCGCGAGTTCAAGAGCGTTTTCCTTTTCTTCTTCCTGTTTTCGCTTTGGGTTTTTTTTCTTCTCCAGTGGTGCCATGTGGTCAAAGGTGGTTGAAACAAAATGTATCTGGTTCCGTTTTGTCCTTTAGAAACTCCATGGACGAGAAAAAGGGCCAATTGGAGGTATACACCTCTTCTTTGCCAGCACCAGATTTCATAGAACTTTCTTGTTTGGAAGACTCGCTGTGATATTTGGTGGTCATTTTGTGCCAGGTATCAGTGAGCTGCTTCCTGTTGTACTTTTCGTCAAATTCTTTAACCAGCTTGTCCAGGGAAACCCTTTTTCGATCCCGGTCTCTGTATTCCTGTAGGCTGGTGTCCCACAGGTGTGGCGAATTTTTGTAAAACTCCACCAGGGTCACCTTTTCTTCATCTGACATCTCCATCTCACGATCGTTTTTCTCCTTCTCTAAATCGTGCTCGATATCCTTTTTTAGAAAGAGCATTGCATCGTAAAACTTCCATTGTTTTTTGGGCGTCTTAGCTTGGGAAGAATCAGTAGGGTTCTCTTCCACTTCAGCTTCTAGTTCCTTCTTGACAAGTCGCCTCATGGAAGTTCGCAGATTATGAATCTTTTTGTCGATCGCTTCCAATGAAAAAGCATCGCCTATAGATGTGAGCAACGAAAAATATTGATATAGAAACTTCAGTCGAACTAAAACTGCTATAACGACTGAAAAGACAGGCAAGTGAGAATGGTAAATTACATTTCTCTGCGAGGAACCCATGGTTCGTAAATTTTAATTTTAAATGCGGACCGCAGAGGGAGCAGCCGAGAGTTTGTCGATCTTTGTTATACCATGCCCGATATATTTGAACAGGAATCCGGCAATGAAATTGTGACGCGTAACTCACCGGCACACGTCACAAATCACAGCACAGCATTGGTGGTCTGGTCGACATGCGTTAAGTTACAAGCAGTTACAGCCTAATCAGTGTCAAACCTCCACAAGCCGTTACACACAGTCACGGGCGGTTACACGCAGTCACAAACCGTTACACACAGTCACAGGCCGTTACACGCAGTCACAGGCCGTTACACGCAGTCACAGGCCGTCGTTACACGCAGTCACGAGCCGTTACACGCAGTCACAAGCCGTCATAAGCCGTTACACGCCGTCACAAGTGGTTACACGCAGTAACGAGCCGTTACACACAGTCACAAGTCGTCACACTCCGTCACACCCCGTCACAAGCCGTCACACCTTGTCACAAGCCGTCACACCCCGTCACAAGCCATCACAAGCCGTTACACACAGTCACAAGCCATCAAACTCCGTCACACTCCGTCACACCCCGTCACAAGCTGTCACACACAGCCACAAGCCGTCACACTCCGTCACACCCCGTCATAAAGCCGTCACACACAGTCACACCTCGTCACAAGCCGTCATATATGGTCACAGGCCGCCCCACTCCGTCACACCACGTCACAAGCCGTCACAAACCATCACACACAGTCACAAGCCGTCACACGCTGTCACACCCCGTCACACCCCGTCACAAGCCGTCACACCCTGTCACAAGCCGTCACACACAGTCACAAGCCATCAAACTCCGTCACACCTCGTCACAAACCATCACACACAGCCACAAGCCGTCACACTCCGTCACACCCCGTCATAAAGCCGTCACACACAGTCACACCTCGTCACAAGCCGTCACATATGGTCACAGGCCGCCCCACTCCGTCACACCACGTCACAAGCCATCACACCCCGTCACAAGCCGTCACACACAGTCACAAGCCGTCACATGCCGTCACACCCCGTCACAAGCCATCACACCCTGTCACAAGCCGTCACACACAGTCACAAGCCGTCACACGCCGTCACACCCCGTCACAAGCCATCACACCCCGTCACAAGCCGTCACACACAGTCACAAGCCGTCACACGCCGTCACACCACGTCACAAGCCATCACACCCCATCACAAGCCGTCACAAGCCGTCACACACAGTCACAAGCCATCACACCCCGTCACAAGCCGTCACACACGGTCAGAAGCCGTCACACCCCGTCACAAGCCGTCACACACAGTCAGAAGCCGTCACACCCCGTCACAAGCAGTCACACACAGTCACAAGCCGTCACACACAGTTACAAGCCGTCACACACAGGCACAAGCCGTCACAAGTCACATTACAGCAAAAATGAGTATGGCTAGAAGTACAACCTGAACTAAATGGCTACAATACTATTTGCAATTATTAAGACATATAGTTCGCATGTAGTGTTTGAAGGAACAACATGACCAAGTGTTTCTTGTCATAAGATCGAGATAAAAACCGCAATTTATGGAACTTTAACGTCTACAGGCTCCAGTAAGCTTTATAGTTTCTAGTATGTCACTTTTACTAGCTTGGACAGACTTTCGTTTGAGAATCGTTCGGATTCGTTTCTTCGCAGATGCTAGAACTATCAGTGTGGGGAAATTAAATGTCACCTACTCCGGCATTGAGTGCAATCCTTAATAATAGTTAATATTTCCTTGCGTTTTTTCCTGTTTCAGTTGTGGTTTGTTTTTAGTTAGGAAACTAGAGAATAAATTCAGTTGTCGGTTCCCAGCGCCGCGTTTTTGTAAAATACCAGAATGTTCAGGTTAAATAGCTAAAACGGGTAGTCATAGACTAGTCTCGTACAACACCTTCAAAAACACCTGAACAAAACTGTTTTGATTGGCAAAACATAAGGAGCACTAAGAGCCATCTCGTTGAAGAGAAGATTGGACACTTTAAAGATGAAGGGTAACGTTGTTTGAGACCATTGAAATCTTTGAGTCGACGATTTTGTCTCTTGCTGTGTTTGATCGACAACAGTACTAGGTTCCCCTAAAAAGCACTTCGTCACCTGTGACTAGTAAATGGAAGGACAATGATATGGAACTGTATGCCCCGAGCTCTTTGATGTTGGTTATTCACTTCACTAATAAGCAAGCCTGATTGCTTGTGTATTTGTCTACTGGGCATCTGTTCTCACTTAGACGACCCACCAGGCCGGTAACCAGTATTGAGGCAACCGAGACGGTTGTCTCAGTAAAACGTTTTCCTTGCAGTTAAAAACCTAAATAGAAAAATTAACTTATTTAATTATATAACATGTTTGTGGCAGTAAACCACGCCAGCGGTACCTCAGAGTGTGATAACAGTCAGTGATACTTCAGTTATGTGCTGGTCGCGAGCCCACCAGTTTCACCGGTTGAAGACGTGGTCCAGGTCAACATACGTTCACGATATCAATCCAGAGTCGTTGCAAATATTGCAAAAATGAGACGACAGTGGTCATAACAGAATTGCTTTAGCTTTCTCCAAATAAAAGCGAGGCCTTAAGCAGAGATTACACTTCAGCACTAGTACACTTGCACTGGTGCACTTGAACGAGAGTGATTTTTTTTCGT
Organism: Siderastrea siderea; assembly: GCA_964030785.1. NCBI lineage: Eukaryota > Metazoa > Cnidaria > Anthozoa > Scleractinia > Rhizangiidae > Siderastrea > Siderastrea siderea. The sequence continues at coordinate 21,221,731 of OZ034968.1, read as the reverse complement.
TACGGATGCTGAAATAACATTTCAGAGTTTCTAAAACTTCATTTCTGAATGAAACTGTTGAACTTTTACAGAGAAGAACTAGTAACAAACATAAATGCTGTTAAAAGTTAGTTTGGATTCTGATTCTGTTTGGGAGAAAATACCACCAGGAAAATGCTAAAAATGGCATTTACGAGCGTCTAGATTTCAAAATTAACGCCCCTAAAAGCTCGTGCCTCCGGCACTTCGCAATTGCCTCCAGTCGGTTATCAAAAAAGTCTGGCTACGGCCCTGCCCGCGATTATAGAAAACCATATTCGCATTGAACGTGTTACGCTGTCGCCGTTTCAACAATAATATTAGTTATAATAATGACTTTATACAAATGTTGTTATCTTTATACTATTTTTCTCAATTTAATATCTTACGCCATTTTATGGGTAATCAACTTGTCATGATTGTTATATGGTGTTGTTGTTGTTGTTTTGTTGTTGCTTTTCTTGTTGATTCGTTTCAGAAATAGCTGGCACTAAGAAATTTCCTCGATATAGTTTGGGTTAGTAGATATGTAGTAGTATAGATGTAGATATTATCTTTTCTCTTCTATGTGCCAGTGGTATAGCTTTAATCAAATGAAACAGGTTTTTTGGAATAAGAGATAAGTGTCGCTTTTATACCTACTAGGGATGAATATCAATTAAAGTATGTGGATAAGAAACAATTTAAAGATTAATTACATTTCTGGTGATTTCGCTTATTTAAGTGATAAGGGATAACCTTCTCGCAAGTTTTAGCTCAGTACCCGGGCGCCGAATTCACCTGCAAGCGCAGCCCCATATCTAACAAAACATGACAAACCCAGCGAGTTTAAGACCGGGACCTGCCCTTGGCGGGAAATAGCCCAAGACCAACGTTGCTTTCGAGATAACTTTTCTAACAAGAGAGAGCAATTATATATGAGCATGAGCCATATATTGTTTAATAGCACTATTAAATTAAGTTAATAGGATGTGGTTGCTTTGTTTTAACTACCAAAGTTAGTTCGTCCAGACGCATAATCCATCTTGTGCCCGTCTTGTTACTGAGACGCATAACCAGATGAACTAACTTTCTTTGCACAAGTTCATCCCAGACGGATTATCCGTCTCTAGTATAAAAAAGGCCAATCTCCATCTACGTGATACTGAATACGTACTCTCAAATGATCAGCTGCCAGTTGGCTAGATAGCTCAGCTGGTTAGAGCACTGCACCGGTATCGCAGAGAAAAAAGAAAAAGATGCAAAAGAAAAGAAAAGAAAACGAAGACTTCCGTTTTTCAATGTTTTTAGTATCTTCGAGGATGAACTGATGGAATTTTTGTCTTACGTCAAATAAGCCCATGATACGATTAAGTTTACGTGGAACTGGCATAAAGAACGCGCGAATTACCTGGATGTCCAGGTAGTAAATAACGAGGGAAGAATAGAGACTGACTAATACGTAAAGCCAACAGATAAACACCAGTTTTTGTTCCATACGTCCTGTCACCCCCGGATGTACAAGGACAGCATACCATACGCTCAGCCCCCCAAGACTTCGACGAATATGTTCCACGTCAGAAGCGTTTGAGCGTATGGCTGCAGACCTATGCACATTTCTTGTAGCAAGTGAGTATAGGAAAGCGTTTGTTTTGCAGCAAATTCAAAGAGCTAGTTTGAAAACCAGAGCATAGACATTCAGACCACGCCCCAGCAGTATAAAAAACAACAGAGTGCCAATGGTAGGAACGTACCATCCTGGTCTTCCGAACATTGCGCTATTCTGCTCAGTAGAATTTCAACCGCTCCTGCTCTGTTCAGATAAATGCAAGAGTCTGGGAGACTGTGGAAAACTGGACCCGAGTGTGTTTTCTGCGAATTTCCCCCCCCCCCCCCCCCCCACGAACTGAACTGAGAGTCTTCGTAAATCTGAACGTTGTCTGAGTTGTTGATGTATGAGTCTGATTTATCTTTGAAATACAGTCTGGAGGAAGGTCTACAACTAAGTTTTTCGATTGTGTCCGTTACTATACATTAGTGCCGAGACCCGGGAACCGAAAAACTGGATTTTATCAGTCGAAAACCTCCTACGCTGCTTGGTTATTCAACTGAAAGCACGTGGTCATGTCAGAAAAGAAGAAGCTAAAGAATCTTAGAAAATTTCGCGACGGACATCGAAGCTTTGTACGGAAAACTATTGCCAGTGCTACGGAATTACTTTCTGGAGGGAATCCCATCGAAGTAAAGAAGCTAAAACTCTTTCGCGCCGCTCTTCAAACAAAGTATTCGGAGCTTCAAGCGTTGGACCAGGAGATAGCGGAACTGTTAGATGATGTCTCAAAAATCGAACAAGATGTAGTAGAAAGTTGCAAATTATCCAGTGCGATTCACGCGTGTATTTTGGAGCTAGTTAGAAACCGCTCTGGCTGCAGAAGAAGCACAACGAAAGAGTCAGGAATTGGGCTCTGGAAGCGCTGGAATTTCCCAAAGCCAGCCGCCGAAAGTTATCATGCATGCGAAGCTACCGAAGCTTGAGCTGAGGAAATTCCATGGCAACCCCATTGAATGGTATCCTTTCTGGGAATCTTTCGAGTCTGCTGTTCCCAAGAATCCTAATCTGTCCAGAGTGGATAAATTCAACTATTTGAAGTCGCTTCTTGTGGGGACTGCTCAAAATGTCGTCGCTGGTCTTGCACTTACGAGTGCAAATTACGAAAAGGCAGTTGAATTGCTTCAAGCAAGATTTGGAAATCGTCAAATAGTAATCTCTAGTCACATGGAAGCGCTCACAAGAATTCCTAAGATAATGTCGATCAGCGAAGTTAAGCGGCTTCGAAGCTTGTATGACACGGTGGAGTCACATGTGCGCGGTTTGGAGAGTATGGAGATTTCTCCTGATATGTATGGTTGTTTTTTTGACGCCAATTATTATGCAGAAATTACCTGAGGAGTTTCGAATCGCAATCACACGCAATCTGGGTTCTGAAACATGGAATCTCAAGGATATTCTGAGAGAATTTCACAAGGAACTGCAGTTGAGGCCCTCGAGGCCCTCGAGCTCGAGTCAGAGAGGTGGGTCACTGCATTCCACATCAGCATTGTTCTCTAATAGTTCTAAGGATAAGAAAGTTGTTCGTGTGTGGTGTTCCTAACTGTAATCAAGACCACCAAAGCTCCAGTTGTAATGTTGTGACAAGCCCTGAGTCTGGGAAGCAAATTCTTAAGAGGAAAGGGAAGTGTTTTCTCTGTCTAAAGACAGGACACCTGTCGCGTAGCTGTCAAAGTCCTGTGAAATGCTTCAAATGTCACGGGCCTCACCATGTTGCAATTTGTGACTGCTCTGATCAGCGTCAGACAGGCCGAGCCCAAAGTGAAAATGTACCCAGTGTATCCACCAGCATGTATGTGGATCAGTCTAAGGGATCAGTCTTCTTACAGACTGCAACTGCTGAAGTGTTACGCCCTGATAATGACAGTTGCTCCAGAAGTATTCGTCTAGTGTTTGATTCTTGTAGTCAACGATCTTACATCACAGAGAACCTTAGGACCGAATTAGGGTTACCAGTCATTGGCAGGGATTCGCTGTTGATAAAAACATTTGGTCAGTCTGACGCCAGGTTACGGTCATGTGAAATTGTCCAAGTGGGTATCAAAACTGCGTGTGAAGCAACAGTGTATATTCAGGCATATGTAGTACCAGTGATATGTGACCCCCTAACTCAGCAACCTATCGAACTTGCTCAATGTAGCTATGAACACCTACGTGGACCTCCTCTGGCAGATAAAGCTGGTGCAAGAGATCTAGCAGTTAATATTCTGATTGGTGCTGACTACTATTGGTCCTTGGTTGAAGGTACTGTTATAAGGGGTGCTCCATGGGAACCTGTTGCCCTAGCGACCAAACTGGGATATGTCCTTTCAGGTCCCTCTATAGTTATGGTAGATGACGAGAATGGCAATTCTGTGAATCTGACTGCAACTCACGTTCTGAAAGTGGAATCAACTGTCATCCAACATGATTCATTGACGTCTGAACTTAGAAGATTCTGGGACTATGAATCTCTTGGAATCCAGGATCAAAGTTTATCTCTGTATGACAAGTTTGTTGCTGAGGTTGAATTCGTGGAAGGAAGGTATCAGGTTCGGCTACCCTTAAAGGAGGACCATGAACTTCTTCCAGATAACTTTGTCCTGTGTAAATCAAGGCTTGCATCACTGTTGAAACGTTTGAATCTAAAAACTGAAATATCAAGGCACTACAATGACGTCATCCAAGAGCAGCTTAAACAAGGAATTATTGAACCGGTAGAGCAAGGTGTGAACAATGGCGTGGGCAAGGTTCATTACATCCCTCATCATGAAGTGATCCGTGTTGACAAGGAAACTGCAAAGCTGCGTGTTGTTTATGACGCGAGTGCTCGAGCAGAGAGAAACTCACCAAGTCTCAATGACTGTCTGTATGCAGGTCCACCCCTGTCTCCCTACATTTACGATGTTCTCTTGAGGTTTCGTATTAACAAGATAGCCATCACTGGAGACATTGAGAAAGCCTTTCTGAATGTTTCAGTTGACCCGAGAGATCGGGATTATCTACGCTTCCTGTGGGTTGATGATGTAACAAGGAGACACCCAAACATCCAAGTTTACAGATTTGCAAGAGTTGCCTTTGGTGTCTCCTCCAGTCCTTTCTTACTAAACGCAACCATCCGTCATCACCTCACGTCCACTGATATTCCCAGAGAATTTGCTGACAAGGTATTGAAAAGTCTGTACGTGGACGACTTCGTGGGTGGAGATGATTCTGATAATTCTGTCTTCAAGATGTACAAGAAACTTAAGTCATCTTTCAGTAAGGGAGGCTTCAACATGCGAAAGTGGGTGTCCAACTCTGCAAATTTACAAGAAAGAATTAAAGACTCCGAAGAACAGTCTCCCCAAGTGTGTCAAATTCAAAGCAAGTCTGTTGAAGAGCCTAAGATTCAAGACGAAGATCAAACCTTCTCAAGGTCTCTATTCGAGTCAGCAAAGAATCCTAGCAGAGAAAGGCTAAAGGTCCTGGGCGTAGGATGGGATAATCAGAGAGACTTGTTGTTCCTGGACCTAGCCTCCCCACTGGAAACCATCAACAATGGTACAATCACACAGAGAGCAATTCTTGGTGCTACAAGCAAGTTTTATGATCCTCTGGGGCTACTTAGCCCAGTCATCATTCTATCTAAGATCATCTTCCAAGCCATTTGCAAATCTAAGGTAGATTGGGATGATCCTGTTGATTCATTTCTTCACGAACAATGGTTGAAGCTCGTTCAGGACACAAGGAAAGTTGGAGTGGTAGAGCTGAAGAGACATTACTTTCGTGGTCCATCATCAGCAGATTTGCAAAGCGCTCAACTCCACGGATTCGCTGATGCCTCAGAGAAGGCCTATGGAGCAGTTGTTTATTTACGCGTTGAACTGATCTCTGGAACTGTTTTCACCCAACTTGTCTCATCAAAAACTCGAGTTGCTCCGATCAATGGGGAGACCATACCTCGCATGGAACTCATGGGTGCTCTTATTTTAGCCCGACTGATCAGTACTGTCTTGACAGCCTTTAAAGGAACATTGAACATTGATTCTGCATTCTGCTGGTTGGACTCTCAAATTGCCCTGTGGTGGATTTGGGGCGTGAACAAGGAATTCAAGCAATTTGTGCAAAATAGAGTGGTAGAGATTCGTCGTCTTGTCAAGCCAACACAGTGGAATTACTGCCCCACAGAATCCAATCCAGCTGACATTTGTTCTCGTGGTTCAATGGCTTCTAAACGTGTTGCCAATCGGATGTGGTGGAATGGTCCTGATTTTCTTCTGAAGAATCAAGATTTCTGGCCAAGTCTTCAAGGGAATTCCATTAAGGTCACGGGAGATGACTCTGATCCCAGCCTTGAGCTGAAGAAGGAACAGTCTCGCAGCTACAAGAAACAGCAGGACAGCACAGTTCTCGCGAACATTGTCACTGAAAGGGGGACAACAGCAAAGTTGGATCTTGAATGCTTTATTTCTTTGGAACGTTTCAGTAGTCTACCAAGGCTGATACGAGTCACCGCGTATGTCTTGCGGTTTGTATCCAATCTCAAGCGAAAGAAAGCAAATAACGAGTTGACTGATGGAGAAATAAAGCAAGAAGAAGTACAGCGAGCAAAGGAACTTTGGTACAAGGAAGTACAAAGATCTGTTCTTGAAGACGAGAAATTTGACCAAGTCAAGTGTTCATTGTCACTGTTTATGGATGAAAAGGGAATTCTGAGACGTAGAGGTCGCCTTGAGAATGCGCCAATTCCCTTTGATGCTCGCTATCCAATACTTCTGCCAAGATGTTCACGTTTCATACACCTGGTCATCAATGAATGTCATCTCAAGGTCCTTCACAACGGTGTGAGAGATACACTTACAGAGCTAAGATCGAAATTCTGGGTGACCAAGGGACGTCAGACTGTGAAGAATGTGATTGGAAAATGTTCTGTTTGTAAGAAGATTGAAGGCAGAAGCTATGCAGTTCCTCCTCCCCCTCCTCTCCCTGAATTTCGGTTAAGTGATGAGTTTGCCTTCACTCGCGTCGGAGTGGACTTCGCCGGACCTGTGTATGTCAAGGATGTATTCTCAAAGAAAGGAGAGATGAACAAGGCGTTCATTACATTATTCACATGTGCAACATGCCGAGCTGTACATCTGGAACTCGTGCCAAATTTGAATGCAGAAAGTTTCATAAGTGCCCTTATTCGATTTAAGGGAAGACGAGGAACACCTGCCTTGATTGTCAGTGACAATGGGAAAACTTTCAAGGATTCAAGGGTGCAGTCCTATTGTCAGCGTGAAGGCATCAAGTGGAGGTTCAAGGTTCAATGTCGAGGCAGCCCCTTGGTGGGGTGGTTTCTTCCAGCGGATGGTAAAATCAGTCAAGCTAAGTTTGAAGAAGTGTTTGCGGAATGCTCGATTGAACTTTGTGGAACTATCTACTACCTTGATAGAAACTGAAGCAGTTCTGAATTCACGACCATTGACATATGTGTACGATGAAATGGAAGAACCATTGACACCTTCTCACCTGGTCATCGGCCGTAGAATTCTATCGATGCCATCAAGAAGCACTTCTAATGAAGGTGGCCGGAATGATGTAACAACACTCACAAGAAGAGCAAGGTTTCTACAGCGAATTCTTGACCACTTTTGGAATCGGTGGTGATCGGAGTATCTGACAGAACTTCGTGAACATCATCGGCATTCTAAGAGAGCACATTCGCTCCGTGAAGTTCAAGTGGAAGACATCGTGTGCCTACACGAGCACAAGATCCCAAGACAACTATGGCGCTTGGGAAAGGTTGAACGCTTACTTCGAGGACGAGATGGTCACGTTCGAAGTGCGGTGGTAAGAGTGAAATCTGCGAACTCACCTACATCAGAATTTAGACGCCCCTTGCAGAGGTTGTATCCCTTGGAAGTGAATGCTGAACTCGACAACCTGGCACCGCATGCGGCGAACATTCCTATTAGAGTAGTAAGGGATGACGATATCCCAAATGTTGTTGTGAACACTAGCTAAGACGGATTTCTTAATCGAGTCTATTTTGTAAAGAGTCGTGTTTTTTGAGAGACATTTTTTCTGAACTGAACTTTGATTGATAGTATCAATCAACGCGGGGGAGTGTGTGGAAAACTGGACCCGAGTGTGTTTTCTGGGAATTCCCCCCCCCCCCCCCAACCAACTGAACTGAGAGTCTTCGTAAATCTGAACGTTGTCTGAGTTGTTGATGTATGAGTCTGATTTATCTTTGAAATACAGTCTGGAGGAAGGTCTACAACTAAGCTTTTCGATTGTGTCCGTTTCTATACAGAGACTACCTTGTGCATGCCAAACTCAACCCAACCCGACGTACAGGATAGAAACGTAAGGGAACCGTGAGATGTGGAAACAGACGGTGTCATGTGTGCAAGTATCTTGAACCGGGCGACAGGTTTACATCTCAGAACACTGGAAAGAGCTCAGTATTCACTTATAATTTCGAACTAGACTGCAATAGTAGTAATGTTGTTTACTTTTTGCCTTGTAAAGTATGTCATGTACATTACTTTGGTTCAACTACAATAAAATTCAAGCTTACCGTAAATGATCGATTAAGCGCCGCTACTCGAATAAGCGCCGCTCTCGAATAAGCGCCGCACCTTTACCGAAAATGATTTAATAAGCGCCTCTCTCGAATAAGCGCCGCGGCGCTAATTTGGGTATTTACAAATAAACGCCCCACACCTGTGTTCATGTAGCAGCAATACTTTCACAAAGAGACTGTGAAACTGTGTTCATGTTACCTCTTGTATTTGAACAGCAATACTTTCACAGACTGAGAAACTGCGTTCATGATACCTCTTGTATTTCATTCGAAATAATTTTATATTAAATTGTGCATACCTAGTACGCGCCTCACTTAATTCTCTCTATATTCCCCTCAGTGTTTTACCCGTAGTTGAAATAAGCGCCACTCTCGAATAAGCGCCGCCAACTGACAAATCAACAGGCGTTATTATAAGATTTAAAATTAAAAATATCCAGGTTCTGCCCCTGTAAAGAAGAAAACGATCGATTTCCAGTTTCTATTGGCAATGAACCAAATATTAATTGTCCAAATAACTAAGATTGTTGTTAGAGTAAAATGGTGTTACAGTCGATTTTATTGCAGTGTGCAGTCCAGTTATTTTTTTCTCGCTCTTGGGGGCAGGGAGAGAGAGACCCTGGGAACGAGGTTGAGGTTTAACATCCTCAAATCTCACTTTAGAGTGCACTCAAGGCGTTCTGTTGGTGATTAAGATAAGGATGATCTCCTTTATAGACCGTTATGGCCTTGAAGATGTGAACATCAAACTGATTGAGTATCTGACGAGTCGGCTCTATTGGATAAAGAGGGACAGTGGGCTTACAGGTTGAGATGCATTAAACCACAGGGGCTCAACGAAAGTGACTTTTTCTTCAGTCAAGGCGAATAGGATTCGTAGAGGCTAAGGGTTTGGTATTCTCGTTTCGTGCTACTGTTAAAAGCAGGCCCGCTTTTAAGTTTTGGACCTTCTACTAACGGTTTTCTTCGTAGCGTGCGCTTTTAAGTTTTCGTATCTTTTACTAAATTGCGTGTACAGAACAAGCTCAACACTTTGTTGTACTATATGTTTGTTTTGAAAGTCGATACGTCTCATTTTGTTTCAAAGTCCCCACATTCTTCATCAGTAATATACTTTGGTCGGTCTATCATCGCAAGTAAACCCCACTGTTTACTATGTTAATCTCTTGAACTGTAGACAGCAAAACTGCGGAACCTGTAGAACTTGCCGTGAAACGTTCAGGTATTTCTCTTTGAGGGTTTTGGTTTGTTATTCCATGGAAATACAAAATTTGTCTACTATTCAAGTGATTTGAATAGTTTCCCAAAACCTTTTTTTTTTCGAAAACTGGTGTCAGCTATTCCGCTCATACAAGAGCTACACAAAGAATTATCTTCTTTATAATGTCGTGTTTTGTAAAGATATAACTCTTCAAATTTTCATGCAATGAGCTAAGAATAGTGCAAGATTTTATTTTCGTGCGTGAAATCAACATATTGGGAACTGCAAGTGGTTCTGATCGCCTGATATACCGCTCAGTTGCATTTTGGTTGCAAAACAAACTCAAATGAACAATGCAAAAAAAAAATTACGGTAAAAAAGAGAGTTCCACACAGACTGCATGATCATCGTAACTGATAAATTTCTTTTTTTATTTTATTTATTTATTGGTTCGCGAGAGAGGGGAATATTCAATGTTCGCTTTATTTTTACATTTGCCTTATCTTTTTAATTGTATTTTTTTTAAATAATTAGTTATTTTCTTTTTTCCTTTCGGAAAACCCAGCCCTGTACGTTTGTTTGTCTTGAACAATGTGACAATTTTTCTACACTCATTCCATTGTCGCGGCAAAAAAAGGTCGCCAAACAAAGGGCAAAAATGATCGGCCAGAGCTCTGAAAGCAGTGTGTGTTTAAAACCCTCGGTCATGTTGCGTATCCCTGGGATTTCGTGACTATAGTAGTTAACCATCGACAGATTAATTACTCCACTGCTGTGTCATTTTACCGCATAGAGACGAGAACGGCAAAAGAAAGGGCAAAATATACAATCATTACATCCAAATATACCATCATTACAATGTTTTGCTACAATCTGGAAAAGCCACATGAGGTTCTGATCACGAGACTGTCATCCAGGTAGCATACGAGTGACAGCGCACACATTGACCACATGGTTGCGAGAACACGTAAAACTCATCCGAGCCGTCGAAGGAAATAGAGCCAGGCAAGTTAGGCAAACGGGCAACACACTTGAACAGAGTCTCACTTTCGCCTTCATTCAAATGTGGACAGAGCAGCTTAAGAACTTGCCGACGTACATCAGCCGGTAGCACTCGAAGAGAAGAAAGAACACGGACAATGGATAGAACGAGCGTTATTCCGAACTTTACAGTATTGAGCGCGAAGCAAAACATCAGGAGAAACAAAATCAACACTATCCAGCCTTATGGACCGAAGATCTTGTAACACGTTTGTCGCCACTTTTTCATTAGTCAGCTCTACTTCCACCTCCTCTCGCAAACTCTCAACAGAGAAAGAAACTGAAGGCTTCCGACGCTTGGCCATGTTGTGAGAGAAAGCGTGAGCTGGTCAATACTCATACCCAGTCTTCTACGCGGTTGTAACGTGTGACGGCGCGCTACGGTCACAAACAAAGCCTCAATTTGACTTCGAATATATCGGGCACCAGATGATCTTTGTAGTCTTTATTGCATCAAAAAACGCTACTAATTAGATCCTGTTTACGTACAGTTGGTGACAAAAAATATATTATTTAAAGTCAAAGAAGTCTGGGCTGATAATAAAACAATTCAGTGGAGTTCAAGTACCGTTTGCGGTTCGAATTTCGGCACGAGTTGTTGAAGTTTGGTATCGATCTGTCCGGTCCGCCTGCATGAAACTAGTTCAGAGGCGAAACTTAAACGGCGACGGTTGATAAATAATACGAAGCTCAAGTTTAAGGCTGTTTCATTTGTGCATTTAAATTTATTTATAACCTCACTTTACACTTTCATGTTTACTCGAGAAACAATGAAGTATAAACTGGTAAGACTTTAAAAATAATTATAAACTTAGAAAGTTTAATACTTTTTACATAAGCTTAACTTGTCAACATTTAAGCTTACCTAAATAATCTCGCTTCAGTTCTTCCTTTAATTTCTGTTTTGTTGAAGAGTTTTCCTTGAGAACTTGTGGGTTTTCTTCCATAAACTTAATCAATTTAAGAGTTTCTTCGTCTGAAAATTTTTTTTCTTGCTCGGCGGCCATTGACCCAGACACCAATGACGTTCTTGCATCTGATTGGCTCGATAACTCCGGGTGGCGTCACGAATTGTCACGAATGCAAGTGAAAAAGTCGCAACGCGGCTACACGAGTGACGAAGTCCGCGATTTTGTCACAAAAAATTCAACTCATTGAATTTCTCGCGATTTTTTTTCTGCGATTTTTTCATCTGTCGCATCACCTGTGCGAGGGTGGCTACACATGCGATTTTCACCGCGCGCTGGCGACGCGACAATTTTCAAAAAAATCGCATCACCATCGCAAGCAAAAATCGCTCGTGTAGCCGCGGCTTTACAGTTCTTCATACAGGGTCAATACAGTGGAACCTTTTTAATATGGCGGACACCAAATGGAGACGAAGGAGACTCCATATTGTGGAGGTGTCTGTATTTCAGGAGTAGAGTTGATATGATCTTGTCCTGTTTAGGACCAAGTGAACTGTCCGTAATAAAGAGGTGACCCTATCATAGAGGTGTCCGTAGGGAGGGGTATGTCTGTAGTGTAAGTTGGTGTGAGCAGGAGCCTGGAACAGAGCAAGGACGAAGGGCGAACAATGGGCGAACATCGATTTCAAACAAACCGCAGGCTGCCTAGACACTTCAGGATGTCGGACAAGTTGCTTTCTCCACCCGGGTCCCTTCGATATAAGAAAATTCGACGATCCAAACCGAGTTTGGCTCAAACGATCTTGATTCAGAGCAAAACGAAGCGTCCAAGACGAATGACTATGTTGGCTTGACATTTCACGAGAAGTCAGTTTTGAACATTTTAGGCTTAGATTTAAACCTCAACTGATTTGTTGTTGACGATTATCAAATACTTTTCCCGATTTACCAAATGCATGATCTTTTTGCTGCAGGTATTGCCCTAAGATTTGTGTCCCAAAGCATACAATTGATGTTTTCAAACTCGTTCTGTCACATCGTTCCAGTTTTGTGCTACTCGCCTACTCGCGTCATTTAGCGCGGGAAATTGCCTGGCATCACACCGGAAATTGATTTCCATGAAACGACCGGAAGTGTCATCTCGACCAGAAAAGACAATGCCATAATATTCCCAGGAAAGTAATCTTGTTTCTGAGCTGCACCCAAAATTGCCTGTTGAAGTTTAAATTCTGTCTTCACTACGATCAAACAAGCACACGATGGCTCCGTTGTGGCAATGGATTACAAACTTGCTTCGTATCAACTCCCGCAACCACTATGGTGAAATCGTACAGCTTCAATCCCCTTTGAACGATGATTACAACAATGTTTCAGGAAAAATCGAACAGTATGACATTTGAGATCCAATAATTAAAAGATTTTTTCCCAAAACTTGTACCGGTTCTTTCACTTCGGAGCAGTTTCATTGATTCATTCAGCTTTGCAAAGAAACGCTGCAACACTTTGCAGTTTTTCTTTATTTCTTATCTTTATAGCAATTAGTGGTTGAGTTTTTAAGAAAACAATTATTCTACTCGGGCTTGCTGGATATCAAATGATTATAACCAACGAGGTGCGTATCTATCGTTCGATATCCAGCGCATTCTCGTAGAATAATTGTAAATTATCTCTACCTCTCAGTGCGAACGCTCACTGTACATGTGCCGGCCGTAGTTTTCGTGCGGACCGCATTTTTCTTTAAGGACGGCAAAGACCACTGTAAAATAAAGTTCCATTCACTGTTTTTGTTTTATAATTATTAAAGTGGGCATACACAAACGTCTCTTGGCTATGACTACAATCGAAACTTTGCGATTTCTCCTACAATTTATCTGCCAACAAATTGGTATTAATAAAATTTCGTTGTTCACAAAATGTGACGTCGCCAGGGCCACCACATTTTGGCAGGCATTTTTTTTTTCACAATTTTGAATTTTCTTCTTTCTAACATTATTTCAGTGTCGCGTACATTTTTAGATTAATTTATTGTTCTTCCATTTGTTTTAATTTCTTTTTGGCCAATTTTGGTGGTTTTCCGAGGTTCTGAAAACAAAAAACAAGAAATCCAAGATGGCCGCCCTTTGGAATTTTGACTTAGTTCCAAAGTCATATGACGTCATTAGCACATGTTGCAGACCTCAAAGGAGATATTTATGACGTACTATGTACCGTCAAAGTTTCGAGGCCATAACTGTAATACTCGCAGAGGCTCAGGAACTCCAAAAAAGCCCAGGCTAAAAGGGTTAAGTAAAGATATGGATAGAGTATAGTACAGGCAAGATATTTGTTCAATTGATTAAAAAAAATTTACCTCTGCTCCCCTTTCCATAGACACTACTCTTCTGTCCTCCTTGTGGCAGTTGTTTCCAACCAATATTTTCACAACATCTGACGTTGCATGCTGAATCAACAGTCGTAATTAGCAAGCGATATACCATTAGTATGGTTAATGTCAACAAATTGCCGAGGAAATCTGCTCAAAGCAATACAAGCGATTTCATCTTTGTGTGTGGAGCCGGAGTTTGCAAGTATGATTCACCAGCTAGCTATGATTTGCGGCCACGATTCCACTGAGAGGTCAACTAAGCACTACAAAAGTGGATTACAACTGCTTTGTAATATTAAGTGGGAAAAAGCAGGCATATCGCAATTTGTGCCAAGTGGCAAATATGATTCACCAGCTAGCTACGATCTGCGACCACTATTCCACTGAGAAGTGAACCAAGCACTACAAAAGTGGATTACGACTGCTTTGTAATATTAAGTGAAAAAAGCAGGAATTTCATTTCACTGTCTTCTTGTGGTGTATTTACAAGTACATAAAAACAATTTAGGTTTTGAGGAAACAAGCTCTCTCGATGAGAACCTGATGCTCTTAAAGCAATGTCGAGTTTAAATGTCGTTCAAATGATAATACAATCGACCTTGTTTAATTTGGACAAGGATGGGTGTCCAAATGAACTTTGGTCTCTTTCTGGCAAACTTTCCGTAATAAAGAGGTGTCCGCATTATAGTGGAGTCCGTTAGGAAAGGTTGGGCTGTAATAATAAGTTGCAATAAATGACTTAATAACTCTAATTAAAACAAGTAAAAAAATTGCTGTCCTTTGTCGAATCATGCCCGCAAAACAGCTCTGGTGGATCATATTTTAAACGTTTGTAAAATACGGATTTGCCAAAAGCAGAGCAATAGTAAATTGATTAACAGTGGGACCCATGTACGACCAACCCGCTGATAACAGCATCTCGTTACTAGAAGCACTTTTGGTGGCCCACATAAAAGAGTCAATTCCAAAGCGACATCCCTTTCTCCGTCCCCCACACCCCCCCCCCGGCAAACCCCTGGGTATTGCAATTGGCTCCACTGGTTGACTTGAAAAGCTTTTCAATATTTAAGCTTTATAACGTGTTCTACTGTATGCTTGTGCTTAGCTTGCCCTAACGCGTACATCTAAAAATAGCTAAAGAAAGGCATCACGGCTCACTTTTAATACAAATTCCTAGAAAGTCTATACTTTACACAACAGCATATTTGAACTTAAAGCTAGATCTCCAGACAAAACTGTTTTAAAACAAAGTCCATGTGGAGATTTATATGGTGAATTATACGGAGAAAGGCCTGTCCACGCGTGTCTGCTGACAAAAAATTTCGTCGACGGTCAAATGCCCCTTCATGTGGAGACAAATAGGAATCAAATTCACGAATATTGCCCGTGGCGGGGATGATCAAACTTGGACTTGACCGCTACATTAAAACCGTATTTGGACAAGGATTTAAAGTCATTTCGCATTCTTGTTCATGTTCCTTTCTTTCCGTTCGCTTTTTTTCCTTGCGCCTCCTCCATTTGTCAGCTTTCATCATTTGACACTCCCCTGTGGACGCGACCGCCCCGTTAATACGACAAAAAATAATTTCATAGCCCGTTAAGGTGAGGCCCATATGGCCAAAGTCAGACAAGTGATCGAACTAACACTGCAAGGTAACCAGAAGGGAATCCTCTTGGGGGGATAACAGAAGATGTGAGACCTGCGACGCCCACCTTGGAATGGACATTTTTCCGGACCTGTCTCCAGTCTCGTTTACTGTAGTACGTGTTTATAGTGCAGCCAAGAGCTGCAAGCCGCACTTCCTTTGTACCAATTCTTTTATTGGTATGTGTGAAATCCGATAAGACGAGAATTAATTAGGCCGGTAGGGTGACAAGTACACATGTACAACGTGGACAATGGTTCCAATCTAGGGTGGCCGGGGAAACAACTTAATCTGAATTGCAAAGGTACCATAACCCTCGAAAGATGATTGATTGTTCGTGTATGGTACACGATTATAAGGTAGAGAGAGAAACATGCCACATTTAGAGATAAAATTACACTGGACTTTGCTTGGGAAAGAACGATACAGTGAAAAGCACAAGTAGTCATGTGGCTTAATTATCATATAATTTTTATACATGGATGTTCAACATTGTGTCAATTCCAAAGAATACAAACACTCCTTGTAATTATAGGTTTGAACCCCAGTTGACGCAAAACAACTTTGACATATAATTATCATTAACTACGTGCGGCATTTTTGAAAAGTAAAAACGTTTACCTCGTGAATATTTTTTATCCAGTTCTCCATAACTGTAAATGAATGGTCTTTTGTGATGTCATACACAAGCATAATTCCCTAAGAAACAAACACAGATTAAATTGTCAGTAATTACATGCATTAAGACATTACCTAAAAAGCAAGTTACGACTACTTGCTTTCCTAATTAACATGATATATTCACATGAAAGTAGTATAGTAGGGATGTTTTACCTCGGATTGTTTTTTTCTTTATTTTTTTTTATTTATTTTAAAAAATCCATCTTATGTTTTACTTGAAAATATGTACATAAATTACAGAAATATTTGAAATAAAAATTAAGCAATATATAACCTAACTACTATAGCATGAATCATAAAAATTGGCGATGACCTATAACAATTTCCCAAATACATTCTTGGCTGCTCAGATGCGATCACTTCTAAATCAAATATTGTCCACTAAAACTACTCTAAGAAAACATACTAAAAACTAATTTAAAAAAGTCCGCGTTTTTTGCATTAACACTAAAATCATCTAAAAAGTCAGCATTCTTATGAAAAGGAGTTCTAGACCCACGAACACATGTGTGGTCTGATCTTAGAATTTCAAAAGATGTGCGTGTTCTAAGCCAAGATATGGCACTGGCATAAGACTCGCCGTTCTTTCGGGAAAGTTTGTCCGCTAGGTTGCTCAGGAAAAGTTTGCATTCTTTCCCCATTCCTCCGTTCGTGTCAAAAACCAGGGGGGTAAACGATCCCATTTCCACGTCAATAACTCTTTGTTGGTATTTCCTTTTCTTCTCTTTCTCATGCTCCATGAAGATCGATTCTGTGGATTTGTTCTGGTTACACGTTGAGTTCACATGCGTCACACGTACATCGAAAAATGCTGTTTCTCCTCGTGACCAGAAACTTCCTGCCTTTATGTCTAGTCTAGCCTCATGGCTTGTGACTGTGGATCTTATGTCGCATACCTCATTGTCGATCGGTAGGAGGTGGGGCTCTACCTCGACATTCTTGCAGACTTTGTTGAGCAGAGACGTGAGGAGGTTCCGGATGCCATCGTGTCTCTGTGCAACAAAACCCCCCTTCTTACACGACAGGGCGTGGCTGACTGTGAATCGATCTCCACACGCGCAATGGCTCGGCAGGTCCGCTAGTTGCAGATTGTAACGCAAGCATAGCGAGTCCCTGAATTGTTGCTTATTCAGAGCCAAACCCTGCTCCTCAAGGGGTACAGCGTTGAGCCACGCGTTTGCACCCTTGTCTCTAGCCAGCATTGTTGATCTTAGCAAGCTCGGTGAGAGAGATGCATCAATGGCCTCTCTTCTCAAATTCGCTGCCATTGTCTTGAGTGACTGCTGTTGTCGTTTCAAGTCTTCCACAGATTGCTCACCCACCGGCATGAAGGTGCTCTGCGTTCGCATAGCTGCTACATGCGGTGTTGTTGTTAACTTTGAAGCAGCGTATTGCTGTGGGGCTTCAGCTTTCAGGTCTGGTATACCCAGACCCCCTTGTGCTGGCAGTAGGGTGAATAGTTCTCGCAATTCATCAGAGAGCGGTTCCGTCTGACCAAAGAGAACTGGGGGGGAAATGTCGTTGATCGTTTCATCAATAGGTTCCACATAGTCTTCAAAAGAGTCAATTGTTCGCATAAAATATGCAAATTTCGATTTATAGCCCTTTGTGAAAGCAATATAAGCGGCATGGGGTTGATTCTTTGCGATTTCAGCTTTTTGAAGTGGAATCTCATTAGTGTGACGTGGAATACATTAACGTCGATGGCGTCATAGGCTATTGTCTAGATCTCATGAATAAAATGCGGTGGATTCTCATTAGCGTATTGTTACGGTTGCTCCTTGGGCCAGGAGCTAGAGTGCTTAGTTGCACTTGAGGCGTTCGCGTTCATTAGCGTTTTGTAGCATGTTAGCTATTAGGGTTGCTCCTTGAGCCGGGCACTCGAGTGCTTAGTTGCACTTGAGTCGTTGGCGTTCATTAGCGTTTTGTAGCATGTTAGCTATTAGGGTTGCTCCTTGAGCCAGGAGCTAGAGTGCTTAGTTGCACTTGATGCGTTGGCGTTCGTTAGCGTTTTGTAGCATGTTAGCTATTAGGGTTGCTCCATGGGCTAGGAGCTAGAGTGCTTAGTTGCACTTGAGGCTTTGGCGTTTATTAGTGTTTTGTAACATGTTAGCTAATAGGGTTGCTAGAGTGCTTAGTTGCTCTAGCATTTTGTAGCATGCTAGCATTGCTCCTTGAGCTAGGAGCTAGAGTGCTGTATCCTTTTATTCACAGAGTGTTGCTCAGCATTTGCTCCTTCTGTCTTTTTTCAGGGTGGCCCCTGCTTCCGTTTGTGTCCTAGTGTAATTGCCCAGCGGCCCCTTTCAGTCACATGCTTGTGCGGTGGGCATCCTTTCGGCTTGCCGCAGTCCTCACCCTCTACTACTGGTTTTCCCAACCAGTTGGTGCTTCGTTTCTTCCCCAGCAGCATTGCCGCCTCCGGACAGTGTCCTCAAGTACGTTCTTAGCGCATACATCGGCAACCGTGTCAGGGGTGCGCTAGCATTTTCCCGCCTTTGCCCAGCTATATGTTAAGCAGATGCTGCGGTTTATTTTCTTTGTCCCACTTTAGCTGTATCCTTTCTATTACAGAGTTATACGTAATTCTAACTGGTTACATTTAGGAGCCAGTCAGCTTGGTTTATGGCGTGATGTGGCGTTAGCATTCATTGGCGTATTGTAGTATACTGGCAGTAGTATACGTAGTATACTGTAATATACGTAGCGTTTTAGCAGATGGCATTCCGGGAGCGTTTATAGTTGTGGCATTAGTGTCATTGCTTGTGGGGCGTTGGCGTTCATTAGTAGCGGGTGTGTTGGCATTCATTGACGGAGGGGCAGTTGTTGCTGTTGTGGCTGTGGTAGCGGCAGCTCCTTGCATGGCTGTGATTATGGTCACTGGGTTAGTCGCAGTGTTGCTGTGATGGTGGTTGTTATTTGTGTGCAGTCCTGCAGCTGCTGTTGCAGGGGTTGGGTGCTCGGGAGTTGGGCAGTTCGGGGTCATGGCTGTTCCCATCCATGAGCCCCTTTCTCTGGTCTAACCTTGCGGTCAGCCCGGAGGTCCCTTCGGCTGGGCATGTGGGGCTCATGGCTGGGGTCCGGGGATTTGCCAGTAATGGAGTAGTCCATCTGGGGGCCAGCTGACCACAGTGGAGGCCCCTGGATATCCCAGGCACCCAACCTCCATTATGCGAGGCAGTAGGTTAAATGAGGTTAAATGTATTTAACCAAGTTAACCTACAACGAGCATGTGGTTATCAAGCGGTGATGGTCAGCGGTTGTTCAGGTGCTGTCAGGCTCAGTTTGCGTAGTTTACTGCAATGGCGGGCTGTGACTGCTTGCACATGTTTTGTCTAGGTATTTTGCAGCGTTCTGCTTGTTTTTTCTACCCTGACCCTCCCTCCCTCTTATTTGTTTTATTTACTTCTTTTTGTTTTTCTCTCCACTGACTTAGTCAGTGTGACGGGTGCCGGGGCGTGTGGGGCTCATGGCTGGGGTCCGGGGATTTGCCAGTAATGGAGTAGTCCATCTGGGGGCCGGCTGACCACAGTGGAGGCCCCTGGATATCCCAGGCACCCAACCGCCATTATGCGAGGCAGTAGGTTAAACTGGTTTGACAGGTTTGTCAATAACATCAGGTTCTATTTTTAGCTTAAGGCGGTCATGGTTGGTATAACCGGTTTGACAGGTTTTTAACCCGTTTGGACGAAGCATTCTGGTTGACTACCATAGTTTCTATTGTTTGAAGCGCGTAAAAGCTTTATTCACTAACAAGCACCAACTCGCATCTCATTTGTGATTCAAAATCACTGAACCATGAAGTTCTTGTGCAAGCTTCCATTTCTTGCCACTTTCATTGTTACTGCAGACAAGTATTGTTATTAAATAGTAGAGAACTATTTTCGGTTCATTGATTCATAAATTGTGCATTTTAATGATGGCGCCAACAAACCAACTACACACAGATTTTAAGTGAAAATTTTATTTCAACAGACAAACATTTCTCCTATCTTATTAATTTCTTTGACTCAACAGTATCCTAGTTTTGTCATCACGGCCTCTATTTCCTCCTCCAAAATTTTATTTTCTGTCCTTCTCCTCCTCCTCCACAATTTTGTTTCCCTCCTCCTCCTCCTTATTTCTCTTCACCACCATCACCACCTCCACCTCCAACACCACCACCACATAAATGAGGGGTACAGGAAGGGTACAATAGGGGTACAGGAAGGGTACAAGAGGGGACAGAGGGGGTACAGTAGGGGTACAGAGAGGGTACAGTAGGGGTACTGGAAGGGTACAGTAGGGGTACTGGAAGGGTACAGTAGGGGTACAGGAAGGGTACAGTAGGGGAACAGAAAGGGTACAGTAGGGGTACGGGAAGGGTACAGTAGGGGTACAGGAAGATGCCCCGTTTCGTTAGCGTGCTCTGAAACCGCGGAGGTTTGCGTAGGAGCAAGCCGTATATCTCTGTCGTGTTTTTTTATCCTTTCTTGCATCGCTGTCCCTGTTTCCCCAATGTATACTTTGCCGCACTGATTTGTGGCTTACATTAATTTAGTTATCACAGCCCGTTGCCACCAGCGTTTAATCAGGCCACCTCTTCTTTAGAGCTATTTTTGATTGATACTGTACTCCCATCTCGTGAAGTACTTCACAATTAGCCACGTTCCTGGGTGCTTCTTGGGTAGAATGATCGGGAACTTGGTTCCTCTTGCGAGATCATCCGATTGCAGAAGACTTTTGTTGGCTCGTAGTGACAGATGACCTCTCTTAAACAGCTGTTTTCCTGCGACGCCTTGAATTCTTTTCTATGTCCAATTCGGTGTATTTAGTTCGCCTTCTGCCAAATCTTCTTCCAAACACCTGTCACTAGGGGCTCTGCGATTTTTAACAAACCGTCTGACTTACCTTCTGACTGGAACTAGTAACCGCCCAAATACCAAGCGTCTAACTTAAGCTGTCTACCCAAAATGTGGCTTGTTCCATCGGAATCTCGAGAGCTGAACTAACTTGCTTGGTCAGCCGCAAACAGATGACTGTTCCTATTACCTGAAGTCATGGGATACTTATAGCTTTTAGAGGAGCTAGTCGCGTCTTCGATCCAACCAGTCTTGTAGTGATACCCATCTTCATGTTTGTGGTGAATGTGAACTGTTGCAGCGTACGCTGCCTCTGAAGCATCCGAGAACGTGTTTAGCGATACGTTTACTGCTGTTAAATGTCCCTTTTTCAGACATCGTGGAATTTTGATTCCTTCTAGATCACTTGATTCTTAAACCCACGTCCTCCGTTGTTCCTTGTGCTGCACTGGAAGTGGCACATCCCATTCTGCTTCCTCGATCTCTACCTGCTGAATCTCAGTAGCTTCTTCTCAACCAGCTGAAGTCGTCTTTATTAGGAAAATGTTGGCATCTCGTGCTTCCAGGGTACTGCACCCTCATACCGCTCCTCATAGTACATTAACGACTGCTCCACTTTCTTCCACGCTAGCTTCTTGTTCGGTGTCATTTCGCTTCGATCCGGGCTATGTGCAGTGATCCCGATTGTCTCTAGGTCCCACAACCATTCGAGAGTGGTATTCAGATCTTGGACTGCTTCCAAGGTTATGGAAACAATGTCCGGTGACACAAGTTATGCAAGGAAGGTGTGTAGAGAGCGAGTGTTTCCACATTGCATTCCATGGTGTTGTTCCCAACTTCCGATTCTTCCGATGGCTGTATATCCCAGGGAAAAGAATCTAGCGGATGGTTCGTCTTCTCCTTGAAGTTCTTCGAACATCAAATGGCAGTAGTCCAACCCGGGAAGAACGTCACTGTGCGAGATTTGGGAACGGAATATTCTTCAGATGATTTCACTGGTGTTTTAGTTTTCTTCAGTCGGTGGACTTCCTCCACAAATCCTGTCACACGTTTTCACCACAATTGCAGTGTGACCTTCCCATTGACGCTGTCAACGCCGATTTCCAGCGTTACAGACATGAGGTGCACTTTCTGGTCTTTGACCGCGCTACGCTTCTATGTCGTCCTCATTAACACAGGTTGTGTCGTTTCCCTCCTCCAGGAAGCAGTTCACAGGAAACCGGAATCGTGCGGAGTGAGATAATTCTCTCTTCGTGTTAGTTAACCGTCTTCAGGGCTGTAGCATGGGTTGTTCTATACCCCTCTGTAACCGACTGAGTTACTAACCCATTTCTTTGTTATAGTTCAGGAAGACGATGGTGAGTCGTCTTGCATTCGTCTCTGTTGCATCGGAAACAGAGACGAAATTTCTTCGCTGCTTCCAATTTCGATTCTGTAGGCCAACCTGCGGAAACTTACCACCTCAAAATGGGATGATTCTCACCACACGATCTACGACAAGACCTCTGCTTTCTATCGTCAAAGAGTCTGGATGACTTCTATTCTCTATTTTCGTCAAGTTGATAAAAGAAGATAACATCAACTTTATTTACCCACGCTAACCTAAATCAACATAAGCTGGTTTCCATTAGGGGCGTGCAAAAAAAAAAAAACTAAAATTAATATATATTTGCAGCGTAGGATTTTGCTCTTTTCCTATTCATCCACGGTCCGCTCTCATTGCCCCGTCATGTCCTTGCAGGGTAAGATCTCTCGATTTGGGTGCAAAACTACGCTTTACTCCGGACGCTTTCATTGCCTTCTCAGTTGCCCATTCAGTTAACATGTTTATGGATTCTTGTTTTCCTTTTTCTTTTACGCAGCGATAAAACTGCTTTAGCACGTTCTCTGTCACTTTAAATTCACTGATGCGATATCAGTTTGTCTTGTTTTCACTGATCATGGGTATTTGTAACGAAAGTATGGGTGTGATCAGTGAAAACGAGACAAATTGATATCGCATCAATGAATTTAAAGTGACAGAGAACGTGCTAAAGCAGCGATAAAACTGCTTTAGCACGTTCTCTGTCACTTTAAATTCACTGATGCGATATCAATTTGTCTCGTTTTCACTGATCACAGCCATACTTTCGTTACAAATACCCAGGGCCTTTGATAAATTCCACTATCTCGCCACGTAAACAACTTTGCAACGAAGCATCTTCAATTGATGTATTAGCGATGTTTTGTCAGCGCGAGTAGAAAAAGCTGTGAAGCATTGCAAGTGCCTCGAAATTTTGTTGCTACAGACGTTACACTAAAAACTGTATG
This sequence comes from Siderastrea siderea, assembly GCA_964030785.1. NCBI lineage: Eukaryota > Metazoa > Cnidaria > Anthozoa > Scleractinia > Rhizangiidae > Siderastrea > Siderastrea siderea. The sequence goes on along the minus strand of OZ034968.1, from coordinate 21,198,600 downwards.
GTGCAACATACCTTGCAACAAAAATTTCTTGCAAATGTTTCGTTGCCTTAATCATTGCGAGAAGTAGACGTTGGTTATCCTTTTCACGGCGATTCTCGCAAAGCTTCAACGATTTTTTCGAGCGAGAGACAGTTTATTTCAACATGGAATCTCTTTAGTTACATAGAATTGGTTTCCAAGAAAGCCGTGTTAAAGAAAGTTTTAGAGACTTTACAAATATTACAATACGGAATAAAAGTTGCTAATGTGGACACTGAGTGTGCATACAGATTTACAGTACTAAATGACTCAAGAGACTGTTCTGATTTGATCAAAAGTGGAAGAGAATTCCATAATTTGGCACCGCAATACAAAAAGCTCTTTTTCAAGCAGTTTTAGTTTTGGGTTTCTGGGGTGCCAAACTGTGGCTAGAGTCTCTGAGGTTGTAAGCAGTACCGTCGCAATCAGGTTAAGTACCTCAGTGAGATACTCGGAAGCATTATTGTGCATAATTTTATGCATTATAATCACAGTGTGATTTTGGCGTCGAACTCCAAGATTGTCCCACTGAAGCATCCCCAAAATGTCAGCAGCTCTAATTTCCTGGTTACTGTGAGTGACGATCCCAGCTGCTCTTTTGTAGACTTATCAGTTCTTATCAGTTCTTATCAGTTCTTTCGTAGACTTATCAGTTGTTTTGGCCTGACCAAATTACATATCGAATAAGGGAAGAATCGATGATTTAAAAATTGTATTAAAACTTCTGTTGGAACAAATCGTCACCACGCAGTTTAATTCGGAGGGGTAAAGTCACTTGGGCTGTTTTGTGATTAGAGCAAACTGCAACCTCGTTGCCAGGGCTTTTCCTTTTTTTCAAATTTTCCTTTTTTTCCCCGCTGCCTCTAATTTAAAAAATGGAAAAGCCCTGGGAACGAGGTTGAGCAAACTAAAAAAAAAAAAACTTGGTCTTGACTACGTTGAAACTTAACTTATTGGCGATAAGACATTGCCCGATGCTTTCTTATTCATTATTGTCCATATTTTCTAAATCGTCAAAGCAAGTTACTTACTTGGCCACTCTGCTGTCGACCAGCAAAATATGATTTAAACCAAGGAATCGAGTTATTACCAACGCTGAGGAGACGTAATTTTTCCCATAAGATATTATAATCAATTGTATCAAAAGTTTTAGCTATTAAAACCAAGAAAAAAACCGAAGGTTTAAATAAAATTCTAGGCAAGTATTTGAGTAAATACTGAAATGACTTTGTTTCATACCAGGGCCCCACGGTAGTAAGCAGTGGTGATAGTATGAAACCTCTCCTGACCAGCTGTGTCCCTACAAAGCACAAATTTAATCCCGATAATTTGCGTTATAAAAGCCCACTACAAAACTGCGGGCATCTCTCATGCTTAATTACAGCTAGTTTCATAAGTCCGCATTGAAAGCAAAGTATATTAATTAGTTCTAAAAGTATATTAATTTGGATGAACACAGGAATTCTTGACCATTTGCATTTGATAGACTAATGTGCCACAAGGGAGACGTATCAGTAAATGATGATATTTATATTGCGTAAATACAACATCATATTTTGAAATACTTCCACAATCAGGGTTTTAATAGGCATTATCACTCATGAGGTAAAGTGGAGGTGGGCGCACAGCGAGTTATGGTCTTAGAAGTCACCGGCATGTAAAGAAAGCTAATGGCGACCTCACATGTTGTGTGCCTGGATCAATGCTTCAACAATAACAAGAGGAATCCTGAGATTTCACTCCATAAAAATGTTTTCCTAACGGAAATTGGATCTTCAAAGGAAGTGGATACAACTGGTATCTCATACGGATTTTTCCCCAAAGTTGGCCATAGAGTCTGCTCAGAACATTTTCCAAGAGGCTAGAAAATCTACAGTGATCGTTTACCGACCATTTCACGACCTGAAACGGAACACCCATATTAGCAAGATGACTGCTAAGGGATACAGGACACTAGGATTTCTTAAGCGAAACTGACCTGAGAGTAAATTCGCCTACTCTAAAAGCTAAGGCATGTGCATCAATACTACGCCCCCAGTTAGAATACTGTAGTACTGTTTCGGACCCTCGTAAAGGTGTGGAAAATAGTGGTTCCTATAACTTGGAAATGGTGCAGCGACGGGCCGCTAGATAGGCACTGGGGAGATACCAGCAACCAGCAAGCGTGACAGAGATGCTAAGTGAGCTCAACTGGAGAATCTTAGAGCAGAGAAGAGTCGACGCGCGCCTAACCATGTTGTACAGGATCACTAACAATTTAGTTGAAGTTAATCCAGGCGACAATTTGCGTTCACCAACCAGCAGAAGTAGACAAGTCCATGATCACTCCTTCATCCCCATTTCCACCTCTACTACCTCTCACAGACTGTCTTTTTATCCTAGAACTATAGTTCAGTGGAACTCCCTCCGGATGTCTTCACTCTCTCTGCTGATCCTGCTCAATTCCGAATCAACGTGTCTAAAATCACCCATCAAATAGTTAATTAAGTTTTGTTTTTGTTTCTGTTGTTGCTTTTATTGTTATTTATTCTTATTTTTTGCTGCCCACACCGGCTGATAATCCTCAATACGAGGGGTAGCTGTAATGGTAAATAAATAAAACAATGAAGCCTGCGCCAACAAACAACTCCAACTCGATCAATGACGAAAGCCAGAAATAGGAGTTGCGTGTCTTCATGCAGACATGGGTTAAATGGCGAAAACATCTTAGTGAAGAGAGACAATGTGGAGTAAACTTCCTTGTCGAAGGAAACAACACAATGGCAAGGACAAGGCCTCGAATCACCGACCTTCAGATCTGAAGTCCAACGCGCTAACCATTACGCCACAGCAGCCCTACAAAATCTGGAGTCAATCAAAAATATTTTTCGCTCCCCACTACATCATGGCAAGGGTTGGAACAGCTTCTTGTGAACACCGTTGTAGTTGCGTAGAATCCGTAATTGAACAATCATGTCCATAGAGAACATGGGTGTGGGTGTGGGTATGGGTGTGTGGGTGTGTTGTGAGGGTCGAAGAGTAAACTAAAGTTTTGTACTGTTTTGTGTCCGCGTTCTACCGGAGTTCTGCATTTGGCGACGACGATTATGTAGATTTCGCTGAGGATTTCGTCGAAGGTTTTAGACTGGAGGCAACAGCGGAACGAGAGGAGCTAGTACATCAAGCGGTGAATCGAGCAGTTCTGGAAGCGTTGCTGTTATGTTAGACTGATGTCAGATTGACAGAAGTGTTAAAGGCGACCCACGAGGCGTTTGTTGTCTCCAAGCTTGGTCATTTGCCGGAATCTTGTTGTCTGTGATGAAGTAGCAGACATTGCGGATAATCTTATTGTTCTTAGCAAGGGTGTGCTGAGGCATGATAATAATAATAATAATAATAATAATAATAATAAATAAAAAAAATAATGAATTTATAGAGCGCTATTTCTAGTGCTATACAATAGCGCTTTACAATAATTTTTAAAATGTCACCAATAAAATTGATAAAAACGTGAAAATATCTGAAACATGAGAAAAATAAACTAACTAATAAAATAACTAAGCTGTAAAAATGACAAACTAAGAATCATTAAAACCTTTAAATGAAACTAACTAATTCACTAACTAACTTAACTAATTAACTAAGTAACTAACTAACTGACTAGCTAAACTACCTGAATAACTAATTAACTGACTAACCAATAGTCTAGTTATAAAATTTGTTAAAAAGGTATGTCTTTATACAAGTCTTAAAATCTGATAGCGAGCCGCTCTCTCTTATATTATTCGGAAGAGAGTTCCATAGGCTAGGTGCTACAAAAGAGAACCACCTATGACCATAACTTACTAACTTGACAGATGGTACTTTCAGTAAGTTTTTGATAGGCGTCTTTCTGCGGTGGTTGATGGGTTAAATTGAGGGAAGTTGGGTTGTCCATGAAAAACAACAAGTGCAAATTTAGGCTGGCTATTTAAAACTCACTTTCTTCGGTCCTGAACTAACTAACGATGGCATTTACCCTAGTGAACAAAACGTAGCTGATAGTAGAGACGCAAGACTTCTTAAGGACATGAGGGAGGTCCGATCTTGTCCAGTATTTGGCACAATTTGTCGCTAGACGTAGTTTCTGAAGCCAAGCCCATTCAAGAATTCACCAGAAAGGGCGTCACGTTCAAGTGGGGTGCGGAACACCAAGGAGCATTCCAAGAGCTGAAGCTCTTGATCCCACAGGTGGAGACACTAGCTAGCTCAGGTTGGCTATAGGACAAGAATTGTTGCTAGTGTGTTTCCAGAATACAGAGTTTGTCAAGAGTTACAATGAGCAGGAGGGTTGTACAGCCGATCGGGAAGGAGAGAAAAACAGGAATAAGCAGCAGCAGAAAGGAAAGATAGGCACGCAGTGCGTGTAGAACCGATGACGTATTTGGCTTGCGCAGTGAACGGATGGTGGATGGTGTCGACCAGGGCGGAAAAAGGTTGGGCGATGAAACGAGCGTGTCCGAGCAAAAAGGTGTAATGCAGTGGACTGGGATCGAATTGGGTGCTAGACCAAAATTCAAAATTCAAAGATCCAAATTCAAAATCCTAATAATGTATTAATAGTTTCCGAAAAACGTTAACTTTGGGTTATCTTTTCTTTGTCTTTTCCGCCTTAATCGATGCTAAAAAAACTGTCTTAAAACGAGCAGAGCAAAGTAAAAAGATGGAAAATGGCGTTTGGATGACGCGTGGCATGACGCGTATTTATAATTCGTGCAGCTCGTGCAAGGTTAATCAGGACACGTCCCTAGTTAATTAATTAAATCAAATCACAGGCAGCCCAAATTGGCAGTATGTGTACTAGAAGATTTCATTGACAGTCTAAATATAATAAACGAACAAGTTGAAATGAAAACACAAATAAAGAAACTTGTAAATAAAACATTGCTTACGTTTTATTTGTTGTTGCTTGATGTGTCTTGACTGTCCTGGGAGCTATTTACACAAGTTTTAAATTTCGCTGATTAGTACCGTATGTTCTGTCCTTTATATAGCGAAGCAAGGCTGGCGGGTGAGAAACGAAGAGACTTTTCAACGGAGCTCGACAAAAGCACTCAAAATACTCCCACCTACACAAAATCCGAACCAGTACAGTCCCGCTTGCATTACTTTCCTAAAGTTTTCTCTTCGGAGTCAAAAGTTCACAATAAGAGGGCAAAAATCTCGCTGTTTTCGCCACAAAAGCGGCCTTTTGTCTTTCGTCTTATCCGCTCGCCGATCGCTGCCGCCACGGGTACGCGCCATCGTAACAAAATTGCTCCCGACCCCGGGTAGGCTTCGTTAATTTGACCCAGCTAAAACTGCTCCCGTGTCGGGGCCTAGAGAGTTTGTTTCAACAGAGTAGCAAGAAACAAGGCAATACTGAACAATTTATAGTTCCTAAAGGAACTGTTGTTTACAAACTGTTGCTTTGCAGCCTGTTTGTTTCGACGGAGTAGCAAGCGATAGCTTACGCTAATTGAAATTAACTTAAGAAGTTAATCCACGCAATGAGGCAACAGCAGCCCGAGTTAGCTCCTAGTACAACTGTTATGTAGCAACAGTTTTCAGGGCAGCACAAGAGAAGAAAAATGAACACTAGTCTACCAACCGCGATAAAAGAGCACCGCACCAAGCAAAAATTTTTTCCTTCACGCCGGCAAAAATTGTTTTCGCGCCCAGTTCGCGCCAACTCTGTAACCTTGACCTGTTTCACGTGCTTCGTCCGTGCGCGGGGTTAAATTCTAAACTCTCTAGGCCCCGACACGAGAGCAGTTTTAGCTGGGTCAATTTAACGAAGCCTACCCGGGGTCGGGAGCAATTTTGTTACGATGGCGCGTACCCGTGGCGGCAGCGATCGGCGAGCGGATAAGACGAAAGACAAAAGGCCGCTTTTGTGGCGAAAACAGCGAGATTTTTGCCCTCTTATTGTGAACTTTTGACTCCGAAGAGAAAACTTTAGGAAAGTAATGCAAGCGGGACTGTACTGGTTCGGATTTTGTGGAGGTGGGAGTATTTTGAGTGCTTTTGTCGAGCTCCGTTGAAAAGTCTCTTCGTTTCTCACCCGCCAGCCTTGCTTCGCTATATAAAGGACAGAACATACGGTACTAATCAGCGAAATTTAAAACTTGTGTAAATAGCTCCCAGGACAGTCAAGACACATCAAGCAACAACAAATAAAACGTAAGCAATGTTTTATTTACAAGTTTCTTTATTTGTGTTTTCATTTCAACTTGTCCGTTTATTATATTTAGACTGTCAATGAAATCTTCTAGTACACATACTGCCAATTTGGGCTGCCTGTGATCAAATCAACATTAACACCGCGCTTCTTCTTCTTTTCCCCCCAAAACCTCTCCTATGCTTGTCTGTTTCTTTAGGCACTACAAATAGAATTGCTGCTCAGTTTAAACGGTTTTGTTTGCTTTGTTTTTGTGAGATAAAGGGAGGAGAAATCTGCAAATTTAATTTCACTTTTAATTTGTTTGCATACAGTTGGTTGCGTTGCGACGAATCATCGCCATGGCGCGTTGCAAGGAGGCAAAGTTTAAAGTTGCAAAACGCCACTATCTCCAAATATCTCCAGCTAATTTTTTATTATGTCATGTAAAATGTATCGGCCTTTAATATATGTAAGATTTAGGGTGGAGTAATTTGGAGCTTTTTTAAGAGAGACGAGGAAAGACAACCATGTCATGTTTTTCGGCAAGAGCAAGCATTCGACACTCTCAAATTGAGCGCATTTTTCGGGAACTTACTGCGAAAAAGATTGACTAATGTCCACGCAGACATAAGCATTTTAAGCTGTGAGCCAGGACTGTGGAAAAACTTTTTAATCATAGTGCACGGCTGGCTGAAAAATAAAGAAAGAAAATGAAATTTCCGGTTTGTTGAAAGGTAAATTTTGCCGGCCACCAAACGCACCGGAAGCGCGGAAAGAGCGCTCGTGCCAGTCCTTCTCTGCATCACACATCGCTTGAAGAGCGGACTGCTCGTTTCATCGCCCAACCTTTTCCCGCCCTGGTGTCGACGGTCTGTAATCGGAATTGGATCGAATTGATGAATTATTTATATCTTGTTTTCAAGCTAGGCCGCACGGCCAAAACCAGCCGTGCTCCATGCATGTTCCGCGTGGAAGACACTTTATCTCCTACCTCCCCTACTACGCATTTTTCTGCCCTCCAGTGTTGTCAGTTGTTTAGGAGACATATAAACCAATCAGAAACTCTCTTTTGCACATATATATGTGAGTTTTAAGGAGTAGGGGAAAGGCCCAACCTCGTCCCCAGGCTCTTTGAAAACCGAAAAGACCCTGGGGACCAGGCTGGGGAAAGGCGGGGGGCTGAGGGGTTAGGGTTGGACTTACCAGAGGTGTAAAAACCTATAGGTTGTCAGGATATTGTGAAAAAAAAAACCGTCATTGGCTCTGCGCGCATTGCGTGCTTATGTTTAACCCGTGAATTTGGCTTGCGCAGTGAACGGGTGGTGGATGGTGTCGACGTTCTGTAACAGACCTTTTTCACGCAGCTACTATTTAGCATAAAAAAAACATTTTGAACGTCTAGCCTTGCAGTGAAAAACTTGAAAACGAGTTTAGACTTGCAAAAACAAAGCTTTTTGTTCTTCGGGGACTCAACATGGCCGCCGCGTGACAAAGGTCTATGGCCATTGGAATTGGATCGAATTGATGAATTATTTATATCTTGTTTTCGAACTAGGCCGCACGGCCAAAGCCAGTCAATTTGGAAGAGACCCTGACCTAAAGTCTATAAGGTTTGCTCTAAAATGTAAACCGAACCACGGACTTCAAATAGATTTTACAAGACCTGGGTAAATGCTACAGTAAGGTAAATGTTGTTTTTAAATGTTGAATTGCTTTTTAAAAATTGTTAACTCCACGTTTGATCCAGATTTCTATAATTTTCGTAATTTTGTTCGCAAAGCCACTCCTTTTTTGATTGTCACGGATTATTTTTGTTTGTAGTGTGACGCATGTGTCACGCGGAATTATTTTGTTGGTGCTGTGACATTTTTTGGAACATGATCTTAACACGTGGACAGATCAACCGCGCGGTTGAAACACGTGATCACGAGAACTTGATGTATTTTTTCGCTTTTTTTGTATGGAATATGTTTTTGGATTTCAGTTTTGAAATCCGTTCGGTAGCCAGATATCTGTTTTTTTGATGGAGAGGTAAAATTCAAGACATTGATTAACCGGTCAACATTGAACAGACCTGAAGTGTCTGCAAAACTTATATGCCTGTGTGCACGCACGCAAGAAAATCGAAAGTTTTTTGCTGCCCAAAACACAGGGCGCAGAGGAGTAATATTTGACTGTAATGCTGTCTAAATTCATCGCGCAAATTCAAAACAATAAACGTGACTGAACAAAGCGTCATGCTATCTAGTTACGCGTCTGTTGAAATTCTACCCGCAAGACGAAAACCACATACAGCAGCTACTGTGGGCGTATCACCAGTAACTAACAGCCGACTAATGGTAAAGAAAGAGACAAGGGACGAAAGCAATTTCGGTCCAATTTTTGAATCCCCAATAAATCGCCACACTTCCAACAAAAGGCCTCGTTTTCGGCAAGTAAAATTGAAATAATACTTTCATCAACCGGCATCAACCGGATGACGTCATTTTCATGACATCATTGGTTAAAAATTATAGATAAAAATTATTTAGCAAAAATGCGATGCTTTAGGGATATTTGGAGTTTTTGTTTAGCCTCCAAGTGTTTATTTCAGCAGTTTCCTGGCGACTTTAGAGCTATTTTACTCATTTGAATGCCAACAGTAATCTGTTTAGCAGTTGCCCAATGAACATTGCATCCCGTAAGACTCATTGCAACCAGTACCGAACAAAATGGCGAAACCCCTGACAAATGCTGTGAAACTTAAATACGGCCACAATAAATAAGACCCTTGTTCCTTTTTCATTACAATTATAGCAAGATATTTAGACAATTTTTCGGGACATTTAGAGATTTTTAGCGTATACTTAAAACATTGAGATTTTCCGGAAACATATTTAGATCATTTTTCACTTTTTACTTCACTCTTCGACCGTTATGTCATACACACCACGAATCAATTTAGCAGCCTTTCCAACCGACGAAGTTGGATTATGTAGGGAGGGAAAGCGGAAAAGTGGTAGGGCACGTGGGGCAGGTTGGTTCTTAGAGTAGACGGTAAAATTACATTGTGTAAACCTCATAGGTGTCCAATGGGCCCAGGCCGATGGGATCTCATACTAATGCATGGTTCAATTTTACCTGTTACCATCCCCCCTCCGGGCAACCCCCGGGACAAGTCCAGCCCTTCGGGCCCGGGGTGGGGAATTGTTTGAAACGGTTTTGTCCCGGGGGTAGGGGGGCGGGGCAAATCGAAAACAACTTCTCGTTTTTCTTGTGAAGCACGTCACTAGCTTATCATTTCTCATTTGACACAATGGCGCCGGACCGCGTAGAGAAGACTGCCTGTTTCCAGGGAAAATCTCTAGAATTTGTAGCAGACTGGTTGGAGAAGAATAATCTCTGGAAATTAAAATCTGTATTCAAAGGCACGTTTATTATAAATTGTTAAACGAAAGTGCGTTTGATGCATACTCGAATGGATGGCGTTCATCACAAACATAGAAATATTTCTTCAGCGTATTTGTATGAAACAGATGCACGGCTTTATATTAAACAGAGATCTCAGTCCAGTGTTCTTGTGAAACAAGCTAAGAAAAACTCCTTTAAAATGCTGTCATCAATTTGCTCACCGGACCTCTTTTGCCCATGTGCTAATAAAACACGCGGTGAAGAACATTTCTTTACTCGCCAGCAGAATTCCAGTGCGGTTAGACTTTTTTCTTCAGTTTTCTTCTTCAATGTAGTGTCCATGTTTTCTAATACTATGTAATATCCTTCGTTCAGTAAACTCTAGAAAAGCGTTTAAGTTCCTGTCAAAACGTCTGGTTGCAGGTTGTGCTATTGTACGGAAATCAGTTTTGGTCGATGAGGTGTCCCGCGGGTGGGGAATTGTCTCTTTCTGCGTGCCCGGGGGTGGGGAATAGACCGCCAAGTAAGAAAAAAATTGCAAATCCCCAGGGGTGTGCCCGAGGGGGATGGTAACAGGTAGAATTGAACCCTGCATAACCTCGGGATAGAATGTGTCGGCGTCGAGAAGACGTGGATGTCCTATTTCGACCCCAGAGCTCTTCTAGTTTTTGTCTGCACGGCCACAAAAGAATGACCGAAGATACTAGAGCCGAGAATGGTGGAGGTCAGTGACTGGGAACTAACTAAGAGAGGATTCAGGAGAAGCGAAATAAACGGGTTCAGTTGGATCCTCTTGGATAGTAAAAGCGGCACAGGAGGATATACCAATTAGTCTTTTTTATTTTGGTGCTTTACGTTTGATTTTTGAACTGATTTGTTCGATTTTCTTAGAGTTCGAGACAACTTATACTGACTTTCCGGAAGAGTGAACCGGATTTAACGATTACGTCATAAGACATGCTTTAACGTGTTTAAGATGGATCGACGACTTCGCTTTTTACTAATTTCTCCAGATTCTGACGATATCTTTGTCTTTATCGATAACCATGTTTTGATAGTGTTACATGTTTATTCACGACAGTGCATAAATACATCGTTCACAACTCTCGGTAAATGCATGTTCAGTTGTGGACAAATTTATATCGACATTTAACTTTTTAGTGTAATTCAACAAAATTCAATATTCAAAGCGATAGGACAGATGAGCTGAGTCATCAGATTTTAAACATTACGTCATTCGGTAAAGCAAGAGGCAAAATATTGTCACAATTTTCATCACGCTGGGTTTGTACGTTGGGCCAGGCAAAAAAATCAGGGTGGGACCACACGGATTTATATCTTGAGTCGCGATTACATTTGTCTATCGGGGGTGGAGTGGGCAAAAACGACTGATGAATTGCTATAATGCACTTTCTTGTAACCTGTATGATAAAGGCGAAAATACATTAAAGAGGGCCTATAGTTTCGGAACGAAGCCTTTGTTTCGTGAAAAATGCACCTGATCACAAAGCAATGATTTATTTCGCATTTGCGTTCACGAGTTGGCTCATAGGAGCCTTTGACATGATTACAGGGAATTGTGCACAAAGCGTGGTTCCCAGGCATGGGGAGGAGTTAAATTCTTTTGGGCTTTTAAGATGCCTGTGCTGGTCAATCGTAAGGATGTGGTTAGTTTATTAAAAATCTGAGCGCCGATTTATTGAAATGCGTCTGTTTTGAGAGTTGTGACGGCTTTTTTGTTCATGGTTTTCAGGAAGACGGACCAAAAGACAGCGAGAAATGGTCATGAGTGTAGAATGAGGCTGTGAGCGTAGTCTGCGGAGCTATGTTTGGTGAGGAGAGGGTGAATAATTCGGTTGACCTCCTTTCCAGGGTATTGGTCGCCTTTTCAGTTGATCAAATTTCGGCGTTAGTTGCTGTAATTCTTAAGTGTAAGAGAAGACTTTGTTAACAACTGTCACACCAGCACGGGAGCCAAACTGCACGGTCATGCAACCCTCAGGACTATTTGTTCTTTTCATGGGACGTACAGTTTCGCACTTTTGCTGCAACTTGCTGTTACAGACGCTTGAATGTTATCGAACGTGCAGTCACGCACGCCTCACTTGCTTTCTTTTCGAGACGAACCAACACTTCGTTGGTTCTGCACGCATTGCGGGCCTAGGTTTCTATAAGTCAACATCCTGAAGTTTCTAAATATCTCAAGAAACAAAAAAAAATATCGGGATGTTTGTATCTAAGCCTATGTGACTATCCTAAGACCATAATTCATTGCACACCCACATTTGGTTGACTTCATAACGGGTAAGGCCTTATACAACTAAAAATATACTGAGGGGATAACACTAATAAGAAAAATACTGGAAAAGTAACTTGATGATAATAATTGTACTTAAACTACATGTACATGTACACATACACTTAATTTTTAGTTTTAACTAAAAACTAAAAAAAAACTGTATCTTAATACTCACCATATTTGAAGTTTTATCTTCTTTCCACCTAATTCTATCGTCTTTATTTTGAAATCGATGCCTGCATGAAAGCCAAGAAAAGAATTAGGTGGTGATTTACTGCGTACATATTTTGAAGAGACATTACTTTGAAACTCTCCACACACACACTAACTTTTTGATAAGTCCCTGAGTCCAAATTTTAAGGTAACTGAAATTCAACCTCTGTGTAATATATGGTCCTTTCATTTATGTTGCATCAATAAAAGAGTCAGTGGCCATTACTGACTAAACACACGATACATCACTGACTATGTTGGGAACTGCATTGTACCATATATTATAAATTGTGTGGTTCCAGAGAATATCCATACCCACCCCATGGATCAGGTCATTGAAAATTCTGATGGGTGAAATTTCTAAAGGAACGTATGAAGCTAAACTGGAATTTCTGGTGGGGTGGGGTCAAACCAAAAAGCCATCTGTGGTGGGGGGTACGGATATTTTCTGGAACCACACAGTTAGGATTAAAAAGTAAAATCCTAGAATGTATGTAAACATGTGATATTGAGAGCAAGAGTTGAGTTCAATTTTAATTTGCTAATATTTTTAATGGCTGATACAAGACAATGTTCAAGGGACCATAAGTAATTATGCAGGACTCGCACAAAAAGAGCAACAGGCTGCAGTGCACGACTCTCGCTGTACTTTCACTTAAAAAATAATCAATAATATAAACATGTAAATTGAAAGCTTTGAGAGTTTACCTAATACGGTCAAATTATACATGATACTTGAACTTCAAGATTGATCAACTACCAACCAACAATAGGATTGTATTTTAAAATCATGATTTTATTATTATATATAATAACATCAGAAACTCATAAGGACTTATGAGTTTCTGATAACATGTTATTATAATTTCACACTTACTCATCCTTGTCATACCATCCCTTTGGAGGAACATGATAAATTACAATATTGTTTTCTATTTTTTGGAAGGAAACTCACAGGAAGGTCACTGAGCTAGTAACCCCTCCTGATAAAAACACATGAGCCAAGGAGGCCCACATGGCCAGAGCTTATCCTGGTTTCTGTAGCATGAAGCAAGAGTATAGCTACCCCCCCCTGGATGGGATGCTGGTCCATCCCCTGGTTACCCCTAGCAGTATGTTGCCAGTACCCATTTATACACCTGGGTGGAGAGAGACAATGTGGGGTAAAGTTTCTTGTCTAAGGAAACAACACGATGGCAGGGACTGGGCATTGAACCACCAACCTTCAGATCAGTACAGACTGAAGTCCAACATGCTAATCACTACACCACCGGGCCCCCTCCTGGGACTGAGCAAAAAGAAACAAACCAAGATGGACCTCAGTCTTCTCAAAAACTTCGGCCACACAAAAAGAAGCTTGCAGCTCTTCTTCTTTGGAAGACGCTTACAATACACAAATATCTTTGGCTTCTTTTGGATTTTTCTTACAAGGGGAGGGGGTTAGGGAGGGGAAGAAATCTTTGCAAAGACATCTTTGCAAATAAGGGTAATTTCCACACAAAGAAGCTGCATGGCCTCTCAAACCTTGTAACAGAAACTTCATTCAATTTAAGTCAGCCCTTATTAAGTTTGTCAGTTAAGCACAAGGGGATCTTCTGATAATTTACAGAAATACTCTACTGGGAACTCAAACACAAGGCATGGGCTGCATTCCTTTTGGTCAATTATTTTATTTTCAGGTTTAATTAGCTAATCTGGATTGTGTGTGTGTTTTTTTTTTCTGTCTTGGGGAACAACATTAAATCTGAAAAAAAGATCAATCCAATGCTTGTTTCCACTCAAAATGCAAATGTGTGAAACAGGACAAAATCTAAGATTGTCATGAAAGAAAGAAATAATTTATTATCTCAAAATAGATTCAGACACTAGTGAACCTGAACGATTGACCTCCATACAGTGGAAGATTGGATTGCCCTAAATAAAAATGGAAATCTAGTTTTGGATCACAAAATCTGAATTTAGATTGGCTTAAAGGAATTAAGGCCATGGAATGTATGTTAGAGTGCAAATACAACATGATGTGCAACAATTACTGTGCCGACACATGGTATGCAACATTGCACATAACAAATTATGCTAGTTGCAACATGTAACAGTTATTATCCTGGGGGGTATGCCCTATAGTGGGCCCTAAGGGGAGGTTTGACCTGAAAACTCAGCCTCATTGATGCTCACAGTAGACAAATGGGTAGGGATCGATACTTCAGTATTTTGCTCACTTATGTAACTCATACAATAAAAAAAAGATCATTTCTGTCATATATATAATAAAATAATTATTCATCATTCCCTATCCCCTGCCCCCCTCCCCTGCCAGCTATGATAACTGACCTGACAACTGACCCTGACCTTTGATCAGGGAGCATCTGCCATTCAGTCTTTCTCGTACGCTGGGAGAAATGAAAAGAATAATTCCATTTTTTGTGCCAATAATCAGCAAAGAAAACACAAATTGACGGTAATTAGTGTATGAGGATAACATGCAGCACTTTTGAGGGAGCTATTTTACCACAGCTTTACAAGGTCCTCAAATTTTCAGTCTGCACAATATCAAACAAACATGAAACAAATTGATCACTCGGTGGTATCTTCCTGTTTTAGTCTCAGCAATTGTAATAGCGTAAACTATTCTTTCTCAAACAAACACCAATCTATGGCTGTGACACAAGATGTGGAGCGGGGAGATGTGTGCAAATTAAGCATGAAGTGGTTTATTCACAGAATGTATTTTTTTCATTTGCCCTAAATGCAGCAGGTGATTTGTATTAATTTATAAGGTCATGTTTTCAATTATAAATATAAATCAATGAAATTGCTTTCAAAAATAAAGGACATTCATCTCCGTGAAGGGGTGAATCACAGTGATTAACTGTAAAGGCAAGAAATAAAACTTTAATATACCCCTGATTTGTGGAAGAAAATGTTTTAATACATGGTCTGTAAAGGTTTTGACGGCCATTGAAAGGTTTTTACAGGCAATTGCATGGAAAACTTAAAATCACGATTGCTGACTTTTTAGCACAGTTTAACACCCTTCAAATTGGATTTCATTTTTTGTGAGCAATTTTTAATGCATTAAAAAACCTTCCGGGTTAGCCAATGGCATTTCAGAGAGTCCAATTTCAAAAATTTCCAGGATGGCATGCCCCCGGATCCCCCTACTAGTTTGTTCCTTCGGGACTCATGGTCGCGCCTTCGGTGCTCACGTCTGCTTGTTTAACCTATGAATCCAGTACTTTAAAATGTTACCGAAAACCCTGGTTAGACGGGTTAAGATGTATGAGCTACAAAGAGGCTAAATAAACTAAAGATAATTTTGCCTTGTTTATATCTGTTGTGTCTTTTAATGCTGATGAAACATTTATATTCCAATTGATTTAGTATTGAGTATTCGGCAAGAAATATGCGTGTGAAACTCTAAACTTCCTGCTGACTGAAACGATAGCAGTTTGAAATTGCCACCATCTTGTCACAAATGCTTGATTACTTGTATTGGTTTTCAATCTAGGTGCCACCTAGTGTAGGTGTTAGCTTTGTAATTTTTCCTCATGCTTGTGCATATAAGAAGTCTTTGGACTGCAAGTAAGGGTGATTAGCACAGCAGATGTTTGTTTGTTTGTACAGGCTGTGGATGCAAATGTGTACCTGTTTTAAGTTTAGTTTAGTTTTTAGCCGGCTAGCACTCGGTTCAAGTTTCTCGTACTTGTTTTGTTGGTGGACTGTAAAACCTTCATGTAAAACAGAATAAGAATTCTGAGTTCTTTATGCTAGTGAGACTAGCTAATACTCTTGTCTCACACGTCAATGTTGTCTCCTGTACATGTGTTGACAGATATTGGAGACATGCAATCAGTCGAGGTTGATTAAACTTTATTCCACAGTTAGTATAACCCTTAGCTATCAGTAATATCGAGTCAATTTTGCTGACGTATCCCGGGGGGGGGGGGGGGGGCACTCAGCAGATGCTTGAGTAGGGAGGTGCGGCCCTGACCCTGTTTAAGATACAAACCTCTGATTTTGCTGCCACGTGATTTTTCGTCACTGTCTACGACATTTAACCCAACATCTTACCCTCTTTATGGCTAGAATGGACTAGTCAAAGACTGTTTCTTATTTCAATATGCTGTACATTGGCAAGCTGGTAAAAAATTCGGCTTGTGACGAGGTTTCTGTAAATTACCAAATTAACGAATACATAAGGTCGTGTAACGATACCCTGTTTAAGACAAAAGTTGATGAAATCGATACCCCATTCAAGACAAAGCCCTCTGAAAACCACACCCTATTGGCAAGCACATTAAGGCCATGTAAGGGAGTACCCCTGGGGGACGTATATATATCACACCTGTTCCCACCAAAGATTATTTGCCCACTTCCGATTCAAACTGATTTCCAGGGGTTGGCATTGGGAGAATAGGCGTTGATGGAATTGGATAAAGCAAGTTTCTCAAACGCACAACGAAACATAAACGGTAAATATTCCACAAACCTATTGTAGAGCGGAATAATGTGCTGTAGTCGTCGTCCATGCAAAACCTGAACAAAATGTCAGTTTTCCCAACATCTGAATTTCCTATCAGTAACAGTTTAAAGAGGAAGTCATATGTCTTGGCCTTTCTAGATTTCTCCATTTCTTTATTTCTCCCATAGAGAATTACCGGACAGTATTTGATAGAGGAATCATTTCGAAAGCGGAAGCAACTCCATAGTACTAGTTGGCGTCGCCTGGGCACGAGAAATCGTTCTCGTTCCTCCCGAGCCACTGGGGTTAAGACTGGGGATGAGACGAGGTATCCTGTAAAACAGATTCTGCTTCAAACCACTGAACCACTGGGATAATACACTTCGTGACACATACATGACCACACTCACCAACGGATTCAATATGGCGGACAGAGGGGGTCTTACTTCGGGTAGAAGACACAGAATTTGCAAAACAACTAGTGTATTGTATTCTTTATTGTACGGTAGGGCATTGTTTTTCCCTGTTCATTGTTTTGAGTTTTTGTGTTTATTGTTTTGCAAATTCTGTGTCTTCTACACGAAGTAAAAGCCGACAGAGGCGAGGTAATGTTTATTCATTCCTTTTCTATGATATTATATTTTATGTCGTTGAATTCAGTAAATAGTTTTTTTTGTAGCAGTGTATTACGTTTTATTTATGAGATATATCTTTCTTTTTCCAGGAGAGTGAAAATTCAGCCGATGGCTCTGCGCGTGAGAGCTATGTAAAACTCTTTAAGTTTAATACCATTAGTACCTAGTAGTAATTAGTTTGGTGCGTGGTTGAACCGCTTTTTATGAGAAGTTTAAGCTGGATGTTCAGCTCAGTTGCTTTTGTTATTTTTATTTGTATTCAAATGCGCGATTAATAATTATTAGGAAGTACAGCTTGACGGCGACCAGGTCCAGCTGCAGCTGACCTAGCCGATACCAGACAGACAAGGAAAAAAACGGGTATAATAAATCTTTTAGTCATTTTCATTTTATTTTTATTTTAAAACGCCTCTCTAGAGAAGGAATCGAAGATTAATTATGTGTTAGATTGACTTGTTGACAGCACTTGGTAATATTGAATAATGATTTATTTGGTATTAATGTTTTCTTAATTGTAGTAGAGAATTATAGCATCTAATGTTTTGTTATCATGTTATTATTATTATTAGTATTATTATTATTATTATTATTATTTCAGTCGTACTATCCACTTAAGCTTATTAAAAAGCCCTCGTTCACTTCTCTAATTTCCATTTGTATCATTTCTTGTAGCTGGTTTATGAAACAAACTCAAACAAAAGAAATCAGACGGATTCAGATGGTATATGCATTCCATGCAAAAAAAAGTAAGTTGATATCAATATATTTTTTGTACATCGTTGTATACTAAACATTTCCAATGGAAAGGCAACATTTAGAATTTTCACAATATTTATCATTGACATTCATGATAACATAAAGACAAATGGGAAAGCTCAATTTCCTTTTTGTTGTTGTTATTGTTGTTATGGAATGATGATGACCATCGCAGTTAATTATATCAATGTGCTTACTTCGGTCTACAAACCTGACAAGATGTTAGCTTTTGTTTTGTTGTACTCTATCGTTTAAAATGTTTTGTTTCCGTTGTTTTATGTCATCCATGAATTCCAAAGTTCTTACACTGAGGAAGAGCCAAAAGAACAACCTGAAATAAATTCAGGTTTGCTTGAACAAGATTTGTACTCATGACCTCTGTGATACTGCTGCTTAAGTTGATATCAATAACTGCGATGGTCATCATCATTTCATTTTTCTTCCGAAGTTCACAATATGAGAATTTCATATATTCATTTTTATTTGTTATTGTGGTTGTAATTAGATGCAAGAGTGGTATACTAGGACAAAGCTTCCTACTCTCTGCCTTGCATTCTGAAAAGGACAGTTTTGGATTGCAACATGTAATTTGGTTGACTCTGCATTTTTTGGTTTTCAAAATATTATCCATGTATTGTGTTTACTTCAATAAAGTCAGCAATCTCTCATTAAACACCCCTTGACATTCACAGTCCTCTTAGACTGGTTCATGGAAAATACATTCTTCCACTGTGCATGCAGTACACTCCAAATCTTCAAGAGTCTTCTCTGACTACACTCCAAATCAGTTTCGACAAAAGGTGTGCCAAATCCAGAGAAAATCTCACCATGAGCCTCAAGCAAGAATCTTCAGCCACGATCTGGGATGAGATTGAGAATATTGAAGGCACTGTCTCCTACAACCTGTAGCCTTGCGTTACTAGTTGTTTTGAACAAATTTATGAAGGTCATGACCAACAAATGAAAATGCATTTGTTTGTTTGTTTGTTTGTTTGTGTCTAGTTTAACCCTTTTTGTCCCATTGTGAGACCAACAGACCTCACTATAGTGGTTTGAATAGCATCATGTAAACATGGATGATATTGTGTAGCTCCAGAAAATATTCATACTCCCCCCTTCCCCCAGAAGGGATTGGAAATTCCAAGGAGGGTGGGGGTTCTCAAAGGCCCAACAATTTAAAGCAATGTATGAAGCTAAATTGGAATTTCCAGACGGGGTGTGTGTGGGGGGGGGGGGGGGGTTATAGGGCAAATCTCTTTCGTGGGGGCTATGGACATTTTCTGGAACTACACATTTTTTCAATATTACCGACACCAAAATTGTCTCGGAGAGATCTCTTTGTTTTAAAGGACTAAAGGTATACACCCTTTTACATGTGACGTGGTCACCCACCCTTAGAACATTATAAACTGTTTTGCCAAATAAATTTGCAGTACATGATTCATATTGCATGTTATTCTCTGCATAGAGAGCTGCAAAATAACCATTTTTTTTATGGTCTACCTACTCTCGGTGTACGTTAGGGATTTTTCGAGTTTTAAAACTCTTTTCAACTTCTTTTATGTGAATTATGAATTACACTCACAGTGTTCAATCTAGGCTGCGTCTTTGCGTCATTGACACGGTAAATTATATCCTGACGCAAAATGAAATTATCGTGGTGTCATACTGACGCCCCCATTTCGACATTTTGCAAGCGTTGCTTGGGTCATCAATGTTTTTCACGGTTTGGTTGTTCTTCTTTGTAAAATTAACATGAAACGACAACAAAAACTAACATTTTTTATTGAAAAGAGAATGGCCATTGAACCTCCTGAGAACGATGAAGAAAGAGCTGAGAAGGATGGTGAAAGATCAGAAGAGAGTTTGATAAGTATCACTACAAGTCAACTTCACGAGCCAACAGCTTCAGCAACAACCACAACTGTTCATGACCCAGACCATTTCTAAAATGACCCAATTTAAAATGACATGTGGGACATATGACCCACTTTGACTAATTTCTAGATTGAACACGGCACTCATCAACTAGACCTTTCAAATATCAACATATTATTCATGGATACTGAGTTTTCATTTTCTAGGTTGCTAAAAGGGTATTAAATTCCAGGTGCAAAGGGTTAAGAGTTGATAATGCCTGAAGACTTAATTGATTGCCAGCATTATTATGCATTTTTAAAGCCCAACTGTAAATAGCAAAAACTGTTTTATTTTAACCACCACGGTTTTTTAACCTGTTTGTTCTGGTTTTACAGGTTTTTAAAGCCCAACTGTAAATAACCACCAAAAACTGTTTTATTTAAACCACCATGTTTTTTTTAACCTGTTTGTTCTGGTTTTACGGGTGTTCAAAGCCCAACTGTAAATAACCACCAAAAACTGTTTTATTTTAACCACCTGTTTGTTCTGGATTTACTGGGTTTTTATGCCCAAAGGTAATAACCATCAAACTGTTTTATTGATGGACCATGAGTTTCTTCACCTGATTGTTCTGGTTTTACAGGTTTTTAATACCCAATGATGAATATTTAACAATAAAAATTAGAGAAATCACACAACGTTTCGATATCATCTTGGTCAGTCATTTTCAAGTGAGGAAATAAATATGTTACGTTTAAATACCAAAAAAGTGTCGAATTGTTCCATGAGAATAAATGAACAATGTGTTATAGAGCGCTAACGGGGAAACTCTCGATTATCAATCGTTTATTGATCTTCGTACAATTTGACCTATTTATAAGCTATGTGGGAGTTTTTGCGCTCAAGTTTGGTCAACCTGAAAGACGTTCCATAGAAGGTGTGCTTGACGGAAGGAATTCCTTGCCCATCCACGTTCCTTACTTACGTCTGTTCCTCGAAGTACAACCGAGTACAAGATACAAAGAAGTAGTAGAAGTAGTTACCGAGTTGAATGCCTTTAATATAACAGCGAAACCTAATCTTTTGTTTAAGTTACACTACTGAACTAGACAATGCAATTCTTGGTCTCGATATTTTGGTTAACCAAGGGAAGGTGTGTCAAAATCTTAATCCCTGTTGATTTCATGATCAGGACGGTCAAGGTTACTAATTTTACGTGAAGTAAACATCTAGATTTAGCACAGTTGTTCAAGTGTGTCTAGAATTACGAAACCCCAAAATAACAAGAATTTCACTTCACAACAAATGATAATCATAAATGTTCAGGGTTAATTACAAATGCTTAGTTCAAAAGCGCGAATGGAGTCCGACAAGGTGTTCAGTTTAGGTTTGCGTTCGCGGATGAGCAGCATTTCAAAGATCAGTCAATCCAACTTTCCCTGACACTTCGTCAGGATTGAGAACTGGCTGCCAAGGTCAAGGTTCCCGACATCGTGTTTTTCTTTCAGATGTCTGCCAATAGCAGAAGATTTATTCTCGGCAACGCGCTGGTGGAGATGGCAGTTGGTGTTAACCAATATATTCTGTATCGCACAGATGACATTTTAAACTGTATACAACGCACTGCTGGTTGGCTAAGGGTGGCTTTTCTTCCTGTACCTTGAGCTTGTCTCCAATATTTGGGTCTCTTGTAATCTGGTTGCAAGTTTAAGCTGATTTTACTGCCGATGTCATTCAGTTCTCTTCTGATTGAACGTCAACCGACTTCTGATCCTTGAACGGTAGTAGAATCCAGACAGTTTTGTTTTCTTGCACGTCAGTCGTGGCTGGGTTCTGTTCCTGTGACACTAGGGTACTCAGTTGAGGTTTTGAAACAGTTACCATGATGAAAAGAGACGATAAGCCGGGTTTAACATGGTCTTAAGGAGCGATCTCTTATGCCAGTGATCCACGTGGCTCTGGTAGTGAAGGAGTAGACTCGTCCGGTTTGTTTTACGGTAACCCATTGTTGTCAGATGACAGCCGGCTTTTTTAAAATTTCCATTCCAAGGAATGGTAGCTTGTTGATTTTTTTGCCAGTTCCTTAGTGAAGCTTATCACAGGGTGGCGATCATGTAGTGTCCAGATAAGAACACTGTAGCGACTGGTATGTCCAGCACCATTGCTAAGGTATCATCAACGTACCGTTTGTAAAACTCTGGCATTTTGTTGTTACTTTCGAAATTTTCTTCAATAGAGCATACGATTGAATTAGCCATCAGAGGTCCTAGTGAAAAACCCATTGCCACGTCATCTACTTGCTCGTTGAGTTTTCCTTTGAACTGAAACAGTTGATGTTTCTTTCAGTGCAACCCTAAGAAACTCGATCAGGTTGGCTTTACTAATATCTAGGTCATGTGTTTTGTTGAACCAGTTATTAGTAAAGGCCTTCTCAGCAAGGATCTCAATGGTTTCATCAAGAGGCACGTTTGTAAAGAGCGCGGACACGTTATAGGACACTAGGATGTCATTCGTGTTCACAGTCATTTGTCTAATCTCCTCAGCGAAAGAGAATGTGTCAGAGATTGTGTAGTGGTTAACTGTTAAAGGCTTAGGCTTATCATTATAAGCCACTTGGCAAGGGCGTAATTGTAGGTATCCGTAGCTCATAGGATGGGTCGCTTCGCTACAATTCCCGACACATTTGTTGGAACACTTTCGTTCAATCAACATTGAGGGAAGGGAGAGCGGCAGATTTAAACAGGTGAATTTGTGATATTAAGAGAAGTGCTCCAACAGAGTGAGACCGAAATTGTAGGTTTTCTTTATGTGTCTTTGGGAGACCACAAAAGTGAGCAAGTCGCGAGCCTTTCGTGCGAACGAAGTCAACAATCTTTTGAGGAAGGATTTCAGTACGAACAACGCTGCCAAGATATTTTTACTTTGCAGTAGAGGGGAGTAGTACTTGGCTGGTCGCCCCCTTGTGAAATAGTCACCAAAAACCGTTTTATTTTAACCACTGCTTGTTCTGGTTTTACGGGTTCTTACTGCACAACGGTAAATAACCACCAAAACTGTAAGTTTTGTTGTATAAAACCAATATGATTTTTTAACCCGTTTGTTCTGGTTTTATGGGGTTTGAAAGCGCAACGGTAATAACCACCAAAAACTGTTTTAATTTAACCACCATGCTTTTTTTTAACCCTTTTGTTCTGGTTTTACAGCTTTTCAAAGCCCAACGGTAAAGAAGCACCAAAAACTGTTTTATTTTAACCACCATGGTTTTTTTAACCTGTTTGTTCTGGTTTTACAGCTTTTCAAAGCCCAACTGCACATAACCACCAAAAACTGGTTTATTTTAACCACCACAGTTTTTTTAACCTGTTTGTTCTGGTTTTACGGGTTTTCAAAGCCCAACTGTACATAACCACCAAAAACTGTTTTATTTTAACCACCATGTTTTTTTTAACCTGTTTGTTCTGGTTTTACAGGTTTTCAAAGCCCAACTGTAAATAACCACCAGAAACTGTTTTATTTTAACCACCTGTTTGTTCTGGATTTACTGGGTTTTTATGCCCAAAGGTAATAACCATCAAACTGTTTTATTGATGGACCATGCGTTTCTTCACCTGATTGTTCTGGTTTTACGGGTTTTTAATACCCAATGATAAATATTTAACAATAAAAATTAGAGAAATCACACAACGTTTCGATATCATCTTGGTCAGTCATTTTCAAGTGAGGAAATAAATATGTTACGTTTAAATACCAAAAAAGTGTCGAATTGTTCCATGAGAATAAATGAACAAGGTGTTATAGAGCGCTAACGGGGAAACTCTCGATTATCAATCGTTTATTGATCTTCGTACAATTTGACCTATTTATAAGCTATGTGGGAGTTTTTGCGCTCAAGTAAATAACCACCAAAGACTGCTGTATTAAAATATGGATAAACATAACGATAGCTTTCCCAGGAACGATGCTTTCTGATTATCCTGTTGTCAAATTTATGAGAGCCTTCACCTACTCTTCTTTCCTTGTCTACACGTAGACTAATGGTTTCGAACGAACAAAGACACATCACGCTCTTTTACAAGCTTATCATTTTTCGGTCATTCAAAATTAAAAATGTGACCATTTCTATGTTTCCCGTTTGATTATCCCTTTGGGCCCAATGGGGTCCCTGGACGGAGTCGTGTATGACTCCAGAGGTGATATATGGACCCGTCCATTTCTGTTGTACTTTGCTTTTTCATAAAGCAATCACTTCGCTAAGCAACGAATTTCTGAAAAAGGACTAGATCTTTGCATACATCTTTCATTTGGCAAACTTTGATCAATTCAGCTAGAGTTACTTAAAAAACAATCGGTAACTTTTTTCCCCAGATCTTTGGCAAATTGGGCTATTCACCAAACTCTTTTAATGGAAAAGTAAGCTGGACATCGTTCCGCAGATCGAAAAGAAAGGCGACGAACGAAGAGGATAACCAAGCAAACAGTTCTAGCCAGTAGATCGACCGAGGCACTTGCAAGGCCACGTCAAGCAGTCAAACTTCGACAATTTGCGTAAAAGACACATCGAACATATGCTTAAATGGATGCTAGTGGAAGGGCAGGTTGCGAGAGCATCCGCAATATATGAATCAAAAGAAAGATACGGAAGTACAAAGGGTGTTTCGGAGGAGACGCGTCAGGCTGCCTCCTGTAGTCCCCAAAGAGACCTCCAGAGGTACGATGATAGCTGTTGGGGGGTGGGGGCCGAGTAAGAATGTCGTTACAAGGAGGCCCATTCAGTTTACCGCGCACTTGGCCGAGGTCCGTGGACATTGAATTCCAGTACCGAGTTGAGAAATGTCAATGAGGTCTCAGATCCCTACTTACGTCAAAGCATATGAAGAGACTCTGCCACAAGTAGAAGTTAAATGGTATGTCTATGAGCAAGCCGGAAACAAAACACAATCCACTGCATGGTCGATGGACCGGGCAACAACGGTTCCTCAAAGGAATAAATAGTAACTGTGGAAACATGAAGAATATCATATAAAGAAGCAAACGGTTCTTTGAAAGCATAGTAAAAGGAAAGGAATCAGGACAGGAACCACTTTAACAGTCGGAATACCAGCTACTGGAAACAAAAGTGATACAAGCGAACATCTCCACTACTGAATGGAAGGGGAAATAACTAGTTTCTAAGGGAACACATAACGTTCAGGACACTTGCTTCTTCCTTTCAAAGTTGAATAGTCGAAACAAACAGTTCTCTTCAGCGCTGAATGAACACGTCTTTCCTGTATCACACAAAAAAGACTGCTCCGCCTCAAAGGTGATTCCCAAGAGTTTATAGGTAAAAGTAGACTAGACTTTTTCCCCCTGGTTGCCCCATAACGAGCATTTATTCGAAAAATGAATTTTAAAAAAACATAGATCACTGTTCTCGCGAAAGAGATGCGGTGGGCTAAATTTGCCCTATTTGGCACCGGCGGTGGTACTACCTATCTACGTGGTTTGTATTTATCGCATCACATTACATTTAGCGGTTGGCTGGAAGCATAACTCTAATCCTCGTTTAGGACAAAATAGCCAGTTTTTCATTTAGAGAATTTGGGGTGCTTTGCACACAGCCTAAATTGGTTGAAAGGAAAACTGATAGTACGCACGGTTCTACTGGAAATCTTTTCTAACGCGGACGAAAACAACTTTTTCCGTTCGAACGAAATTTCCATCTCTGGTGCTTGCACTGCAAAATCGGCTCCATACCAACTACGCACTGTACGTAGGCTCAAACAACTTTTGAGCTCTATCTAATTTAAATTTTGTCAATTCACCACAAGGTGTCCGACGCCACGTACACTCTTTTTTTTATATAAGAATGTCAATTTTTTTAGCTGAGGCTGAACCGAAACCGAATGTTCTTGTTTTTTTTGGCGATTTGAGCCTGAAACGTTCTTAACAATGTTCATAAGATTAATTGTATAGTATTTCAGCAAATCATAGTTCTGAATGAAAGAAAGAACAAATAGGTCAAGTTCTACCAATTTCCTGAAAGTTGTACGTGTTTCATGTGTTTGCTTTATTAAAATTCTAGTATTTGAGGCTCAAATAGGCTGTAAATTACTCTGACCAAATTATTACACTCTAGTTTATTCTCACACATCTAATATTGTACAAATATGAAGACAACGTAAAGGTGTTCTTAACAAAATCTTAGCCTGGGTATGTTCTGAGAAAGGTACGAAAGACTGAGGTGAAATTTCGCCAAATAAATCTCTTGCTTTCGCTGCAATTAAATCCGAATATCTTAGGCGATTTTAGGCCTTCCGAACAGATATTTCCCGAAGCGAACCGTTGGGTGCCCCTGATTTACTTTGGTCGGCAGTTTTAAAATCCGCAGAAGAATCAAGCGAAGAAAATGGATACCGAACCATCCTTGGAAACCGAACGGAACAGGAAACCAGGCGAAAACCTAATTCCCAACACCACAAAGATCTTCAAATACTGTTCAATTCGCCAAACTGGACAAACAAGCTTATTAGTTGCCCTCTTAAAGGCAAAAATGTTAGCATCTCTTGAACGCAACGTCTTAGTCCAGCAATGGTTGAGCAAAATCCCGAATCATCTGGGAAGCGCAAAATTTCCGCTGTCTTAATAAGCAACAGATCAGCCGCTCGATCTCCCGCAAAAAAACAAAGACTTTAATAATAGAAAGCTTGATCTCTGGCCAAAACAAAGAGCTGAAAAGCATCCATACCACCAGACACTAACCTAGACTGAATAAAACTAGAGAAGACTTGAAGATCGGCAATGAGAACAGGCTCTGCATGGCCGGAAACCACCCTTGCTTTCAGCTGCTCTCCCCGAACGTTAGTCAGATTACCCTTCACAACAAAGGCGCGAGATTTCCTATGCCAAAAGCCGAACTCCACTCCATGCCTCTACCTTCAGCCATAAATATTGCCCTCAATTTGCCTATCAAAGAATCAACTGTTCCAAAAGCTAAACACTTAGGACAGCTACAACTCGGAACACGCCGAGTCAGATCCCCAGCGGATGCACAAGCTTGAAGGTGGACCACAGTCCTATCACCCTTGTCCTTCCAAATCAAAAACGCCATAACATCACTTGGTAAAGCTGAATTGACAGGCTTGGGACGATAGGGCGGGAAGAAATGTCGACAACTCCCTCTTCAACGCACTGTTTCTCATAACGAGAGGAACGACGTTTTCCGGCAAGTTCCCCAACGCTCTGGGCTATCTCCACCTCATCCTCCTTATGTCTGAGCTTTCCAACAACCACAGTTTCCTCGGAAAGTTCTCCCCGGGCGTAACCACAACTTTGACAAAAACGAAAGCACTCGTCGTTAGGATAATAGCAAGGAGGACACGCCACCGACGGTGAGAACAGCTTAGGAAATCTTGGCAGAGGGTAACAAAAGCGAAAATGACAAAACATCAGAACAAACCCACGAACCAAGAAAGCTAAAACCCTTGACACCCTGCAAGCCCACAGGGAAACAGGAGAGGGGACCGAACGGAAACCGAACTTAGACCGAGACCTGAGAACGCCCAAATCACCCGCAGAGCCCAGAAGCAACGTAGCCGTCACAAAACCCATTAACCAAGGCCACCAGAACGGGACCGGATGCACCTCCGGAACTACAACTGCAAAAGGAACCCGGAACTGACAAAGAAACTTAATAACAGGACCAATCAAGTTAAACGGCGGAAAGACGCAAGGGAAACCTGCCATCCAAAATATTCTGGGAAAACAAGTTCACACCACTGGAGCCTGGGCTAGGAAAAAGTGCAAAGTGAGGGAGTGGTTCGCCACTCCTTCCAATAAGTACATTCGAATCCAAAGGGATTTTAATCAAACGTTTGACCAGACCCTCCGCCAAACTCATCCTCAACCAATCACCAACTTTCGGGTGACAAAGGAGAATCAAGTGG
The DNA here is from genome assembly GCA_964030785.1 of Siderastrea siderea. Lineage (NCBI taxonomy): Eukaryota > Metazoa > Cnidaria > Anthozoa > Scleractinia > Rhizangiidae > Siderastrea > Siderastrea siderea. The sequence continues at coordinate 21,170,882 of OZ034968.1, read as the reverse complement.
GGACAAACGCCGGGAAGGACCGTCACTCTGATTAAGTTCCAATGAGACATGAAAGGACTTCAACTGAAGATTGCGTTCCACCAAGATCCTTAGTAGTGGCAGTCAGCTGTGGGGAGCTTCTGCTACCCTGCCCATTAACGGTATCAATCACCACCTGGCTGTCTACATTAACATCCACACGAAAGTCCCGAATGTCATCCGGGGCCGCTTTCAAAGCGTTAACCAAAGCCAGCATTTCTTTACTTAAAATGTTCAATCTCAACTGTTCCTCATTCCAATAATCCCCAAAGGAACTGTCACCCGATGACAAGTGGCTAACACAACCGCAACCGTGACCCGACGCATCCGTAGACAAAGAAAGACGCAAATGCTTTTCATCACGCCAAGGAAGGAAACCCGGCCACAAGTTAAGGAAATGCCAGTGCGAAATCTTCTAGTGAAGCTCCAGGGAAAAAGTCACCTTAACATTACCCGGGGCCGAGGCGATAGCAGAACTCATAGCCCTTATAAAAACCCATCCCCAGGAACCGCCAAAGAAAAGGAAATACATTTTTCTTGAAACCTGTGCAAAGTTTTAATGTGAACCTCCTTCTTGTGAGCCCGAATCTGTTCCCTCAAAACCGACCAGGAATCAATGTTACGCTTTGGCAGCAAAAAAGCCTGTTTTGCCGAGTCCACAATTACTTTTACAATTACTTGCAATTACTTTACCGGCTGCAAACCAGACTTAGCAATGCCTTTAGTATACCCCAACCGCACCAGCAAAGACAAGTCTACGAAAACAGCTACCTTCGCGGCTAAAACACCGGACCGACGGAGGAGCAGACCAAGGACCAGAAGAAGTAAAAACCTCACCATTAAGCCGATCATCAATATACAATGAACAAGAAACCCACAAGAACGTAATAGCCTGAGGTAGTGTGGTAGTGTGGTAGATAAAAGGAAATTCTTTCCAACCAAACGGCAAAGTCGTGCAAACAAACCACCATCCTTCCCACTGAAGACCCATGTACGTATGGGAAGACTCGCGCAACAGCACGTGATCATAGCCTGACTTATCATCGCAATTCATCATATAGGAATCCTTGTAGACATAACGAGCGACGTCAACCAACTTATCAAGCGAGTGCGGTGAGTACTTCATCCATAAGTTAAAAAATCTGGCATCCAAACAAAGCTGGGGCTTGGATGGCTCTACCGTAAGCGTCAAAACCATATAGGGAAGATCATCCCTTCCAACTTTACCCCAAGCCCTTAGCGCTCCAACAGCAACGCGTTTCCTGATCTCCGCCGAAACAAACGTAATTTCTTACAGGATTCATGGCTTGGAAAAAACTTCGACGGAACAAAGGATTAATCATAGAACACGTCCTCGAACACGCCTGTCATTTCTCATCAGATCAGAAATTTCTTCCGATTTCGCTCCTATCGCAAACGGCTGCTCAAACTTCCGAATGTCCACTTTCAAAGTCAGCCAATTAAGCATCCTTCCGAACATGGATGGCCAAGCAAAATGGACTTCCAAGCATCCACATTTCCATGTAGACCCCCCACGCTAAACTACTCCGGATTCCGAAGACGTAACTGAGATAAGGGAGGCGCAGTCCCGAAATTTAAGCACTCATACTGGGAATGGTCGCTGCTTCCCCCTGAACAGGGATTCACCCAACGGACTTCCCTTGTTATCTAAGGAGTAGACGATTCGAACTCGACTTCTTGCAGGACACACTCACATTTAGGAATGGGAAACTCGCTCTCAATCCTCCTCCTCTTGACCGTAGGATTCTAAAGGGAAAAGACCCCTAAAAGGCGAGTATGAGATTAATGAGTACCAAAAGATAACAAGGATGGGGAACGATCAGGAGAAAGCAACTCCCACGCCCATAAACGAACGTCCACAGACAGCCCAGTAAAAAGAGCTAGCCCGTTCGGGCTTCGTAAGGCCGCGGGTGAGAGACTAGATCATCAGTATTCATTTATTTAAAGTGTATGCACGAAGTGCGACGAATGATAGCGACATTGCGCGAAATATTCATGAGTAAGCTCTGCAGTATAAAATCTTTGGTTTATGCATCAATGATTGCTCGTGCGTTTAATCGTGTGGCAGCAAACATTGTGCATTTTAAGTATTGTTAAATAAAAATTTTCATAATAACAATAATAAATGCGTTGAGCGCTCGCTTGTTGTATCTGTACCGTTCTTTTTATTCTTTGTCTGTTAGTTGAAACGTTAATTGCAACTTTTTAGAATTTTTACAGCAAAACAAAACGAAAATAAAATACTTTTTCTATGTCTATCTCGAATATTTATCAACATCACCAATTTTGTGTCCAATATTTATCAACATCTGGGTCTTTCGTAAGTGGAACTCCGTGAAGTTTTTTTCTGTGTATATATACACTGCTCCACAGACCGGAAAATAATAAAAGAGTTCGATTTCGTCGTTCTTTTTGGTTTTAATTAGTGTTTAATTCTACGTTTAAGCGGAAAAAATCCGCTTTGAAAATTTCGATAGTAAAATTCTCTTTCTTTGTTTTAAATGTAAAGAAGTTCATCGCAGTATTAGGCGAGTTATAGACTTTGTTTTGTTATCATTTATCAGCTGGATAGCGATTCATCCGGTGGATAGCGTTTTCCACCCTTTGAACAACCGGGCCCTGAACATTAGCATTAATAGCGGAGCTCCTTTGTGGCCGAAGGCCGCTGAGCAGAGCACCATTGGTAAGTGAATTTGGTAACATATCGATGCGAGAAATTTTGGTTCTGACGTCAGCGTACGCCCGTACGTACGTCCGTCCCTACGTACGTTCGTCCATACAGACTCTGGGGGAGGGGGAGGGGAGTCCAAGGCAACCCGACCAAGAATGCCATCTTTTGAAAAGGAGGTTTCCTTAAAAGCTTAAGCTTAGTTAGCAAAACGATTGTTTGACAGCTTTAAACTTGAGAGAAAATATCTTATCTCTATACTGTAAAAGTGGAAGGCAAAAAGGTTAAGTTACGTACTGAAACTTTCTCTTTCTTGAGTTCTGCTACTCAGTAACTCGTGTAACTCGCGTAACATCGAATGGAATCGAAGTACATATCGCTTGAATTCGCAGCATTTTGCCGCAGTCCCGACCTCAAACAGAGCAGAGCTAGTGCCGTCCGGTTTTTGCTGTCGATAACCATGGTTTTTGTGGCGGTCCGAACATATTTCCCAGAAAACACCCGTCTCTTTAGTCGACAGAGCTGCGATCAATAAATAGCTCTTTAATTGATTAAAATGAAAAGGCCATTTGAAGACATAGCAGGTTTGTCGAGTGGTAAGCGCGATCCCCTTACGCTTCAGCGACGGTGGCGGCAGTGGGTTCAAATCCCAGAGGGAGGGAAGGTTTTTTTTTTCATTCTTTCATTTTTTGTAATTACTTTAAAAATGAATAAGTTCCAGCAGTTAAAAAAAAAGAAAGTGGAGCTCCGCTTTTAGGCTTGGCTAAATCTATATTAGGAACAGTGTGGAAGGAAAAGGGTTAAGTTAACATACGATTAGGGATTCGCAGCGGTCAAACGCATGACGCACGCGCAATTCCCGCCATAATTTTACAAAGGAAAATACCGACAAATGTCGAAAGTTTCACTTTAACTGGAAAACTTAAGCTTTTTACCTTGAGTATGTGTTGAAAATGAAGTAGCTGACATCCACAAGTTTTATCGGCGAGAAATTCGGTTTATCAGGAAATTTCTGCATCGTTTTCATACGAACTTCGCACTCGTAAACGTTCGGAACTGACTCAAACTTCAAGGCTCTGGAAGACCGGAAGTGACGTACCTTTTTGCGTTTGACCGCTCTTAAGACTAGCGATGCTGTCAATTTCAGAAGCTGTCAATCTCGTTCCCAGTGTCACAAGGCGATTTGTCGAAATTGAATAAAAATAAATAAACACTTGGTAGAGTTAGAGAAAATGGTTTTTTTGATTTAAATTTAAGTTAAATTTAAGTTAAAGCCTATTTACCCGAACATTAAACTAATGGAGGTAACCTAAGTCTTAAAATGTATATTAAACAAACTACGTGGTAAGCTGTTGAAGGGCTAAGGTTCTAGAACATTCTGGAAAGATAATGGAAACTTGTAAACGGAAACGATATCGATGCGCTGATATACAAAGATATACTTAGATTACGCAACAATCTTAAGTTTAAAACTGTAAATGGTTTGAACCCAGGAGTCATATCATAATTCGGTAAATTGTGATCGTCCGGGTGAGTGTAGTCCTGAGAAGGACTGTTTGAGGTGACATTGACTGACGTTTCGACAACCTGAGCGGAAGTCATCATCAGAGTCAAGTGAACTGTAAATCGTCAGGAGATGTTATAAATCTCTGGTCGTTGTCCTGATTGGTCGACGATCTCGTGATGTTATTGGTCGTCTGTCAGTTAAGCCGTGATGTTATTGGCTGTGAAGACTGTAAACGTGATTGGTGCGTTTCGATCCGTCTTTTGTTAGTCAAATGTCCGTTGGTCTATTGTTAGTCAAATGAGTCAGTTTGTCTATTGTTTGTCTGTCTTGTTATTGTCGGCAATCAGTCGTTTGTAAGGTGCAGGTAGCTGTTGGCAACGGTTCAGTGGTGTTTGTTCTAAGTTGGTAAACCAGCTTTCCAGAGTGATTCGTTGATAGTAGTCCGTACTGTAGGTAACGCATTCAGCAGAGTCCCAGTCGATTCTGTGGTTTGTTTTTAAATGGTGCTCGGCAATGTGATTGTTGATATCACCATTTCTAGTCGCTCGTTTGTGTTCAGTCAGTCGGACGTTCAGATTTCTGCCGGTCTCACCAATATAAGTGGCCTGGCAGTCGCAGCATTTGATTTTATAAACTGCTCCCCGTCTGTCGCTCGGTTCGTCTTTGTCTTTAACGTTCGTCAGTAGCTGTCGTAAAGTAGTGATAGGTTTGTGAGCAACGCGGATGTTGTAGGGTTGTAGGATTCGTGCGATAGTTTCAGAAGTCCCTTTGATGTAAGGTATGGTTGCAGTAGTGACAGGTGTCGCGTTAGTGTTCGTAGCGTTTGGTTCGGAGTTTCTGTAAGTGTTGTGTCTAATAAAGTCCCGGTTGTAATTGTTCTTGTTGAAAACGTTGTCTAAGTACTTGTTTTCGTCCGTTAAGCTGTCAGGTGAGTCACAAACTAGTTGCGCGCGTCTTGTCAGGGTCCGTATAGTCGTAGCTTTGTGAGAAGTTGGGTTGTAAGATGATTGGTCGAGTAGTCTGTCAGTATGTGTCGGTTTTCTGTAAATTGTCGTCCGTAGTTTGTTATTGTCGCGGGTAACTAAGCAGTCTAGAAAAGGTATTTTACCATTTTCCTCGATCTCCTTAGGGAGAGGAGCTTTCAGGGAGAGGGAGCTTTCAGAATCAGCCAAGGATAACATCAGAAGTAGAATAGCTTCTACTATACAATCAGCCTCTCTACCTGACAGTAACTTGACTAAAGACGAACGACAAGCACTAAAACGACTGAAAACCGACGAAAACATTGTCATACTCCCCGCTGACAAAGGACGAGTGACTGTTGTTATGGACAAGACAGACTATTACGACAAAATGGACGCACTTGTTAACGACAAACAGACCAACTTGGGCCAAGTACTTAAACGAGACCCGACGCCAGCACTTCAACGCAAACTTAACAGCAAACTACTTGACCTCAAGAGAACTGACGCTATTGACATTCAACGCTACAACAGACTGAGGTGCCGTGTACCACAACCACCGAAACTTTACGGACTACCGAAACTGCACAAACCTAACATACCCATGCGACCCATAGTCTCATTCTGTGGGTCCCCGACTTACCAACTGTCCAAATACTTGACTACCGTACTGAAACCTTTGACCGACGAATCACGACACAAACTACAGTCGACTGAGAACTTTATTGACGCAATCAAGACAGTACAAGTACCTGACGACTACAAACTAGTGTCTTTTGATGTGAAATCACTGTTCACCAGTATTCCACTTCAACTGGCTCTAGACTGCACTGAGACCGCCATCAACAACTCCACTATTGAACTACCGCTACCTACAGACGACTTAATGGACTTACTGAACCTTTGTCTTACTTCTACGTATTTTCAGTACAACGGCAAGCACTACAAACAGTTGCACGGAACAGCTATGGGCTCACCAGTTTCCGTTGTTGTTGCAGAAATCGTTATGCAAAACATCGAGGAACTAGCCCTCGCAACTTACAAACGAACACTACCACTCTGGCTACGTTACGTTGACGATACCTTTACAGCCGTACACAAAGACGAAATCGACGATTTTCACGAACACCTCAACGGACAAAACGCCGACATACAGTTTACTAAGGAGATCGAGGAAAATGGTAAAATACCTTTTCTAGACTGCTTAGTTACCCGCGACAATAACAAACTACGGACGACAATTTACAGAAAACCGACACATACTGACAGACTACTCGACCAATCATCTTACAACCCAACTTCTCACAAAGCTACGACTATACGGACCCTGACAAGACGCGTGCAACTAGTTTGTGACTCACCTGACAGCTTAACGGACGAAAACAAGTACTTAGACAACGTTTTCAACAAGAACAATTACAACCGGGACTTTATTAGACACAACACTTACAGAAACTCCGAACCAAACGCTACGAACACTAACGCGACACCTGTCACTACTGCAACCATACCTTACATCAAAGGGACTTCTGAAACTATCGCACGAATCCTACAACCCTACAACATCCGCGTTGCTCACAAACCTATCACTACTTTACGACAGCTACTGACGAACGTTAAAGACAAAGACGAACCGAGCGACAGACGGGGAGCAGTTTATAAAATCAAATGCTGCGACTGCCAGGCCACTTATATTGGTGAGACCGGCAGAAATCTGAACGTCCGACTGACTGAACACAAACGAGCGACTAGAAATGGTGATATCAACAATCACATTGCCGAGCACCATTTAAAAACAAACCACAGAATCGACTGGGACTCTGCTGAATGCGTTACCTACAGTACGGACTACTATCAACGAATCACTCTGGAAAGCTGGTTTACCAACTTAGAACAAACACCACTGAACCGTTGCCAACAGCTACCTGCACCTTACAAACGACTGATTGCCGACAATAACAAGACAGACAAACAATAGACAAACTGACTCATTTGACTAACAATAGACCAACGGACATTTGACTAACAAAAGACGGATCGAAACGCACCAATCACGTTTACAGTCTTCACAGCCAATAACATCACGGCTTAACTGACAGACGACCAATAACATCACGAGATCGTCGACCAATCAGGACAACGACCAGAGATTTATAACATCTCCTGACGATTTACAGTTCACTTGACTCTGATGATGACTTCCGCTCAGGTTGTCGAAACGTCAGTCAATGTCACCTCAAACAGTCCTTCTCAGGACTACACTCACCCGGACGATCACAATTTACCGAATTATAATCTTAAGTTTAAGAACTGGTAACGACAGTGCCGATTTTCTACCAAATACTATCTGTATTCTATATCTTTTAACCGTGGGGAACTTCTGATACAAACGATTATTTCCTAAAAAGAGTTCTTACTTTACGTGATGTTCATATAGCATCCTTTCTAATCGCTGCCGATGGTCGAGACATACCGGCCACAACCTTGACATGATCTTCATCGATCATGATTAGTTTCCTTTTAGGAAAAGGGTTTAAAAAGTGTTTTTGCATCCTCTCATTAATTAGCAAGAATAAACTTTGATGTTTAAGTTTAGATAAGTTCCCAAGAATATGAATAGAGCGCTGTCCCATGTTTAAACTTCAGCTTAGTTATAACAACTTAAGCTAAAATTAAAAACTATACCGGCAAAAAGAACTCCGTATGCTCAACTTGTAAGAAGGCAAGTCAAAGAATCGACGTTCTCATGAGACTTAGAAACTTAATTCCAACAAAGGCTAAGCTAGTACTATTTAAATCAGCAGTCTTTCCGTACCTTAAGTACTGCCATTTAGTCTGGCATTTTTGTAAATCAAGAGATGCGCGAAAACTAGAAAGACTACAAGAAAGAGGGCTGAGGGCGGTGTATAGAGACAAGCATGCAAGTTATTCACAGTTACTAAAGTGGGCTGAGCTGCCAACGCTGATGAATAGGCGCTTGCAGGATATCTGCATCCTTATGTACAAAGTGAAGCACAAACTATGTCCAACTCATATCTGTAATATTTTTAATGATCATACTTCTTCCTACTTTTTAAGACAATCAGACTTCTCCATTCCTAGTTATAATACTGTGACATACGGTAAGCATTCTTTGCGTTATCTTAGGCCCAGGTTATGGGGAAAATTATCTCCAGATAGATCTACAAAAACTTTAAATACTTTCAAAAACAAGATTCATAAATGTGATATAAGTTCACTGGTGGACGATGGATGCAAGGGCTGTTCCCTCTGCTCAGCATAACTATATAACTTTATCATTTTCGTATCGACTTTTTAACGATTATTATTCAATTATTAGATTATCAGATTAGCTACTTTTAGTTTAGTAGATTAGTATGATTAGTATTAGATTTTTATAGTACTATTGGAATTTTTTTTCAATCTTAATTTTAGTATTTACTTATTTTGTGTCCCCAAATTAGTATGGGATTTTCCCAGGCTAGATGGTATGACACGTAAATAAAGTTTCTATTCTATTCTATTCTATTCTATTCTATTCTATTCTATTCTATTCTATTCTATTCTATACATTAGTGATATTTATTAGTACGTTGCTTCTTTATTATCGAAAAAACTTTTCAAGCAAACTTAGGTTTTGATTTTAATATGATAATTAGTTTCTATCTGTTACATCTGTAAGATTGCTATGAAACTAATTGAATGTAATTAATACTAAGAAAAACTATAAAAAGAGCGGAGGATTTTAAAGTTTTTCGAGGAAGAAAATCGACTTGAAGGGAAAAGAGTTACAGAAGAAAGTGTAAGAAGAGAAAGAAGCAGAAGAACCTAAACTAAAAGGGTATGGGAAGAATGCGAGATGCGAGTTGCGAGTTGCAGTTGCTAGTTACGAGTTGCGAGTTGCAAGTTGCAGTTGCGAGTTGCAAGTAGCGAGTTGCAGTTGCCAGTTACGAGTTGAAGTTGCGAGTTGCCTGTGGCGAGTTGTAGATTCCTCAACAGTATTCTCAAAATTGTAGGTGATGCTTTTGGGGAAAGTATCGCATCTTCTTTTTCTCTTTTTTTGAGATGAATTTCTTTCTTGTTTCTTTCCGAATTTTTTTAACCTTTGAAGTTCCTCCTGGTTGTTCTTTCTTCTTGTTCTTAGGAACTCTTCGGGTTAATGCTTGTACCTTATTCTGTTTCTTCGTACATTCGGGGCATGACTATCTATATGTTGGCGCTAATCGCGGCTCAACGAATGCGTGGGAGAATGTGGTGTGCTGTTAGTAGTGTTGGTCCCTTGACTCTGGTGATGACTTCCGCTCAGGTTGTCGAAACGTCAGTCAATGTCACCTCAAACAGTCCATGTCAGGACTACACTCACCCGGACGGTCACAATTTACCGAATTATGATATGACTCCTGGGTTCAAACCATTTGGTGTTGGTCAAGTTATTATTTTTTGCAGGGTTCTAACGGCAACTGAACCTATGGCAAGGTTCACAAAGTAACTGGAAACAGAGACTTATTTTCTAAGGGGCCGATTACATGGCGAATTTCAGCCCGGGCTGAAATTTCGGTCCGCCCACCGGGCTGAAATTTTATTGCGATAACATAGCGAATTTCAGTCCCGGTGAAATGTATAAAATTGGGCGGGAAAAGTTTGCAGCCCGGGCTGAAACTCTCTTCATGTAATCGCAAACGTCTTTTTAAGAAGATTTGTTCAAGAAGCCGAGCTGAAATCTCGCCCGGCTAACCGAGCTGAAATTTGTCATGTAATCGGCCCCTAATTTTCCACATACACACGGACGCTTAGTTCAATCGAAACCTGTATCTTTGACTTGATCTCAAAACATATATTTCCGTTAAATTACTAACAACACAACACTAAGTTAATCAATCGGATACGCACTCTGCTAAAAAGACGACAGTTAAGTACAAACAAAGTATTTCCTTGCAAATTTGGTAAAGTTATGCAGAAATGTGAACAACGTTTTGAAGACACAATTTGGTAAAATCAATTCATAAGCAGTCCACATTAAACCAGCCGCTCAGGAGAACAATCTCAATGTTCTCTTTCATAGTGGGTCATGGCCAGTTCAGCCATCTATGAGAAAAAAATGAGTGAAATTTGTTTACACCAACACAGAACCTGTTTCATGTTCAACGTGAGTTATGTCCAAAAACACAACAGTCGCTGACAAACAATTATACCTAACCAAATACACCGAAGTAAACGAGAAATCGCCCTAGCATTAGGAAAGCTTAGGGAGTCAGCCAACAAAAACCTTTATGACTGTAGTTTACAAGAAAACAAAAAAATTGCAAATTAAATCTAGGATTACTTACTAAATGTAATTCGTCAGAACTAACGTTCAACCCAGTGCATTTCACAAAATCTTCTTTTTTGAGGTGAATGCTTTAGATATACATGTACATCATTTAGGCAAAGGCGATATTTGGCTCACGTCGCAAAATTTTGTCCGAGCGGAACAATTAGAGCTTGATCAACCAGTATGTGAATGTCATCGAAATAACACAGAAAATGAACACTTTCGTCCATAAGCGCCGTGGTTTTAAACACAAACGAAACCGTTAGCCATATGCATGGCTGCATTCCCTCCATTCCCATCCTCCTAAGCATCCGTTTAACCGCGAGTAGCGCAAATTCACAGATACATTCGTAATAGAAGTGCATTTCCGAATGTAACAAGAAACGGATTAAGGTACCAACATTAACCCGAAAAATTTCAAAGAATAAAAAAAGGAGAAAGAACAACCAGACAAAATATCAAAAGGAAAAAAAAAATCTCGATTACCAAGACCCGATATTTTCTTCTTTTCCGTATACATGGCACATACACACTAAGTTCAATCGAAAGCAACAATCAACAGTCCCTAAAAAAACACAATAAATGAAACAAACAATTACATCTAAACAAATACACTGAAGTAAAAACGAGAAATCGCGCAAACATTACGGAAATTCAGGGAGTCAGCCAACCAAAAAAAAAAAAGAACAAGACCTCTATGACTGTAGTCAGGAGGTTAAGGGCTCCCGTTGCAGTTTGTGAGAAAATATGAAATTGCAAGCGAAGGAGATATTTATTAAACTAAATCTAAATCTACTTATTAAATGTAATTCGTCAGAATTAACGTTCAACCCGGTGCACTCCACAAAATTTCCGTTTTGTGGTCACTGAATATGCCTCGCTCAGGCAAAGGCGAAAATTGGCTCTTGTCGTAGAATGTTTTCTGAGACTTCCACTGTAGTATGTGAATGTAACCGACATAAGACAATGAATTAAATGAAGACATTCGCCGCGTCGTTGCTTTTACTTTTAATATAAACGCAACAAAGCCATATGGCTGCACTCACGTGCCTGCCATATGGCTGCATTTAAGTCAATTTAAACTACCTAAATCGGAGTCATTTAATTTAAGCTACCTAAATCGGACTCATTTTCTGCAATTTGAATAGAAACGAATGTTTCGCGTTTACAAACGCTCAGTGACGCTTATTTGTTTGACGTTTATGGTTTTAAAAGGTTAAATCAAACCTTTTTCTTTTAATCCACAGTCCGACTGAACAACTGACCTTTTCATGATGGGCCATACTTGGAGAGATACGTACAATGAAACCAATAGGAAGAAAAAACGAGGTCAACTAAAGCCGGAGCGCAAAAATTGTCAGTAAGTTTGATATGCTGACAGGATGACAGAATTTGTCTATTTTTTGCGAAGAAATAAATCCTTTTTCTCTTTGTCTGAGGAAGAAAATGTTCAAAGAAGTAATAACGTTGATACAAGTGTCAGTTCATTTGAGAAGATATTTAAACTTGCGATAAACGCCGGTTTGTCACGTGAAGTATGTGCACGAGATATTAGAGAGAAAACGTCGCTACGATTGCAAATTTATGCCAACTGCTAATCTACGAACATTTCGCACCAAAAGAAGCTTGGAACACTCGCGACCTTTCCAAGCTTGTGAACACTAGCTCCATAAGCTATTTCTCTTTGTTTGAGGCAGAAATTCCACTTAGCCTAAATATAACAACGGTGGGTAATTGAGGCTCGATTGTACAACGGAATGGAGATGAAGTCCTAGCGAAGGCTTAAATACAGTAGAATTATAAGTCAGGCTATAACGGACTAAACCACGGTCTCAAAGATGTCCGCAAAAACAGTAGTTTGCTGTATACGACGTTTTTTCATTCCCAAAAGCTGTTTGTAATGATCTCGTCACAGAAAGTCAGCTATCACAGGTAGCCCACACTCGTTTAATACATCGTACAGGTCACCCACGCTTATATGGCACCGCTGAGCAATGAACGCCAGTACAGCCTCGCAAGGGTTCAAAGTTCGCTTATCAAGGTAACGTATCTCTTTTGGTGTGAGGCCCAGTTTCTCTGCAACCTCCATCCACTCATTTCCACCTGCAACAAATTTAAGCATTCATTAACCATTTACTTGAAACTTGAAAAAGCCAAGGCCCAAGAAAATTTTCACCACCTACTCCATCTTTGCGTCAGTTAGATAAGAACTTTTGCTCCCTGTTGCCACATCCTCAACTGAACCATGTTCAACAATCGTGAGTCGAAATGTTAAATCCATTTGGCTGGGTCCATTTCAATTGACTGTCAAAAGTAATGTTGTGTTTGCTTCGCTTTTGCCTTACGTCGCTCTCTGATTGGATAAAAAACTCCGCGCCACTTTCTCAACCAATCAAAAGTTCAACCAATCCAATCGTGACTTGCTCGCACGCGTATCGCCGTGCTTGACACTAATTACTTGTATTTGTCTCGATTTCTGATTGGTTCATTTTGTTTTTTGTTCCTGTTGTGATAGGTTAGAGAGATTACTTTGGTTTTGGTTTTACAACACTCATTTGAAAACTGCTCTATAACCTAACAAATTCAGTACACTAGATTAAATAACGCATTTATTATAATTTCAAAGGTTGGTTGTCCTTCTCAAGGAGGTAGGTAGACATGACAACGAATAAATTAGGTTCCTCCCGAACTGATCAATCTCTTCACAATAAGTTGTATGTATCATGACGTGTGTGGGAAGACGTTCGAATTTGTCTTGGTATGAATTGAATAACTAACTCTTCTTGTAAACTATGGGCAACACTTACTGCTCAAGTCAATTGTAAGCTCTCTCATCTGGCGAACAGGGATATTCCGAATATCAAGGTGATCGGGTAGTAAAGGACCTGGAAAAAATTGTTGTGGTCAGAAAGGGGTAACAATAAGGCGACATAGAAAATTCAGAGAATGGAGGATCCTTTGAAACCGCAAACAAGGCAGCCTTAACAGGCTTAAGGCATAGCAGCTACAACTACGTATGCAGACAAACGACAAGTGAACCAGCGACGGTCGTTTTCAGTTGAGCAAACTGATAAATAAAAATGATTGAAAATGCTTTTTATTGTTCCTGTTACATAAAAGAATAAAAACGTAAGTGAACCAACGAAGAAAGTTCATAACAGGTACACTGTACAAGAACGTTGCTAATGGCAACCTCACCAGTAGTCCCGGCTGGTGTAATCTCCCTCAGGTGTTTGACCACGTCAAGCCTGTTTGACTGTTTTGCTCTCGTTGCCAGGCAACGAATCAATTTCTTGGTCCCAGGGTCCGGCTGTTCTAGAGAGGACTGGTCCAAATGCAGACTCTGTTTCAGTTGAAGTACAACTTCGTTGGAATTACTTGTTTGAGACAACAGCGATTCCACGACCTTGCCAGGAAGAGCGAACGATTTGTCTTCATTTCCTGCAGGGAGGAATTGAATAATGTTCTCATTCTACCAAAAAACGTTTCGCTCTACAAAAACCCTGAATCATTCGTTACATATATGAAGGAAACCAGTTACAGTGTAAGATGAGTTTTTTTCCGGGAAAAAAAAACGACCATCAATTTGTACGGTTTAAAAGACAGCTTACGGTGATTTAACTTATTTGCATTGCATAACATTAACCTTACTGATAGATACGAAGATAGTAAGGAGTACTGATCACTGGTCGTGACTGAAACACATTGCACTGAAATAAACTTAATTTATGCTAGGGTTTGGCTCAATCTACCTGACAGCGCGGTGTACACCTTTAGTCAACCGATTTATTATAAATCTATACGTCTTTTCCAGTTTCAAATTGCTTTGTGGTTTTTCTGATGCTAAACAGGTTATGAGGAGCAAAGTAAAAGAAACACCTACCAATAGTCTCAAAAGACCTTGCTTAAAAGGAAAGGTTTTTATTTTAGTTTTAAAATTGCCCGTATAAAAAGGCTGCACCTATTTGAATTGGTAAACATTCCATAACTTAGGCGCAGAAACTGAATTAACTTTCATCTCCACACGACTTAAATGAATTCATTGCCTTGGTGCGATGTGAAGTTTAACATTCAAGGGATCTAGAAGATTCACATTAAAAATCGCCAATCACAACTTACCTTCATCAAAAGGCATAAGTGCTACGTGACCCTCCTCAACGGCTATCTGTTATAGATGATCATAAAAAATACAACATAAAATAATGGTCTACAATAACAAAAAAAAATTGATGCAAAAATGTGCAATTTTCCTTCCATTATCATAATTTCCCACGACGACACACTTCTTCCTTTTTTAATTTTTCTTTTTCAGATGAGATAGAGAACAGGGCCCAGAACAATCAAAACCTCATTGCTACCTGCAGGTTAGTGGCTTTTTTATTTCCCTAAATGGTTCCCGCGTTAAAAAATACGGTGGGTCAATTTTTCTTTTGGAAAAAAAAATTATTATTTAATTACATTCTACATATTACAGAACAACAGATACTTATGTGTTTACCTGTTCGTCTGAAGCTGCAAACCAAGGTTCAAACTGCTTGACTTCAACTTTGTTACTCAGTGCAGTAGCCGACCTGGTGCAAATGATAAACTGCTTGGCACTGCGCAACTCAGACTCAGACCAGAAGTGCAGACATTCCTCTCGCTTGCAGCCCTGTTTGTGATGAGTGCGACAGTACTTCACTACACCTCCTTGGCAACAGACTGGACAGATGACACTCATTTCATACGTCATATTCTTTAACCAACAGAACTCCTTCCGCATGGACTCAAGCATCAAACCCAGTTGTCTTTGCACAGCGCGAGCACAGGCCACTTCAAATGCACCATGACGGGCATCGGCAGAAATGTTCAACTTTGACTGTAAACCTTCTGCCATCTCAGGACTGAGATTTCCTCTATGAACAACAACCTCGACGGACGAGGAATGGCACAGAAGGATAACAGAGCAGTCGTCGTCACCAGAGGTGTAAAATCTAGCAAAGTTGTAGTAGAAGTGAGGATTCACTTGGCTCCAAAATGTATCTTTGCCCCACTGAAAGAACTGCAATATGAGTCGGGGGAAAAAGCCTGGGGGAACTTTACCAGATTCAAACTTGATGAAAAGCGAAGGGATTCTTGCAGAGGTAACCAAGTTGATGACATCCTGCGGTGGATGTGACATCAACATGGACGGCACCAGGTACTGGTTGTCACATGAAGCATCTGATGAAGGCCAAGGACACAGCAGGCTGAATTTCTCCATGATTGCAAGAAGACCATTGAATGTTTCTTTCTTGTCTATCAAAGGGCCCCAAACGTGATCCAACAATGTTTGCTCCAAGATTCCTTTTGTCTCAAGCTTACTCCAGACTTCTTGATATTCCGTTTCTTCGTGATCATATGGCTTAACAGTTATTACCTTCTTAAAGACATCGATCAACCACTGGGGGTCCAACACAACCAAATTGTTCAAAACAGGAGTGTCATCGAAATGGATCAAAATTCTCTGGTCATGCAGAAAATTTAGCAATGTCAAGAACTCTTGATGACTATCAATTTTACATGCTTCAGATGCAATTTGTTTGGCACTTTCAAGAGTAATCCATTTTTGGCCCTTTTCAGCAGTGACTTGAAGCGCCTTTTCGCATTTCAACCACTTAACTGGAATGACTTCTTTCATCTGCGGTAGTTCCTTAGCAGCAGCAAGTATGTTTTCCCGCAATCGTGTGACTTCTGAACATTCAGATTCAAGGCCCGACTTTGTGTTATCCACGACAAACACATCTTTATATATCTGGGTTTTGTAGGGTTTGGTCTGTAGATAACCAACCACCTTACGAGCTAGTGCACAAGGATCCGCCCCATTATAAGGGTCGTCAGCGTGAGTGCAGACTAGGAACACAGGGGGCAACTTCTCTGGCAGCACCTCTGATTTATGATCTGCATTTACCTGACGGTCGCCATCTTGATTTGCAAGGGAAGCGAGGGAAGTCATCCAGAAATCAAGATTGTCCAGATTTGTACCAGTTCCAAAATTATCTTCAAATTCACCGTACATCCCCTGCTTCACAACTGGCTTGGCTCTTTCGTTAGGATCACGACTGAGGTCATAAACCAAAAGGTACATTGCTCTTGCTGTAAGAAAAAGTGGGTGAGTGACATAGTAAACTGACTGTCCTCCAAAATCCCACAAGACTGAATAGATATCTTCTTCTACTTGGTTAACTTCAAGAAGCAACTTTTCAACTAGAGCTGCTATCTCGTCTGGTACGTTCGTTTCATTAGATTGACTGGACACATCATCACCTGGAGCATTATTGACATTGCTACTTGAAGTAGGTACTTCAAGACTTGAAGCTGAGACTGCATTTGCGATACGAAGGTCTTTAGATTGGCGATTCTTCAGAATTCCCTCCTCCAGGTTCTGTATTTTGTTTGAATCATTTCTATAATTTGGAGCCGATGCATTTGTAGTTGAAAGGGCAGTACTTTCAGAGATCAAAACATGTTTCTTTCCTTGTTTCTGTTTTTCTGTCAGGCTTCTCACAATCAGTTGTGCTGTATGGTGCTCATAGGAAATGGCGGCATCGGAATTTGTGGCTTCGTCCTTCTCCCCTGTCTTCCAAATCTCAGTGGTTACCTTGAAATGGGAAGGATCCCTTTCAATTCCTACAGTGCTTTCTTCATGTGGGTTGAAAAGTTGTCCCCTCAGTGACTTCTTTAAGCTGGTTTTTCCTGACCGTTCTTGTCCAATCAACATAACCGGCACCCTCTTGATACACGTGTTTCCTTCCCTCAAGGCATTGCTATACGCTTCAACGGCTAAGTGTCCCCTAGCAAGAATTTCTGGCGGAACTGAAAGTGATAACCATTGAGGACAGTTAGTTAGACATTCATTGTTAGCCCATCAAGACTCAGTCTTTGTTACGCCTGAAAATTTAAGATGCTTAACCCATGGGGGGTCTTGAAGAATTCAATTAACATAATAAATGTTCAAAACTTCCAGTCTTAAAGAAGTTAGTTTCTTAAAAAATCGTGGTGCGTCTGTAGAAACGTGAAATGCGAAAACGAGGGTAAAAAGCTAACCTTAAAGTAACTACAACAGAATGCCAAAATCAATGTTGTAGCAAACACATATTGTTAAGATGACATATACCCATCAGGAAACAACGTTGTACGGAAACTGAAAATGTCAAGTCATGTGATGTGGTGTCATGTCTTGTCACTTCACTTCACGTCACGTCACGTCACGTCACGTCACGTTACGCTACGTCATGTCATGTTAAGTAAGGTTAGGTTACGTTATTTATTTGATAAACTAATACAGTATTAGGTTTGGACACGTCAAGAAAAACGCTTGACTGTATATAAAATAAAGCAAAATGTGTAGAGACTGTAATAATTTCTTTGTAAATAAATTTCTTTGGGTCAAAAGAGAACAGCACAGCAAATTTATATTCCTGAAACTATAAATAAAAACAGAAAACTTACTGCAGCAGGTGCATTTAAAACAACCCCATAATGTGCACTTCTCAATCATCAAAATATTCCAGTACAATTTGTATAGTTACATAAAATAATGCAATCTTGTTCCTAGGGTATTTCATCTCCCCACCCCGGAGGAGGAGCGCGCGGTGTAGTGGTTAGCGCGTTGAACTTTAGATCTGAAGGTCGGTGGTTCGAGTCCCTGTCATTGTGTTGTTTCCTTAGACAAGAAACATTTCGCCACATTGTCTCTCTCCGCTCAGGTGGATAAAATGGGTACCGGAGACATACTGCTGGGGGCTGAATCCTGCGATGGATTAGCATCCCATCCAGGGGGGAGTAGCAGTACTCTCAGTAGCTTCATGCCTACAGAAACCGGGTTAAGCTCTGGCTGTGCGGGGCTCCTTTGCTCTTGTGCGACTTTACCCCTACTTTACCCCAGAGGAAACACGTGACCAGCTTGAACAAGGTTCCTTCCTCTTTCACTCCCTCTGGGTTGGGGATATGAAAGACCCTGGGAACGAGGTTGGTAATAATGAGACTTTAAGTGTGACAGTGCTGCAAACCATCACACAATCTCACCTCTGTTTTCTGGCAGCGACAGGAGGACTTTTGCTGCATCTTCCCTTTCAAGTTGTATTAACATATTGTAAAGTTCAAAGGCTGTGGCATCAGGGTCATTCTCTGCCCACTCAATAAGAAGTCTTTCAGTGGCCTCTCCGGGAAATGACTCCAAGAACTGGATGAAGCCGGAGGAGAATTCCAATAATCGAGTCAACTGTTTCCAGTTGTTTTCCGATGGACGATTTAAATAATCTGCCAGTTTGTATATCACCTCATCAGGTAAGTCCTTGACTTTCATACCACTCTCTGATGAAAAAGAAACAAATTGAAAACTCATCTTCTTGTAGAAACATTTGACCATACACGTCTCACCTGATCTCTTGACTAGGAAAAACAAAACGCGTTTAGAAAGTTTGTGACGTGTAGAAAGTAATGCCAATACACACAGCCGTGACCACTACTGATGGGACAGATGGGAGACGTTCACACCTACGATTTAGATCTAGGTAACAACGTTTAAAATATGCTGATATTTACGTACTATGCTGTAAGAGTCGAACGACCACTTTCGAACCCGATCATTTGTGAATAACCGGATCATTTTACATGTATCTCGTGGTTTTCACCACCAGATTTTATAGCACTTGGCGGAACTTTTCTATCTCGATTTTGTTAACATTTGGCGCAACGTCAGCACATTCCTGTCGTTATTTCCGTGAGCCTCCGTGTGGTTTCGTTGTTGCTCAAAGTGACGTTACTAATTCATGACTGGGCAAACTCAATATTTAAATGGTAAAAGTACCAAGTACTATAAGCAAATTCTTAATTTTAGAACAATTCCAGTAAAACCAAAGTGAAATTTGGATGAAGCGAAATAAATGAAAATCCTGTATCAAAATTGTTCAAATTATTGTTTCACTTCAGAACGTTTGTTAAGTGTCCACATGGCAGGCAAAAGTGAATTTACACCTTGTTGATAAGATCTGCAAAAAGCTGCTCAACTAGTTTATTCATGAATAACTAATACTAAGAAAGGAAGATACCATTTTTGTCCGGTTTCCACATATTTCAAAGTCATATTTTAATTTTACAACATTTTTACTGCAGAGCTTGACTTCTTTTCTCATGTCATGTATACGATAAAGGCGCTAAACAGCTAATCTACAAACCTTTCAATTTTCCAGGTGGCATAAGCTGAAACAGAAAGTTGAAAAGTAGTTGATATAGCCATTTGATGATTACAAAGTCAGGGTAAACAGCAAAATGTATTCAGTAATTTATGTAAAAACATACATTTTTTCCGCCAAGGTTTCGTACAAAGTTTCTCGCAAAAGAAAAGAAACCTTTGGATTGTTTAGGTCTTACTACACGCCATTTTGACGAGGCAGCTTCCAGCCTTAGCTGTTCCTGTAAAACAAAACAAGAACTTACGGTAAAAAGAAGGACACACTTCCAAACCAAGCTGAGAGGAATACACGCGCATGCCAACTAAAAGGAATTAAATGAACTCAAATTCAACTTCAACAGGAAGCTTTCTTTTGTATCCTGACAGTTTCGTTGACAAATGGAAACTGCCCACCTGGGTTCTGAGATCAACTAGTAGTATAGTAGGGAAGAGAATAGCTGTTTTTTCTACTAAAGAGGGCAGGAATAAATTAAGTAGATGACGTCATAGGCCAATGTCTTGATCTCATGAATAAAACTGTGGAAGAGGAGGGAAAATAAATTTAAAAAACTTTGAAAATCCAAGATGGCGGCTATAGCGTTCACTCGCCCCCAAAATATGCCTGCATTGCAGGCTAAAAAAACGGCTAATTATATGCCATAAATTATAACATACACTATCCCACTGCGCCCCCCAAGAAAATAACCAACTATTATTTTGTAAGAGAAATTAATTCCTGCTTGTAACTTTAACCCAGACCCAAAACCAGAAGCGCTTTGAAGTTATTATAACTAATCAGCTGCATATACATCAAAATGTAAAACGTACAAGTTTCGCCGCCATTTGTAGTTTAATATCCCTTGCACGAGTGAAAAACACCTGTAAAAACAAGTTATAGATGTTAGTAAAAAATTAGCACAAAGTATAAATAAAACAATAATCACAGTTGTGTTTCGTTGATCTCTGAGGGTTTATAGTAAGGAGATTATTAAATAGGGGAAATGATGAAAAAAATCAAAGAAAAAGAAGAAGAAAACTTGCACATTGCCTTGCAAAGAATGGAGCTGACATAGCTTTATAGCATGCATCATAACGACTCTTAAACAACCACGTGTTTACAGTAGGCTATACTGTGGTATCTGGGGGTTAGATTGTAAAGACACCTTGTGACAAAAGTAATAACACTTAGTTTATAAGATAATTAGCTGGATTTATGAGATCTCATGTAACCAAAGCGTAAGAGAAACTGTGTGCAGTTGTCATTCGCTCGAAAAATAAACAACAATTTTCTCTCGAACACCTGTTATGATTACAATAAAGTATTTTAAAGCTTTCGTGGTGTTTTTCTTGTGTTTTCATCGTTTCTCCATGCCCCTGAAAACCGTCTTCAGCGGTTTTACCAGGTGCTGAGGGAAAACTGAACAAAACGGCTTTCGTGAGCTCGGAGAAAGATGATTATTGTAATTATTACAGGTGTTCAAGGGAAAACTGTTATCTTTCAAGCGAATTTTAACTCTTTACAAATGCTTATCTTACACTTGACGATTGGCTGTGGTACATTGTATTAAATGATTACAATCACCTCCTTTACACTTATGTTCTCCTCAACACTGACTTCCAGGAATTTTATTCCATGTTCTCTTGCTAACTGAAACAAAGAAACAACAACAAGAAAATAGAGGGAGTGGTGAGGACACTAATGTCATAGGACAGTGGCCAGAAATGTAACAACAGTCATATTGAACAAGAAATGTTGGTGTCACTGGCGGATCCAGGATTTTTGAATGGGGGGGAGGGGGGTGGCTGACCTGACAGAACAATGTCAGAACAATCACAGACAAAGTCGCCCCCATGATACTTTTGTTCATTTTCTTAACTTCAAGTTTAAATGGCCCAAAGAGGGGGTGGCTAGTCACCCAATCCACCCCCTTGGATCCACCCCTGGGTGTTCAAGGATTTTTTTAGGAGACTTATATTCAGTTGTTGTCTCCACATATGAGACACAGAAATATATGAAATGTGCAACCATCCCAGATAATCAAGTTTGTATGTAAATTTGCACCAATTGTTATAACACGGTATTCCTTTTTGGAAAACTTTTTCCTACTTACATGCACTTCTGCTTACATGCATGTGCAGAGCTCAATTTTTGCCCAGTTTGTAGTAATTCTTACTACAACATGTAGTAATTCTTACTACAACATCTTTCTTTCATTTTTCTCTCTTTTTACATCACTTTGATGGAATTCTAATCTATGGGCCAGAGACAAAAAGCTCGAAAAACACTTGAATAAAGGGTCTAGCCTTTGACAACTTTCTTTTGCTGAGCATTTACATGGGCAAATTTCACATTTGACAACCTTTGTCGAATAAAAAAGGCATCCCATTTTTTCAGCAAAGACATCAATGCCATAGAAAATTTTGGCTGCACGGACAAAAACACTGTCAAGGAAATTTGCCAAAGTACGCATGGAGCTTTAATTTTGTACAATGGGAACATGCTGACTTGTGTCAGAATTTCAGAAAATCAGTAATCTAAATACCTGTGTTCCTCTTTCCTTGGACACTACTCTTCTGTCCTCCATGTGACATTTGTTTCCAACCAACATTAGCTTACAAAGTGGAGCAACCTGAACCAACAGTCACGATTAGAAATAATTATTTGTCAATAAAACCCACAACAAATCCATTCAGAAAATAAAACCAGAGCAAGTTGTTTAATTTAGTACATTATTTATTATGCAATGATGACACAGGCTAAGAGCACTTGCCTCCCACCAGCATGGCTCGGGTTAGAATCACCAACTCGGTGTCATTAAATGTGCATTGAGTTTGTCATTGGTTCTTGTCTTTGATACCAGGGTTTTTCTCAAGGTTCTCCAGTATAAAGTGTAAACTAGCGGTGATTTCTGTGCAATGTTCGGAAGTTAATGCAACTTGGCGGTGATTTTTACAGGAAATAATGCACTTGAATGGCAGAGAAATAACAATGAAATCTCCACTTGTTTACACTTGTGACTAACACCACGTTTCTATTGTTTTCACCACCAACACCACATTTCTATTGTTTTCTCCACCACCACATTTCTATTGTTTTCTCCACCGCCACCACAATTCTATTGTTTTCACCATCACCACCACCACCACATTTGTAATGTTTTCACCACCACCATCAACATTACCGTAGTGGTGGTGGTGGAGAAAACAATGGAATTGTGGTGGTGATGGTGGAGAAAACAATGGAATTGTGGTGGTGATGGTGGTGAAAACAAAAGAAATGTGGTGGTGGTGGTGGTGGTGATGGTGGTGATGGTGGAGAAAACAGTAGAAATGTGGTGGTGGAGGAGGAGGAAAATAAAATTGTGGTGGTGGAGGAGTAGGAGGGAATAAAACTGTGGAGGAGGAGGAGGAGGAGGAGGGAAATAAATTGTGGAGGAGGAGATAGAGGCCATGATGAGAAACTAGGATACTGTTGAGTTAAGTTTGCACAAGAATGGCATGGTTCAGTGATTTTGAAACACAAATGAGATGCAAGTTGGCACTTGCGTGCTACAAACAACAGAATTAAACCACCAGTTAAAAACCTGTGATAGCAATGGTGGAGAATTAGAAGGTTAATTTCCATTGGAATCTCTGGCTACTAGATTAGAGAATACTTGCAAGGGAACCCGTACATGTCCACCAATGAGAAGTGCAGCTTGTGATGCCATGAAATTTCACACAAGTCGTGTGATTGGGGAACACCTTCATAATAATAAGGCTGTGTGAAGTGTGATTCAACCCTGTAAATACACTGTAGAAGACAATTGAGTTTTACATTCATTGCCTCCTTAAAGAAAAAACAATAATTCCAAAAATGTCTTTCTGAGTGTTGTCACAGTATGTGTCACGTGACTCGCTCTAGCACGTGCTTTTATGTAAATGAGGAGCTCTCACCGAGCCGCCATGTTGATCGACTGAAATAAACTTTGTGAAAGTATAACATGGTTGTCAGAAGCGTGATTCGTGACTAGAAGGTCCGAAGACACGCAAGCAAGAAACTGTAAGTTATCGATCCTTAGCTAATTTAGCGAAGAGTTGGACGGAAGCGAGGAGAAATGAGCGATTTAATCGGCTTCGAATTACTGAAAATCGATTGGACTCCAGGTCCCGATTTAGCTCAAAGGTTGAAACGCTTCAAACAAAAGTGTGAATTACTCTTCGATGGTCCTCTGAAACCAAGGACTGACGAACAGAAATGTAAATACTTACTCCTGTGGACGGGAGATCACGGACTAGATCTGTACAATACATGGAACTTGAGCGGGGAACAGCAAAAGAGCTTAGAAGAATACTGGAAGCGTCTGGAGGAACACGTGAAACCCCAGTCAAATTACATATTAAATCGCTTTTACCTCCGAAGCTTGAAACAAAACAACCGTCCCCTAGACCAATTTCTTACTGAAGCGAAACTGTTGATCCAAAATAGTGGTTACTCAACAGACATGCATGATGAATTACTGCGTGATGCTCTTGTTTTCGGAGTGGACTCAGACACTGTACGAAAGAAATGTATTGCTGAAGGCAATAAACTAACCCTCCAGAAAGCTAGAGAAATTGCACGCACAGAAGAAGCTACTAAAATGCAGTTAGAAGCCATGGCAAACCACAGTCAAATCAACCTCCTCAACAAAAAAGATTTCAGCAAGGGTAAAACCCAGCCACGAAACAAACCATCAAAAGGGCAAAAAGGCCACAAAGGAAAAGAACATAGACAAACTGACAAACCCAAAGCTGAATGTGGGAGGTGCGGTGGTAGTCCGCATGCAAAATTGCAGAAATGTCCAGCAATCAATTCAGAGTGCTATAATTGCCATAAAGTTGGACACTACCAACACATGTGCTTTAAAACAAAACCTTCAGGTGTAAACACACTTCATGGTGAAAGCAGTAACCCAGCGCAATCTGACCTGGATGACAGAGTTTTCTTAGGAACATTGACTGCAGAACACTGTTCAGACACAAATGATTGCACAGGTGAAATTGACAACATCCAGTCACACCAAGACCATACCAGAGCATTAATTGAAATGCAGCTAACCGCAAAGCCAACCCACAGGCACACCACACCGATAGTATGCAAACTTGACACAGGTGCAGAGATGAATGTAATCTCCAAGCAAGACTATGAGAAAGTGGTACCAGACCCCAGACAAAGGCAACTTGGTCCACCACAGTGTAAGATTACCACTTATGGAGGACATAATATAAGGAACCTTGGCTCTTGTCAGTTGTACATACATCACAGAGGAGACATAAGGGCAGTCACCTTCGAGGTTACCGAAGTCCCTAGTCCAGCAATGTTGGGATGCAAAACTTGCAGCGAATTAGAACTTGTTCAATTTAACTGCAACCTAACACAGACACTGGAGAGCAACAAAGCTACCAAGTCCCCACCCGGCAACCAGCCGAATGACAAACCACACACACCGCTCACCAAAGAGAAACTCCTCACTGATTTCCAAGACCGTTTTGAAGGGCTAGGAGAGTTCCACATGAAACCATACCACATAACCCTAGAGTCTGGGGCAGAACCTGTCATTCACCCCCCACGGTCAGTTCCAGTCCACCTACGGGACCTCTACAAAGAAGAGATTGACAAGATGCTCGAGTTAGGTGTCATCACCACGGTCGACACACCCACAGACTGGGTAAATAGCATTGTCCTGTCAGAGACCACCAATGAAAAGGGAGAGAACACAAAACTGAGAGTCTGCTTGGACCCCCGTGACCTAAATAAATGGATCAAGAGAGAACAACACCATACCAAAACAATCGACGAGGTGGTGACCCAACTGAATGATGCTAAATTCTTCACCTTAGTTGATGCCAAGAAAGGATACTGGCACGTCCCACTAGATGAAGCCAGCTCGTACCTTACTACATTCAGTACCCCCTTTGGTAGATTTCGATTCACCCGGCTACCCTTTGGCCTCATCGTTTCTCAGGACGTATTCCAGAAACAGCTTGACTCAGCACTTGAAGGCCTTAGCGGCGTCACAGGCATAACAGACGACACATTCGTCTTCGGTTCCACTGAACAGGAACACGACAAGAATTTAGCCGGCCTCATGGAGCGAGCCCGACAGAAGGGCATAGTATTCAACAAAGATAAATTACAATTCAAATGCACAGAAGTCCATTTCTTTGGCCACACTTGGACCCCCCAAGGTGTGAAGCCCGACAACAGTAAAGTAGCAGCCATTCAAAGCATGCAGCCCCCAGAAGATGTCAAGAGCCTACAGAGCTTCCTAGGCTTAGTAAATTACCTCACAAGGTATTCAGCTCGCCTGGCTACCATTACGGCACCTCTCCGCGAGCTCACAAAGAAGGAAGTGGCCTATGTGTGGGGCCCAGAGCACAACCGTGCATTCGCTGCAGTCAAACAGGAAGTATCAACCCTCGGTGTGCTAAGGTACTTTGACCCAAAAGCAGAAACAGTAATTCAGACAGATGCTTCATTGAAAGGCCTTGGTGCTCTACTCCTACAGCAAGGTCAACCCATGTGCTATGCATCTAAAGCGCTTACTGAAACAGAGCAGAGGTACAGCAACATTGAGCGTGAAGCACTGGGACTAGTATGGGGACTTGAGAGATTTCACTATTTCATCTACGGCAAGCCGTGCACTATCCACACGGACCATAAACCACTAGAGGCAATCTTCAAGAAGAAACTATCCAGTTGTCCAGCAAGATTGCAAAGATTTGTACTGAGGGCACTCAAATACGATGTCAAAGTCACCTATGTCAAAGGCACTGAAGTCCCAATTGCAGAAGCACTGTCGAGAATTTTGCCACAACCTGCACCAGACAATGGTCAACTACCACAGCTCGACATCCACTATGTCACTAAAACACTTCCTGCATCACAAACAAAACTGCAGCAGATCCGGGATGAGACTACCAATGACCCCATCCTAAACAGATTGAGAGAAAAAATCTACAGGGGATGGCCAGACAAAGGAGAGAAATGCCCAGAAGCACTCCATGACTACTGGAACTTCCGCGAAGAGTTAACCATTGAAGATGGGCTTATACTAAAGGGAGACCGCATCGTCGTTCCGTCAACACTTCGAAGGGAGATCCTAAACATCATCCATCAAGGACATCTGGGCCAAGAAAAATGCCTGCTGAGAGCTAGAACCTCTGTCTTCTGGCCCGGCTTGACCAAAGATGTTATCAACCTAGTCAAGGAATGTGACCCCTGTCAGAGACACCAACGCCAACAGCAGAAACAACCAATCATGCAGCCAGAACCGCCAAACTACCCTTGTCAAAGATTGAACTCTGACATTTTCGAATTCAAAGGTCACCAGTATCTGCTAATCTCAGACCAGTATAGCAAATTCCCTGTCATCAGAAAGCTAACTAGCACGAGCTCACAGGCGATAGTCACACACCTTAAGAGCATCTTTGCAGAACACGTCATCCCTGCCCAATTAGTAACCGACAATGGACCACAATACAGTGCAAAGGAATTCCAAGATTTCACAGAATCCTATGGTGTAGAGCACATCACAAGCTCCCCACACTATCCACAGGCAAATGGGTCCTCTGAACGCATGGTACAGACAGTGGAAAACATACTGAAGAAATGTGACGAAGAAGGTGGAGATCCTTACCTAGGGCTGCTATCATACAGAGCAACACCTATTGACCATCACCTGAAATCACCAGCAGAACTGCTAACCAATAGGAAGTTCAAAACACTGTTACCCATGTCAAATCGCGCAAGCCTTACAGCCAATTCAGGGAATGTTAAGGAACAGTTGAGGAAGCGACAAGAGTACTATGGTCACTATTACAACCAGAACGCAGGCCCAACCCTCAAACCACTTCACCCAGGCCAGCCAGTATGAATTCTTGATCACCAGACCAAGACCTGGAAACCAGGAACTGTCCTGAGAGCAGCAAAAGAACCAAGATCGTACATAGTCAAGAACAACACCACAGAAGGTGTGTACTGCCGCACAAGATCACACCTTAGGCCAGACGTCGCAAACCCCTGCACGCACCGCCCTCCGCCAGTACAAGAACCGACGGCAATTACGCCACCAGTGTCACCACCTGAGGAAGCGACGCCACCCACGAGCACCATTGGTCACCCACCCGAGAACAGTACAGAGCCTGGACCCCCTGCAAGGACTCCGCAGCACTCAGGGACAAGTGGCGGATACATGACCAGATCCGGGCGCACAGTGAAACCACCGGACAAGTTGAACATTTAAATGAACACTAATGTTTATTGTTACAGAGTTGAGTTAGGGCGCAGATCCGGCCGCACAGTGAAACCACCGGATACGTTGAACACTTAAATAGACACTAATGTTATTACGGAGTTGAAGTTAAGTTGTATAAGCATTGGATAGTTATTACCTGATTCATGAACATTAATCTAGCACGAACGCTTGAGGACTTATATGATATATAACATTGTCATTGAGAGGGGGATGTCACAGTATGTGTCACGTGACTCGCTCTAGCACATGCTTTTATGTAAATGAGGAGCTCTCACCGAGCCGCCATGTTGATCGACTGAAATAAACTTTGTGAAAGTATAACAAGTGTGTCTTCCAAACTTATAAACTTGAAAAATGTCAATTGTTACCTTTTGAAGTTCCTTTATCCACCTAGCTGCTGTTTCAAATGTTTCTTTGTGTGTGATGTCATAAACAATAACAGCTCCCTAAGAAAGAAAAAATAAGTTAACACATGGGTTACAGACTGCAGGTTGAATGTCGGTATAGAAAGTGTGGGTATTAATACCTTTGCTGCGCAGGTATTGTATGTAAGACACGGACCGCTACTTAAACCGCTACCACAAGGCTGACAGCGGTTTGTCTCCGTCTAATTAGTATGGAATGTTGGCATACTAGTAGAAGTAACGTTGTTGGTGTGATGTGACACACTTCAGATTTGTTTACCTTGCATGACGAAATCATAACGTCTGCATGACATCATAACCAGAATCGGAGGTTTGAGGTAATCGTCAGGAGAAAACTGGAAGTTTATGGACGAGACTGTGTGGGCCAAGTGACCAAAAAAAAAACCTCGCCCAATTTGTGACCCTCCATAGGACTTTGATGCTAAAGGTGATAACATGCTCACAACACGCTTCCACTTTAAAACAAAAGGTTATTTTCGGCAAACAAATTACAGAAACAATTAGCAAATATGTGAAGGAGAAGAAACGGCACCTTGGAAATCACCTACGGCATTTTGAGCTCTGAGTTGAGTTTACCACAGCGCTGGAGTTAGGTTGCCAAATAAACATTTCTTGAGTCTTAACAAAGTTGTCGATTATTTTGCTTTTACTCTGGCGAATTTTAGTGTGTTCTTGCGTGTTTATTTGCACACTAAGCGTGCGATTGATAGCACACTAAGGGTGACATCAAACATGCTAAAAGAAACAAAAGAACTAGTGTGCTAAACTTTTCCAAACCAAAACAAGTATTTTCTTCTTTGTTTTGCCAATTAATTTATGCGCATATCCGTGAAAACACACTAAGCATGTTGTGCAAGCATGTTGTGAGCGTGCTATCACCTTTAGCATCAAAGTGCTGTGGAGGGTCACATTCATAAACCGGCAGTCGCCATAGGTTAATCAAAAGATTATGACATAATCTGTTAATGACATTCATTTTTAAGAGCAAATACCCTGTACAAGTTTCTGCTTGCCATTTGCAAGCATATTAATCGTATGCCAATAAACTTGCCCAAGTTTTAACGAAGAAGTCCTATGCTATGCAATTTACTACATAGTTGAAGCCCTCTTAAAAATAAAGGAGATCCTGTTTAATTAAGTCACAAAAGCCACACAAAATTTGCTTACCTCAGCCCCACGGTAGTACATGGGGGCAAGACTATGGTACCGCTCTTGACCAGCTGTGCCCCTAAGAAAAATGTATTGAGTAACAGAGTTGCAAACTTAATAAGGGTATATGCATAAATTTATGGTCACTTCAGTTCAATTTGCATAGGAAAGTCAGGCAAAATATTGTTTGGAAAATTGCTGCTTTCTACAAGAAACATATAATGATGGGTTTAAAAAAACTTGGAAACATATTTTAAGGTCAAGCACGACAAGTTCAAGATACTATGTTTTCAAAAACTGACATACAGCATGTCAAAGAAAAATAATTCTAAACAACTGCAACATACAAACAATGTGCTGTGTACAGTGTTTTGCTGTTTTGCTCTCTGAACCAAAAATCTGAAATATTTGCAGGGCAAGCCTGACAATCATGGCAATGCAGGCATGAAGGACAAAAAGCCTCCATTCTATGAACAAGATGGAAAAATTACTGCTATAAGCAGGCTACAAGAATGTGTTGCTTGTTAAAATGATATGAAATGATCAGAAAATAGGAAAATAGAAAGAGGGTTAAATAGTTACAGTATTGCACCATCTGTCATCCAATGTCATAAGGCTGACTTGTGCAACCCAATGCGACTTACAAATAGCAAAAAATTTAGTGATAGCATTGAAATGTACACGAAAGTAATAGTTTTACATCTGTGTTGACACTAATGTGACTGCAGCCATTGAAAAATATGAAGCATCGTAAAAAATGAGAGGTATTCAATCAAAATGCAGCTCACCTTCTACATGCATGTACCTTCAGCTGACAGATGAAGGATTCTTTCAATGTAACTGTGCATCTACATGTAGATGTAGATAAATTATTATTTTACTCAATCATAATTCACATCAACTCTCCACAACTCTAGTCTTATCTTCTTCCCATCTAACTCTATTGTCTCAGTTAGAAATGCAGCAGCTGTAATAAATTAATATGTGAATTATATTACTGTAAATTAGTGAATCCAGGGGGCAAATAAACATTGATATATTTGACTGACTGACTGACTGACTGACTGACTGACTGACTGACTGACTGACTGACTGACTGACTGACTGACTTCTTGTTGGCTGGCTAGCTAGATTAATTGATTGACTGACTGATTGATTGATTGATTGATTGATTGATTGACTGACTGACTGACTGACTGATTGATTGATGGATTGATTGATTGATTGATATTCTAAACTTCTTTGACAATGTAATAAACCATTCTAAGACATCTTTACAAGTTTTTATACTTAAAAAATTATACAAAATAGAAAGGAAACAAACCTATGGTAATACGGTCTTCAACTGGAAAATTGATACTGTTGAGACGAATAAACTTTTTCACCACTGAAACTTTGCCAGCTTCTGAATGTCCTAGCAATACTAATTTAAAGTTATAGTCAATGTCATGTCCCCTAGCCATCGTCCACTTCCTCTAAAAAGTTCTGTAAAAAAGGACCGCCATGTTGATGATAACCGAGAAGACACTGGGGATCAAACCTCATACGGTCGGCGAGCGACTGGGGATGAGCAGAGAAGCCAGCCTCACTTTGATGTTTGCGTCAAATGGAAACGAGGCGAGCAATATGGCGGATGCAAGTAACAGAGAAGCTGGTAAATCTTATCATCCACCGGAAATCAACTGAATATGACACAAACTGAATTTTACCCGCCTCTTTATAGCCTTGTCAACAGCTACACTCGTCACAAGGTTCTTCAGCGTCGTTTTAACTCCATAATTCAGAGATCTGGTTTCGGGGAAGCCATCTGCCCTCCAGAGTTTGCTGCGTTAGCGATCAAGTTTGTTGGTGATGAAGTAACTGCGGAATTAAGTCAAAGATTCAAAGCAGCTCTAAGTACCGCTGCAGCAGATCGTATCATTGCAGATCATGCTGAATTATTTTCTGATGAAGGTTATGAAAAGAGTTTTCGTGTGTCTATTGAAAGGTTACCATCTTTGGTCAATGAAATGGGAGACGTAATCTTCAATGAAAAACAGAACGTAGGCACAGTCGGGGCATTCTTAGCTTTTGGGGCTACGTTTGCTGCGTATTGTGAGCAAAAAGAAAGTTTGGGTTTTCCAGCAGTGGAGGCAATCGTGAAATCAGTCTCTAAACATTTAGAAGATAATCTTGAATCTTGGATAAAGACCAACGGAGGTCTGGTAAGGAAACTTGTTATTAATTAACTATTTTACGTTAATTTAGCCTAATAATAATGGCTATTGGACAGGGTTAAGTAAAGTTTATAGCAAACTGGAAAATTGGTTTCAGTTGGTTGCATTTAACCACAGATCACCTCAGGTAGCCCAAGCTCTTTGAGTTTGACCTTTGCAGTCTCTACAGTAGCATCACATAATTTGAGCATTATGGTACATAGCTATTGCATAATAGTACAAATTATAAGGTTTTAAATGGGAAAAAATTCATTCTATTGGAAAAGAAAATTGCGCTTGAATTGTAATAAAATTTGCTTTAATACCTGAACTCCATTGTTGTTCTCTTTGTGTACTGGGGGGTTTTGGGGTGGATCTCAAGCAATTCCTCGGAGTCTCAGTTCCAACAGTTTAAGAAACCGTTGGAACTGAAAACCACCCAGTACACCATGTCTACTATGTAACACTAACAACACATTACTGACTGACAGCTTGGGGCTCATGTGCGGTCATAAGTCTCTCCTCTTTCCCTCTACTTCCTCTTCAGTACATGCACAGTACATTGTATAGCATTATGCTCCAATGGTGATGAATAATTACGCCAGTACATTTGTATCATTTGTTGTAGGGTATGGTTCAGTCTGCCACAGTGGAATGTCTTATTCATGTCACTGCTTCTAGGCAAAGAAAAGTCCAGTTTGTTGATTCATTGAAACTCATCGCAGAACACAGCTTACAGACTGCAAATCCGCAGTTTTACATAGAAACATGCAAGCTTGTTTTAGAACTACAAGATCTTCTTGGACTGGAGGAGAAGAAATCTGAAACCTTTTTTGATTACGGGATGTTTCTTTTTGGGCAAGGAGACTATTCTAGAGCTAGAGATGCCCTAGAAAAAGCCCTTAAGGGATTCAACAGCAGGTCCTGCAGTTCCTCCTTTGTAGGTCTGTGTCACTTTCAATTGGGGGTTGTCAATTGTCACATGGAAAACTTTCAAGCAGCTTTGTTATCATTTCAAAAAGCTCTAGAATGCAAGGAGATTATGCTTGGGCAAGAGATCCTATCAACTGCTATCTGCCATCACTGGATTGGATATGTATACCGTAGAGAAAAGGACATCGATAAAGCCTTAGAAATACAAAGCAAAGTACTGCAGGAGTTGGAGCAAAACAGTGAAAACATCACAACAGGGAGCTTAATAAGTGACTCATGCTTTGAGTTGGGCTGTATTTATCAAGAGATGGGACACCTTCAAAAGGCTGTTGATTTCCATCAGAGATCTTTATTGATACGTGAGGAACAAGTGGCTGATTTTAAACCCAAGCTTCAGTCATACGCCCATCTTGCCTTGGTTTTGATGACTCTGAAACTTGAAAGGCCTCATACATCCAGTGAACATGCTGAACTGACATCCAGAATTGTTAATCTGCTTGGTAAGGCTGTGGCATGGTATAACGAACAATCCCAGCGTGGAAACTTACGTGACAGATTTCCTGTCATTATGATTGCACACACTGACAGATTAGAAAGCATCAAAGATCTTATGCTGTCAGCACTGGAACTTTGCAAAAAACTAAATTCAGTTTTGCAGGAGGAAAACAAAGACATAAAACATAGAACTGAGGAGCTACAGACAGAATTAAAGAACTTGTTGAGAACATTTTTGGATGAACATGAAGTTCTTAAACAGACATCATACAGAGACAGCAGGTACATGTACAATATATAAATGTTGAAGACTTTTGTGTAGACTTGGGTGTGAGGGAAGGGTACTAATCATCAGATTTAATTATACATTCACCATGCAATATTATCATATAACAGCCCCTGGATATGAGACAGGAGCTCTTATTGGCTCCCTACGTGTACCAAAAAGCTATCAGCTTATAGCAAAAAACAGAAAAGTTTCATTTTGTAAGCTAAAACATTTCTTAAGTCATTAAAGTATGATCATCCAGGTGAGTGTAGTCCTGGCAAATAATGTTTGTGGTGACATCTGTTTCGACAAGCTGAGCGGAGGTCATCATCAGAGTGATGATGACTTCTGCTCAGGTTGTCAACACGTTGGTCACAAACCTGGACATACTCCCCCAGACAATCATACTTTACCAACTTAACACATAATGTGGCTCCTGGGTTCAAACCATATACAGTAAAACATTTCTTATAATCTAGGGGTCATCTAGTACTA
The DNA here is from genome assembly GCA_964030785.1 of Siderastrea siderea. NCBI lineage: Eukaryota > Metazoa > Cnidaria > Anthozoa > Scleractinia > Rhizangiidae > Siderastrea > Siderastrea siderea. The sequence continues at coordinate 21,136,963 of OZ034968.1, read as the reverse complement.
AAACCTTTCTCCCTTTCAATCTTCTCTTACATGACTGATAGCCAGTTCATTGCACATCTCATTGGCTATCAGCTAATGTACCACTTACATGTAGATTTCTGTGTAATAGGTCTGCTAAACTTGTGCTTTATTTCATTGTGCCCACTACCCATAATATTACAGCAACTGTGTTGTTTTTGTGCCTAAATGTAGAGCTTTTGCTCATGTTTTCTAAGTTTAAAGTGTTTTGTCCCCTATGAACTATTGCTGCTAAGCTAGTTTTCAGAGCTCCTTAGTCACCTCAGCATGAAAGACCACAGTTTTATTTGGTACTCCTCCTGTTTACAGCACCAGGTGGTCATTTTGAATAAAATTATTTAAGTTACATGTACACTTGTGTTTTTTTTAGAGCTAAAATATAGCTATTCCACATTTTAAGATGGATTCCACTCAACGTTCCAGCAATAACTGCAAGAAGTACATGTAATTACTAAAATACTACTCATGGCACAGTAACATTTGGAATACTACCGGTATTTGAAACATCTCACTTTAATTCACTTCTCAAAGTGACCCCACGATTAAATTCTCAAGCATTCTCGCAAAAATTTGTGTCAAATCTCATAAAAATATGCTAAAACGGGTGCCATTTTGTTTTGAACTGATGTGAAGTGTCTTTTTAATTCAAATATGGATAACTTCAAATTCAATTTTCTCCTGTGAGGTCAGCTGGGGAGCTTAAGTTCTGATAACTTCCTCTTGTAGCCATATTGAAAATGTTACCATGCTATGAGCATTTTTTGGTCACTTAATTTTTGCACTTACTGCTGGAATGCTGAGCGGAAATCGTCTTGACTGTTTAAAGGGGCCACTGTTTGAGAAAACTAGTGAGAAAGAACAATGAAATAAAAATTTCAGACTTAGGTAAATTGATGTCTGTCCCAAGATCCTTGTACTGTTTGTGCTGCATTGTAAGATTGGATGTTGACTTCTCCAAGAACAGGGAACATTCAAGATTCAAGAACATGTATTAACTGAGTTATTTATTTAAAGAATGTTTTTTTTGCTTTAGAGATGAGGACCTTTCTGATCTGCAGTTGGCTAACAGTAAGGAAAATGAACAAGGTGTGAAAATGGCATGATTTTAAATTAGGTACCTGTTCCAGTACAAATGGTTTGCCTTAAGGAGTATTGGTAGTTGGTCTAGTGTGATCTAGTGTGTTCATTGTACATAATTTTTGACTGTCATAATATGTCATTCCTTATCTCATCACCTTTTACCAATCATCCATACCAACTCTAGTACAGAAGATAAATTGCGTTTATTTGGGTAGTCAGAATTCATTCGGGGAGTCAGGATGGCGTAGCACTCATCATTCGCGCCTCCCACCTCTGCGACCCGGGTTCAATCCTGATTTGGTTCATACGTGGGGTGAGGTTCAGTCAATCTCAATCTGACTCCTACGGTTTTTCTCTGGGTACTCCAGTTTTCGTCCCTCCTCAAAATCAACTCCCAGCTAATTACATCTGTGTGGTGCTGTGCTCCAAGATCATACATGGACCGTATAGTGGCTGCCAGAGGCGCCAAGATATGCTTTTGGCCCGGTCTTGCCAAGCTGTGTCCTTTGCAATTCAGTCTTCGGACTGCAAGTAAGGGTGTTTAGCACAGCAGATGCTTATGTTTATGTTTATTCAGGTTTTTACATTGACAGTCGTTAATAAGTAAAAAGCTAGAGAAGGGGGTTGACAGGGACACTGCAACAGCTGAGGACAATTACGGTGGGCCCGGGTAAATAAAAAGAGTATGAAATGTTAAGAATGACAATAACAATGATCATAAGTAAGCAAAAGTAAACTGAGCAAATTGGAGTGGTCAATTATAAGTCCTCACTGCCAATCAGGTCACTAAACAGAGGCTAATACCATCAACTGACAATACACTATTCACTTTAACTCTGACGACGGCTCTGCGCGGGTTGTCAAATGTCATTCGCTGTTGCCTACAGTCCTCAACTGAAGGATAAAAAATTATGATTACAGTAAGTGTTGCGTAAAGTAAATACAAGCTCTATATATTTTGTATTATTGTCATTCTTAATATTTCTTACATTTTATTTTTACCCGGGCCCGCCGTAATTGGCCTCAGCTGTTGTGGTGTCCCTACCAATCCCCTTCTTTGAGTTTAGCAATACATTGCTTGCTTTTTTTCTTTGGCGAAGCCAATAAAATAAAATATATCTTATTCTTATTTACCTGATGTTTTTACTTGCACAGTGGTTCCTCCAGAGATTAATTTACGTGGGCATCTGGCTTTGGAAGCTTACAACAAGGCCCTCAACGAAGGAAAGACTTGTGTGAAGAGAGTACCAGTCATGTTGATTGGACAAGACCGTTCTGGAAAGACGAGCTTAAAGAAGTCACTGACAGGAAAACCCTTCAACCCAGATGAGAATAGTACTGTTGGAATAGATGTTGATCCTTCATATTTCAAAGTCACAACTGAAGTTTGGAGGGCAGGCGAGAAGGATCAAGTAACAAATGCTGAAGCAGCTATTTCTTATGAGCAAAATGCAGCTCGACTGGTTGTCGAAAATTTGAAGAAGGAAAAACGTCCTCCTGAGGAAAGGGTTGTGGAGCATATGCAGTCGCGAGGGTTTTCTCAGGTTGGCACCGTCTCGTCAAGAAGTGAATTTAGTGAAGAATCTCCAGAGGGACCTGGCACAAGTAACCATAACTTTGCTGAATCATCTGCAGATATCATAGAAGATACACAAGATAGTGAGATGTCAGGAGGTGCTAGAGAATCTTTTCAGACATCTCCCTTTTTAGAATCTCTTGACAGAAGTCATGTGTCTGACACCCCAGCAAATCACAGATTTGATTCGGCTCAAAGAGAGGAAAGAGATACTCCTTTTGCCCCACCCAAGATACCTGACGAGATAGAAACTTTGATCAAAACGTTACTACAAGAGGTTGGCAAAGTCAAAGAAGATGAGGACGTGTATTCAGTATTTTGGGACTTTGGAGGACAGTCAGTTTACTATGTTACCCACCCACTCTTTCTTACTGCGAGAGCAATGTACCTTTTGGTTTATGACCTCAGCCGGGATCCTCACAAAATAGCCAAACCCGTTGTGAAGCAGGGAATGTTCAAGAAAATTGAAGACAGTTTTGGCACAGCAACCAATCTGGACTATCTAGATTTTTGGATGACTTCCGTTGCTTCCCTGGCCAGCCAAGATGAGCACCATCCGGTCAGTCCTAAATTTACATGTAAGGCGCTGCCAGAGAGGTTGCCTCCTGTTTTCCTAGTCTGTACTCACGCTGACGAACCTTTTGATGGGGCGGATCCTTGTGTGCTAGCCCGTGAGGTGTATGGTTCTTTACAGTCCAAACCCTACAAAACTCAGTTGTATGAAGATGTGTTTGTCGTGGATAACACAAAGTCTGGTCGTGAATCTGAGTGTACAGAAATTGCACGTTTGCGACTAGAAGTACTTGCTGCTGCTAAGGAGCTGCCGCAGGTGAAAGAAGTCATTCCAATCAAGTGGCTGAAATACGAGAAGGCACTTCAAGTTGCCAAAGAGAAGGGCCACAAATGGATGCCTCTTGAAGGAGCGAAACAGATTGCCTCTGAAGTGTGCAAAATTGATGACGATCAGGAGTTTTTGACATTGCTGAACTTTTTACATGACCAGAGAATTCTAATTCATTTTGATGACACTCCTGTTTTGAACAATTTGGTTGTCCTGGACCCTCAGTGGTTGATCGATGTCTTTAAGAAAGTGATAACCATTAAGCCGTATGACCACAAAGAAAGGGAATTTAAAGAACTGTGGCTTAAGCTTGAGACAACAGGAATCCTGATGGAAACACTACTGGAACATGTTTGGGAACCTATATTACATCAGGAAGAGACCTTCCAGGGCCTTGTTGCAATCATGGAGAAATTCAGCTTGCTGTGCCCTTGGCCTTCATCAGATGCTTCAAATGGCAAGCAGTACCTGGTGCCGTCCATGTTGATGTCGCATCCACCCCAGGATATCATCAACTTGGTCGCCTCTGCAGAAATCCCTTCACTTTTCCTCAAGTTTGAATCTGGACAAGTCCCTGTTGGCCTGTTTCCCCGACTCGTTCTGCAGTTCTTTCAATGGGGCAAAGATGAATTTTGGAGCTCAATGAATCCTCAGTTGTACCACAATTTTGCTAGATTTTACATCTCCGAAGCTGAAGAATGCTCCGTTCTCCTTCTGTGCCATTCTTCGTCCATCGAGGTTGTTGTTCACAGAAGAAATCTCAGTCGTGAGTTAGCAGAAGGTTTACAGCCAAAGCTGAACATATGTTCCGATGCCCATCATGATGCATTTGAAGTGGCCTGTGCTCGCGCTGTGCAAAGACAACTGGGTTTGATGCTTGAGTCCATGCGGAAGGAGTTTTGTTGGTTAAAGAATATGACGTATGAAATGACTGTCATCTGTCCAGTCTGTTGCCAAGGAGGTGTAGTGAAGTACTGTCGCACTCATCACAGACAGGGCTGCAAGCAAGAGGAATGTCTGCACTTCTGGTCTGAGTCTGAGTTGCGCAGTGCCAAGCAGTTTATCATTTGCGCCAGGTCGGCGACTGCACTGAGTAACAAAGTTGAAGTCAAGCAGTTTGAACCTTGGTTTGCAGCTCCAGGTGAACAGGTAAATACAGTGCAATTGCGATATGGTATTACATTGTTTTGTTGAAGTGCTGTAATTTGTTGTTGGTTCTAGTTCTTTAAAGGATAAATCTAGATGACGAAAATGCTAAGTTTTGATTTTAAATATCTTTGCATCATCATTTTGATGTGTGTTAAAGGCAACAGTTTGTCAGACGTCAATTATGATTAAGTATTTTTTGCGATAGCAATAGAATAAGGTACTTAAAAAGTGTTCGCAGTTGTAAAATAATTATCATGGTTTTGCAGGTGTTAATTATTTATTGGTGCGTTAGGTTGTCTGCTATCCTTTGACATTGCTCCAAGATTGAAAACTTGCTGGCAAAGTCAACGTCAATCTTGAGCATTTTATTTTCCTTTCAATGAGGTTTTTACCACGTAGCAGATGGTTTATGTCCTTCAAGTGCGATGATGGTGATAATGACTGGTGTAAGCGATACACACCTGTCAGGGAAAGAAAACGGACAGATTGCTGAATTTGTAAATAATAGAAAGGTCTGAAGAAAGCTTAAAATCTCCTGCACAAAAGCTGAGTGATGATGGTGACGACTCTTCGTCGCACAATTAACACGTACAACATATTCCTAAGGGTGGCTTACCTTGCCAGCAAGTTAACAGTGGGACCCGTAAAATGCGACCGCACTGTTTAGCCCTAAAAACGGCATTTAAATCGCATTTTCAGATCAGAAAATGATGGCACGACTTTTTGTTTCGACGATAAAAGGTTGGCTAAGTATGTAATGTGGTAGCATTATCAGGGGGTCGTCGTAAATAGAGGTCCACTGTACTTACAGATACATTTTCCTTCTTATGGATCCTACTGATAATCTCACCAGGAAAAGGAAATTTAAAACATTGCTTTTACATTGTTTTAACAATGAAAGGAAAATCGTTGGTGCTTTAATTTACATAATACTTAGACCAGACCAGATCTTTATCTTACATTCATGTTCTTTGTTCGTGATTGTTTATCACAGCTAGCAATTGATGAACGTGATGGAAGACTTCTGCATTCCGGTGAAGGTGAGATTGCGCTATTTTGGTTTATTCTCGTAGTTCCTCACCAACTGTAACTTCATACTGCACTTTTGAAACATTCATTTATTGATGAAATGACAAGCAGATAACCTTTAAGCATCGTGGACTGCGCTTTCATATTAATTAAGCAAAATCCGTTCTGTCTTCCGACAGACATGAAAGTTTGACTTGATGCAGTCCCTTGAAATCATGCTCAATTATTTGTTTTTGTATTCTACAGTAACAGTAGTGATAATGACTTCATTACTATTCAGCAGTGTCGCAATGCAAAGCCAAGGGTAGAACTCGTTAACTAACTGAGGATGCCAAATCCAGTAACATTTAAAAAAGCGTTGTAAATTAAATTCCTCTCCACAGGAAATGGAGTCTCTCACGCTCTTCCTGGGAAGGTTGTGGAATCGCTGATGTCTCATTCATGTGATCCGAAGGAAGTTGTACTTCAACTGAAGCAGAGTCTGCAATTGGACCAGTCCTCTCTGGAACAGCCAGAGCCTGGGACCAAGAGATTGATTCGTTGCCTGGCAACGAAAGCGAAACGGTCAAACAGGCTTGACGTGGTTAAACACCTGAGAGAGATTACACCAGCTGGGACTACTGGTGAGCTTATCATTAGCTACATATAAATGTACATTGTACCTGTTACCTGCTAACATAAATTGTTTTACTTGTAATATGTTGTTGTCCTGACCTCGAGTAGCCCGTATGCTTCTTGCGTTGGGCAAGTAATCCACTTTTGTATGATTTTTAAGTAAAAATTGCTGTTGCAGCTTTTGTCATTCTTCTAAGGACAAGAACGAACAAAAGGAAACGTAGATAGCCTAGACTCCTACCCCGACGTCTTAGTCCAGGAAAGTTAACGCGATTTGGTACCGTACGGTCAAAATGCTTGCAACAGAATTTTTATTTTCAGGGACGTTTTCGTTTAACATATTAAAAGTCAACAAAAATCAACCCTGGCGAAATATGAAAAAAATGTAAGTTTTTTGCCTCTGTCATTTTGCCTTTTAGACGCCATGTTTTTATGCAAATTAGCCTTATCACAGACAAGTTTTACAACAAAATTTCATTTTAAGTGGCATTAATCAACTAACTTGTTTTAGTAAAGTGTTTTTAAAGGGAGAATTAATGCTTTGGTTCGCTTATCGAATATTCTCGCTACGAAATATTACTTTTACTATTACTACTATTATTACGGTTAGTGTTACGAAGTTTAATTTTTTTTTTAGCTCTCACAGAGCACTTTGATATTACAACTGCAAAGTAGTGTAAAGAACAATTAATCAATGTAAGCAAACGAAAAGATTGAGTTCGGTTCAGTTTCGGGTCGAAGATGACGATAGAGTATAAGGTCGACACCAGTTCCCTGGAAGATTAGTACACGGGCAGAGTTTATATACGACAGATGACGAGCAAGTCCCGCCAGTCCCGTTATCCAACCTTGAGGTAAAACTATGTATTTCATGTAATGCTTTTGTTGTGCGCTTTGCATAAGACGATTCCGGCTGGAGTCCTTGCATTGGAGTGCTTAAAGCTACAGTTGTTCGCAAAATTTAAACATTGTTATTTCTAGAGAAACACTACTGAGACCACGTGCACTGTGCAGCAAATTTTTACAAGAATTTCTTCTTGTTTGCAAACTACGGTTCACATCTTATGAGAAAATAGATGGTTTTTTTAAATAGCTGTGTAAGAATTGGACAGCTGGGCATAATTTGTATACCAACACAATCTACGTTTACCTTCAGCAAATTGTTATACTACAAACTGACCATCGAGATATCTATTCCTTTTTTCTAAATAATCTGCATGTTGTCCTTCACACTGATAGATTAAGGGCTAGTCTTTCAACTTATTTGACAAAAGAGAGACTGGAAGGATACAGAGTAACTAGGAACTCCTTTTCCAAGGATGATACCTCAATAAGAAGCATAGTATCAGGAGTTGTAGCACACGAATCTGTAAATGTTGATCAGTTTTAGAAACTTGTAAATATTGAGTAAACTTAAATTTTTATTTTTATTTTCCCACACGACCCCACAAGCTGTAAGCTAAAATATTTATCGTGTTTAAATAAAGGTTATATGTCTATCTATGGGCCCTCAGTTAAAGACGAAGCTCGCTTAAGGTGGCTTACTACAGTTTTTCTGAGACACAATTGCGCGCGCTGAGAAACTCTCTCTGACGCCATTTTTTCTTTCGCGCGCGCAATACTTTACGTTATCATCGAGAAAAAGCTGAAAACATCGCTGAGATCTGGCTTGTAGAAATCGCTCGTGGCGTACTATTAGCATCCTTTATCATGAATGGACGAAGTGTTGAAGAAGTTAGTGAGCGCTACCGGTATAAAATATCTGTGAAACCTCGACAAAACCCTCGAGGAGTTGTTGTAAAAATTCTTATGTTTATCGCACGCGCCATATTGCGCCATTTCAGCGCGCGCTTAAGCTGCAGGCATGCTCAGTTTTGCTCACGAAGGAGGTCGCAAAAAACTCGCAAATCGATTTTTTGATCCCACTCTACTCGAAAACTGACCGTATAACCCACAGTCAAAAATTCAGAATCAATTCATAGTAGTACGTTTCACCTGTAGACAAAATATTAGCAAAATCTGTAAGAGAGATTTTTAGAAATTCTCAAAAAAGCGAAAATTCGAGATTTTCTTCATTAGCAAAAATTCTGCCTTACAGATTTTGATTTTCTTTTGCATAGTTATTTATTTATAGCCACTTTCCAAATCCTGAAAAACTGAGGTAGGGTCGTACGGCTAGTTTTTGAGAAAAAAGCCCTAAAAAAGTCTAGTTTCCAGTCCCCTCTTAGCACTCGGTCTGTTATAAATGATATTTTCTAAGTTTCTCGTATTTCTTTTCCAGGATAATGAGGGTTAATATCATTTCTTTTAACAGTTGTAGCAACAAATGACCCAAAAGAAAACTCCTGTTTGCTTTAAACTAAAGTTTTAAAAAGGTTAACTTTCTCTTCTGAAAACTGTAGTAAGCCACCTTAAAAAGACGATCAACCAACGCTGTAGCTGTACACTGTGATCTTGTGAACACACTCACTGTAAAGAAAGACGTTTTCCTGCGAAACAAACAGAACAAACAACGTTTCATCAATATGCTGAGTGAGAAGTAAAAGGAGGCGGGGTGTGACACCATTCATGCTGCACGCGATGCTGATTTCTTGGTAGGTCAGTCTGCGGTCTCTGTATCTGCTACCAGAGACACTGTCGTCATTGCAGATGACACAGACATTTTAATTTTACTCTGCCACCAAGGAAACAACTCCAAAAAGAAAATTTTCTTCAAACCACAGCCGAAACGAGGGTCCGCGCAAGGCAAGTTTTGGACATCCAGGCTACTTGTTCTGTGCTCGGGTCAAACCTCTGCAGGCATCTTCCATTTCTACACGCGTTGCTGGGATGTGGTTCTACGTCACGGTTGTTTAGTATTGGAATTAAGGCCGTCGGTCTTAAGAAGAGATCACAGTTGTAACAGCATGCCGAAGTATTTTATCATGCCAATTCGTTGAAAAAAGAAGATTTATCAAAGCAGGAGAACGCGCATTGGTAGAGGTGTATGGCGGCAAGGTGAGCGACAGTTTGGAGGCCGATTTTGCGATTTTGACGATTTTGCGAAACGACAGCTAAAAGCACAACCGCAGTCAAGTGAAGTCCTTGCCTCCGACGTCTCCGAAATTTCATTCCCTTCCCGTTTATTACCAGGTTCAACTTTGGACTTGAAATCAAGAACTTCAACCGTGTGACTGGGGATGGAAAGAAAAAAGAGGGTACTCTAATTCCGGTAATGACCGACAAACCACCTGCACCGGAAACTCTCCTCCGAGTTATCAGATGTTACTACAAGGTGGATTGTAACACGGCTCGATGCAGTTGCAGAATCGAAAGCACGGACTTGACTGTTCACCTGCCTGTGGAGAGTGTCGTGGAAATGCTTGTTTCAATCCACGTTCTGACAGATCCAGATAGCGATACAGAGGACGTCGAGTCAAATGCCTTATTGCTTAACTTCAGTACTGTTAAGGTCATTCCCTTCAATTGCATTGCGCATCCTTTCTGCGCATCTTTTTTTTTGCGTGATTAGCGCGCGCACCTTCTGAACTTGATAGGTTTTCTATAAAAGCTGAGCAGTTCAGAGAAATAACAGGTCGTTTTCTCCTAAACGAGCTCGGTGACCCCCATTTTTTAATACATAAATTTAAATGGCACTCGGTCGAGTACAATATATCGCGATTTCAAGAAAAGTTAAAAATTCTGCTTTGAGATATTTTTATTTAAATGCCGAAAAAAACACGTCTTTAGGTACAGCAGGGTATGTACGCACGCGGTAAATTCTTTCATTTGTTACATATCCTTATTTCCTGTTCAATTAAAATAGTATACAATGCAAGACAAATGTCCATTTTGTTGAACTGCTCCAATATTTCAATACAAGCAATCACTTTTTAAAGCAATTATAGTTCTCATTCTGATTACTAGGGTTTCTCAGGAAAACCTTTCGGGTCGTATATTTGCTCTCAATGGCTATCCATGTTGTACCAAAATAAGCTCAGTGAACCCTATTTTTTATTGCATTTTTAAAATGTTCTAAACGTAATTTCCAGCTGGACGAAGTCTTAGAAAATTTTAAATATTCCTTATATTTCGATGGAATCACCTTAACTTAAAAAGGTACCGATAGATAATCAGGTGATGCTATATGTTTGAGACATTAATTTAAAGTTACAAGCAAATGAGGATAACTTTGAAAACTGTTCAGCCCAACAGCATTTCACAAACATATATCGCAATCCGTTTCAATCTTCTTCACTTTTAGCCATCCGTGCCTTCTTTTGTATTTGCTGTGTTATATTTCACCGAATTTGATGGACATTTCCCATGCATGAATTTGGCTAAAATCCGTGACGCAGTTCGTTTAAACACTTTTTTGTTGAATATTTCTTGGAAAACGGTCCATGATAGAACCTAAATGTACACTTTACTTTACCGTCCTTTGTTTTTACATGTTAAGTGAAACTAAAAGTGGTAAATGTCTTGATGGGACAGTTTTCAGTGGCTAATTAGCATAAAAACATGGCAGTCGTCAACACGTGGATTTTTTTCGTATTTCCCATGAGTTGATTTTTGTTGACTTTTAGTGTGTTAACATACATGCCTCAAAAGCAAACAATGTAAAAATAAAAATTATGTTGCAAGCATTTTCACCTCCTGGCATAACTTTATTGGACTATCTGGAATGAGTGTCAAAGATTGTTAGTTTTGTTGCTGTTTTCCTTTGTTTTTAAGTATGCACCACGTTTCCTTCCAATAAGCACCGTGGTCCCATATTCCAAATTTCGCATTTTCGTATCGTTAACCTTTACGCTATCCAGATCGCGTTTTAGTTGACCTTGGGAACGAAAGACTGAAGAGGGGAGGGCCTGTAACTGTATGGTTTGGTATTTATCACGTGAAGTCACGTTGGATTGGGGAGAGCGTCATGGAGAGAAGACGTGACAGAAGGCGCTACGCAAACCAGACAATTTTTATCGTGTTGAATGCCCATGGAATCATTGCTTTTTACTCCAAAGAGGAAGAATAGGAATCGCAGTAATTCGGAGCCTTTCCCAGAACATAACAAGAGACTTAGAGAGTCTAACTCTCCTGCCGAGTTATCGAGTGACGAAGAAGCAGTCACGGATGCTATCGCTAGCAAACTCGACGTCGTGCTTTCTAAGCTATCAAACCTGGAAACCCAATTTGAAGAGTTAAATATTGCAGTCAAAGGTTTGCAATGTAAAGTAACTTCCTTAGAAGTGGACGTTGACTCAGTCAAAACCAAGCAGAAACCTTTAGACGACAATTTCACTTCCATGGAGAAAAATGCCCTATTTGTCGACGAACAACTAAAGAAGTTGCACAGTGAGTCTGTTAAAACCAACGACGACGTCAGTGAAACCCGCAAAAAGCTACTCTATTTAGAGGCTTACAGTCGGCGAGAAAATATGAAATTTGAAGGCATCCCAGAAAGAAACTCGCAGCAGATACCGGAGGAAGAAAATGGAACCGGTCAACAGGGTAAAGCACCGACTGAAAACATTTAAGCGGTGTTAACTGAGTTCTTGGAGAATGTTCTAGGAATACAAGACGCACATGGTATAGAATTTCAACGCGTGCACCGTTTAGGAAAGCCCAGAAAGGAAAACAATAAGGACAGAGTCATCATTGCGCGCTTCCTGAGGTATAAAGACAGAGAAACAGTATTTAAATGTGGCCGAAGACTAAAGGACACCGAGTACGAGATGTACGAAGACCTCCCAAAAGAAATACACGAGATGCGAAAACGTCAAACAGAGAAACTAAAGAAAGCCAGAAAGGATGGAAAAGAAGCCTATTTTAGCAAATCCGAACCAGACAAACTATACCTCAACGGTAAATACGTACAGATGTAAGAGTTACGCTTTATTTATTTAGTTTACCTTGGTAGGCATTACAATTATTCATTCTTGTTTTTCTATTTAATGTATGCCAAATGGGAGGTAAGACTCTTGAAAAGTTGTGTTACTGCGAGTCCTACCCGTTGGGGTTACGCTTTGTCTAATTAACATCCCATGGGCGTTCCCTATTCTTCTTTTAAAATTTTTTCACATTCCGGTGAGAGGGCTGCGGGTTACTGTTGCGTATGAGGCGATTGATCGTGCTCGTTAACAGTTTCTCAGGAGCAAAAGGTATGTGGTTCTTTTTTTTTTCTCAACGTTGTTTACGGCCTCGATTCCTGTTTTCTGTTATGTTTTGTGTACAGTTGCTTTATCACAGTCGCAGTCCATTTAGAATCCAAATTCAAACCACTAAGTACCTTTCGTTATTTCCTGCTGCTTGCTATGATGAATGTATTTTATAAAAGTGATTAGCCATATGAACAATAATGTATGCTTTAACATTCTATCTTTATATGTCAGAGGAATTCGTTATCTCACCAAACGCAAATCAATTTTCACATGGGTTCTGAACCGAAAAGCGGACATTATTTTCTTACAAGAAACCTACAGTACGTCCGATGTGATTGATAGTTGGAAATACCAGTGGCCGGGAGACATGTATTATTCACATGGATCTAATCATAGCAAAGGCGTTCTCGTGTTAATACGTGAGACCTTGCAATTTGAATTGAAATCAGTTAAAAAGGACACTCAAGGTAGATTCGTCATTGTCGAAGCGTTAGTCCAAGAATGTCCTGTGTTGTTGATCAATATTTATGCCCCTAACAAAACCAATGAGGCTACAGATTTTTACGAAAATCTTCGGTCTACTTTGCTTGAGAGAAATTATGATCAGGATTACAAGATCGTTATAGGAGGTGATTTTAACGCCCCATTGAATTTTCAGTTGGACAGCTACGGAAGTAAAACCGAAAAAAAGAGAGGTAGTTACAAAAATTCGTGAGTAAATATTAGACCTCAAACTCGTAGACATATGGAGAATAAGAAACCGAAGGCCACGCTATCCGGTCTAGAGTCAATTGGTATGAATATGGTGAAAAAAATAACAAATACTTTCTAAATCTAGATAGCCGAAAGATGAGCAATTCATGTGTCCGCAGAATTTTTGATAAATATGGTAAATTAATTACCAATCCTAAATTAGTATTGTCCGGTTTGCACGATTTTTAAAGCGAATTGTACTCTAACCGAGACCTGCCTAACCATCACGTTTTAAGTGACGCATTTCTTGACCACTGTCTCCTGCCAACTCTTAGTGAAGACTCCAAGAATAACTGTGAAGGCGCTCTTACAAACGCAGAGTGCTTCAAAGCTCTGCAAACATTTCGCAACGGAAAGTCTCCAGGTAACGATTGGTTGACAGCGGAATTTTATAAAGTCTTTTGGCCAACCCTGGGTCACCTTTTAGTCGACTCCTTAAACTGCTCCTTTGAAAATGGAGAACTGGCGAATTCACAACAACAAGGCATTATTAAACTGATTGAGAAGAAAAGTAAAGATAAAAGATATATCGCCAACTGGAGACCTATTTCTCTGCTAAATGTTGATGTGAAGATCGCATCTAAAGCAATAACATTAAGACTCGAAAAAGTTCTCTCAGATTTAATCAGTGCTGATCAGTGCGCATATGTAAAGGGAAGGAACATTTTTGATGCAGTTCGAACTATAGGCGACATTATGGATTACACAAAATTACGCAGTCTCCCCGGACTCATGATCACCATCGATTTCGAGAAGGCTTTCGATTCTTTGAGTTGGAACTTTTTATTTAAGGTCTTGGAAAAGTTCAATTTCGGACAGTCCTTCATTAAGTGGGTACGCATTTTTTATACAAATATATCGAGTTGCATTATGAATAATGGAATAGCAACTCCGCTCTTTTCAGTCGGAAGAGGGATTAGACAGGGGGATCCCCTTTCGCCCTATCTATTTATTTTAGCCTTGGAGTCCCTTCTCGCTGCCATCAAAGGGTCAGGCATTGAGTAAAGACATCTCAGAGTAAAGACATCTCAGGCATTGAAGTAGAAGGCAAAGAAATTAAGTGCACTGCCTTCGCAGATGACTTAACTAACTTCCTACGAGATAAAAAATCGTATGAAGCGCTGAATTCATTGTTGGATACATACGGCGATTGCTCTGGCCTCAAAGTCAACAAAGAAAAAAAGAAGCTACTGGCCAGGAGGTTCTCACAAAAATCATGAAACTCTCGATATAAACAAGGTGAACGAACCAATCAAAATACTGGGTATTTATTTTACTTATGATCAGCATAAAAGCAAAGAACTTAACTTTGACTTAACCCTAAAATCTACCAAAAAGTCTTTGAACTGCTGGCGATCGAGAAATTTAACATTGATCGGAAAGATTCAACTTGTTAAAACTTTCGCTATTCCAAAACTCATGTACCGAGCCTCTCTTATTTCTTTTGACAAGGAGATAAGTAAAAGCATAAATTCGGTGATTTTTAATTTTGTGTGGAAAGGTAAAGACAAAATTAAGAGACTGGCTTTAATCAGTGAATATGAAGATGGTGGTCTTAAGATGCTGAATCACTGAATCCTTGATTGCAACACAGAGAATTGTATGCGTCAAAAGGTACTTTGACGACAGCGTTAGGCCATGGAAAGTCTTCTTATCTCATTATCTTAAGAATGTAGGATCAGAATTTCTCCTCAAATGCAATTTTAAACTATCTTCTCTACCCTGCAAGTTACCAATTTTTTTACAAAGAATGTCTCGAAGCTTGATCGGATTTTAAAAGTTGTACACCTGTTACAAGACAGGACATTTTAAATGAGATTATTTGGAACAACCAAAACCTCTTGATCAATAAACAATCAATATTTAATAAGAAAATTAAGGAGGCAGGCTTTGTACATTTGGGAGACATCCTTTCAAATGACGGGAAGCTAAAAAATTTGGACGTTTTTGAAGAGAAAAATCTCTCCCTGTCGGATTGTTTCCTTCTACTCGGAGTTTTTAGTGCTATCCCGCCTGAGTGAAAACTCCTTCTCAAAAATGGAGACGATGTAAACCAAACTGATAAAACGGTCTCCGACGATGATGTTAAAGATATTACTTGTATGAGTTCCAAATCTATGTATTCGGCCCTGGTTAAACGGGTCCAAATTCCTCCAACTGCCCAATCTAAGTTTGATTCCTTAAATAATACTTCCAACATCTTAGACTGGAAAAATATTTATCAATTGCCTGGTCGAGTCACTATTGACACCAGAACGCGAGCCTTTCAATACAAGATTTTAAATCGTATCCTCTACACAAATAGTATTTTATATAAAATGAAATTAATTCCTTCTCCGTTAAGCACCTTTTGTGGAGATCACGAAGAAACTCTGGAGCATCTTTTGGTAAAGTGTGTGTATATGAAAGAATTTTGGTCTACCATCACTTCTTGGCTAAATAATCATAACATACAAGCTGATAAGCTTGACGAGATAACCATCCTTTTTGGTTGTTTCAATTAACAACAATCTAGATAGTAATTTGTTAAACCATATAATTATATTGGGGAAATATACCATTTATGTATGCCGTAACAAAAATATCAAGCCATCGTTATCCTTATTGAAAGCCAAAAACAATACAAATTCGAAAGCTAGAGCTTTTTATTGCAAAAAAGAATAAGAAAGAAGCTTTTCATTATAGAAAGTGGCAGAAAATGTTATTGTAAAATGCTATTGTTAACATGTATCCTTAAGCTAAGCAGTAGGGAGATATATACATAATTAATTAATTAGTCAAAATAAAAGTTCTAGGTGCTAGTAGGTTAAAGAATCTTGCTTTCAGTGAAATCAATTAGGCCTGGCTGACTGTAATTAGTGTTACTGTTTTGTTAACTAGTGGTAATATGTCTGTTGTTATTAGCATGTAATTTTAGTAGCGTGTTTGTAAATAATTTGTTTTGTAATAGCAATAAAAATGTTCAAAAAAAAAACGTGAAGTCACGTTGTAAGGGTATGATACTTCCATTGGTCATACCTATCCTTTGTCTGCACACTGGTTTGTGGCAGTATTGCCCTCAGTCTGCCTTCTCCTCTCTCAGAATGCTATGCTTCCTTCTTGTAGCCCCTCTCTGATCACACTCGTTTTTTTCCAGGTCCTTTACTGCCCGATCGCCTTGATATTCGGAATGTCCCTGTTCGCCAGATGAGAGAACTTACAATCGACTTGAGCAGTAAGTGTTTGCCATTGTTTTGAAAACGAAGTATTTAAACATTTTACTATCAGATTTGATGCGTAGAAAAGTAGGTGGAAAATCTTCTAACGCACACCATATTAGACACCTCCTTGCCACAATCAATTTACCTGGTCCAGAAAAGAATACTCGTTACATACATTCTTTAAAGCGGTCAAACGCAAAAATCAACGTCACAACCATTTTTTCAGAGGCTAATCATTTTAATGAGTTCAAGCGTTTACGAAGACGATATTTTTATGACCAGTCAAAAGTAGTGATTGATAAAACGTCTTAATTAACGAAGGTATATGTCGAGTACCTAGGCCACGGGTATCTCGAATCCTTTGTAAAGAAGTGCATGACTGTGTTTCAGGTGGGGACGAGTGGATGATAGTTGCAGAGAAACTGGGCCTTACACCAAAAGAGATACGTTACCTTGACAAGCGAATTTTGAACCCTTGTGACGCTGCACTGGCTTTCATTGCGCAGAGGTGCCACATAAGCGTGGGTGACCTGTACGATGTGCTAAATGAGTGTGGGCTGCCTGTGATAGCTGATCTTCTGTGAGGGGATTTTGGAAACGAGAGGTGTCACGTAGACGAATAACTGATGTTGTAACCACAATAGTACGTAACAGCTCCAAATTTACCCTCAAACCCCGTTTGCGCAAAAGCCTTTGAAAACAATTGGCAACTTGGTACTGGCTTTGTGTGAATAATAGCGCGAGCGAGCAGAGGCGCTCGACACAAAACAAATACTTCTTCAGTTATCTAGTCAGTGCTACACAGCCCGTAGCACCACAATATTGATCCATTGCTAGCGATCTATCTATTTTGGTTTCCAAAGAACAGAAAAAGATGGCTTAGTTTTGGTTCAAAACCGAACACTAGAGCTGACCGTAAATCAAGCAAACATTTCAATAAAACTTACGTGAACAGATGGCCTCACAGCGGTACACAAGGTTCGTACGAGTCCTGGAAATCCTTGAAATCTTAACATACATGTATACAAGTGACTAAAATAATGCACGTATCGGAAAGACCCGTTACTGGTAGGAGGGTCATGCACCCTATTCCTCGAGCCATTTTTTCCAGGGAATTGTCTGTGTACAGGCTTTGTACTCCTTCACAGAATAAAAAAAAATTCCAGGACCATTTCACGACTTTCTGTGAAGGTCTCGTGTAGACTTTCCTAGGCTAAAACTACAGTTGACTCCCGGTAACTCGAACCTCCCGCTTACTCGAAGTGGATGTTTTTTACCCTTCTGGTCATTTTCTTTCAAATTTTACCCTCATTAACTTGAACCTTGTTTAATTTCTCTTGAAGGTTTGAATGATCGGGAGCCAACTGTAGTCCAAAATAGCGTACAATGATGTATGGAACGGCACTAACAAGCTCACTGAAAACTGGACTTTCCACTATATTCATTAGCAGACCTTCTTCAGTGCAAGAGGCAAAGGAGGACGCCTATGACTCGCCCTCTTTTTCACTCGAGGCCTCCATGTTCTAGAAAAATTCAGGATCGTCAACCCCTCTGTCACCCAAAGCGAGGGCTTTTCGAAGCTATAGGATTAGTCCGGCCTTAGATGGTTAAGAGTTTTCTTTGCGTCTTTTGACGGCCGCATTTATTTTCATAATAAATTTAGATAGGGACAATTTCCGTTGAGGCGGGAACAGGAAAAAAAATTGCTTCTGACTCAAGCGCAAAGACCCCGCTGATGGCGAGTTTTTACGGCGACGTACGGAGCATGCGCATTCATTGTCACCCCGCCGGCTACCGTCTTCACGGTCAGTTCGGTCTCGTCCTCAGGCGTTGTTCCTTACCAGATGAGTTGCGCACAGTGCGGCTGAGGCACTGAGGCTTCGGTCAAACGGTTTCACCATCATGCAAAATTGTTAAATACAGCATTGTTGTACGAATGGTTGATGGCAATCAAACTTTGTTCAACACCCTTCAACATCATTCAACATCATTCATACTCGTTTAACAGGATTCAACAGGTAACCAAATAAATTAAACTTGCAAAGAAACCCGCCGATAACGAGTTTTTACGGTGACTTTTACATGCGCGTTCATTTCCGCGTTGTCACCCCACCTAGGGTATCACTCTACACAATCAGTTCGGTCTCGTCCTCAGGCGTCGCTCCTCACCAGATGAGTTGCGCGTAGTAAAGTTGAGGCACTAAGCGTCGCTCAAATGGTTTCACCGTCATGCAAAACTGTTGAAAACAGCTTTGTTGTACGAATGCTTGATGGCAATCAAACTTTGTTCAACATCATTGAACATCCATCAGACTCGTTTAACGTGATTTAACCGGGTACCCAATTTTGAAGGGTGTTAAATGACAACGTTTGACTCTGTTTAGCCGGGGCTTATCAGAGGAGAAAGTAGTTCTCTTGCCATCAACGGTTTCGCGCTTTTAGTCTTCCACACCTTACCGAGAAAGTGCAACGTGCCTGGGACGAGGCCCATTCGGACGATCGGGGCACTTTCCAGTTAACCAAAATTTTCGGCAAATGGAATGCAAATGGTACGTGCGGTTCCACTGGAGAGTTTCCGGATGAGGCGGACGACGTCGGAGGTACTCCCCTTTTTCCGTTCCATCTGGTCGTCTCCTCTATCTAATTTTCTTCCGGAAAAACAGCAGGAAGTAGTTATTGAAACGAAGTCAAAATCATTTCCGCTACTGGACAAATTTAAGATTTCCTCATCGAAACTGTCCAGAATGTCAGACGGAAGTGGCAGTGCAAGGTCCATTTTGTTGCCTTTTTGCGCCATCAATGGTTTGGAACTGAGAATGAGGCTCTTCGCTTGGATAAAAAAGCGAAAAGGCCTTTCCATTTGACAAGGAAAGTTTCAGGAATTCCGAGCCGAAAATTTTGGCTATGGAACACGTCCCTGTTTGCATTTGTAGAGGAGGGTCTCGTTTAATTTAGTGATAGATAAGTAACCATTATCAAATAAGTGCTGGACTTTATTTTTCAACGTGCAAATAACTGAACATTTAAGTTCGACGTAGAAATTCAAAATATTTCATCTTCATTAAATAGAAATTATGTACAGCGACTATAATAAAGTATCTGATTTAAAATAAATCTATAAAATATTAACAAAATCACGTGCGCATTTGGAGGAATATCGTAACGCCGAAAGATGGAGAAGTCTATTAATTCTGGTTATAACAGCACCTTTTTCTGTTTGAAACCTAAATGAATGGGTCCGCAATTCTCAATCTTTGGTCGATGTCCTTGCAAGGCAAAAAGCTTTATTGCTAATCCTAATAGCTGTAGACCCGTTTTCGCTTCCTCGATTATTTTCTTTACCTGTTTTGACGTTTAGTTCAACCTGACCTGATAAGTCAATGAAATTTAAGTAATGGTTCGCGTAAGAACTATTAGTAGAAAGCAATAGGCCGAGGCAATGAGATTTTAAAAAATCTAACTGAGCCAGTGCAGTAAATTAACCACAAATCATGGACTCTTCTTCTTACTTATAATTAGCGTGAGGCGTTAATTTTGCATGGTTTTCTCTAGAATTAGTTCACAAGTTGTACCTGCTAATTAAATAGCAAGTTGATTGTCTCAGAACATCCAGGAACATCGTACTTTCAATTTATGAATACTCTCTACAACTTTTTTCAGTATGAACGCAACGATTTTTTTTTTGGATTGTGATTTTTCCACTCGCTCCTTGATATCTTAAAACTCCCGAAGAAATTTCGGGCCCAAGATTTTTTTATTCCGCTTCTTATCAATTGGAAGTAGTTATAACTGTTTTCTTTAAATTTTTAAATCTTTCACGAGTAAAGACAGCAATTAGTCATAAAAGCATATTCATCTGTTTAGTGCCCCTGGGAATTTTTTCTTCCTTAGGCAAGTGTTAGTTTTGAAACGATGCGCCTTTCAGATTCTAAAACAGTCCCACATCTCAGCAACCCAACAAAATTTGCCAGTGGTGTCACAGAATAATAAATTATGTGGAAATTCTCCACCCTCCCCCCCCGGCTCCCAACCTATTATTATTTCCATGTAACTAATAGATGTCATGTTCCTTTTCTATTGGAAACTGGTGAAGAAAAATACGCTTCTTGAACTGTTACGCCCTTATTTAATGTAGGAAGTCGATCCCTTCAATTATGCTCCATGCTCCTCGTTTTCGTCATTAACCTTTACGCGGTCAAATCCGCCATTTTGAAAATGGGCCAAATACGGTGTAAATATGAGAAAGCAACGTCAAATATTCTCCATATAATTGGATTTTCCGTTTTGTAAACTGAACTTCCCGACGATCTTATGAGTAAGCGATGAAATTCCTCGAAAGTCAGTAGAGTAAACTGCTCTCACTCGAAATAAAGATCCGTGAACACTGCATATCACAAGAGTTTTGCTCCGTTCACAAAATGGTGAATTTCTCCGCGACATAACTTAATGGCCTCAGAGATGGCAAATGGTTTCGCTCTTCCCTCATAAGCAAGCCTGCGAAGGCTTGAAGCTGGGCATCTCTCCCTCATCAGATTCAGTGACTTCCACGGCTCAAACCTCTGTAACGTCCGCAGATCTTCTAAATAATAAAAGAGTTTTCTCCACTCTTGATTCTGTTTTCGGTGGCTCTAAGTGTTTTACCGCCACAGCTTCAACTATTCTATGGTCCTTCTCTTGTAGTTCATACTCTTGTTGCCGAAATCTCAAGCGACAAACTAAGATGATGTTACCCAGCAGCGAGAGAAAAAGGCACGCCATTAAAGGAACTATGATGATCCAATTCAGCTCTGAAACTGTAGAAATAATGAAAAGGACAACGAATCAGTGTTAACTCTATACTACTGTCCTTATTAAATGATGGTGGCGTCAAGACAGTGCTACATTAGGCAATTTTCGTGGAACTGAGACTTTTCTTGGAACAACTATATAAACGCAGTACGCTGCGGGTTTGCGAGAAAAGTTGCGGGCGCTGTATCGTCGCAATCATCGCGAAAAGTAGGAACGACTTCTACTTTCCGCCATGAAAGCAGCAAAATATTTTTTCCAGCGTTCTGCAGCGTAATGTGCTTCATGTAACTTTTCCACACCAATATTAAAAGCGAGTCACGTGCTATCCTGAAACCAATAAGATGAACGTGTGTCGCGACAAAACTTACGAGACAAGTTCTGTGCAATCGCAGGTTACAGGAAGCTTGTTTTAAAAGGTGGACGGGGGAGGGGGTGAGTAAGAAATAGGTACGCGAGATAAAAACATATGGAAGGGGTCCCACGCAGACCCCTTCAATAACCAGTCTCTGCACCACTTTCACAGGTCCTATTAGTTTGTCCCGTAAGGACAACGCGTTGTTGAAAGAACTTGATCATATAAAGGGCTGTTAAACGAGGCAATGCTTCCTGCAACTTGCATGGATCGAGAACATTGCGAGGCAAGATCCAGAATACATGCATGTTATCTCGTATTGTTGGTCTTCTTTTCCAGCAATTCGCAACATTATGAGAGACTTTGCACCATGTGACCTACATTTTCTGGAACTTGTCTCAAAACACTCTCGGCACCCTTCCAAAACAAAACTTACGGTCTGTTACTGCGCCTTTGCTTTGCACACTGCCCAAGGCTAACTGCGCAAACCGAAAGGCGTTTTTTAGCTTGTGAAACGAAAAATTTCCTTGAAAAAATAACGTGCTGAGTTCTAAGTTCACTACAATTTTACCTGCATCTAGAACACTTCTATGCCTGGACATGACCCGATCGCTTGAACTCGCATGCGCTAACACATCTTGTGACTCCGCCTCTGTTGTCCACGTGACCGCTCTTGAGCTCGACTCACTGACTGGTAAAGTTGTTGGCAACTTGACACCCCCGATGGGCGGATGCGCAGTTAATTTCGAAGTTTGGAGAGTCGTTGAGCTGGCATTTGTAGATGAAATCGCGTCATGACTTGTTAAGTCGGCGCTCATTTTTGCTGTTGCCATTGTTGTCGCTGTTTTTGCCGTTGTTGTTGTTTTTGTTGTTGTTGTTGTTGTTGTTGTTGTTGTTGTTGTTGATGATGTTGTTGTTGTTTTTACTTCCGGGTTGCAGCGAGGATCTTGAAACAGACAGAAAAGCCCGGTGAGACAAACAATTGAGCCGTTAGAAACACACGCTGTAATTAGGCGGTCTCACTGGCCGAAAGCCATATTTTAATCACCGTACAGAGCCAAGAATGGCTTACAAGCCACCTGTCTCGACTCCTAGGCATAGTACAACGAGAATGGCGAAACAAGGAACGCGTTCGCGTGAAACTGAGCAGCACACGATATTCGCACGCACTTGCGTAATTCAATCTTGTCGTTCAAGACGACCGTAGATCACTAGATCTCCTTGCGCTCACTAAACATCAATTTACTTGTAAACTACACTTGTCAAACTGCTGTGGAAACACAATACGAACATCATTTCTCCTCAAGAAAGAATTCAGTTTGTCACAAGCTACAAAAAAGCGTGGAACAACGAAAAATTCTGAGTCCCCAAAGGGAATCGAACCCATGACCTCACGTACACCGGTCGCGCCCTCTAACCACTGAGTTACTGGGAGACACGTGGCGAGCAAGGTCCTTTTTCTCCTTGTTCCAAACGTTCATTCGCGTTTCAATAACTACAAAGGAGAAATGACCTTCAGCTCTTGTTTCCGTAGCTCTTTCAATTGCTCCACAATTCTAACCTAAACAATCAGAAATCGGAGGAAAAAGAACAGCGAAAGCAAAGCACACGTACTCCAAAGAAACTTTGGGTTTCGCTCGCAAGACCAAGTTTTTCATTCGTATTGTAAGCAACGGTAATGTACCGGTCAAATTGAAGTTTCAACTTCCTGCCCAGGCATACCCCGGGTATTTGACTGTGCATCGTACCCGGGGAGGACGGAATTTGAACGTTACCTTGGAGGGGTGGGGAATTTAAAGCGGATTTGTCTCTTGTTCTGGCGTCAGATACGCCTGTGAGTTTTTTTTTTTTTTCGGTTTTTGCAGGGTTTGACGGATTTAGAAGATAGAATTTCGCCTTTGTTAGGGAATAACTCTTTCAAAAGGGACTTTAAAAGAAGTTTGAAGGTGTCATTACGGCATATCTCTCCCTGAAAAGCGTGAAAAGTGTTTGATTGAAGACGAAATTTGTATTTGACGAGAGGTATTTCAGTACTAACTGGTGGGGCATTTGAACGGCTTTCTTGCCCCGAGGGGAGGGAATCTGAACAAGCCAATCTTCAAAAGTCCAAATGCCCGGGGGTTGGCCCGGCGGGATGTTAAAGCTTCAAATTGACTGGTACATAAAGCTCAGCAAAACGAAAAACCAAACCAGCACGTTGTTATAAAATAGCTCTATGGCTCCCCAGTGCTTTGCCATCAGCTCAAACCCCCAAAAAATAGACTTCTTTCGACTAAAACATTTCTGTGAGTTAGTCGAGAGAGGTTTCCGGTTGGGCGTTGAAAGACATTTGCGTTTGCTTTGGTGTTGTATTATTAGGTCGCGTGATTGGTTGAAGCAACTCGCACCATTTTCTCAACCAATCAAAAGCATAACCACGATTAATCGTGATTTGCTCGCGCGCGTTTTCCCGCGCTAAGCGACGTTGACGTGTATTTGCTTCGAGCTCTGATTGGTTGAGTGTGCTGTTTGAGTCTGTTGTGTTTGGCGAGAGTAATAAGTGTAGTTTTCTTTTTTTTTTTTTTGTTTTTTTTCTCCGCTCTCAATATTTTACCTTCACGCGCCACTATCTGAACGCCTGGGATTGTCTATACATGCCTCTTAACCAAGAATGCATCAGTACCTATCGATTCCAAGGCATAACTGTCCAAAAAATAAATCAACAGTACACACGTACCTTTGTTGTTAATACAGACGGTTATTCGTAGTTTCATATTCGCGTCTTGGCAATTTCCTCCTGATCGCTTGTAAACCGATCCGCGGGTACCATCTGAAGTAGCTGAAAATCAATATGCAAAGTTTGAAATCATAACATCCTTACTACTCCTATTTTATTTACCAAATAACAGTAACCAATAGCCAGATTTGTGCTTGGCAGTCTCAGAAAGGAAGGGACGACAAAAGTTCTCTTTTTGTCAATTCCTGGCAATGTTATTGAGAAGGACCGACGGCTTGAAACTAAGAGGTGAATATAAACTACTGCTGGCGTCTTATATACAACCACCCAATGGCAGGCTCCAGGGGAGAAGATCAAAATTTTCTACTAAAGGGGGAGGGGTGGGGGCGGTCCTTCTGGAAGGTCTCACTGTATTCAGTGTATGATGAAAAACTCAGTTTGTTACACCCAAACACGGAGGACTTACAAAGTTCCCACACCAATCACCTCAGTCCCATATTTTAAAAAGTTCTCTTTTAAAAAATAAAATGCTGCCCAAAGTGCAGACTTTTAAAAACAAACATACGTCGCTTGCATGTCGACGTCCGTCAAAAACGCGGGAAGACTAACAATTGCCACAATTTATACAGAGAGACACTTTCGGTCTCTTGCACTGGTTTGCTTGTGAACAACGAAAACTAATCAGAAAAGGCATCCATGAGAACGGAGAATCTTTTATGAAACCGCCTTTTTAAATACCACCGTTTTCAATTAAAACGACCAAAAACAGACGTGCGGACGGAGCCAAATAAACATACCCATGTATGTACCCTTAATCGCCCATGGACTACATACCAATAAAATAGTACTCTTTTCCCGGAATGAAAACTTGACTTGAAACAGCGCTGTACCTCTGAAACACTAGGGTGTAGTACTTGAGTGTCAGGGGGGTGTTGCATCGCAGAAGCAGCCTACTCCCTTGAGTATAGTCTGTGTTGCAACGCTCATAGCTCTCACGTGATACGATCCACAAGTTTTGATAAAGTTTGTCTTTTGATGCGCCATCTTTCACTCTTTTCATGACAGTTGTTGGATTTGGGCATACAATGTGAACTCTGGACATCGGAAGAACGTAGATCACGCTGTCATTTTTGTCAAACCTGAAACGACAACAAATTAGATGATCACAAACGCGCAACAGTCCAATTTCCAGTTCACCCTGGCCAAACGTAACTTGCGTGCAATTGCGATGGCTTGCGTTCACTTTGATCGAGCTAAAATTTGCACGCAAGTGAACGCAAGTTTTTCACCGTTTGGTCACCCAACACAAGTCGCCGGAAGTTGGTCTCACTATTGTTTCCTTAGTACGGGCGCGCGCACAAGGTTGCACTGAACTGGCTTTTTGGCAAATCGCGTTAAACTTACGTGTACTTATGAGTCCATTTGGCCACCCATCGTAAGTCTGCGTACACAAGTTGACATTTCTAAACTTGCGTTGACTTGCGACTCCGTTTGGCCAAGGCTTAAAGACGCATTTCTACTGCGTTAGTCTCCATCTGAAGTACAATACGTACAAATACCAGGACGAAAGAGTCAGTTGAATTCTAAACTGCGACAATACACAGAGTCGTGAACAGTTCATCTTCGCACTGGTGTTTGTAAAGAGTTTACTTCAGATTGAGACCACCTCTACAACGGCATTCTTCGAATCTCGAAACTGGACTGCCGAGGTAGATAGGTCAATACTATGAAGTGTAAACTCCCAGAGTAATGTTAGAGGACAAATAAAACGGGTTTAACGAGCCATATTGTTTACACAGACCAGTACTTGGACACGAATTCTATAGCATGAAAGGTCTAGGGTCTAGATGGGATGTTTCTCCGTATCATTTCCTAGGTTTTCCTACCCTTCCCCTGGTTGGAGAAAGGCAAAGAAATGACAGGGACTCATCCAAACCAGTCGCCCGACATTTCAGTCTCCCTAATCAATCTAGCCAACGCATTGCAAGTGTCAGCATTTTTTTTTTGCTCAAAGTTTAGCGTTGTACAATGAAAACAATAGAGTCCTTCTGTCTCAGGCCCTATGTGTGATGGGTTCCCTCGGAAATTTCATGATGTTCAAACTTCATATAAGCCTTCGAACTACGTTCTCGGGTTATAAATATTTGTTGTGAACATCAAATTTCCTCGGGCAACCTATCACACGATAGTGCCTTTGACACAGGAACTCTTCTTTAAATAGCTGAGGAATCGTGCCGCTTTGGCTGAATGTGTTTACTAAAACCTGAACAATTATCAAAATTGAACATGAAGCATTATAATTAACATTTACACGTTCGCTCCTTGACCGCATGTTGCGTTCTTGAGCACTGAGGGAAAGCCAAGCTTGGTTTACGTCTGAAGCATGTAAGTGCCTACTCAATCTCGAACATCGTAAGTCGGTGGTGTGCAGAAACCACTGTCTTGGAAATACATGTCAAATGCGGCTAGTATAACCCCGATACCGAGGCCTTTAGTAATCGCCATTGTCTACGTCTGTAGAGGCTCAAGTGGACTTCAATGTTACAAGACAAAATAGTTTTCTCTTATTTCTTCAAGGTTTGAACAGTTAATTAACGGCAGCGTTTTAAATAAATCTGAACTCGACGATTTTAGAATCCCCGAAAATAGCTTCTCCCTCTACCGATTTCTCTTGAGAATGAAGTTCGATAGTGTGTAAGGTACCAAGAAAATTTTAGCGCACAGAGACGCCTTAAACCACTCCGTGTGAGGTAACAATTACCTTATCTTTTTATGAGATTAACAAGGCAATGTAACAGATAAGAGAAGGAATTGAAGGCTTTCCTTGCTTAAAGTTCTTCTGAAACTGGCAATCTCCGGATATGCTAATGAATCAACAGGAAATTAGCCTTAAATGATAACTTGGCACGGGCGCACCTTTGTGCTAACAATATTGGTCAACAATATTTCAAAGAGAACTTAAAGTGCATTCGGAAATGGGCAGAAGATAACTCTTAACCAAAGCCTTTGGGGAAAAGGTAAACAACAACCGCTTTGAACACGCGATTTTTGAAAACCAAAAATCCATACTTTATCTAACGCCTGAAAGCTATTAATGTCAATTACTGCGTAGCATAAGTAAAGCAAGCGCGCAAGATCACAGGAAAAAGCAAAATGGGAGACTGGAAAAGAGGGAGAAATGGCGCGTACCGTCTCACATTAACAATACAACAATAACATTATTTGAATGCTGTCACAAGCCGATTAAAAAACCTACCATCAAAGACAGTCAATTTCCGTAAGAATACAAAACAATTGTACGCTAGAAAGAAAATGCTTGACATTTCCAAACAAATCATAGTAATAAAATTAACATTTACCAACACAAACGATCGAGAAAGGATTGTTTTGTAGTCCACCCCAGAGTTTTGTTAAAATCGAAAAGAAATTTCTAGAGGCATTTACAATAAGAGAGGGAAGTACAGATATTTCGCGGTACGCCTGGCTGATGAACAAAGAAAGTAGGATTAATCAAGAGGTTGCTATTTCTCGCGCATACGCGCATGAACTACGAGTGCGGGGTGAGAGCAATTATACTCAATACTCAAGGCTCAGAACACGTTTGTTGAAAATAATTTTGAAGTGGAAAATAACTGTTTCTTGTCTATGTACTGCAAACAACCCCTTCAAAAAATGGCCGCTTTCAAATTCTATTTACTCTAATCACTTTCGTAGAGCCCACTAGTTACTAAAAGGTACATATGTCTTTCATAATGATAATTAAATATTCATTGGTCCACACCCACATGTCAAACCACATGGGATGGAAATGTCCGCTCTGAGTCGTTTCGCCCGTTTCTCGGTTTTCAGACATTCTTCCTTCAACCTACACATCCTGTAAAACAAAATCAGCTTGTTTGCGTCAGACAATTAGGTTTGTCGTACGGGAATGTCACGCGAAACATTGTGTTCATAAAGCCTTGCTATAAGAAAATAACACGCTTTCCACGGTTTCCGTGTTTCTTCGGCTTTCAAATTAACAACACTGATACTTCTGTTCTTTGTGTATACGTTTCTATATAGGCACGTTTTTCAGCCAATCAGATCACAGATAAATGCGTGAATGAGAGGAGCTCACGACAAGTTATGCTTCTGATGTATCGCCAACACTCTTTAGCGCTCCATATCTATCAGTCTATATCAGTTTCACATGGGTTGCCCCAGTCATTTAGTTACTCTTGTTGAAAACCCCTCGCGGGAGGTTCGAAAGAGGCCTTTTCTAGCATTACAACGAAAGGATCTATTTTGCAGCTTGCATATACAATAACGCATTTAACTATAAAACCGTATGTTCAATGTGCGCGCACGGGCGTGATTTTCAGACAAACGTGCAACCATATTGCAGAAGCGGCGTTGTTTTGATTTTACTTCGCGTGAGAAAGTAAAGGTCGGACAACAGTCCTGGGGGTTTCCTGTGTTTCTTTTTATCACCTTGATTTTGGGGCGTGATTGAAAATTTGTTTCACGAAAACTACTTCCGTATGTCTTGTAATTTGTCTGAGGGAATTCAACTGAGGCTTCTAAAATAGGAAACAATTGAAACTGCAATTGTATGAATTGGCAATGAAACACTGCCGGTTTGCCGTTTTATTACATAGAATAGTGATATAGTAGCTTGGGTTTGGTACTAACCATTAACGCCAAGTATATAGTCTCGCACGCATCTCTCTACTATTCTAGAGTAGAAAGACCATTATCAACCACCACGGTAAAAAAAAGGAAATTTTATGTAAACCGTTTTCCGGCGCGTCGTCTGCAAACCACGAAACCAAACGTATAGACATGTCAAACAGCGACAGGAAATAAATTTTGCAAGTTTGGAATAACTATAAGAGATTACAAAAAAAATGTTTGTCTTGTCTTAGCAAATATATAAGTGACAGTATTTTATCAAGGTTAGTACACAGTTGTTCGCCATAATTCTGAACATAACACACTTCGAAAGATAAAAAAAATACCAGGAACCTGCCGGGTATAAATAAACATTACTTCCGAAAAAAAAAAACTTCAAAAAGAATAGCTCGGATCAATGCGAGGATTGATACAACTTTTACCGGTATTGTCGAGTTCGGAAGTTAAAGAAAGCTCTGTTGTGGCTTTTCTTCCGCCGCACGAATATAGTCATACGTGTGACATAAATACACAAACATTTTGCATTTGAATGACTTGATATTTCTTCAAGAATTTTTAAGGATGTTTTGCTTAAAAGATAGAAAAAAAAACATGCAGGATGATATTGAAATAACGCTGCTCTCAAATCTCCAAACAAAACGAAGAAATTTGTGTTACAAAAGTGTGTTATGAATACTCGGACTCTTCACCCTTTTTTGTTTTTGCTTTGAAAAGTGATGCGACATTTTGTTCTTCCAGAGATTTTGGCATCTCTGGAATCTCATAGACTGCCTAATACTACGCATGGGGCTGGATCAACGATAGATTTGCGAAATTCTTAGACGAACTAATATCTTAATTAAAACCAAATGTAGAAACATACCAAAATAGCATTCTCGTTAATCAACGAATGATGGATGTGTCGATAAACATATAATTATCGTCCGATTTTATCTTCAATACTGCTTTCGTAATTTTATCGGTGTCAATACTGTTTTCGCCTTCAAGGGTCAACACACGATTTCTGCATTTTTTTGGGTTTTATAAAGTTTTAGGCTTTAAAGATGTCTAAGCGTACATCAAAGAATATAACGATATACATTTCACTCTAAAACGGAAAAGAATGTAAAAAAACCGCCCTTTTGACGCTCTAGTTGCGTCCGTAACTTGGTCTGTTGTAAATTCTGGTTTATTAGCATTGCCACCGATAAACGTTGAAGGTAAAGAAGGAATATTATGAAGTGATAACCTAAGCTTAATACGGGGCAATAAATCTCTATGTATGTGCTTAAGAGAACACGCTTCACTAAGTAATTGAGCTACAAATGCCTCTGATAACATCACTCCACCCAGGCTATGTTGGAAAATGAGGTTTCCATAATAACTATGTACAAAGTTACAATAAAGCTTTGAGAAAGAGGATTAATGCTTCAAGAGATACTGGCCGACATATTTCACAACTGCTACAGCCAGGGAGCGGAATTGAGCCGTGATGATCGATTGAGGCGCTTGATGACAAAGTGCTGTTACATACCCAGGGGTAGATAAAAATGTCTGACCTTTTTCATGCGCCGTAAAATAGTTTTATCACGTCCTAATCCTTCCATGATTTAACCGTAAATAACACGCAAGATTTTCAAGCTTGTGCATTCGACCAAAAAGGTTTGAACTTCTATGGAAGCTAACTTTGTTGATTTTGGGCCAAACGGTTACTATTCAATAGCGACAATACTCCAAATTGACACCCTTTCGTAAGGTTTGAGTTTCGTGTAGAAATTTCTGTAATTTAAATCTGGAAATAGCCCTAACGTCACATGAGCGTGACCTCAGTTAAGTTCCATCACAGTGCTGCAGACATAAACTATCAAAAATCATAATCCGACACTCGCTAAATTCCTTGGAAAGTAATTATGTTAGTCTCGATGATGGACAAGAAATGGCTATTGCAGCATCTCAATCACCTTTCTCTGTCGTATTTTGTCCATTTTCTTTTCCAAATGAGCTAAAGTTTCTTTTGTCTTCCGACGAAACAAGTGAACTTTCAAATAAGCTTATCTTCGACGTTTTCTGCTCCTTTTCTTTTCTTTTTTTCTCTTTTCAAAAGAGGAAACGATTAACGCTAAAGGTGTCTACACGCATTCAATTAATTCTTTTCTAAGCACCTTATGGTTTTGGTCAGGCCTTATTTATGAGTTTATGACGTGCTGAAAACACAAAAGTATGAAAATTCAGGGCGATGTTACAAATATTCGCCTGCTAACGCATTTGTAAAAGAGATGAATTACTTTAAAATAAAAGCTGCTTTTTTTCTCACTAACAATGAAGGGCGCTAATATCTGCCAATATCATTTCAACACCTGCCAATGAAGTCAAACTTTGTCTTTGTGAATTAAGAATTTAAATCAATACGAAAGTGGGTGTAGTTGGGGCTACAAATATTGAATATTTTAACCGTCAAGGTTTTGCTTTTCAAGTGCAGCTTTCAACATGGTTACAGTTTGGCCCCCTTGGAGTTGAGTTCACGACAAATTAGTCTACATACTGTTTTTACATTTTTACCTCAATGTTTTTTTTGCAATTTTACACTATGCCGTTCGATTTTCTGCATCGAAACGCGATCTTCTCTCCACAAACTGCGTCGGCAAATAAATATTATCCTCAGAAACAACAGAATTAACTGAAAAAACATCTGGGGATTTTGGATTCCACGAGTTCGCAGACTTAATTTGTGTGCAAACAGGATTACCCGTAAAGATAAATGCCAAAAGCCAAAGCCAAACGTTTTGCCTTTGTCTCGAGGTCCAAGGTAATCAATTGTCTTGAATCTACGCTACATGCTCCTTAGCTTATCTGGCATGTCTATTGTGTTTGGAGAACGCATTTTGATTAAACTTAATTTACGTTGGGTCAGCCATAACAATTGATGGGTCATTCACTTTTGTTTGAAACTGCGATAACCAACAGTGAAGGGAAGAAACAACTCAAGCGGTTACAGAAAAATTGATGCAAGGATATGAAATAAGCAAACAGAGACCCTGGCTTTTGTACTTAGCATTGTCTCACTCATACCCGTTTTAGGCATGAACTCTACCCACCAAAACCTGTTGCCTCGGTTTAGACGTTTCCTAAACAGTTGTTGTTTAAAAATAGACGTGGTTTATACGTT
This sequence comes from Siderastrea siderea, assembly GCA_964030785.1. Classification (NCBI taxonomy): domain Eukaryota; kingdom Metazoa; phylum Cnidaria; class Anthozoa; order Scleractinia; family Rhizangiidae; genus Siderastrea; species Siderastrea siderea. Next base: position 21,104,896 of record OZ034968.1, on the reverse strand, counting down.
AAGATCTTTCCGCAGCCAAACCAAGAATTTGTTACGACGGCTTCACTAAATTAAAGTGAACCTGTAAATTAAATACATAAAACAAATTCCGTGGTGTTCTACGTTAACTGTGTACACATCCATTATTTAGGAATGCTGTCTTCATTACAATTCTTTAGTTTCACAGCGTTCCTGTTTTTCCAAGACACGCCGTCAAAATATTTTACACGCTGAGCACAAACGACGTTTGTAGGGTTATCAATTCAACAGTTATTATACATGTCAAGCTAATATAGAGGTAGTAATAAACTATATCAGACATAAAAACTTTTCTTCACTAGTTTTGACAAGGTATAAATGGCTATCAGGGCGCAGAACTCAACCAAACGAAGGGGCAATGTAAACAACGCGACATGAACGTAACAAAACAATAACTATTAACCACGAACTTTCAGGGTTAGATTTCACGGAAACTTCATTGTACGATGAAAATTGGTCTGTTAATTCAGTGATATTGCCTTCTTGGTAGAAAAAAATAAACACTTGGGAGCTACCAAATTGCAATTCATTTGAAGGAAGGGAATAGGACGTTCATAGAAAGCTACAGAAACATACAGCACGTTAGCGCAAATCCATACGTTGCCGCCTAAGCCTTATCAGAAGCTTTTGACATATTACTAGATAACTAAACCGCCAATGAGTTTACGGGGTTATTTCCTCAAACACGATGGAACTGATAACATCCGTTTGCTCCGCGATCGAGCGCACATTGTAAAGGCAATGCAAAATACATAATTAGAGAGCGAGACAATAGGAAATTTAGTGATTTCTATATGGAATACAATCGGATAATGTCGTAAGTTAGAACCGTGAGAATTTAACAAAACAGGCACCAAACACGAACAATTGATCAACAACTAGATCGGAATAGATGCTGATAGATCTCACTAAATACATATATGAAAGCTTTGATTTGCGCTAGATGGTTGAATGAGCTACAGGCAAAAAATGTTGACTTACAGAGGGTTTTGAGGAGACCAGTGAATCGACGGATAAACAGCGCACTCCAGAACCTGGAAAAACAAGATAATTTGAGCCACAAATAGCGTTTCACCACGGCGCATGTTGAAGGTCGATCCGAACTAAATGCCGCCAGCCATGTGCAATGAAGTAAGTCTGGCGTATTGCGCCAATGGTTTTCCCCTACTCAGGTTTCCGTTTCTCAACAGTTGGAGAGGCGACAATTTCACAGCTTCCTCCCCAGCCACGTTAGCCCACCGGAAACGCTTGGTCTTGTTGTAATCCTCTTGCCACAAATAGCAGTGTTTTCATCCAGAAATGTTAGACTGCTATTTCATCCAACTTCATTCCCCAATATGGTACGCTCATCATGTGAGCACTCGTTGACAGTGTTGTTGATTTGTTTTTGCGGGCACGCGAGCAACGAGCGCGCGTCTTATTTGTCACCTGAAAAAACAGCGCTTTGAAGTACGGTTTGAAGCGTCCTCGGATGCAAATGAACTTTGTAATGTTCCCTCGCTGCCAGTGTTTCTAAGAGTGTTTGGCTCGATTCGCCTTAATGCTCAACGGCACTTGACTACTTCAACCCTTGAAACACAAAACCCACTCATTCATTGAAAGGCGTTGAAAACTCGAGTAGACCGGTTGATTGACAATCCCACTACCCCCCTCCCCTTGAACTTTCCTTGTCTCATTTCCCATCCCCTCCCTCCATTATTCTAGTTTTGCTCTTATATAGTTTCTGCGCGAAAATACTGTATGTCAAAATTCTTGAACACCTCACAAAACAAAGGTAGAGGATACGTTGATTCGTCCATTGACCCGTTGAAATAGACTAGATTACTTTTCTCAAGCTAGTACACCTGTATAATTACAAAACATATTCTAACTTGGTGAGTGTACGGGATAATCGAGTCCATCCAAGTTGATATTATTACCGACCCCCTGCTAAAAACATCATTACTACCCACCACGTAGAACAGCGACTAAATCTCCCAGCTTTCCAATATTGCGGAAAAAGATTACACCACAGCGTAAAACCTTTATCTATGTAAAAGAATTGCGTATTACTATCAAAGGATAATTGCGTAATATCGATCCACTGCATTTAAGTTGAGTAAAAGCTTTGAACATAGGTACCTAAAACTGTTAATAACTGACAAATATGCCTATGCATTTTCTTTTATTAAAAGCCTTGCGGTAATACGATAGCGGGGGCCTCTGGAAAAACATAGCAACTGTATCAAACTTGGATACTTGAAATTAAAATGGGGAACATGTTTACATTAGAATGTGTAAAGCCACAGGCATAGAATGTTCAGTAATGTTCTACGTAATAAAAGGTTCCTTGCGTTTGCAACATTCAATGAAAGCTTTTATTCTAAAGCAACCGAGGGGAAAAGAAAATGATCTCATGTAAATAAGTTTCATTTGCTCTCTGCACGCCTGTTTAGACCCTGCTGTGTTTCCTATTAGTTTATAACGGCGGTTTTGGCTTTCATAGAATCTCTAAATTAGTTGATCGATTAACTGTCATGCAACATTTTCATAGTCACGCAAGGCTATGGCAGTTTAAACATCTTGATAAATGATTTTTTGATCAGTTTTAATTGCAGTGTTATTTATAGTAGTGCCATTCAAAGGCACTCAAAACGATCCGATCGACTGAGAAATTTAAATTACATTCAAATGTTTCCTCGCTGGGAAAGGCACATGACAATATCTCAGTTAAAAAAACTTTCCAACGAGTATTGCATACAAATGTTGACGAGTACTGAACATGAGTGTATTGTCAGCGAAGTAACTGATAAAATTTTAATCCCATAACCTTACGCGAAGATTTATAAAATTCGTAATCGATAAACTCTTAAGTGGCAATTTTGGTAAGAAAAAAACAGACGATTCCGCGACTTAACAGTGGACCGTAGGCATTGTCCATTGAAAATTGAAGTTTTAGGTACTTAAACAAGTTATAGAACACGAAGCACGGTTGACCAACTTCTAACAGTTATCATCTCAAATACATCATCTTTTTACGTTTTATAGATTTTATAATTGCAGCAACTAAAAAGATATGGAACACCACTAAACACGGCGTCGATAGCTTTCCAATTGTTGACCCTGAATCACATTTACTTCTTTTATTTCCATGATGTGAAAGTTTTTGTACGTTCCTTTAACAGTTGTTTGCCACTTAATTGTGGAGTGATTTGCATTTCAAATTGACATTTATAGTGATGATTAATTATCAAACAACTTATTTCCACGAATAAGGTTGTTTTTCTGAAGTACTTTTAGTGGGACATCTTTTCAAGAAAGCAGAAGTTTAGTGCTTGCGGTTTGACGAAATAACTTATTTACACAAAGCTGTTTTCAAAATCCAAACCTGAAGCTTGAAGTTTTCATAAGTACACGAAAGCCCAACTTTCAGTGGTTTTGCCCTCACGACAAGACCCCCATTTTGTGCAGAACCATTGAAGCGCTTTCTCTTTACAGAGACAAACACCGACCAATAATTTGCAGTTTGAGTTTGAGTAAAAGATTCCCTCAATTAACAATAATGCTAGTAATTAATAAATGCCAACCAATTTGTTAAACAACGTCCTTAGTTAATGACTTGTATCCATTAGTTGTTAAGGAAAATTGAAATATTTGCATGTAATTAATCCGCTTGAGCAGTGACCTTGTTAAAAAACGCTGGACTTCACTTGGTCTTAAGTAAAGCAACAGACGGGGATACCCAACAAGGTATTTTTAAAGCAATTGACTCAAAATGCCGTTTTTCTCTTTTCCGTTGAAGAAATGAAGAAACTAAGAAAGCCGCTAAAATAATTTAATTTATTCGCATCCCTTACAAAATGAAAAAATTAAAGGATGGACGAATGTAGGTTACACACCCTAATAAGACTTCTTTCAGTGCGCGTCATCGTACGACGACTCCCAGTATGCATTTTGTTTTTCCTTTCCGATTTGCAAGTACAAAGTGAGGATTAAACAAAAACAGATCTAATTTTTGTTAGATCTAGAATTAAAACATTTTTTACTTTTTGTACCTTTAAGGACATTTTAATTTTTAACAATCTTTATGGATTCACGTAACCCCGTGAATAAATTTCGAGATGACATTGCACTCCAGTTTTCCACAAATGTTCACGGGAGCTAACGCTCACATTTTTATTCATGGAGGAGGTATGCCTTTCACGAAAAGACTCTTCTTTCTTGTTGCAAATAATACTCGGAGGTATTTGCGATTGAAGCAGCCACTGTCATATTTATATCAACATTCATTCATTTACCGTAGAATTCCGAAAGTAACGGCCCCCGTTACTTTCGGATTTTGCAGGCCAAAAGGGCCTTTACTTTCGGGTAGCCGTTACCTTGGAATTGCCTTGCCAACGTCAGGGGAACGCGATGAAGAGATTTATCTCAACGGGCTGGAAAATTACACCATTGGCCTGCATTCAAGCCAAATATGGTTTCTTGACAACAATGAAGCAAGAAATAACTGAATGAATACAAAGATTTTTAATTACATAGACACCGTTGGTTTACCCATCAATATCTAGAAGCTATGGTGATTTTCAAGGTGAACAAGGAAACATGAGGCACATTTTTCGCGTTCCAGTTACATTTATACATAGAGTACTGTCATTTCCGGATTTCATTGTAGTTTGATTTAAATGGGGACAGAATTGTAGCGGAGACAAAACTTTTTTCGCGTTCTAGCTATCAGGAGATTTCATGAAGTGTTTGTGAAAGTACAAGTAACAAAATAGGAAATGACTGTTCATAGCACTCCGCACTGAAAATATTCTTTAACTCACTCCTGAATATATTGTTCAATTCACTGCTAAGAACCTATAGCACTACTTGAAGAAACGTCACATTAAATATAGTACAGTTTTTGTGTTTGAGTTGTCACTTTTTGGAAGGCACCGCTACTTTCAGGGGGATCGCTACTTTCGGGGGGTCGTTACTTTCGGGATTTAATAGAAAACCAAAAAAGATACGTTACTTTCGGGGAGCCGTTACTTTCGAAGAGACCGTTATTACGGTATTACATAATTTAATGTTCTTTTGTTTATTTGCTTAAATTCAATAACTTAACGTTCTCTGAGCTTAGTTGTTCTAGGTATTGAGTGGTAACAAATGTTTTTCCGTGTAGAGGCCTTGTCTTGTTTGATTTATAAAAGAAACTTCCAAGTCAAAAACTGATGTAAAGGAGTAGAGAACGAAGGAAACTCTGAACGCTGAGATTTTAAGCTGTCTGAGGCTGCATTGCCATCTGGGAACGGTCGTACTGTAGGTTTTGATGGCTCTTACATTTCGTCCATAAAAGGAAGGCATTTAAAGCGATGGATAGAGCTGCTACAGGCGTCAAGACAGCGATAGGCCACACTAAAGACTTGCTTTTCTGTAAACTCTCTGTTTCTCCTTCTGTGCCTGTCGAAAAGTGAAAACCTTTTATTAATTGTTGAACTGCAATAGCTATTATTTTCAACAATCTTTCACTCCTCAGGTGAACTTGAGTTTTTGTTAATATACTGTGGAGGCCCGTAATACAGTCCATAATCAGTGAGTCCCCACCCCCCCCCCCCCCCAAACTCTCCTAGAGCCCCACCCAACACGACGCAACTTCAGCTTGCAAACGGGGTTCTTCGCCTGGGGACAAACAGAATGCGTGTACCCTAGAGCGCCAACCATTTTCCTACGATTTGGGAAAGCGGAATTCAAACTTCCAATTTTGTCAAAGCAAGTTATAGGTAAGTTGATCTGAAAGGCGTAACTTTCCTTATTGAGATGTGGTTGACATGAATAAACCTGGCCCATCCATGTTCCCTACTTAAGTCTGTACCTTAAAATGCAACTAGGACTACAACCTTAGCCTTGCTTCACAACTGAGTACAAGATATAAAGTACAAGATATAAAGAAGTGACGTAACAACTAAACCTGATCTTCTGTTTACGTCACATTACTAAACGAGATCTCGGTGGTGGGCTCGATATTTTGATGAAACAAGAGAAGTTGTCTCAAAATCTCAATTCCTGTTGTCAGTGTTCTTATTGTGCCCCCCTGTATTGCTCATGGTTAGCGAGGTCAAGGTTACTAAATTTTGATGGTGAACTAAACATGCCGACTTAGCGCAATCATTTGCTTAAGTGTGCTTAGAACTACGAAACACCAAAACAACAAGAATTACTCTTCATAACAATATTGCTAGTCTGCCACAGACAGATAAATAGTCAAAGCTTAACGACTAAATCCTACACTGAGAAACTCACCAAGTGCGGAGCTGTTACATGAGTTGGATAAGACCTCAGAGTGACTTATACCCTCCTTTATTGTGGCTGAGGTAGATGGGAAGTCTACCCGCTCTTCTTCAGCAGTTGTCTTTCTTTTTTGTGTGTCATATTCTGTAGAACGAGCACATCTTGAATCTGACACAGAAAAAGAGCGATAAGATTATGTAGCAAAGCAAATAAGAATCGCTTTCATGGAGGCCATTTCTTTGTGAGTAAAAACAATTCCCGAGTCAAATCCGAGCCCGAGTCAAAATGCCGAGTCACTGGTCAGCGGTATATCTTCTTTGGAGAATTTCCCAGAAGGCTCTACGAGTTTCTTTCTCTCCTTTGCTCTCCGAAGCATGGCTGCTTGTAGGGGGTTAGAAGGTCAGCAATAACTTCTTACTAACTGAACGCTAGGGCAGTACTGGGGAATATTGGCCGAGGTCGTGGCAGTACGGACCGAGCGCAGCGAGGTCCGTACAAAAACGAGGGAGGGCCAATATTCCTCAGTACGGTCCCGAGCAAGTGAAGTTAGTAAGTAGTTTATTATATGGCATCATTTTTCGTACGAAACAACACTTCCGGTAGTTCAAGTCAATTTCCGGCGCGATGTCATCGAAAGAAGCCAGCGATTTTAACTGGCTTTCTGGTCGTTGCTGTCGATCGGCGAAAACTTGCGTGGCTCTTGAATGAAAACTGCTCTGCTTCTAATATATGTGTCAGTTTTTCGTCGTCCTCTATAACAAAAGATAGTTTTATTTGAAAATACGTCTTCGTTATGGGCAGAGACAATTCAGGAAAAAGAGGAATAATGAAAAGGCCGCGATAAAATCTCAGCAACGTGCTTCTCAAACTGGAAATCCGTAATGTGAACGAAGGAACACTCGAACTTAAAAAAAAGACACTGGAAATTATCTCTCCATCAAATACTGCAAGTTGTTTGCTTCAGTGGCTTTATGGAGAACTTTGTGGATGCTGAGAGCAATTTTTCGTCGCACCTATAACAAAGTTGTTTTTAGCGCGAGCTACAGCAAGAGCGGGCTTGTGAACAAGCTAAACTTATTCAGTTCAAGGATGTCCACTACAAGAGCAAAAATCTCGCTGAGGAATCAAGGTACACTGTTAGTTTAATAAATGTACGTGTAGCTTTAATTTGTTCTTGTGGAAAGTGCTGACTGAAGCGATGGCCAATATTAAACTAGACAAGAACATGATCCTTTCCGTTCGATTTACAGTTGCTGATGAAAGCCGTTTGCTAGTTGTTTTGCAGTTTTCAGTTTTTTTTCGCCGAGAGAATTTCTTGTGAGAAACGTACTCTTTTGTTAATGCTGAATTTTAATAATTATTGTTTAAGTGTTGGCCGATTTACGCGGCTCTTTACAGCTTACAGTCTAATAGCCGTACAAAAAAAAAATTTAAAACAATAAACACACACACAGTCACTGAAAAGCGTTGGCCATGCTTTCTGGTTCACTGCTGGCGAGTGTTTTGCTTAGATCAAAAAGTCGGTAAAGTTAATTGAAGAGCGATTTTCACGGCTAAACAGGCGTGTTTACCTCGTTCATTCCGGTTTTTTACCAGCTCCAAGCCTTTCCTTTTTTTATCTTCTTGCGTTTTCGGAGTTTGAATTTTGCGGGAGCTGGAGGGCGAAAAAAAAAATCCAATAAGGACCGTTTCCATAGTAATGGTCCGTACTGTAAAATCCCGACCGAAAACTAACCAATCAGAACACTCGATTTAGACTGGAGAATTGCTTGCCATATAAGAAAATGTTTTATTCATCTGCCTGCATCTCGATGTTCTCTGTAATATATGTGCACATTAGATTATGCTAACGACAGAACGATGCCATCGATCCATGTTTCGATAGCTATTTTCTCAAAATGCTTTGTACTTTCCCTTCTGTTTATCGATGATTTAGGCGATCTAGAGCTGATCGAAGAAAGCAGCACCAGAGATCAGGTTTTTCTCCTCCGCTCCTCAGTAATCATTTAAATGTGGTCGATTTTATGAGGCTAAACTTCTTTCATTTTCTTGGCGTATTTACAACAACAAAGACAAACTTCAGATGAAAAAGCACCGTGTTTTAGTACTCTTTGTTTGCTGGTTTGTTTTGAAATTGATCTATTTGTCGTCTCAAAACAAAAAAAAACTTGAGAACCCATGCAGCTCTTTGCAGTTTGGGATTTTTCACGTTCTTGTAAAAAACGTTTTTTCATTATTTGCTGCTCTCTATTTTTCCCAGAGTCCATGATGTGTTGTCTGTAAAGCTGTGAGACGAGCGAGATGAAAGCAGGCGGCCATCTTGAGTTTTTTCCAGGAAAAAACTCGAAAAAATGCGATAAGAAAACAAAGCTACCTGGAATGAATCGCACCTAGAGAAAACAAACCGTGTAACAAAGTGAAAAATAAAAAAAATTGGGGGCATCTTCTATTAAAGCTCGCCATCTTTTTATTCGGCGTTCAACACTCGTCTGCGTGTCAACGAAAGTGCTATGAAATAAGACTACGACCCATATCCAATTTTTCCCCGGTCTTCTGGCCATGAGAAAAAGATATCTCGAGAAAAGAAAAAGAAAAAATTTTAGACCCAGGCCGGATTTGAATCCGCCACCTCTCGATCCCATCGCTAACTAAGCTGGTCACCTCGACAGGTCCTCTCGCACGCTGCCGTGGCGCGTGCCAGCCCCCGCGTCGCCGCCCCTTGGTTCTTCCTTAAAAACGGATCCACGGCCCCAAAACGACCAACACTCCATGCTCGTGACGTCATCACAATGGAATGCCAACAATCCGGTTTGTGCTAGAGGCCGGGTCCTTACCGGACCCGTGGGAGATTATTATTGGAGGGCTTTTTTCATTTAAAATTTGGGGGGTTATGTTCGGGGGAGCTTATACAAGGGGGGTCACATTTTCGGAATTTTACAGTATTTCTCCTCGCTTACGGCCATTTTACCGCTTTTGATAGGTGACTCAGCATTTTGACTCGGATTCGGATTTAACTCGGACTCGGATTTGACTCGGTTGAAGTATAAACTCATTTGTTTGTCGTACGTTCATCCCGATCGCTCCCTTATTTTGAGGCCTGAGACTAAACGCGCTTCATTTATTTATTTACTATTATTAGTTTTATTTTTTTACGATTTGAACCCGGATTATTTGCTTGTATGATAGAAAATTGCTCCGAAACGAGTTATTCAACAGTTTTGTCGCCGATATCAAATTAAATGTCTCCTAGAGAACGAGGTTGATGAATGTTCGATCATCGTACGATGACGTTAAAGCATAAAACCAAAACCAAAGGGATAACTCTAACCAATCACAAGAAAAGTGAATAACACAATCATGAATCAGGCTCTGAAGCGAATAAATAAAAATGGGCCAAGCCCGGGAAAACGCGCAAGAGCAAGTCACGCCACTGATGATCCGTTTTGGTTTTACTTCTGATTGGCCGAGAACGTGGCGCGAGGGATTTTAGCTATAGCTGACTCTCGGTAACTCAAAACCTCAGTCGGTAACTCAAGTGAATGGGTTTTTTTTCTTTTTCGTTCAGGTCATTTTCTTTATAATTTTCAGTTACCCTCGATGACTGGAACTTACGACAACCCAAAGCTTTTTGGATTTCCATTTAAGTGCGAGAAGAGGATTTGTTGATGTTTCTTCAATAGATTAAATTCATTTGATAGAAATGTCGACAGCAATAAGTTTGTAGGAGACAACTGGACATGATAAGCACTTGTTTTGTGTAAAGCCTTATTGTGTGAAGTACCTGAAGTTGTAAGTAGTTTATCTTTAACAGGGTAAGTGACTTTCCTATGCGAACAGCCTAGAACAATAATTAGATCATTGATAACCAATACCAGTATAGGATTAGTTGTTGACAGGTTAGCTCATCTGTGTCGAATTTGGTATATAAATACAAGTACTTTGTAGGTAGTTTTTCAGTTACGCCTGACCGGGCTATACCTGCCTAGGTTTCACCCGTGCGGTTATTCCGGTGGGTTACGCCCTCGGTGGGGACACCGGTAACAACAATCCAGCCCTGTACGTAGTTATATCATTTAAATACCAAGTGATTACGAGCCAATAAACTCCCTACTGTTAGTACAAATGCTGTTGAGTCTGACGCCCATAATCGATTCTAACACTGTAACAGATCCCAATCTCCCAGCACGGCAAGCGATCAGCTAGGCAGAAAAACCTAACAAAAGGTTCGAGTCAGCTACAATCACGGAACTCAAATTACCTTCGACATTTAACTGAATACCGTTCTAAAATATAATAAATTTTACATACTTGTAGCTCTCGACTTCTTTTTTTACGTGAACTTAGCTTTTCGTTTTTAAACTGACCAGGTGGGAAATTGAAGCCTGGGTTAGTTCTTTGCACGTTTCTTTAAGAGTATAGAGATGACGTTGCTGCACATGCATGCTATTGACGATTGGAGCGGTAATGAAAATAAAGATGACAGAACAATTTATTTGTTGCAGATTCCAACCATTGGTATTAACCCTCTGAACCCCAACATCAATGTGCACATTCTACTCACTGACCTCCCTATATTTCATTAAGGTCGGCACACACAAGGGGACTAGTCCCTGCGACTGGTCCCTGCGACTGGTCCCCTGTAGTGTGTACACGAAGGAAACAGTTGCGGGGACAAGTCCCTTGAAAAAATAAATTTAGGGCGCTTTAACTGAAATTCGCCGAAATGTGGAAACGAAAAATAAAGCGATTCTCAACAATGAAACCTGAATTTACTAGATTAACCACAAAACATTAAAATAAATCAACTGCAAACCGGTTCATACCTCGTGCGGTCTATCAGTGTTTGTCATTTGCAATTTCGACAAAGTTTTTTCTCCAGTGTCCTATATTGCTGGTACAGAAGCGTAAAACTGTAAAAAAGACAACTGTTTGACCAAGACTCCAATACAGACAAGGTCAACTAGAAAAAAAGTGAAAGATCCGATGAAATATTTTCATTTGGTCGCAGGGACTTGTCCCTCGAACAGTACACACGAAGGGACCAAGCATAGTTTGTGGGACTAGTCCCCGGGACTGGTCCCACGAATTCAAACTTGTTTGAATTCGTGGGACTGGTCGCAGGGACCAAATTTTGGTCCCTGCGACTACATTTTTTGACTAAAATGGGTAGTGCACACGAAGGGAATTGGTCCCCGGGACTAGTCGCAGGGACCAGTCGCAGGGACTAGTCCCCTCGTGTGTGCCGACCTTTATACAAGTTAGGAGATTTTGTTTTGGTGATCATTTCCTTTTTGCTAGTGACCTGTATGTCGATATCACATGATTTAGAGAGTGGTAAGGAGAAAATAGAGCGTTTTCACCTATTGGTATGTATACTCAAACAAAAGACGATTTTTGCATAAAAATAGAGTTCAACTCCAAAAGGACTGGTTTGGGACACCAATATGGCCGCCGTTTCTTTGTTTTGGAACACCAATATGGCCGCCGTGACGTCACGTGAAAACGCTCTATAGCTTTTGCTTATTAATGCCCAACGTGGGCAATCGATAAAAATCGATATTGGAAAACCGTTCGATAAATCGATAACTATCGATATCAGTCACTTGATCGTTATCGATTGTATCGATCAATCGATAAAAATCGATGCTCACAACTCTTCTGGTAATTACTGTTATCGATGTTATCGATTTTATCGATGGATATCGATCGTACATGTCTTTAATTTCTGACATTGATTCTGTATTGAAAAGACGTTTAATCGCGGTAAAATGATTGCGATGGCTTTGTTCACGAATAAAATGTATTTTATATTTCAGTAAAATGTGGTTTATTAAGCTGGCAGGATAACTGTGCTGTATCGACCCAAGTAGCTGCCAAAGTGGCATCTCGGCTATTTACCTATCTTAGCAACCGCCAAGGAAAACGTTTTGAGTGGAAGCAACGGCAATCTTTTGCTTAACCCGATATTAGAGCTGGTTTATAGAGGTTGTCGTTATTATTAAAGCTCACATATTTCGACACAAAAATGTTACCGATAAAATCGATAAAACTGATTGAAAAATCGATAATTATCGATTTTTTCACAACAAATCCGTTTATCGATTTTTATCGATTTCCGATACAATCAACTAGTTTTATCGATTGTTATCGAACGTTATCGATTATCGATTTTATCGATTGCCCACGTCGGGGTTAATGAGGCTCAAAGGATGTCAAATGAGAGAAATCACCAGAATAGGTGTTTTATGTACCTTGTGCATCCCTACACACATACACCTTGAACTTCATGTTACGCTTGGAGCAGTGTCCACCCGAAGTTGAATTTAAGGACTCCTTTGTACCGTCTGATGTGGCTGCAAGAACAACGAAAGGAAAACAAGACGGCAAATGAGTCAGTCTCTTCTTAAATATGGCGTGATGGCAGTACAGATGATATTTCTTTAGGAAAATGTTTACCGATAAAGAAGTACTCGTTTCCAGGACTAAAAGCTATCTCGGAAGGGCTCGACTGATATTTTCTGAAAACTATTGAAGTATAACGTAGCTCCGATGGGCGGTCACATAGCAGAAGAAGAGCTGACGGTCGAGCTGGATTTCTCGCCGAGCAGGTTCTGTAGCCTGCCGCGTCTACATTCCAAAAGTTCTCGTAAAGGCTGCGTATAGATGTTTGGCCTTTAATCGTTGTCAGCACTGTTGAGGGATTGGGGCAAACAACGTGAATCCTGTTGTTCAAAAAGACCTTCAACTCGTTTGTCGACTTCGAGAAGCTGCGTAAAAAAGAAGAAGAGAAATTGAAAATCAGAAGGTAAAACTCAAGTCGAAAGGCTGTTTAATGAGTCAAGTTATCATCAACAAACCGACTTAGGGCAATACCACCCCCCCCCACCCTCCTTTGTGAATGGTATGTTAGTTCATCATAGAGTTTCCGCACCCTCCATCATTTTGTGAGAGTTTCCTAATTGACAATCAACTTAGTAGCAAAACACCAGATGGAACTAAGAACACAACATCAGCTGTCAGACGTCGGCGAGGAAGATGCTCAATGAGCTATAATGTTTTTGCGCCTATCAGAGTTAACTGGGTAATCTAGAAAAAGAAAACGATCCTTTCCGAATCAATGAGGATCAGTAGCTTATGGTATGAAGTTTAATTACATCAGTGACTTTAAATGGTCCGTAATGGTGTCACAACCAGGAGTTGCTGTCCAATCACGTTAAACGAACAAATGGCAGTTGAATTTCGATGCTCGGACTATCTGTCACGGGAAACACAACTACTCTAGTTCAAAGGTGCTGTTACACGCGGGAATTTTTCTTATAACATGCAAGCAAACTTGCGACGCAAGGGTGACCAGAGCATTGCACCAATGCACCAGTTAAAAACAAATACATGTCAAGCGAGAGGGAAAACGCGGTGAGTGCGTCCAATTGGATTTAGTTTTACTTCTGATTGGTTTAGAAAATGGTGCGACTGTTTTTAACCAATCACAAAGCGAAGCAAACCAAAACCAAAGCGAATACAATCGAAAACTGCTCTATTTCAATGAACGCAGTAACTCGCTTACTACAATTATAGCTAGCTTCGTGCATGCTCTTCACCAGATAAATACGGTTTGCTTACAGTTCATCGTTTAACCTTTGAACATTACGTCATATTTTTCATATCCCTCGCGTTCACGAATCAAAAGAAGAGACATGAATTCTCATATCTGATGTACCCTACTTAATCACTATTCTTGCGTGGAGGTTAAAACAACAAACCTTAAGGTGGCTTCCTATAGTACAGTTTTATGACCGCGCGCGCGCTGATGATGCCAGCTGTAGTAATCTGCGTGCGCTCACATAAAATTTTCCTGATATTTTATGACGTCAGCATAGCCAAATCAAGCAGAGTTAACAGTGAATTTTCTCGCGTTTCCTTCGGTGAATTTTTAAAATTTTGCACATTTTGAGATACTAACGCTATCTTTCACACATTATTTTTTGGAAAAATTCTGTCAGAGCAATTCAGTTTAATGGTTAAAAATAAGAAATCAGGTGATATCGGTGAATCCGTCTGAACGACCCCATATTTTTTCCCCTGCAAAATGTTAGTCAAAATCAAAATAGGAAAGTTTAAAAAAATTCCACCGAGGGAAAATCAAAATATTTAACAAAAAGGCGAATTCTTTAGATATTTTGTTGCCATGACAACGGCCTATGCCTGAGGAGCAAAAACTGAAATATAAGGGTAATTATGTTGGTAACCTTACAGATAAAATTCAGGAACAAAGATTGCAAGACAACAGAACTAGGGTTTCTTTTGTAAGTCTTGCCAGTTCGTATAGTTACTTTTGTAGAAACTCTACGGAGCCACCTTAAGGGGCTAGAAAGGGTTTTTAGTTTTTAGCCGCGCGCGCGCGCGTAGCTTACACACGACATAGCTAGAATGCACGCGCCAGCAGAGTGAATCCAAATTTCTATTAACAAACAGCGCGCGCAAACTACCGGAAGTTAAATGCCGCGTAAAATCGCGCAAACTGGAAATAACACTTGCACGAAACATTTGTTTTTCTCGAAATTTTGCTCGGTGACCCATCCTGATTTTTTGCATACATGTAACACCAAGTGTGCCAATTCAAATAGAAGCTTTTGGAAGAAACTTATTCAGTGGAATTTTTTATAATTCAAAAAAGGGCTTTTTCGATGTAACTTAAGTTCTACTGAATAACTTTTTGCCATACCGTCAGAGAAGTTAAAGAATTTAGGGAGTTTTCTAGAAATGCAATAAAAAGGGTAGGTCACCGACTTAGATTTTTGGATAATTGGCGAAAACTGAAATTTGGGGGCTCTTTTTGTGGGCCTTTAAAGTTGTCATGGTAACGGTTATGACGTCACAACCAGCCTTAAAGTATTGCCCGACAAAAGAGTTGTCAAGATATTCATAGATTGCCCACATGCTCAGAAATACGTCCTTGTAATCTTTCCTCGTTTCAAAAGGTTTATAACATTTAAAAACCCTTTCGAGCCACCTTAAACGACTGGAATGTAAAGAGCTGCCGAAGGAACAACAGAACTAACCTAACCTTTGGCTCAATGAAAATGCTTGTCTTTTGTAATTAAAAAAACTTGCCGGAAACTGCGAACAATTAATCCAAAAACTGAACGCCTAAATGTAATCTTGAATGACTGATTCAAGACAATAAAGACGAGTGATTAACTGTAATCATGTATCAACTGATGCGTACAACAAAGATTTCAAAAGTTAAGCGGATTCGACAATGTCTTAAGGAATTAAAGGCGGAGTTCTGCAATCTCTTCAGTTTTGCAGGGTTTAAACTAATTTCTATTGTTATTAATTATTGGTATATGAGATTATATTTTTAACGAGCAGAATGTCACACACAATAATATAAAAATGTAAAAGTGTCTTGAGAAGAAACACAGCTAAATCAGCTAAAGATCCAGTCCTCGCGAAACTCCACGAATGTCCAGAACACGTTATAAGTGTCAATTGTACTTGCTAAAAAAATCCGTTGGCTAGCTAATGTAGAACAAATTCATATTCTTCGTCTAATTTTTTGAGCAGGCTTAACTGAAACAGAATGGAAGCATCTCAAGAAAAATTAAACTCATTCATTCTATTGGCGGCCGCACTCCAGAGTAAAAGTACCCAGAAACAGAATTTAGATTCGCTAGAAAACGAAATTTATCTTGAATTTCCTGTATTGCTAACAGTAATCAGATGTTATAGTTTTAAAAAATATTTCTTATGATATCTCAAGACTTTCCGTTAACTGTTATTCCAGCTCGCGGAATGCTGCCAACTGAACGCATGCGAGCCGAATACAACCTCTCGACCGAGGCTTCAGGCAAATGATTTGAAGCCTGCTCTTAGTTTAGTCCGCTTAACTAGGAACCGTACCAGAAGAACAGGATGGTCTGTACGTGGAAACCTAGTCAGCATTTGGTTTGCATGAGAACATATTACTACAACGCATTTGCAAAGGCATAAGCACTGTAGTTGTCCGACGTAAGCAATTTGTTAATAACTTGCCGAATGTAAATACGCAGGATTGTCTTTGCAGATAGATATAACCACAACAATAGTTGTGATAATAGCTGTAACATGCCACAAAGATGGCATAGGGCATAAAGCAAATCATTGCGTCAAGCAATGGTTGGTTTTTAAAAATGATGACACCGTAATCCTGTGAGACGAACCGGGTCTACATCTTTGCTTTGCGCAATTTTCACGCTCAGTTAAAAACGATCATAGTTAAAAGTGCTTTTTGTTTCGATGCTGAGTTTTAATGGCAACGACGTTCAGCTTTCCCAGTTTGGAAGACAGCTGGGGCCATCTTTAAATTACACTGTACAAATTGAAAGTAGTTTTGTACACCTTATGGTCTTTAAACTTTCCATCGTTTTGTGCCTTAGTCTTTAAGGAAGATTGTCCAGTGGAAGGCCAGTGTCATTCTAGATATGCCTTATAACTTATTAAAAGAAACCTCACAACACAACCGATACTAATTTCATGTCAGTTTTGATGGTAAGAAAATGAAACCAACTTACATGGGGTTGTTCGGCGTCCAATAAATTGAAGGATACACCTCCGCCTTTACACAATGTTCACTCCAAACAACTATGGCCGCAACGAAAAAGATGCTTCTGCCAACGTTTGCACAATTTTTGAACATTGCTTCGTAGATTTTAAAATGAAGGTATATCTCCGTTGGGCTATATTCTTTGACTGTTTAAATTTTAAGCCTCTGAACCTGCTCCTCGTGTTTGATGGTGACTTTTGCTGCTTTTTGTGAAGGTGATGGTGATATTCTACGTTTAGGTCTCCGTCAATATCTCGCAGTGTACACAAAGTAAACATGAAGTATGAAATGCACTATAGACAAATCACCTTTGCCCTGTGTGCTTGTAAAAATGAAAATGAAATTGGGAAGTTTCTGTCAAACGATTTGATTTGAAAATGACACTATTTCTGTTTCGGAATTCCTTTTCTGTCAAATATATACTTGCACAATGGAAATATGTTACTGAAACTGACATAACTCGTGTTTCGAAACACGTGAAATAAATTTACACAATTTGAAATTAATAGGATTTGATTGGCTCTGGTTTTCTGGAGAAGAAGGCGGGGAGGGGTCTATGGTAAGAAAAGATGTGCGTTAAGGAAAGGGGGGGGGGAATAAGGGGGGAAACAGTAAAAACTCTCTAAAATGAAACAGGAATAGATATTGAGACACTAGACTGACAATCAGCAGGAATACGTGCGGCGAACAGCAACAACACCACCAACAACAACAGCAACAACTTCTTTTCGTATATCTTTTATTTGACTAAAAAGGAATGCTACCCACACCCAGTTTATTCTCATGTATACGTCCTTTATTGACTTGTGTTTTTACAAATGTAAGCTTTATATTATAAATATTTTACGTGTATGTATTATACCTGATGATAAAATGCATGCGGAAGTAATAAAATTCTTTTGACTTAGCTGCCGATCCTATGAAAATATTTATTTTTGTTTAAACTAAAAAAGTGTTCCCTTAAACGAGAAAACTTATTTGACTGCTGATTTGAACTAGCATTCTTGGCGACAAATAATTGTTTCACGGCTTGGGTAATTTTAGGCCCGCCATGTGGACTACACATGTAGCTGAAGTGTAGCCTATTGGTGGCAAAGTTAATATGTTACTTTTGACAACATTGGTATGGTCGCCAAAAATTGGCCATGGATCGCAATGCTTTTTGTTTTTCTACAAACCGTCCCTGTAAAAATCTTTTCAGTGCTTTTTGTATGTATAGAAAACTGTAAACTTCGTTTAAGAATTTCATATCTCTTGTCATGCTTATTGTACACGAATTTATCACTGAGTGAAATTGTTGTTGAATGTTGCCGTCACTTTGAGTCAATAACTTATACAATCTTCATGATCACAGCATTATTTTCTCACTACACTATCTGTAAATGATACTCTATTTTATTAAAGCCAAACTTCCCGTAATTAGACAACCATGAACACGAGCTAGTGACCGGCTTAAGAGTTTCTGCTTATGGGAGGTACAAACCGCTGGCACCAGAACGTAGTGTCAGTGTACAGGATGTTCGACTTTATCGTGTGCGTTGTGCGAAGTTAGTTTTGCACAACGCTCTTTCTTAGTTGAGCTTACCCCGTGCCAGGCTTTCAGATTGTAAGAACGAGTGGAGAGAGAACAAGATATTAAAGAACGGGGGAAGAAAGAGGTATTCCCTTCGCCTCTTTCTCACAGGCCCATTTTATATTCGCGTCCGCTCTCTCTTCTTCGTTCGTTCCCACTATTTGAGCTCTTGATATAGATATTTGATCTTCAAATTCAACTTAATTAGTACCGGCTAGTGCTATGTGCCTATCTACGCTTGCTAATAGAGCCTTCCCATCGGCAGCCTCTAGACTGTGGATCAGCTATAGTATCACTAACTTGCGACTAGGCTCTGTTTTCGGTTCACTCGGTGAAACGTAAGAGAAATTCAGCCTAATCACAATTCGTACAATCACGGTAATATTAAGTTTTGTACTCGTTCAAAACCGCACTCACTCACAAATAAGCCTTATTTATATTAATATTTTTAGCAGTTATAACTGGGCTAATTCTCTGTAAATTGAATTTGTAGTGCGGATGCGAGCATATACCTGTGAAATCATTCATTACTTATCTCGTACAGTGATTTCCAAAGAGTCAAAATAACTCTTCAAAAGGAGTTAACTCCTGACAGTGGAATTACTTTATTAGTTTCGAGTTTGTATAACTCGAAAGAGGAGTTTTTTGTTACCGTAGCAGTGGAATTAACTTCAGAGTAAGAATAACTTCATTTGAGGACTGGAGCTATTTTAACTCCCAATCTGGAATTAAACTCAGAGTTAATATAGCCCACAAAAAGGATTATTTTGAACCTAAAATTTTATACTCCAGTTTGAAGTTAAAATAACTCTTTGAAAATTGCTTAATTTATATGTTACCATAAAAGAATCGAACCATCAGTATGTATATCGTTTCGGCTCTCGCGTCGGAGTAACCGTCACAAGATAGTTCTTGCACTCTCTTTAGGTTTTCTTTGGAAACTGAACATGGATACGCTAATCGTATCCGCTGACAATACGCCCGATGACCGTTGGCTCATCCACTAAAGTAATTTAACGGCACCCAAAAGCAGTCCATCGCCCCAGTCCCCATCAGGACAATCGCGCGATGAAGCGCTTCCATGTGACGATGGTGGGGCTTTAGCTTGTCTGTTCCGGTTTGACCGGAAAATCAGGAAAGCAGAAATGATGAGCAGAAGAACGCACATGAAGACGAGAAGACCGATAGTAATAAGGTAGGTCCTCTCCTTTAGCATCATGTTTCTTTCATTCTCCGGATTCCCTGCTGGGAAAGAAAAAGCTTTTCTAGTTACCCTGTTTTTGGTCATAAAATTAGTTTTTGCGATTATTTAGACAGCGCTTTAGTACGATAGCCGTGAGTAAAGAAGCCGCGGTCTAAACACGATTAGCTGTATTTCTTAGACCACATTTCGAAATGGTCTTTGCCGTCTGCGGCTTCTCCATCTTTGACCCTTTTAGAAGCAATCCCTCTACCAATCTTGATTTATCCTTTACCCAGTTCAAATTTAGAGTTAGTTTAAAATGATCTGCACTGACTAGACAGACACAGCTGCACGTACACACTCGTGCAAACGCTCGTAAGTATCGTAATTGCTCAGTGCATCGTTTAAAGTAGAAGTAGTATAGGTCTTCCCTTTCAATCTCCGTCTTCTTCCTTAGAAACTTGGTATGAAGATGGCAAAATTTCATGTGTTTCTACCTATAACATCTGCCCTGTTTACTTCTAGTATTCTGATTTAATTGTTCCAGGCCCTCCTTTGTGGGTATTAAGTGTAAGATTGACTGCAAGCAGCCTTTCTCTTCCTCTCAAATGTCCAGCCGATAATTAAGAATATTGAATGCAACGTGTCAGCAAATCGAGCGGTGATAGTCGAAGCCATAGATCACTAATCTTTTTTTACAAGATGATCTTTAGAAATAAACGTTGCGCCCGCCTATCCTGAAAAGACCGCACGGGGAGAAAAAAAGAGAAACGTCTAGACAAGTGACGCTGG
This sequence comes from Siderastrea siderea, assembly GCA_964030785.1. Taxonomy (NCBI): domain Eukaryota; kingdom Metazoa; phylum Cnidaria; class Anthozoa; order Scleractinia; family Rhizangiidae; genus Siderastrea; species Siderastrea siderea. Next base: position 21,084,493 of record OZ034968.1, on the reverse strand, counting down.
TGTGCTCACTCGCCCTCAAAGCCTCCCTCCATCCTCTCCCACAACGAGCGCAGTGTTTTTTCCATCTCCATTCTTGTGTTCCTCACAATGAAAGAAAAGCTGGGTACATTTTGAAAAAATTTTAAAAGGCTGCAAAATTCAAACTTAAGCTTTGGTCTCATGGTGGGTTTTATAATCTTCCATGGGATCTAGTTTTGTTCGTAAATTTCGCCGATGGTCCTGCATCAGATAACGCCCGTATGAAAGCCAAAAACAGACATCTTTATGGTTGTTATCACTATTTATTCCAACAAACTTCATTTAGTTACCTGGTGTGCTTATCCGCGTCGTGGGAATGGAGTAGTTTGTAAATGAAGTATTATTTTTGACGGTGTGAGTAGTAACTGTTTTTGTTGTCGGCTTGGTTGTACGAGGTGTTGTCTGTGCTTGTGTAGGGACTAAACCATTACACAGCTCATCGCTTTGGCAGAGTGGATCTGCAAAAAAACAAAGTGAAGAGAGTGAGATCGTAAGATTCCGAGAATTTGACCACCCTTTCCCAATTCACTTTTCCACCCACACGCACACCTGAGCCCTGTTCGTTTACAGCCGGAGTCTGGCCTTGTAAATTTCATGGGAGCATTTTTTTTTGGGGGGGGAGGGGGGACCACAGGCGTATTATTTTGGGGTCCACAGGTTTCAAGACAAAGGATACAAAACCCGGCAAACATTTTATCCAGAAAGCCTCGGTGTCAATTGACAAGTTTAATATACAGTGGAACCTCGATTTAACGAAGCGTCAAGGGACTGGAGCTATTTATGCGTTATATCGAGGTCCTGATCCTTTTCAATACATTACACTATTACTGGGCTGAAAAATATTGCTCATTATAGCGGGGACTTCGTTAAATAGAGGTTCGTTAAATCGAGGTTCCACTGTACTAAATGTTAATTAGCTAATGTTAGCTATTCTGGTCACGCTAATGACGATTTAGAAATAATACATACAGTACACAGGATGACAATCCCAAAATTGAACGCAGTTCTGGCTTCTTCCATTAAACTATTTTTCGTTCATTCTGTGAAGTGTATGTTGAGAGAAGATTTAGGATGACTGGAATATTATCCGTTAATTCCCAAAACAGCAAAATCCTAAAATCCCCTATTCTGTTTCAAGAGGCGAGATGGCCGGAAGAAAAGTGGTGCGGAATGAAAAGATCTTTGCGAGGGTAAAATGTTTGCGCACTATCGATGACAGTTCCTTCGCGACAGGCTATTAATTCGGAAATTTTCGCGTCTGAATGCGCGACTGAATGAACATAGCACCAATCAATTCCGGTTAACAGTGTCACGATTTTTTAGGACCTGAAAGGTGGTTACACTTGTGCAATCACTAACCTGTACTGTTCATACAAATATGGAATTTCATTTTCATGTTGTGCGTCTTGCAGTGTCCCCCAGAAATGTCATCAGTGGAAGACTGCGTGCCATCCGAGGTCGCTAACAACATGAGAAAAAGAATTGGTAAAACGAACTTAGCATTAAGATGGAAGGAGGATGGTTCGGGAAATTAAGGCAGTCGACGCAACATGACCCTTTTTTGTCTGACTCAACCAAAGCGGAAGAGAGGAGGCCTTTCCCGCCCGCGGCTAAATATACGGCAAGGAAACCAGTTCTAAATTATTAGTTTTGACCCCCTTCTTGGATTGCTGTTTGCCAATTAAGGCTTTAAAAATGATATTATCATCAAAGGTTAAACTCAAGAAAGGTTTACAAAAATGTGTCTTGGCTCAAATTAACGAATGTACTGGCAAGCAACTCACTTCAAGGAAATGTGTTTTAACCAGGAGATGTTGTTTTGCCCCCCCCCCCCCCCCCTCCCCCCCACCTCAACCAAGGTTTTTCCAAGATGAGTTTTTCATACGCGAGAAAAATATTAATAAATAAGTAATAACCGAGCAAAATAAGGACTGGACATTTGCGTTGTCATAGAAATCGATTGTCTATCTGATGATCGTCCGGGCCCCAGTTGTTCAAAGGCTGAATAGCTTTATCCAGTGGGTAAATTGCTATGCAGCGGATATAAAAATGTACACCTACCAACAGATTTTATCAACTGGATAGTGATTTATCCAGCGGATAGTATTCTGAGAAGGAGTGTTGTTCAGTGGTGACGTTGACTCAGGTTTCGACTATGAGGGCGTCTGTATAATCTGTGCGGAAGCCGTCATCAAAGGTTCGACAACATCTGGCAGAAGTCAAAACTCTGAATCTGATGATGACTTAATTAAGCGCAAGTTGTTGAAACGTCAGTCAGTCAACGTGAACAATTACAGTCCTTCTCAAGACCACACGCACCCGGACGATCATAAACAATCTACTTTTGACCTGGCTCCTGGGTTCAAACCATTTACTATTTCAAAAGGAGTTCTACCAAAAATTAACGAATAAGTCAGACCGAGAAACGTTCCCTTTTAAACACAAAACGGCTTACTTAGGATGTTTCTTGAAAACACAAATCTGTGAAATCAAACCCGCGTGAGTGGCCCATCTTACAAGTGCGTGTGTACAGGAAAACTTAGACCGCTTAAGTGACCAATCGAAATCCTCCTTTTCATCGTGGACAAGTTCAGCTATTGTTAACCGTGATAAAGCATGAACTTTTTGGCCAATCAGAAGGCATAAAGCTTTCAGTGTATATTGTAGTAGGCTGTAACTTGGTAAGTTAACAAATATTCGCCTAACCATAAAATTAGTATATTGCAACGGACGGTAGACCAAAGTTTCTCTTACCTATAAAATAGTAGTCCTCTCCAGGTTGAAACACAGGGACATTATCAGCACTGAACTGCTTGAATATCACCCGGTAATAGTGTAAGATGAGGGGCTTATCGCACACTATCAGTTTCCGGTCGACCAGTTTGTTCACCTCACAACGTTCATAGCCTTGTTTGCTGACCAGCCAGAGATTTTCGTACTGTGGACTCAGATAACTCGTACCGTGGAGTCTGGTGACTATGGTAGCAGTGTTTGGGCACACGAAAAACAGTCTAGACATGGGATAAACGCACTGCGTTCTGTTACTCTTGAACCTAAAAGAATCAGTTAGGACAAATAATAAGTGAAGATATTTTTTGCAATAAATATTCTAAACGGAGTGATTTGGTCGTGAACTTGCTACAACCTTGGACAAAACTCTTTAGACAGATCCGCCTGTTTTCCAATATCGACGCCTTAACTTGTTTCAGCGCGCACACATTCAATATCGATATATATTCATATTCAAACACTTTGTGCGTTCACAAGCGAAACGTTCTGAGGTTTCTACAGCATGGAACATACCATGTAGTATTAAATAGACACTGCAAGACCTGTACAAATTGCTCCCCTCCCCACCCCCGTACAATGTTGTTTTGGCCATGATGCTTGCCCATACAAATCCTGTGGTCTTCAAAACAACATTGAAAGATGGGAGGGGGGAGGACAGATACTTATGCAGTAGTGTGAGAGGTTTAATTAAAAACAATAGGAAAATACGGGTGTGTTTTCAATTTGTCTCATGTAGTTCTGTCCGAGGTTGTAGCTCTTGTTCATACCTAACAAAGGAGCGAATGGAATCAGTTGATTTGTTAACTTCTCAACTTTGGCAATGATTGCTGATTTTTTCTTCTGTCTTATTTATGGAGCAAAATTTTGATCGCCGGGGCACGTCCCTTATAGTGCAAAAATTTGTCTTTTCCTTAGGGTCCCCGCTAACGCAACTCGGTATAAAAACACTACACTAAATTTATTGCATTGATTGTCTCTAACACGGCACCGGGCATGGTGTGTTTAACCCCAGCTAGTGGCATATCTTCTCTGCCGTTATCTACTTCTTTTTTTATAACTAAAAGTGACGTTTTCCATAGTTGCCTTGGTCCCAAAGAAATTAGTATAAAGGGAGCTGAATCAGCCATGCACAACAGGATCGCAACGACAACGACTTAGCCAACGAAAACGAAAACGAAATGCACGTTACTTGAACGCCGACTTTGTGATCATTGACATCATTCCAACTTGTTCAACTTCTGCAACGTAACCAAACAATGGGAAATAAATTGCTAGGGACGGCGTTCAAGTTACGAAACGTATGCTTATCTTCTCCGTATATGAAACGGCTACGAATTTGGTCATTTCACTCTATTGTGTTTTTGGAAACGACGAATAAATATACCAAATTAACGTTAGCTTTCGAACAACTCACAGGGCCCTTGGTGGTCCGGACACATAAGACAAACTGCACGATTTGGAAAATCTCGAGGACGTTTTTGGTAACGTGAAGTGTTTTTACTGAAGACGTTATTCTTAGTGTTGACGTGGTGGCTTTCTTAGTTGAAAATAGTTATTTGCAGGTGACAAAGTGCTCTCAAACCAATCAAATGGAAAGCATAAACACCAAGTGAATTGAACGTCAACCACAATTATGCCAATTCTGCACATTCTGCTCTCTCCGATTTGGTTTCATAGTGACATTTGCACGAAACCTTGTTTACTTAGGAATTGTTTGGAAGTCACGTTCGGACTTGCATCATTCTAGGGGATTAATCACAACATGGGTCGAAAGCGGATTTGGAGGATAGTTTCGACCAAGGACATTGCTGTGTCCCTGGACAAGTCGCATGAAACTTTTCAGTAGAGTGCGACAAAAATGTACAGAATGATTTTCACTTTTGTCGATATTAAACAAACGCACAAACAGTTCTTTTACCCAGACAGCATGATGGGTGGTATTAAAAACAAAACGTTGTTGGATAAACTGTCTAAACTGGGTCAACTTACGAAAGCGAAAACAAGTTCTTCAGCGCATTATCTTTAACTTCAGCTAAAACTGGCTTCGAATTCCGAGAATTCATGCACAAGGTTTGTTCGAAACAGAACTGAAGTAAAGTGTTCAGCCGGAGTTTGTATATCGCCTAGCGACCCCCTAGCGCTAGTATTAGCCTGTAAGCAAGCTGTAGTCTTGTGACCACCGGCAATACACCCCTGCATAGTACCTTCAATTCAGTTGCAAATTGCAACTTGATAATTGATTACGTAATGATCCAAAATAACAATTATGCACTGATAAATTCACCCGAAGACATGGACTGATCCATGCAATATGGTCCAAAATATGGAATAAAAACTAAAACGAACATTGAGTAACTTATTGAATAATGCTTATGATTATATTTTGCAAGATTAAGGCGAGAAAGGGAATCCTTTCTGGCCAGTAACACTGTATCCCAGTGACCGATTACATCTTCCCCGGCAGAGAATTAATTTTTCTAAGAGCATGCAGGGTTCGATCGTGGATCTTTCAGAAACGTTTCATAGGTGTTAGCTGACTCAAGCAAGACGGTAAAAGGCGTAATTATGGTAGGTGTGCTGAAAGGGAAACGGGAAAAGGCGTGAGCGGGAAAGAATAGAACCTAAAATAGACCTCTTACGAAATCACTGAAATCATTGAATTGGTAAATTTTGCGCCAGTATATGACCGTGTTTCGACTAAGTAACCAAGAGCAGTGGCCGTTCTTGTTCACCGTATACTGCCAAAGAGACCCTTAATTAGAATTTAGAATATCGAGCGTTTTCTAGTAATCAAAGGCGCTTGAGATCTATAGAAAATTATTTATATTCTAAGCCTCACTCGCTATGTAAACAGAACTAGTGACAAAGCAAATGCATTCATTTGTTTTCATCAGACAAGAAATATTATTACAGACATGTACAGAGTGAGGGATTGTATCGCAAAGAATCGTGGAATACAGCTATTTTTTCTCTAGTTTGGAGACGATCGTTGTGGATAGAGCATCTATCGCCCCCTCACAATATGAAGTGTTCCCCTACGAAGGATTGCACGCAATATTTTAAAACGGGTTTCAGTAATTAACAATTCAATCTTCTCTCTTCTTGTTGATTACTAGCACGAGACAAATTCAGGAATCATATTCTCCTGTAAGCTCTGGCCTGACTTTAGTTTTTCGCTGTAAATGTTGAAAGGTCTATGAAGATAACGCACTTCCGTTCTTTATAGAGAGCAGATCCTTGAGTTTTCGTCAGTTAATAATTTGAAGACTTAGATCGCCTATTGTGTCGCTATCAATACGATAAGCATCGTACATCAAGCTTCATACTTGCGTCTTTGCACTAAAAACTGTTTTATATAAAACCTTTTGGGCAAACAACTCAACTGTATTGCTTTAGTACTTACATCGGGTTCATGTAACTCCACTGTATCGAGGGATACAGTTCACCTCTTGCCAGATTGAACAAACAAATAATCAGGGTTGAAATACATGGTATTCTGTAGAAAACACCCATTTTCGTCTTTTAAGACAACTGTGGTAGAATCGGCGTTTGCGGCTGCAAGATAATCGTGGGCCTTATCAACATTTCCTATTTTACCCAGAATTTTCGCGCGAAATTTGCATTTAATAGTTCGTTGTAAACAAGCTACTTAACGAACGTAATTTCCGGTGATTTAGACAATTAAACGGAAATGAGAAAGGCTTTTCTTTTCCCAATTAAGATTTTATCGATTAATTGAATTCTGTTCCATCTAGCAGCAGCAAAAAACAAACAAAAAAGTTTGGTGTCGGAAAACAAAGTTGGGCTTTTTCGTCGACGACCCAGAAACGATGATGTTTTAAAGCTGGAATTCATTCAAGCGTTGCGTGACTTCCGGTCAGTTTCTTAAAAAATCGTGGACCGCAGTAACTCGTGATTTTCAAGTGACTGATCTGATGTTATTATTAGTCTGCTTACTTGATATTAGGATAGTGAAATAGGCCACATAAAGGGGAAAACATGTTTATTTTCATAAAAATTTGTAATTAGATTCGATTGTTTGTTCAGAGTTGAGCGCATATCGTTTCTAGTCCCTGAAGCCTCAGCCGCCTCCCCAGTTTCGTATTTTGGGAAAGCCTAAAGCGTCCTTATCGGTGTCTGAGTAATACAACGGAAGAGCGCTTTTGTGCGTTTTATTGTGTTTTTTTTTTCAATTCTGTTTCAGACAGTTGCAGATTATTGTTTTAATGGAGAGAAGTTGTTCTGAAAAACGTTGCAAATCTATCGCAAACGTACAACTTAACAAAAAAGGAAGCAGTCTTTGGGCGCTGTTTTTGAAATAATCAACTCAAGATGCGACCTCTGGATCTCAGCTAACTTCCTTGTTACAGCCAAGGAAAGTGGAAAGGCTGTAGATTACGACAATCACTGACCAAACTACTGTATTAAACCGCGAACCAAAACAATATGGCATTCTCTTCTTTGCCGTTCGTCCAGCACGGATTTTTGAGCAAAAGAGAGACTGCTCGCAGTCTAGTTTTGGTTCGGATTTTGGTACTGTGAACAGCTGCTCAAAAGAATCTTTTTTTCCCAATGCCCCAGAGACTCTCTCGGCGACCGCCCGCTGACCAAGAAGCCTGAGGACTCTGAGAACAAGTTTGAAAATGCTATTGCTTGGGTATGTTGTTTTGGGCTGACCTAAGAGACGTGAGCTCTGGGAACGAGAATGGTGCCTGCACTCACTCAGTACAGTGGTCATCAGTGGTCAGCAGTCTGCTGTAAATTGGCCACAGTACAGTTCATTTACTGATTTCTGTGTTGCTAGTATTTTGAAGCTTCATGTCTTAAGAATCGGAAGAAATTCTGTAAAAACTGAATCAGAATTTTTGGCCAAGAATTTTCGACAGAAGGCACTGAATGAAAGAAAACACACGGGTAATATAAAGGGACTTAGTTTTCCATGCCGGCGCCCCTTAAAAATAAGGTCCCATGCATGTGTTATGTTGTTTTTTTATACATAAGGTCCTGTCAAGCTCCTCGGGAAATAGTTGACAGGCAAGTTTAAATGTGAAATGCGACTGCTTGAACCCTGAGTAGAGAACATTTTACCTTCAAGGTCGCGATTATTAAAAAATTGTTCGACATCGACTCTCTACAGTTCACAGTACTTGGTGGGAATAAAAGTACTTTCTGTATGGGAAATAAAAAACAAGGCAGACTTAAAACGTAGAACACAAGCAAAATACAAAGGACACTTGTCTTAAACAGGGTAGCGAAATGAACGGATTTTGTCTCAAACAGGGTCAGGGTTTATGGGCCTTGGCGGCACACCCCCTTTGTGTATGAAGTGTGTCGGCTTTCAAGTAATGAATCGGCCAAGGCAAACTCAAGGCAGAGTAGCCTGAATGTCAAACTAGTATGAGTCCTTTTGTGGTGTTTTGTGTTGATTTCGGACATTTCTAGTATCTTCATTTTCATCACAAGAAAGAGGTATCAAGTCACATTGAGCGTTGGTTGGAACAGCTGTGGTTAGTCTAGCCGGTATGGCAACACCGGCGGACGGTAATGTAACGACGGTGGCCGAAAATATTAATGAGGTATTTGACATCACAAATTTGTTGCTATATATTATGAAAAGAGCATGAACAGGAATGCCTTTGTTCAAAAAGAACACTTCCAAGCAGAGATTTTCTGAAGGCAAGTAAAGATACTGAAAGCTTTGAAATAAAGTGTCAGGTGAGTCGACTTTTATAAATCTTTTGTAGATTTCATTTTTCACGGTGGGCATACAGGACGCCTAAAAGTGCATCCTTGGAACTACTTTTGCATTTTTTATTCGTTTGAGCTCAAACTTTGCAGGATGGTAGAACTCTGTATTCCAAAAAATCGTATGTTTTTTGCTTTTCGATTTTAACGGCTTTTGGCGGGAAAATGACGTCACAAGATTGACAGCAAAATTTAAATTTCAAGTTATGGCAAAACAAATAAATAATTTTGAAAGAGCGTGACGTGATAGAAACAAATGTGAAAAAAGTTTTGGAAAATTCAATTGGTTAAAGAGTTATTAAGCTTTGATTTTTGAATTTCCCGCCATTTTGTTACCATTTTTAGAAACATAAGTATATTTAAAGATGCAATATCTCCTAAAGCAATTGAGCTTTTCCAAAAAATTTTTCACATTTGTTTCTATCACGTCACGCTCTTTCAAAATTATTTATTTGTTTGCCATAACCTGAATTTTAAATTTTGCTGGCAATCTTGTGACGTCATTTTCCCGCCAAAAACAGTTAAAATCGAAAAACAAAAAACATACGATTTTTTGGAATACAAAGTTCTACCATCCTGCAAAGTTTGAGCTCAAACGAATAAAATTGCAAACGTAGTTCCAAGGATGCACTTTTAGGTGTCCTTTATGCCCACCGTGTTTGCAGACCTCATAACTGGACCGATCTCCTATGACCTTTGTGCCCCTAGCCTTGTGTAAGGATACAAACCATTTTTATGCAGCTGGGTGTAGAGAAACAACGTGGAGAACACTTTTGTGTCTAAGGAACGCACCGACCTTCAGATCAAAACCCCGACGCGCTTACCTCTGCACAACTACCCCTTCTTTTAAAATTTTGAACAGAAAGAGGGTCATGTCATAAAGACATTCAGTTGGTTGTCTTCCAAAAAAGCAGGACCGAGAATATGATAACAAACAATCTTTGTCAATCTTTACCTTTCACTAATACCTGGACAAGATAAGGTAGAACAGAATAACACAAACAAAACGCACGTTAGGGTCATTATGTGGCGATATCGAGGCCACAAAAACGTCGACCATAAAACCGTGTTTGTCTACTATCCGTTGTATAAAAACTTGTCTGCTAACCATGAACTTGTCTGCTATCCGTTCTATAAGAGGTATGTGATGTTTTCACCATGAATATAGAAAACTATTTGAAAATTTGGGCGGGATCGGGATTACCACCTAAAGAAGGGCGGGACGGCGGGATTAACAGGAAAAAATAGGCGGGATGGCGGGATCTGAGAACCCTGTTGTGGACCCTTTGCAGAAGCTCACCAGGACAAGACTGAAGCAGCCCCCAGGGTGGAGCCTGAGACAAAGTTTAAGTCCACCGCGGTTTTGCTGTATATCAAGGGAGTGTCAGAACCTCTTCGCCGCTGCCTACAACAACAAGGTATTCGCGCCGTCTTTAAGTCCGACACGACACTTAGGTCACATTTAGTGCGACCAAAGGACACCGTCGATCCGGCTGAACAAGACGGCGTAGTCTACAGGATTCCCTGTGAATGCGGCGGAAAAGTCTACATTATCGAAACAGGAAGATCTATGTAGGCGAGGATCAAAGAGCATGACAGGGATGTACGACTCGCCCGTAGCCAGACCTCCGCCGTTTCTGAGCACGCCAATAAGATCGGCCACCACCCGCTTTGGAACGAGGTAAAGTTTATTGATCGAGATTCACACTGCTACGCCCGTAGGGTCAAGGAAGCTATCCACATAAGACTTCACCCCGATGTTAAACATCAACAGGGACAACGGAATTGAAATTCCAGAAGCCTGGATACCAACGATCAAGAAACACAGCAGGAGACCGGTACGCCAGCGAACCGCCGAGGGAACAACTTCAAATTGGACCTCTCGGGAAACTTCACAGCGGAACAATGAGGATCGAAACGCACCAATCACAGCCGACCATCGTGATTCATATGGTGACGTGCAACCAGTCGACCTCATCGCCTGACGAAGACTAGCAGTAAGTAGCTGCTAGTCGCGATCTACAACTCAAGTGACTACATCGTGAGACAAATGATATACACTTTATTATTAAAACAAATGTAGATTCATGATTTACACGTATTGCCTTTCGAGAACCCTTTTCTAGTCTATTTTAGCCTATTTTTTTAAAATATATTTTCATATTAGTGCATTGTTCCATCTAACTTAGCCTGTTAGTTAAAATTTAGTCTTTTTTCAGTTTTAGTCTCATTTAGTCTCAATTCTAGTTTTTGTTTGAAAATTGCACTTTGAGGGAAAAACCGATCCGGACTCCCTAAAGCTTAACTCCTTACTTTTTCATTTTTCTTTTCTTTCATGTCGCGACTCTACGCAGCCTAGCTTGCGTAGCAGGCGCAGAAAGGGCTAGGGGAGGGAAAAGAGGAGAAATTATTCGCAGACGCGAAGCGCGAGAGGAAGGGAGAGGTTTCGCTCGCGAATAATTTCTCCCCTTTTCCCTTTCCTACGTAGGCTACGCAACGCACCTCTCCGAAGATCATTCTGTGACGACCAAAATGAATAACGGCTGTGAAGGAGACAACCCACGGTCACCAACCGACTGACCAATTTTTCGCGAGAGAAATGACCTCAATCAGGAGCCCATCATGATGATGATGATGATGATGATGGGCTCCTGCCTAAATGGATTACGTGACGACCCCAGCCTAAATATGCTTCGTTTATATTCCGGGCTAGGAATATAAAGGTAAGCAAAACTAAAATGGAATAGAAAAATCGTCGGGGATGTTTGTTTTATTTAAACTGGAAAGTGACTGCCTTTTTTTTGTGTGTGTGACGGTATGTGACACAGCGAGTGTGACGTCTCTAAAAGTTACAGATTATCAGATTATGACATGACTCGTTCCCAGGCGCTTGAGTCATTTCCAAATTTGGAAACATCCAGGCCCCAGTCCTGTAGGGCGGCCATTTTGTATCGCTTCCGCCCGTTAGTGAAAACTGCAAATTATCTATCAAAAATCCCTGTCATCCTGTGGCCTTTTTCTTGGTTCTTTTGCCATCGAAGATTCGAGAAACCTACTTTTCAATTTTATCCGACTATTTTGAGTTCTAAAATAATATTTTGAACGGGAGGCGGCGATTTGGAGACGAAGGATTTGAAAGACGGTTTATTTATCTAGGATAACTGAAGTTTACCGCTATGGGAACGAAAGATGACGAATATGACTATCTTTTTAAAGGTATTCGTATACTTAAGATTGTTGTGCTTTTCTCTGGAGGGGTATTGTGAAAACTGGGTTGACATTTCTAAATGTTTTTGTACGTTTTAACAGTTGTACTCATTGGCGACTCCGGTGTTGGAAAGTCAAATCTTCTCTCTCGGTTCACAAGAAACGAGTTCAATTTGGAGTCGAAGTCCACCATCGGAGTAGAATTTGCTACCAGAAGTATACAAGTTGACGGCAAAACTATCAAAGCACAGATCTGGGACACCGGTAAGCTGACATTGGCATTTTGTTTACTAGAAGTTCGTTTGTTTGGGCATGTAAATTTCTCAATCTTTTGAGCTGGTGTAAGCTTTCAGTCAGGGAGGGGGAGTGTACAACGTATGTTCATCTTTCCTCCCGGAAGCCAGTTATGAAGTTGGTTTTCTGTAACTTTTGAGCCCAGTTATTTGATAAACCACACAGCTGGTAAGCTTGTGCTCATAGACCGAAAAAGTGTTTATGGTGTACTTGTCTTCTAAAATGCACAGATCTGGATCTCGATGATTTTAAAATGGCTTCACGGGTTTTGAGCTTAATATTGATCCTGCAGCACTAACTGGCGCTTGTTTTACTTTTCATAGCCGGACAAGAAAGATACAGAGCCATAACAAGCGCGTAAGTTTTTTCGCAAACTCCAGAAGATTGTAATTAATTGTACATTTACCACCATGGGTTGTCATGAACAGCAAATTGGTAAATATTATTGTCAAACCGAATTTTGTGCCACGTTATGTTTTACAACATTGTATATAAGTCTTGAATAGTATTATTTACCAACGTGTTAAACATGCAGCACATTTTCAGAAACATATGAAATACTCAGTGGTATTGGTTATAATTTACAAGCTTCGAAAGTTGTTTTGGGTTCATCCATAAATGGATTTAAAATTGAAATCGAAAATGTTTAATCTTGTATCAAATTAGATATTCCCTTATTGAGATAGCTTTGTCAATATTTTCTACTTTTCCACCACTAAACAATTCAGGAAACATTTCACTGTGGATTATTAATGACAAGCCTTGACTTGTAAGATGCATGTTGCCATAAAGTTTGTATTCATTAGCCGTTTTCCTCTTAAAATTTAGAAGGTGTCTGGCAGTAGATTTTGGTAAAGGTTGTTGGAGCTATGTTGGGCTTGTATAAAATTAATGCATCTTGATTATCACATATTATATTACCTTGAAATATTTTGAAAAATAGGGTTATGTTGTACTTGTCTTGGCAAATGGTTTGGTTGGTTAGTTTCTACAATCGTGGCCAATTAATTATGAGACACTTCACTTTTTTCCACTTTTTTCTTCCCTTTTTTTGATCGAATAGAAAATCACCGATAATTAATGTGTTAAAAATACATCTTAAGATCCCCCCCCCCCTCCATACAATGTTTAAGGCCATAAAGTGTACAAGATATTCAAGACATTCTGGACTCCTCCTGACTCCCAACATTGTTCAGGGGGGAGGGGAAGTCAGTGTTAGTCATGTATGGATGAAAAAGGTAGTCACTGTCCCATAAGTTTTGGCCAGGATTGTAGTTTGGAAGAAGACTTTTACTAGCCTTCATAGCACTTATAATATTGATTGCATCTTAATTAATTTAACAGGTATTACAGAGGAGCTGTAGGAGCCCTTTTGGTTTATGATATTGCAAAGCACTTGACGTATGAAAATGTGGAAAGGTGGCTGAAAGAGCTCCGGGATCACGCTGACAGTAACATCGTTATAATGCTTGTGGGTAACAAAAGTGATCTTCGACATCTCCGAGCTGTTCCTACCGATGAAGCTAAAGCCTATGCAGGTGCAGTATTAAATATCCATGATGTCAACACAAATATTTTCCTACTGACTTCTACCATGATCATCATGTACATTAGTGGTTGCTTAAATATATTTTTCAATATTTTTGCAAGCAATAGGTGGATTTCTTTCAAACTTTCTATTTTACTTCAAAAATTACCATAGTTTAGTGAAAATATTGTCATTTGGAAGAACCTACCCACATAAAACACTCTAAATTGCAAGAAAAAAGTGACAAAATCAGCGGTAACACGTAACAGTTAATTTGATGTTCAATGTGAAAAAACCATTTTCACCCCCAAAGCAATCGCAATTTCTAGATTTTATATAATCTACACTTGCAATGGGACAAAACATCAAAACACTCAAAGTTACAACTTTCAAGCTCTATTTTTGAATTCACAATAATTACATTTTTAAGGGAGATTCTCCATCTTGTCTTGTGTAATGCTGCCATCATTAACTGTATGCAGCTTCTGCCGACATAAAAATTGAATTGGCAATTCCACCGGACACTGCAATGAGAAGTAATATGAGTTAAAAGAAAGTTCATATGAAGATGCATGTACATTGTGAAAAGATGAATCCAAAATTCAGTAATGCAGCTGTGAAAAAAAAAGATTTCCCTGATTGGAAGTAAATTTTTGTTGCTCAGGAAAATAGGTAAATTGAGCATTACTATCTGAAGAACAGTCCATATCTCGGCTTCTAGAGGTTGCAGTCTGCTGTAAATTGGCCACAGTACAGTTCATTTACTGATTTCTGTGTTGCTAGTGTTTTGGATTTTTGGCCAAGAATGTTTGACAGAAGGCAATGAATGAAGAAACAGACCCTTCCACTGCAAATTTTTCTCCATAATGGACTCTCCTTCGATTAAATTTCTGTCACGGGTCTGCAAGGGTTTTTGGGGGGTTCTGCTCAAGAATCCAGGGGTAGGTATTGTCAGCCATTTTGGTGGCCATATTGGATTTTGGCAGCCATCTTGGATCCCAACTTTGAACTACTTTCCTCATTTTCTTCTCACAAAAAAGACAAACCATTTGACTTTCCTAAATACCATCACATGTTGTAGGTGTAAATTTTAATTTTAACTTGATTGTACTTTCCTTTGACAATAAAATTCAGGTCCAATTTGCTAAGCCGGCAAAGGACTATGGGTAGAGACAAAACTCCACTAATAAAACAGCTCAATTTAGAAACTTATGCTTTTTTTTACTGTTTTGTATATTCTAGATGCATTTTCATTGGAAAGGTTGGCTTTATGACAAAAAAGTGTACAAAGAAATTTAATGCCCTGTGTTACACTAATGTACATGATCATTGTGCTACAAGTCACTGGGAAAATTTGATCGGTGAATAGCATGGTCATTCTTATAACTTGCATTCCTGACCTCACATTGATATGCTGTAAGGTGAAGTTGCTGTCTAGTGAACAGTGTGAATGAGTTGCCTGCCTTATTAATGCTGGCACTTACTGTAGTTCCATTTTCTATAGCAGTAATTGACTAGCATAAGATCCTAGTCCATCTCAAGTAAACATGCACATGTAGTTTCCTTATATTTTGATAGGTTTCATTACAATTCAGCTATACATGTACCCATGGCTCAGACAAGCAGATGCTCCTTCTTCATGCCATGGAAACTAGGAATTCTTATATGCATTGGTAGACTGACTACCCTGCGAGCAGAGGCCCTTCGATCTTCCTAGATAAGTCGGGAAGAGCAGGGGACCTCTGCCAGCCACCTCGACTTTCCCTGTTGAGCATGCGCTAAATTCAAATGTAACCGAGCCTTGTCGGCTTTGCTTCAATTAACATGTTTACTGAATGACAGCTGGGTCCACAACAAACTGTTCTTACTTCGGTCGTAACACAAGAGATTTGAGGAAAGCTTTAATTAAACCGTAAGGCTGAGAATAATTCTGTTCGAATTTATGTCACGGGTTGAAAGCTTATGTATTTTCGTGTTGAGTCTCTTTCGTCCTCAACATTCTCTTCTTTCATTCAACAAAACTCATTTGTGTCGAGTTTGTTTCGTATTTAAACTTCTTGGCCGTCATGCGGTAAATTATATTTTGTACTGAGACCGTTTCGTCTTCAAAATTACCGGCCGCCATTTGGCAAATTAAATTGTTTCTCTTGCCGTTTGCTTGTCTCGCCGTTGACCAAAATAAATGTCATTTATTTTGTCAAAGTCAAGCTAAACATCTTACAGTCTTACTGTTCATGAGTTTTCAACTGGTAGTTGTTTATTTATTTTATTTATTTATTTATTTATTTATTTTTATTTATTTTCTTTATTTCTTCTTTTCGTCTTTTTTTAATTGACTAATTAATTGCTTTCACCAAGCTTTAGTGCCGACCTACCTCTGTACTTAAACATCGCTTAGTTTTACTCAGCTCGATTAGCTTTATAGTTATCCTGAGTAAACATTACCTATTTTTGTATTAATATATTATATTGTAAAGTTTAACTTTTTTTTCCTTTTTCTATTTGGTAATAAAAGCTTGTTGTTATAAAAATAAGCGTTGAAGTGCACATTCGCGTAGCCCTTCGCATTGATTCCCACTCAAACTAGAAGTAAAATATTTTGGTCCTAAAGCAACCGCAACCCAGATTGTTTTGTTCCAGTTGGTAAATTAGCGATTTGCCATGGCCGGTTGGGCAACAGACAAAAGAATCTTTACCACACAGAAAATAAAGGAAGGCCTTCAACTGGTGTTGTGTGAGGTTGCTTATTCCATGAGTATTCACGGCTTTATCAAAGACATCTTTCGAAAGAGAAACGTCTGCTCTTGTGAACTTCACAAGCGTACCGAACGTACCGTGGGTGGGTATTTAGTTAGCAATTTCTAACAAGGCACATGCCCACTGAGCAAAAACGGGAAAACCTGGTTTCAAACCGGACTGACTCATCCATTTCGGTGGATGAGCGCCAAATCAAAGAAAGTCGAGGCGGCTGGCAGAGGTCCCTTCCTCTTCCCGACTTATCTAGGAAGATTGAAGGGCCTCTGCTCGCAGGGTAAAGACTGACCTAATTAGTGTTAAAAGTCATGGTTCGGTAGGCAGGCATTTACAGTCACCAGGATATGAAAAGTGGGTGTCCCAACAGCATCTGCGCCAAAAACTTCTCTTCCTATGAGGCAAAATGAGTCTTCTTGCCTGGAACATTTGTAATCATGTCAATGTTCTGGAATACACATAGATGTAGGAGCTCTGTGGCTCTCAATTGCATCATTAGGGAACTTGAGCAAACATGACGGAGACGGATGATGAGAACGTCACAAAACAAAAGGTTTATTTAGCAAGACAATGACTCTGCAAATGCGATACAGATTTTGGTACATTTCTACCTGAATTGTAATGCCGTCCTTACAGAGTCAGCTCCCGGATAGTTCGGCTACATTAGACAGATTGAAAAAGTTAAAACTATCGCGAAGAAGTTTGAAATATTTGGAAGTCATTTCGTAAGTGACGTTTTTCTTGACGTTGCCTTCATGGTTGCTTAAGCTCCGTATTTGTGGGTGTGTGTTGAACAATAAGTAATGATTATTTCTTGATCGATTTCAGAGAAAAATGGTCTGTCATTCATCGAAACATCTGCTCTGGATTCAACGAATGTGGAGGTGGCCTTTCACAACATTTTAACAGGTAGAATAAACATAACTGTAGATGCATCTGCTGACTACTGTTCATTCTTTCAGTTGAAGGTTCTTATTAATGTACACTGTATTTTATCTGTCTTTCAGAAATCTACCACATTGTATCCCAAAAACAAATTCACGATTCACCAGGTTCAGAAAACCAACCAAGCAACAATGTCCAGACTATTCATGTTGAACCCACAACAGAAGCCGATCATAAAAAGAAAGTTCAATGTTGTAATGCTTAATAACCTGAAACCTTAGTCTATTGTTGACAAATACAGTACATATTAGGCTGTAAGCCTTTCAGTATACTGCTATGTAGCAGAACCTTTTTCAAAGGTCTTGCATAATTCCCTAGTACAGTAATGTTAAATTGAATAGCCAGAAAAGGACTGGAAAGAATAATGCTTAATTTTTGTTGGAAAAAAAAAAGAGAAAAAAATGCTGTTTTAAGGGGGCTATGCCATTTCATGGTTTTTTAGTCTTGCACAGTACAGCTCCTTTTGAAATTGAAAAACTACTCAAATTTATAAGTTTTCGTAATTCTGTGTTCTGTTGGGGTCAGCTGTTTGGTTTTAGACTAAACCTTTTTTCTTTTTTGTAGTTGGTGTCTTAGTAGAACAGTATTCAGCTGGTTTTTGTCTTCATAGCTTGTAGTATTGTTTATGCGAAGGCAAAGTCTAAGCTGCAGAGTCATGACAGTAAACCTCAACATTCCCCTCTTAACGTACCGTACCTGAAAGAAGCCAAGAATTTGTAGTTTTATAAAGGATACACAACTAAAAAACTTCACCAATTCTTAGATCTGTACGGTATTCCGTTGCTGAATTATTTGCTGAAATGTTCGACTGAAATTTATAGAGCTCAGTATGGAGACGCCATGTTGGTGTCCCTCGGAGGGGCACAAACATGGCCACCAGAAATCAATGAAAACATCTGGAATTCACTTCTGCTTGTCCAGCGATTTCTTTTCTCTCGTGAACTACTATACAACCACATTAATTTCTCTCCTAACGCTTTAACTGTCCAAACTGCTAAAAATCACAAGGATAGTCCTTTTTCGGCATAGGTGAAAGCTTTGTCAGGGACGCTGTGTTGGTGTCACGTGGAGTGAAAAGCCAGAAGTTTAATATTTTGTATTTTCAAAAACGAAAGACGCTATCGAGCTGAAAACGTGTGAAAAGATATATTTTTAAGTCATCTTCAACCTGGTGGGGATATAAAATCTGAAGACCTCATGGTTTACGATTTTAGAATTTTATGACGTCACGTGAAAACCAGCCATAGCTCCACCACAGTGACTGCAACGTGGCTTTCATGCATGAACAATACCATGAGCTCTGCAGGCTAACCATTTTGGCACAAAACATGTTTGTTTGTTAATTTTATATGTTGTTCTGTTTGTTTGTTTGTTAGTTAGTTTGTTTGTTTGTTTGATTGATTTTTGCAACACTTTGCCCACTGGAGCATCTGTTTTGAACCTTTTTGATCAAGTTTAGTATTGTGAAAAAGTTCATCAACCAAAGCGTGCAAGACCACTTTTATTTTTCATCTGTATCCTTTCATCTTTGTCATTTCGTGAATATCATCCCAACCAACACAACCAAAAGGAAACTGTTGATCCTAACAAAACATAAATTAAGACAAGAACAAAAATCCATGTAAGCATTTATTCTTACAATGTATTTCTGATTACTGTCCATTTCTTTGCCTTCATTTGGGAAGGTTTTGTAAGTGTCAAGTAAATATTTGTTAGGTGGACATCTTGCATTTTTGTTTTTAGGTGCCATTACACAAGGAAGGGACAAAATTTCAACAAAATTCATGTTGCATGAGATGTGTTGCTACAATTTGACCCCGGGACATGTCCCCATCGTGTTTTCTTCTGGGTGTACAATTTATGATTTTGTCCCCATCACATGTCACTGTCACATGTTCCCTGTTCCCTGACCCCTGAATGTGTACAACATGCAATTTTTGTTGCTGCTGCATGTGTATGTACTGCAGCATGTCCCTGTTAAATGTCCCCTTGTGTATCAGCTCTGACATTGTGTGGAAAAATTAGATGCTGGTCAGATAGATTAGAAATAATAAACTGACGTTAGGGAGTTGGTGTATGGCAGTATTTAGACTTGGTGCTTGCTCTGGGGCTCAGTGTGAGAAGACTAAAGTGACTTTGTGCAGTTACCTGTATGTGGAACCTATTTTCTTGCACAAATTTTTTGTCTCACTACATATATTTTTTTTGTTTTTGGTTTTGTCATTTTGTCTTGAATTTAAGAGGCTGGAGGTATGGGTTAGGGCACTAGTGATGGCATGTTCTCATGCCCAATAAAAGAGCCAAAACACCTATGGCAAAGGTACTGTATTGTCGTGCCCTCACACCAAATTTATCATAAAAGCACGAACAGAAAGCTGATGTTTAGACTCAGATCACGCTTTTCGGGGCACCAAGTCTGAATAATAAGCTGAAGCTTGGAAATCTTAAGTGGTAACATTTTTCTTGGGTATTTTAAACTCACATTGTGTATGATGTGTCTGTAAAAACGATTTCATATTGCTGAAAATACTTTTGTTTCATCGCTTTGCAACAGTGCATTTTTCATATTATTGTGCTTCACTTGATAAAAAGGTAATTCTATTAATGACATTGCATCTGAAGCAGTGATTTCCACTTGCTAATGCCCTGCTAACTGGTAGCCAAGGAGAAAAGTATTGCACTTAAGGGAAACAAATAAGGCATCGTGTACAAAAGTGGTAGTACAAGATCTCCAGTAGTAAGTTACTATAAAATATCCACAGGAAATGGGCATCTTTTCGAGATAATGAGAGCTTTGTGTTAGCCAGTGGATAGGGTACCCAGGAATGTACTAAAGAGTACAACTTTGTTGTCTTGTATCATTTCTAATTTTCAACACTGTAGAGTAACAGATTTCATGATTCGTCTACAGTAAGAGATTAATTGAAGACATTTCTTTACAAATGCCCACAGTGACAAATGTAGAATGTAGATTGGTACACAAAAAAGTATTTGGGGATAATTTGTTTCTTGTTTTGCAAATATACAGTTGTTGTACATTTGCAAAAGAAGACGCTCTTCTTAAACTCACCTGGGGCTTTATTTGCTTTCTTAATTCCTCCTTTTCAAGTGATGCTGAAAATGGGAGCAGTAATTATGTGTATATCTTGTCTCGTTTAGTAACCCTTTAAGCCCCACCATTCTCTTCACTGGTCTCCATAGATCTTATTATTGATTGATTATTGGAGAACCTTTTCAAACATCAAGACAATTCATCTTTGGTGATCAGTTGCTAAGTTCTCATAACCTGTATGTGTTACAATACACTGATTTGATGAGGAGAAAATTGATGCTGATCAGTCTTGGGGCTTAAAGGGTTAACCCAGGTACTGCACGAGTGCTGTGTAATGCTTATAATGTTAATTATATTTTGAAATAAAAATGTACAATAAAGGCCTGAGTTAGCTGGAGCAAGACAGAACATGTAATCTACATAATATTGTTAATTATTCAACACGTTGAAAAGTAATGGTATTTTAATATGGACACACATTTTAAATGTATGTTGAGTGTTGTGATTATATTTGAGAAATGATGCAATGTGTTCCGAGTAATTTGCAATCTTACTGACCAAAGCAAAGGTGGACAAAGAAATACAATGCCAACATTGTCTTTATTAAGTCTGTCCTCTGCAATTCCTATCTACCCTTTTAATAACCGTTTTAGTGTGCTCCAAACAAATGAAATGTGACTGTTGCTTAAGCTTGGTAGATAACAAAGCGCTTACGTATTGGACGTGGAAAATGAAGAATGCCACTGGTTTTAAGCGCGGGAAGGATATAGTTGAATACCATGGCCCTGTAAGTTTTCAGCATTTATACAGATATTGCCCCTTTGAAGTTAAAACAATCCAACAATGCCCAACAAAAATCACCGTGAGTTATAAGTTTTTTGTATGTTTATCAAGAAAATAGGGGAGGGAGGGGCAGTGATTAATTTAAGGAAAACAGAGAAAAAATGAGATTTGATATATAGATGGTGGTAGTGAGTAATGGGTATTTTTCTGTCTTTTCAATCTCCTATTTCAAAGAAATTTTGATGAAAACAAACGTATGGTAAGTTAACCCATTCAGCATCGTGTGTATGCAAATTGCTCATTTCAAGCCATGTGACATTCCCTAAGATTATTTGTGTATGTGACCCATGAAGTGTACATGGACAAGACTAAAGCTGAAAGAAAAAGCTCGAAAAAACAAGGAAGATACTGGCTGGGATGACACAGGATTGGGAGTTTAGGTTTTATTTTCTCCTAAACAGGGTCAGGGTTTCAGACCCTCGGCGACACCCCTACACACAAACATGGGCCAAGTGCTCCCTACCCTGGAGGGGGGGGAAGGATTTTCCAACGTCCCATTCTAAAAGAGTTGTACCTTTGGAGGAACTCCCAAATTTTCAGAAAATGTCTGAACGATTAGTCAGTTTCCGTGGGTTGCTTTGTCTGAATGCATCCTGAGTGTACGCAAATGCATCCTGAGTGTATTCTGAGTGTAAGCAAATGCATCCTGGGCGTAAGCATCCTGAGTGTATTCCCTCGCAACGAGTACGTAGTGTCGGTGCCCGCTGTACTTTTGTCTTTTACTTCAATTTCCTCCGTCCTTCCCCCGATTCTGACACTCACGGCTGGAGACATGAACTCAGTCCAGTTGTGCTCCAAACACAACCACCAGTATCTAATTTTTTTCACAAAAACTTCTGTCCAAAAAATGTTTTTGCCAGTTAATAGTCGTAAAAAAGATGAATGGATGTTGTTTGTCAGTTATTTACGCCGCTGTCCAGATCTCTTTGGTATCAGTTTTTTTAAAAAAAGCAGGACCACAAATGCTTGCAGCGGCTCGTTACGGCAGCAGACTCATTCCCAGTCGCTCCTGGGAAAGGATTTGATTGGAGCCGGCATTGCATCAAGTGAAGGCCGAACGAAAATCGGGGAGCGACTTAACCTAATATCGTACCCAGATCTTCCACGTTCACATTTCAGTTGCGTGTAAGTGAGATCTCGGTACCAAATTAGGTGGCAGAAAACATAAGATATCTTGGACAGGGCCCTATTTTTGCAACTTAAGCTTTTTGCAATACTCTAAATGTGCTCATAAATGTAGAAATAGGTTTCAGGAAGTGTTGTACACAATCACACTCACTCATTGCTCCCGGTGAGGCATAAGGCCGCAACTAACTTCTTCTTCCTCTTCTTCCTTGAAACCCCGCCTCCTTCATAACAGGGACCGCGCGAGGGGTGGGCTGAGGGGGCTTTAGCCCCCCCCCCCCCTCCACCCTACTTTTTGGTGCCATTAAAAAATAATGACGATAAAGTTGGAAAATTCATTAGTCAGTGATTAGTTCCAGGGTTAACCAGTACCGTGGTTTTCCGGTGGTTTCAGATTTAACCTTCATATGGACCAAACAAAAACGGAATACTCTTCAAAGTTCAAATCGTCTTGCTATCATGCATTTGGTTTCGGATTAGTTGAAACTCGCGTGCGCTCTGAGGGAGTCTATCTTGAAGAGTTTAAACCTGCTCAGGTTTTAATTACAACCAACGGAAGTTGAAACTCTCGCTGTCATTTGGCCTCTAATTCGCGAACTCTCATTGACTCTCTTATGCTCTTGAAGGGTTTGACTTTTGTTGACTCTCGTTCTTGCCTGGCCCGCACATTACGAACTGTAGTCTGTCTCCATATTTGCTGAAAATCAACGTGACTTCTTCAAGCCTCTATATGCATGTAAACTTTGCAATTAGGATAGCTGCTGAAATATCTCTTTCGTTCCTAACGATGACAAATGAGGGATTCTGCAGTCAGGACATACCGACAGACTGACTTTGATGGACTATATATTACATGATACTCAGCTCATTTTTTTCAGTTTGCCTCACACAAGTTTTAAGAAAAACATTTTTGAGTTTGAGATTTTAAATGCGAATACGTCAAGGTTTGCACCTTGCCGGATACGTCTTCGAATGTATGCAGAGATGACGGAAGAGGCTCAGACACATTACTTTAGGACTATCCTGGCTATTCCCATTAAGGTTTAGGACTATCCAGAATACCGACTCCCTGAAAGAAAGCATTTTTTTTCTGTTTTGAGTAAACCAAAACGTTCCGACCGCATTCCGTTCACTTTGTTATCGTGGGTACATTACTGAGGGAAAGGCATCATCATCTCCATGATCTCCAAACTGAGAAGACTGTAATAGTATCATTGTCTTCTAGTCCGGATTAGGCCACCAAAACTTGTCCTAAGTATCGACATTGTTAATCACTGGTAGGTCGAATAGCTTGATGTCTTTGATACTCTTTAGTATAGCTTTGATTCGTAACTTATACCGGTTTATATGATGGGTAAAAACCGACAACTTTTAACACTTTTGGCCACCCTAGATCCATTGTTAGTCACTAAAGGAAGGAAAAGAGGACAAAAATTTCGCGTTAAGCTGTCATTCCACCCCCTCCCCCCTCCCTCACACTTGAGCGATCTCGTTAGTCCCCCTACTTTAAAATAGGCCGCACGGTCCCTGTCATATGAAGATTCTCGTGAGGGGTCATTAAAAGAAAACAAAAAGGAAAAAAAAGCAGTAAGGTCAGCGCCTAGCAGTTAATATTGCCAAGTGCTTTTATGAAAGACTCCAAACTTGGCAGTTTAACAGTGTCCTCGGGCAAAATGTTCCATTCCCTTTTTGTACGGGGGGAAGAAAGAGTATTTATGATAATTGACTCTTGAATGGGGTACTTAATATGCATATGAGTTTTGATGCCTCCTTTTTCGCTGCACTGGAGTTAATAGCGGCATGCCATCTGTTGCCACGATTCCATGGTGTAACTTATACAACATGCAGAGTCTCATTGACTCTCTTCTGCTTTGGAGTGATTTCCACCCCAGCTGGTCGAGCATATCACTAACACTAGACGTTCGATTATAATTCCTGAGTACAAAGCGAGTGGCACGACGCTGGACCATTTCTATTTTACTGACCGCCATCTATCCCGGTCTTTTGCCATCTTGCCAGCTTCGCCCAAGCAAGTCCCATCTCTCTATGCTCTCTTTCCACTGTTCTCCGCCATGTTGGTTTCGGCCTCCCAGGCTATCTTTTCCCTGGTGGTGTCCAGCTTAGGGCTTTGTGCGGTATGCATTCCTGAGACATTCTTAATACGTGCGTGGCTCAGCCAACTGAACCTGGGATTCTTTATTTCCATGACAACACTGTGACAACCTGTCTTCTCCTACAAGTTCTGGGGCAAAAGATGTTGCAGATCTTTCCTAAACAGCCGTTATGGAAAGACTCCATTTAATCCCTGTCTTCCTCCCCAGCACCCGGAGCCATAGAGCAACAATGATTTTACATTGCTATTGTACAACTTGAACTTAGTCTTAAAGCTGAACTGTTTCGACTTCCGGATTGGACGTAGTGCAGTCTACTAAATGCTCCTCAGCCCTTACCGAGCCTTGCCTTTCTGTCTTTCCTTGCTAACGACGCTGCCCAGATATATAAAGTCATCAACAGATTCCAGTTCCAAACCATTAACCTTATTCAGACTGGGCTATTTTTGGTCTTCTGGGACCGGCTCGACGGGGGCGGGGGGATCGGGTCCCACCACGAGCCAAAAAGCGATAAAAGAACACGAAAACTATATCAAAATGACTTACTTCAGAAAAGCTATAATTTTTCAATAAAAAGGTGAAAATTTAAAATTCTGAGAAAACAGCCTCTCAAAAAGTGGTTGCCATGGTAACGTCACATTTGATGGACAAGCACTTGCTATGCCAAATTATTCTCAGTTAAATTTTAGGAAGAGTCACCAAGTTTCGTTTGTTTAGCTTGCTTATTAAAAAAGTTATAAACGTTCAAACGCAGTGAGGGCACAATCGCCCCCCCCCCCCCTTCCCGGTCTGAGTAGGGTTTAAGGGAGAGAGGGGTGGGGTGACGAATTGTGTGTTGTATAGCTGTAGTTAAATTCCTATGTCTAAGGGGAGGGGCGAACTGCTCATAAAACTCTTCGACTAGGTAACGAATTTCAACGTAAAATGAACTGTATCACTCCTAACGTTATGAAAACGTTTAATTGTTCGATTTTGATTGTACATTCATCTGTACATTGCCTTATATCTGTAATAGATTCAGATGCTGTAAGTAAAACATTCTGCTTTTTGTACCCTGCCCCTACCAGGTCGACAATAAAATTGTATGTTCCATTTACAATGTTCGTGATTGATAATGTATTTCATCGGCCCCAATGGTTTCAAAACCGAGTTGATGAAACGTTACGAGGAGATGGACAGTGAAATGGTCGGTCGGGCTGCTGGGTTCGTCATCTTGGAAACAATCTTCCCCTAGTTGTTACTTTTCAATCTTCCTTCCCAGAATTCCCTGCGACCCTCGCTATGACATCATTTCTAAAAGGCCCCAGAATTGCAGAACGATGTGGATGAACAGAAAACGGCATTTTAAGTGTTTTTCATAACATGATTTATTGCCCGATGTACCTGAAAAAAAAGATACTTTGGAAGAACTGTTGCAAATTGTTTCCTAAATTTGAGCTGAAAGTCGAGTCGCGCATATTGTTCGCCCATACAAATCTGGCTTTGTGGGGTAACGTCACTTTCCTAAAAAAAGGCGCCATGAGTTATCGACTTAAAGGTCATTACTTTTGCCTTTTAATTTTATAGAAATAAATCATGAGAACGGAATGACATCAACTGCAAAGGGTTCTTTTAAAAGCAGGTTGGGTTATTCATTGCCATTTGTTGCAAATGAGTAACGAACTCTATTCTGCAACTGGCCAATCAAATTATGTGAGGATCAACTTTGCGATACAGCAGGCTATTTTCCGCTTGATCATGATTTGTTAAGTGTCATCTGAATTTCCGCATGCGATTTGCATTTCGCGTGAAAGGAAAAAAAACAAAGTACGCAAGAGAAATAATTTTCATTAATGTGTACATCTTCTCGTTGTCTGACTTGTCTTTGATGGCTGAATATAGATCCCACTTGTCCAGTTTCTTTTGCATTCAAAAAACAAGCCTGGAATCAATGATCAGGTGAACAATCGCTTGTTCACTTCAAAGGACTGAACTTTTTATGGGATTTATCATTATTTTGTTCCCACGATTGTTCAAGTAAATGAAGATCTGTCTGACTTTTGACTTGTGAGCTGGGATCGCATTTCATGTAAACCTGTTGTCACACACTGTGACCCTGATGTGGAAAGCTTGTCTTTGTCTGAGCACTGTTTCAACTAGTGTTGAACTACTTCTGATTGTGTGTGTGTAAATTTGCCATCTTGTTCTCACACCGATCCTGTTTTGATCGCCAAAAATGAGGGCTTCCCGATATCTTCGTTTAAAGAGACTCAGTTTTACAAGAAAGGTAAGACTAAGAAAAAGCAGTGTTTATTTAATATAATACTTCCATTCGTCTGGGAAACTTCGTGAATACCTCTGAAATAACGTTGTTCTGAATTACTGATTGTTTCGCAAACATACGCTTACATTTATTCTCTGCCTCATTTAATACAATTCTACTCGAGAGTCATAACATGTTTATTCCATATAGCTAAGCTTAGTCCGATATTTACGGCCGCGAAGATAACTTATTTCTACTGGACGGAAAAAATTTGTTTTCGTTTCATAAACTAACTTAAGACAGCAAAACCAGTAAAAACCGGCATAATCATCACATTTTGATAAACATGTATACAAATTTTTTAGGTTCTAGAGCATTTTTCTTGAGTAAAAGAACATTACACTTGCGAGCTTTTCTTTTTTGGCGATTTTATTTGCATCCGTCATCGATGAGAGCAGATGTTTTGTCAACGACCTTTTAGTTTGGATGGATTTCTACGAATGACGCTTGTGTTAGCACATGGCTAAAATATTTACAAGGTTAAAAATCGGCCGGAAATGTAAACCTTAAAACTGAAATGGAGAAAGTTAGCTTTATTTAATTCCTATTAGAAACAGACATGGTTTTTAAACGCCGCGATAAACAGCGTCACGCTCTATATTTCGCGGTCTGCATTTACGTTATTGTTTAGTTTCAATTTATCTTTTTGAACGAATTGTTTGTTATTTAGAACCAAAGGTGGAAATTTAATTGTCTAGGATTGTATCAACAATTATGCACAACCTGCTCCAAAATTATATCAATATTTTTGTATAATATGTGTTGCCTCGTTTTGTAAACATTTGTGAAGAAAA
This sequence comes from Siderastrea siderea, assembly GCA_964030785.1. NCBI lineage: Eukaryota > Metazoa > Cnidaria > Anthozoa > Scleractinia > Rhizangiidae > Siderastrea > Siderastrea siderea. Next base: position 21,056,988 of record OZ034968.1, on the reverse strand, counting down.
TATTTGGCTTTAAGAAGAATTAAATATTATCCTCAAAAAAATTTCTGAACTATAAGCTCGATAAAATGTTGAAATGATAGAACTAAAAGTCTTCCCGTAGTTTCCGTTTTAATTCGACTTTTAGTTTTCTTCTGGCTTTGTATTAATTTGTGTTCATCATTGCCTATTGAAGAGGAAAGAAAACTGGGGCAGATTTAAGTACGTTTTTCGACATGACATGTTATGTTTTTTTTTCTTACTCTCTGTCCTTACTTCATTTTGTTAATGTGCATGAGAAAACAATCAAGAATATGTAAGACGTGATGAAAATACCTTAGGAGACTTATGATAAGAGATAACCTCCAACAGTGCCCTTGACAATAATCTTTTCCATCACTAGTTTGTTTTTGTGCCATACCATTCCTTCACGTGGAAGCAAAAAGTGGTATGGTAATTTACAAAATAGCTTTCTCGAAATTGAATATCTTTCACACATCTCTGCGTTCGTCAAGACGAGGCGCGAACACGGGTTGCAACTTGCGAAAACTGGACTTGGTTTCCATTCTTCTCATTCTAAGGACTTCACTTTATGATTTCCAGTTCTCATTCAGGGGTACTAATTATAAGAGATTATTATTTATAAAGCAAACAAGACACTTACGGACGCTTTACTGGATTGATTAGAAATCATTTAGGCCATCCCCATAAAATGTTTCGTTTTCCATTGCCCGGTCGACCCAATTTGTTCAAAAATTAAAAGGAAAAAAAAGATTTTCTGATTTCATCGTCTTATCCCTTCTCTCGAGTATTTCCAAGTTTGATACGCCTTGCACAAACAAAAAACTTTCTCAGTCCCTTGTTTCCAAAAAGTGTATGGTAGGGTACGTGAACGTTTGGACGAACTCTCATGCACTTTCAATTCTTTTTCCTCGTCTTTCTTCCTCCCAAACGTCCGGTCTTCCAGAAATTCGAGGAAACAAGGAAAGCATTTTATTCTTAAATATTTCAATATTATGAATTGCTGTTTATTACATATTTCGAACACTAAACTCGCCTAAACAACAGCTGCTGTGTGCATTTTGTTTTTGTTGTTGTTTTCTTACCGATGGTATTTAAAGGGACTTAAATTGCAGTTGTAAAACAATGAATTACATTGCATGACAGTGCTCAGTGTGTTCTTAGATGAAGCTCAACTTCACTCGCTTTGTTTCCATTTCCAACGAGAAGAACTTGGTAACCCACAACCATGGCAACACACCGCTTACTGAGGATCGCGCTTAGCTTGATCTCTCACGCATGATCTATCTTATTATTCCGCTGACCTAGAATATTATAGTTACTGTCACCCAGGCGTTCAAATTACATTTATTTTTTCCCATAAATAACCTTCCCACCTTTTAAAGCTAAAACATACCTTATGCACTCCGCATTAACTCCGTTTGAGCAGTCTGTTTCCAGTGTCTTTCTTAGATGTATCGTGTCAGGGAAGATTATTTACGTTTACAACGACTTCCTACAATCCTCAGTTGTTGACGAAGAAACGTTGAGTTGCTATCTGTATTTTGCATCTGAAGCTGCTGAACTGGCGCTGTTTTGATTCATAAACATAACAAGAGATTACTTTCTCCGCGGATAGCTGTTGGAGTTGAATGAATTATTCACTAATCGAGATTAAAAAAGATAGCCTTTGTTTTCAGTGACAGCTGAACACTAATGTTTACATTTTTTCAACCAGTCATTGGCCCGTCAGCTTTTTTCCTGTGCGCACACTATTGTAATTGACGAGTATAATTTTGTTTGGTAATGGGAAAGTTTGAAAAGAGCTCATGGACGTTGCTCAAATCGTGGCCTTATTTTTGCGAATTAGGTATCAAACACAATTCATGTATTTTATCAAATGATTCATTCAAGAAAGATGCTTCGTTGAATCAAGACTGCAGAAAAAAGGAAGATAAAATATATTGGTCATGTTATTTTTATTCTACCCATTCGGCGGAAGCTTTCTGGGCAAATAATCATATGGAGAGTTTCTTTTAACCGCCGGTCAACGAATTCCGGTCACCAGCGAGCGAGCTATAGGAAACGAATGTGTGCTACCGCAAAGCATAGATGTCAGTCAGCCGATTATACCGAGGAAGTAGAATATTCTCAAGTTTATAATCGAAGAGCTTTGTTTAAACTGGGATTCTTCAGAAGAAGATATATTAATTTATTTTTGAGGTTACTGTCAGATGGCAACAAAATGGGAAAAAGTGAGGTATCTCGCCCGCGTAAGGCCCGACTTGGAAGATGGAAGAACAGATGAATGTAATGACTCTTTAGATGATTTCGAGGCGCAGGTCAAAATTAAAGACGATTATTCGGCACAAACGGCCGAGGACGGGTTCAAATCGAACGTGCTTGGAAATAAACCATGTTTGTCACGATCCCAGCCGATTTTAAGAGCACGATCTTATGACTGCGTACGCTTGTCAGTTCCCCAAGACATAGGAAGACGAAATACACACGAAAACGCGGCGGATAGCACTCCTTTGAGAAGAACATCTAGTGTTTATTTGTTGCTTAATGGACATGAAGTTGATGGGAATATTCCACAGAGATCACCGTCATTCCAAAAAAATGATCGGCGGGTACTTGTAAAAGATTTATTTACGAAACACATAAACGAGACAGGGAAATCTTACGATTTGAAGGTAAGAAGGTCTGCAAAGCACTGATTTAGTTATATCAACAAACTTTTAAACCAACAAAGCACGTCTAGTTTTGATTGGGTTTTTTTGTAAAAATTTCTAAATTTGTTATCTATGCAAATTTGTCTCCATTCGCTAAGTTAAACAATTGTCTAATCATCGAAACTGGTTTCTTTAACTCTTGCGCATTTTCCTCGAAGGAACTACAGCATGCAATATTGGTATTATTGGCAGTTGAAACAGCGTTATCTCACGCACAAATGCCATCCATGCTATAAGAGCTACTAAAATGTTGCAATATTTAGGGACAAATTGATACTGGACCTCTTGACTTTAACCAAGGTCACTAGGATATATTTTATGACATCCTGGTTATTGTACAGTTTTTCTGCACTCTATTCTATATTTAGGTTTCCATAAGAGCTATAGTTGCTGGGCAAGGTATAAGTTATCAGTATTTTAGTCATTACAGGAAGCCGGGAATATTTATCTCCGAATAAGATTTCAAATAACAGAAAATAACAGAAAACAGCTTGTAGCTGTTAAAGCTCGGGTGTTGTTTTGGTACTCACATCACGTCACTCGAAACTTTTTGGATAAGAGAGTTTTCAAGTTATAGAGAATGCAAATCAGAATCACTGGAATCATTTAAAAAAAACGAAACAAAAACAAACGACAAAAGACATTCGAGAAGATGGAGTGATTAATAACCACAGGCGTTAAAGCTCAGTGTCAAAACTGATGAATATTTAAAGAACCAATGGCTTTGAAGTTTGAAAGGTTTTATTCTTTACATACCCTAAATATTGAAATTACTACATGGTCAGCAAGTGGGATTACTAAAATAAAATGAATACATGCAAAAGTAACTTGAAGTCAGCTAGGAAAGGTCAATAAGTGTACTTCACTGGTATCGTCAAAACTGCCATATGAACTTTTTCTAAAGTGAAACATGCCTGTGACGAAGACCCTGGCGCGAGGGATTTTTTTCCTTGTCGAATGAACGTCTGTTAAATTATAGCAAAAAAAATTGAGCAAAAGCAATTTAAAGTCAGAGACGGGTAATTATGAACAATGATCATGCAGCCTTAAGCGTCAAAACCATTTAAAAACGCACTGGTCATTGAAAACTCTCCAATTAGTATGCAGTGGTACAGATGATATTTTAACAGCAAAAACTAAAGGTATCCGGTAAATGATCTCAACTACACAACGGGATGCATGAAGTGGTGAATGAGATTTTTATTACACTTGTAGTCAGGCCTTCCAAGAGAAGATTCAACAAAAGCAGTCTCCACGAGAATTAAGGTTTCTTTGAATAATTTGTTTGTTAGCAGTTGGTAATTCAGTGAACGAGCTTTTCTTCGTGCATCCTGGCAATAAGTGAAATATGTTGTTGTGCGTTTCAACTGACTCAAAAGCCTTTTTCGATCGGAAGAGAACGTGTCGCTCGCTTGTCATGCCCTCCAAAAGATGACTTAGTCTTTAGAGTGCCAAATGTCCACTAAATGTTAAATGTCGTTCAGCATGCATTGTTAATTTGTAAAGTATAATCAAGCCACAGAGATGTAGGATTTGGGATATTAGGCCTGGGTGCAACGGGGTCTAGGAAATAGTGTCAACTATGGCGAGGGATCAGGGATCGTGCTTTGTAATGCTCTTAGGCAAGTTCAGGCCTGATCAGTAGTTTGGTTGGTGTTTTTGTATGTCAGGACAATAAGGACTAATCGTACTCTCCCTTTCTCTCTCATCATCGTCATCATCATCATCCAGGCAACTTGGTATCAGGATACGAACATTGAGAGCACGTCCCGCCTCTCTCTCTGCTCTTTATTTCCCGGTTTATTTGTACGTTCTATTCGACACTTTCATGGAGATTCTTCTGAGATAATTTTAAAATATGGAGTGTATGATATTAAAACTCGGCTTGTACTTTACGTGCCGTTCTGTCAGAAATGTTTACTATACAGTGTGGCTTTATACGCGACGATTATGACGTCACGTGACATGGAAATTTCAAAATCCGTCATCTTGGATCTAAAGGACCTGTGTGACTATTTGATGCACTGACTTTCCGCCATGATGTTTCACACGATCGAGTAATGGGATAAAATGGGGAGTTGAAAATGAATCGAACAATCGAAAACCGAAGTTGAAAACTGAGTACTGAATCATAAATTCCGGGTCCCAACGTTCGCATTCACTGGCTTCACTCGGTTAAAAGGAATACAAAAATTCATGCGACTACACAGGGGACATTTCGACACGTTACGAGCGTGCCATGACGTGTTGATTGGCATGTGGTCGTGCTTAATCAAACGTAATAAAGTGAAATCTCGACAACTCGAACCCTAGCATCTCGAAACTCAAATCAAAAGCATTTTATCTTATTTTTACTTTCATTTACAATTCCGATAACTCGATATTTCTAAACGTTTTACAAGTGTTTTGCCGGCTGGAATTGTCAGGATTCAGACGATTATACTGTAGTACATTTCTGAAAAGTCACGTTTTTTCTTGCGTGACTAGTTGGTTGTGCATGGCAAAATGTGTATGTGAGCATGCTCATCGCTTCTGCATTGCGTCATGGAGCAAAATGTCAAACTACCGCATGTGCTGACATAGGGTGAGCCGTGCTGCGCACGCTCAGCAAAAAACCGGATTTGAAGACTGGTCTGAATCATAAATTCCAGGTCCCACTGTTCACAGTCACTGGCTTCGCTGAGTAAAAAGTGACTTCGCTTCACTTGATCGCTGGACAACCAGTCTCATCTTTGGCATCGACAATCGTAAAAGCATTTATACTGATTTTAAATATTGTTCAACTTTGCTTTATTCTCTAAGAGCAAATTTAAAAAAATAAAATGTTTACTTTTCTGTCAGCAGTCAGTAAATAACAAAAGTTAAATTTGTACTGCAAACAATTTCTTGTCTCATTTTTGAAAAACTTGCACCAATTTTAGCATGTCAGTAGTCGTATGTAGCGTGTACAATTTTTTCTTTTTTCAATATTAGAGTGTATACCACCCGCCCTTCCCATCCCCCCCCCCTCCAAAAAAAAAACAAGCAAGTTTCACTGTCGGTCTCAATGTCAAATTGAAATTAGTGTGCTTTGGATAATTAAGGTGATTTAGCATGGTCGTTCTGTTGGCTTTTAAAGGGGTTCTTTTTCTTACGGCCAATTAGCTTTCATAAAAATAAATAAGAATCAATTTAAATGGAAGTTAGTCCGATTCTGTGGTTTTCCTTTGTTTTAATCAATATGAAACGTTCTGACTTTTAAACATACAATATCAATCCGATTTTAGTTTTCTGTTTTTAAATCTCATACACTATTATTATCGTTATGATATAAATGAGTAAATAATGATTGCGTATTTTTTCCAAAATTCTACTCTGGTTATTTTACTTTTTTGAACAAGAGATTATTTTATCTGGAACATATTGAGTTTAAATTATTAAAATGTATCGACAGATGTTTTGGTTGTCTTGCTGTTTAAAAACGAAGGAAAAGAATGCTGGAAAATCAATCTTTCCGCCTATTTTCATGATGTTTCTCGGCATCCCCTCAAATTATGAAATGCCAAGGTTGTGTTCCGGCGAGATGTAAGGTAACCAAAGCAAGTTTACAAAATTACTTTTAAATTTTTGACAGTAAAGATTTAAATCCTATATAGTTCAGACAAATCACTACGGAAGGCAAGTTGGCTTTTTTACACCGTGTTGCTCGAATTGACCAAAGTGGTTTCTCTTCTCGCCTTCTCTTTGTCTGTCAACCAAATTTCTCACATGTGTTGGTACTAAATTTTACGATACTTTTGTCTTACATACGACCATCTCTGTGGACAATGCAAATTTACGTAACCGGAACCAAATTTGCCGCGGAATGAAATTGTTATTCCGCGATGACTTGGCTAAATACTTTCTAAAGCTTTCGACGACTGGTAGATGAACACAACTGAACACAGTTGAGTTCAATTAGTCAAAATATGTTCTGACGCTGCTCTTGTGTTCTGCTCTTTATTCTGTCAATATTTTACATTTCATACTAAACTCTTGGGGAACGAAATATTTCCATTTCAGGTTTATTTTTTGATATTTAAAAGAAAAACAAAAAAAACACGGCACAGGGAACTGTAAACAGTAAAACATCAGGCAAACAAATATATTTTTCGTAATTTTGAAAAAAAGAAGAATCATTCTTAAAGAGCAACGGGAAAGTAGAAATGCTTCTATGTGCTTTACATTAAGGACACGGAAGTTGTTAGCGCCAAAAATTATCGCTTTATCTTTTCTTTCTACCTGTGTATCAACTTGCTTTCAGACGGCGAAAATATGCAATGATCATTCATATTAGTTCCACGAGTGCTCTTTGGATATGAGGGTATAAATAACCGAAGACGTACAGTGTATCGAGCTCCAACACCTCATATCCCACAAGCGCGAGTGGCTGAATAATTCTTTTATTAACCATATCCAGACAGGGCTTTTTTGGTCTTCTGGGACCGGGGAGGATTCGCCGCCATCCCCCTCCCGCCTCTTAACTCCGAGAATATTAAAGCTTCGACAACGAAACTTAGAGGGCAGATAGTTCGTCCAAAATTGTTTCCTTTGAGGTCCCTAACATGAGCTGGTGACGTCATATGACGGTAGAATTACGTCAGGTTCTCAACCGGCGGCCATATGAAACCCGCCATCTTGGATTTCTTGATTTTTCCAGAACTTTTGAAATTTTGAAAATTGACCAAAAGTAATCAAAATCAGGCGTCAAAACCAATTAACGAATACGAAAGTCATATTAAAATGTAAAACTTTCTTCAAGAATGTTATAATTTTTCATTTCAAAGGTGAAAATTCAAAATTCTGAAAAGAATTGCTGTCAAAAAGTGGTTGCCATGGTAACGTCAAACTTGATGGACAAGCACTTGCTACGCCAACGTATCCCCAGTTAAATTTGAGGAAAAATCAACAAGTTTGGTAGCTTTAACTTGCTTATTAAAAAGGTTTTAAACATCCAAAGTCAGTGCGCCCCCCCTCCCCCAACACACACACCCAGTCTGAATAAGCAATTGACATGCCATCCAATTTCCTTATAAGGTAAAGGTAAAAAGGATGGTTATTCGCAGATAAACGTTATTCGGAGAATTTTCCAGAGAGCTGGCATTCAGTTACCAAGGTTGAGAATGTAATAACACTTTTATCATATGGACAGCCCCTGAATATGAGAAAACAAGCGCTCAGATTGGTCGCTTGTTCATAGGCTATCAGTCATATCCTACAAATAGTGGTCAAGCGAAAAAGATGGTGAAAAGTTGTTTCCTTTATTATAAGAAAAGTATTTCTTATAAGCCGGTGGATATCTATATAAGGAAATAATCATTCCACTCAATCATACATGAACAGTGCTCTTAGCCAACTCCCCACTACGAGCCTGTTTAGCTGTGAACTCATGTAACACTCGAGCTCATGAAGTAACGTTAAATATATGTTTGTGTTGCTCTGATTTAGTCAGGTGAATACGGCGACACCGAGAAAGAAACACTCCACACTTTATCCAGAAAAGGAAACACGCAGGAGCTCAGAGCACTACTGCAACAGAATGAAGGTCAGTTCAGAATAGGAGAAGCGTCCGGTTCTCTTGTGCTGTTCGTTATTTATCATTTACATGGGCAAACTGGTCGGATCACGGTTTGGGCAAATGGTAAAGAAAATTCAGGACTGGTAAATTCCGTTCCGGACTCGTATTTACCATTTGCCCAAGTTAGTCCCATTTACCGAAAAATGACCTCGAAAGCCTGAAACTGGTATCAAAGATGGGTTTGAAGAAATGGAACACGAATTTCCGTTTGGAACATTGCGACCGGGAAAACAGGAGTACCTTTTCAGACGTTCCGTTGCTTTCGGAAATTTCCCACTCGAACAACCGAAAAGTTGTGTTCGATTTACTTTCCAACCGGATTTTCCGGAAACGTTTTGTAAATGGTAAACAACCGTTGTTTTGTTTTGTGCTTATAGTGGATGCGCACTTGACAACTAAACCAACAACCCAAACTAGTTTCCAAGCACTCCACTCAAATATTTAGGAACGAACTGTACACATTCATGACCAACTTTAATATCAGGTTAAAACTCCAAATGGCAGGAATCAGAACAGGTTCTAAAGTGAAATAACTCCAGCTCGTAGTCACAGCGGGAGTTGAACCTAAGACCTCCTGGTTCTTCTGCATGGTTTCAAGTTCAGCGCCTAACCATTCGGCCAGCTGCCTCTCTTAACTATCAGACAATATTTGAATTTTCCAGTCACCATCATCTAGTGTCGCACAGGACACGAAACTCCTCTTCCCCATGGCTAAGCCCACCACTTCATGACAATTCCTTCACACAAATTCGTGTCTCTCTTTCTCTACCATCACGCTCCACCATGTGCCCATTCTTGGTCCCTGTCCTCTCCTGGGCCGAGTTGCATAAAGCAATTTAAGGTTAAATGGGAATTTCTATAACAATTCCCTGTGTTCAGGAGGATTTTCTTGCATTCTATTATGGATAAATCGGTCGAAGATGGATTAAAGAGTATACGAAACACAATGACGGTGGGAAAAAAATCCTCCGGAAAACAGGGAACAGTTGCAGAAATTCCTACTTAATCTTAAGTAACTTTATGCAACCGGGCCCTGGGCGGTACCAAACTCAGTGCAATCCTGAGACCATTTGATGTCTTTCTATGCAAGGCATTATGTTCGTCTTTGATCACGGTTTGCAAACTCAACAGTGGCCCCAAATAACGACACAGCGACTGATTGCAAAGTTTTGATACTCAGAAACAAAAATTACGGAGTTTTGTTTCCCCATCTAGAACTCCATCTGCCCGTTTGACCTTCTAGTATTTCGTTTGATTTTCTGCTTTTTTGTTTGAGTTAGTTGTACTTTTTGTTTCTTGTAAATAAATACGTAATAAAACCAATGAAAAAGAAAGGTAACCAGTCATAATAGCTTCCGTCATTCGGTCTAGCTAATTCTGTATATAAGCAGGTTAGTCTTCTTGTACCAAGTATTACAAATGTGTAGCGTTTTTTCTTTATCTTTTCCCATAGATATCGACAAAAGGGACAGTTATGGTAAAACTGCCCTACACTGCGCCGTATCAGCAGGACAGGTCAATACGGTGAGATATCTCCTCCACAACCATGCAAACCCAAACGTTAAAGACCACAGGGAGGAGGCTCCCCTTCATGCTGCGGTGCGAACTGGGAACGTGGAACTAGTGGAGGTAACTGACAGTTGAATTATACGCTCAGTAAGACTCCGTCAAGGACATTTATTCAGAAGTCAAAGAGAATTTAATCCAATGAACTTCGCTATGCTATTCGTTGGAAATTTAAATGACACACCTGTATCATGCCTATGCTTCGAAACTGCTCCCGTCAATATGTTCCTTGCTCTTATCGATTTTTTTCACCTTTCTTTTCAACTGTTGGCGGTCGTTTACATAATTCTGTGACTCAGTGTCCTTTTGCTTTTAAATCAAATTTGACGTCCTATTTTGGTTCTGTACATGATACAATCCTGAAGTGGCACTGTTCAGTTGAGTAGAGCTAACTTGTAGCAATGCAGTGCTGTTTGTTTATTTGTTTGTTTGTTTGTTTGTTTCTAATGTAACCGCAGCATTCCGAATCCTGTACTCAGCATGGTCCCAGTTGTTTGCTTCTTTTTTATCACAGTGCAATTTTCCTTCTATTTCCAGGCTCTGCTTCACCACAAGACAACCAATGTTAACGTTGAAGGAAGAAATAAGTATACTCCGCTGCACAATGCTGCTCATTTGGAGCACAGAAACGCACTGGAAATCTGTCAGAAGCTGGTAAGGACATCAGTCATGAATGACGAAATTACCCCTCCTAGAAAGTTATACGCTGTCAACCAACATAACTTAGTACACGCAATAACACGGGCAATTTGTTCATAATCAGGTTCCGTGTGGAACTAGGAGGTGCGTAAGTTTACTTTGTGATAGTTCGCTGGAAAAGGGGCAAAGAGATATGAGCACCAAGAAAAGGACGACAAGCGTACGTGAAAGGAAAGGGAAGTAGGAAGTCCAGACCCCGACTGCAAGCAGTCGTCATTTTTTCTAAAATTGTGGTAGAGAGCGCGAAAAATCAGGAATGCCGGCGCTATTGCTGACTCGTCTTGTGCTCTGCAAACGTCGAAGAAAAATAACGACTGCTCGCACTCTACTTCAGACCTCGCCCACCCCCCAAGGGGTTTCAACAAATTGATGTTCCCTACGACATTACTTAAATAAGATACAGCATAAGCAAGGTGTTAGATAGTACACTTCCCTGCGTTTATGAGCAAATTAGGCTCTGATAAAGTGTTTAACACCTATTACTTAGCTCCTGTGAATGCAGGCAGAAGTTGTAGTTCAAATAAATTATTCAAGAGTAATGTAATCGTAATTTATCGACGAATTTGCATTCTTTTCAGTTGGACTGTGGTGCCAAAGTCACGGCCAGGGGAATGGATCACATGACCCCGCTAAGCGTGGCGGCTCAGAAGGGAGCGGCAGATATCATGGCTTTGTTCTTCAAGAAATGTATGTTTTGTTTGGTATTTACAAAATCGCATCCTTGGGCTTAAACTATCTTCCTTTTAACTACAGTACACCGTCAATTAAAACCCTGGTAAGTCAAACAATTGATTTCCAAATACCAAACGGTGCAGTAAATGCCATGCAATGGTCATATGCATGAATTGTAGATCAAAAAGGTCTTCGCATAAAATTTGATAACGTCAGCAGTTGCAAAGGGAGCTAGAAAAAATTAGGGTTGATTGACTCAGGGAACCCAAGACCTTGCTCTACCAGTGCAACTATATGTGACCATGCAGCCGAGCCTCCAATTAAGTCAACTAAGAGCTGGCATGTGATCCACGCTTCTTCATTGAGTCGATTTATTCAATTTCCACGTTCCACCGGTCCACTTTCCTTACGTGCACGAAAAGTCGTGGAAAACTGCACCATCACATGAGAAATACCCAGAACAAATATTTAACAATTATCCTGCGAAATCGCGCGGAATATCACCTGATACTTAGCCGACGAGGCCGTAGGCCGAGTTGGCTAAATCAGGTGATATTCCGCAAGATTGAGCAGGATAATTGTTTTATTATTCAACAAATTCCCATCGACTACCATTTTCAGAACAAGAAAAACTACGGCTCTATGATAAAAACGCTAAATTAGCTAGCAACACATAAAGCTTAATAAAAATCAAAACAGAACTTCAAGAAATCGAAGTTTACTACCGTTCACTTAAAAAGACTTATTTACAAACTCATGTTTGGAAATGACAAGACAAAGGAAAAAAATATTGCTACCTTACCAAGAATAAGTTCTCTTCCTGTGAATTAAAATCTTTTCAACTTTAGTCTTTACAACTTTCCGTGAGTAAGTGTGTTGCTTCTTTCGCAATAACATTTTCTTGGTTGAGTTCTCTCTATGAAAATTCCAAGTCAACCGCTGGATATCTTCGTGAGCTGAAGCACATACTTGTTGACATTTTGAGAGCATTTTAATCGTGGCAAGTTTCTTCCAGAGAGTTAAAATTTACGGAGAACACTGCAAAAACTGCATCGCTTTTCAAAATGGCCGCCAAACAAGCAATGAAAGAAAATCTGCAGTGCACTTCCAAATATGGTCATTTACGTATATCGCAGGATATCTGTCATGTAGGATGACAGATATTGAGGGCTTCCTTACCATATATGGAAAAGTGACAATTTGTTGAATAATAAACCCAAATAACCGACATTGTCCATCAGAGTTTCTGTTACGATAAATTTAATATAATATCCATGTCCACCAGACGAGGTGGCCGAGTGGTTAAGGCGTTGGACTGCTAATCCAAAGTGCTCTGCACGCGTGGGTTCGAATTCCATCCTCGTCGTATCTTTTGTCTCACTTTCCTACTTTTTATGAAAATATTCAGCTCTTCATATTCCAACAAGAAAAGCCCCAGCGGCATTACCCCGCCGTTCCCCCCTCCCCTCGGGGTGTAAGAGATATTATGGTCACTCAAGATACACGCTCTAGCCTGTGTAGCAAAAGACGCGACGAGTATGTTTGGCCGAGCAAAAACCGGAGGTCTGGGGCAAGTGACCACCAAAAAAATGGAAAATAAAAAAAACGGGTATTACTAGACCCCGTCCTGACGGCGGGGTAAAAATAATCACTCACGGGCAGGTTATAAACCACCTTGCTTTGTTCTTTGTGTTTTGCATTTTGTCTCAGAACCAAAACCTACGAAACTGGGTAAACTTACCAGAAAGCTTAGACATCCGGGATAGGTCACTGAATTCGCCGAATTCTATCGTCATCCATCCCGGTACTGAATTTGTATTGAAAATTTCTCTGTCTCAGGTAACGAGGTCCAGAGAAGCACGAAGCAACAGCAAGAGCTGATATATGGTGTTGATTTTGAGGGCAGCTCTTTGCTTCATCTTGCAATAGATAGTGGTGTTTTAAAGGTAATGTTAAAAACAAAACTGTCTAGTTCGAAAAGCAACATTTTTTTGAGTGGTCATCATTTCATAACGTGTTTGTGCTTTTTTCTTGTTTTTTCAAGGCTGTTAAGTTATGTCTGGATTACGGTTGTTCTGTAACAGCTGTCAAGGTATGATAAGCTGTCGTGAATCACTATTTTAGCACCGTTTTGACAAAACACTAGCAAAATCTCTGCAACATAGCCTCTTCAGGATCTAGTAATTTGGGCCGTGACCTGTTACCCAATCGCCCGTTGATTTTGTCTTACCTTATCCCTTTTAGGTCTGATATAAAAATACATATTCTCCTTACTGTTCACCATACATTTCTTATCAATCTAGTAAGGAGAATTTGTCTAAATTTTAAAAACATATTATCCTTGGTGATCACTTTCTTTATTCTCATCACTTAAATGTTAGGGCTTAAATGGTTATTCATGCCAAATATGATTCAAGTCACACCCAAACAGTAACTGTATCTGTTTTTACATCAGAGGTTAGATGGTGGCACGCCCATTCACTTGGCTTGTCGCCTTGGTGCGCTGGAAATCCTGCAGTGTTTATATGAACACGAGCCAGGCGCTTTCCAATATCCTTTGGTAGACAAAGAAGCCATGACTCCTTTACACAGGTGACTACTTTATAATCTTACAGAATAAAGTTTCCTATCAGCTTTTTTTTAACCCTGAATTGAGAGAAGTTTAATATTGTGCATTCTTTCAACCCAGACGCTCAGTCGGTCGGTCGCTAGGTCAGCAAGTCAGTCAGTCGGTCAGTCATTTAGTCCCTCAGTTGATCAGGCCGTCAGTCAGTCAGTCAACCAGTCTTTCCGCAGTCAGTCGGTATCTTAGTCAGAAGTTAATTCTGTCAGTCATTTAGTCGATAAGTTAGTAATCAGTAATCAGTCAGATTTGATGGAATTTTTGAAATACCCGTAGTTACAAAGTGTGTTAAAATTTCTTACAGATGCGCCATGTATAACCATGTCGGTGTTGTCCAATTTCTAGTGCATCATGTAAGTATTACTGGTCATCTGGAGCTAGTAGACTGAGAAGATAATATGGTCACTCAGTTATTCTGGACGCCTTGATACCATGCCATGATAGTCTCAGAAAAATACAACATAACTTTTTCGACTCTAGCAGATTCCTTCCATGAATTGGACTACGTATTCTTTACGGGTTATAAGTCTGTGGCCGTTTACCATCTCCTCAATTTTTCCGTTGTGCACAGACTTGAATGAGAAAAGTGAAAGGAATTTTATTCGGCCCGTGGGCATTAAAAGCAACCAGGGCCTGTCGAATGCATTAAGCACCAGTACCGCGTGCTTAGTTCGTAGTTAGCAAGTATATACTACGAAATTGTTTTAACAACTAAAATTACCTTAAGTTCTAAATAATACAAAATAACATATATTCTGGCCAAAATTCAATGACAGGTTTGCATTTTGGTAATAAACAAGTGTTTACTCGCATAATTTCCAACACACCCTGTGAGTCATGAGCTTACGAGGAGAATGAGAAAAACTCGTGAAACTCGAACCCACGACATCCGGAACAGATTTCTCGTTGCCTTACTACAAGGCCAGCTTGGGAACTGTCATCTGACAGTGTCATTCTCCGCCCCATTTTATTTGCAGAGGGTGGATTTGAACCCACTTGACCGAGAAAAATGCACGCCATTGCTCTTAGCGGCGGCTCATGGCTGTTCGGCGGTCGTCTCACTTTTGTTAGAAAATGGAGCTGACGTCACGTGCGAGGATGAGAAGAGACGAACCGCGCTGCACTGGGCGGTAGGGCAAGACAAGACTATCGAGCGGCTGTTAAAGGTAATTTCGTGCACTGTTACACTCGCAGGACTTACTTTGGGAAAAGCTTATCCCCATGCATAGACTGATCTAGGCCTGTCTCGCTAAATGTCTTAGCAAAATAGGTATGTTTGACCCTAAGGGTACTGGGGCCCGTTTCTCGAAAGTCCCGATAAGTTTTCGGGCCCGGAAAGCTATTTTATGTGCGCGATGTTTGCATTAAAGACTCAAGTTTTGTTGGCTCGAGAAACGAGCCCCTGGTTGTGAAGCGTTTTTGGTCCATTAAATAGGGTACAGATTTTTATCATTTGGAGTGTAAAACATGTACAGTATGTGTATGTCTACCGATCCTTGGTGGGCGTAAAATTTTGTCCTTTAGACCTTAATGAAAAACTGAGAACTGAGTAGTCTTGAAACGTGCAGAGTTGTTGTTGTTGTCACTCAGAACTTTACTTAAAATTAAATAAACACTTACGCTTGTATCTGACGAGGTGGCCGAGTGGTTAAGGCGTTGGACTGCTAATCCAATGTGCTCTGCGCGCGTGGGTTCGAATCCCATCCTCGTCGCGGCTTGCTTTTTAGTTAATTTCTTTTGATTAAAACTTCCAAGAAGCCGACAACAGCAGCAAAACTGAACAAGTTCATTTTTAAACAAACTTTTATAATTATATTCTGATTTACCGGAAATCTAAAATGTCAAAGAAATCGCTGTTTTACCCAAAGTTATTCTGCAAACTTGTTTTACTGGTTTTACGTGTTTTACAGGATTCACAGGTGCAGGAACTGAAGCTTGTAAACCTGCAGGACAGCACAGGAGCAACAGCCCTTCATTACGCTGCACAGGGAGGTTTCCTTAAGGTGAGATTTAAGGACGTTCGCGCCAATTGTTTCTGCGCATCCTTACTGCGCACGCAATTCACTTCGTGATGTCATGCCACGTCATGCATTGAGCGCGCGCGCTGTTGAAGAAATGTGGAGATATATAGCGCTAGTGGGCACTTTAATATCTATGCACGGGGTTTAACTCTTAAATGTTTGGTGACCCCATATTTTCTTTTGATAGATCACTTTCTTTGTCGATTATCTACGTTTTGTGAAAAATTAAAGAAAATCTGTATTGTAGAAGTTTAATTTTTTTCAACTTTTCTGTCCTCGCATCATCGAATTCTACTATTATTGAAGCTGCACGGTGTTCGTTAAAGTCGATCTTAGAGGTTGAATTTAACTAAAAGGATGACAACGGTTCAAATTATTTACTTAACAAACCCACTTAAGTAAAATTTGACTAAGAAAGTGCCGGGGTCTACAGCGAATCATTTTTAATATTTTTCAACTAACAAGCACTGAGGCCATGTCGAGTTACGAGGGCCGATTTGTCAAAATTGGGGTAGTTTTTGACGCGCTTTATTTCGAAAACGAAGTCGGTGACCCCCCAATTTTTTTCCATTTCTGACATAGGTAACTCATTATCTGACTGTAGCCAAAGAATGAAAAAAATCTGTATTGTAGAAGTTTTTCGCGGGAACGTCCTTAAGGCCCAGGCAAATAGATTTAAAATTTCCATTCAACACCGTTGAACGTTGTTGAATTGCGAAGATAAGCACTTTGAGACATTTTGTTCAACTTTCAATTCAACTTTTAAATTAACTGTTCAATGACATTTAATGATTCTGAAGGACGTTGAATGACTTGTTTAATGGTGCTTAACAAAGTTTGATTGTTATCAAACACTATAACAGCAATGGTCAATGTTCGAGACCCCCGGGGGTCTCGTTCATTGAATCCGTTCATTGAGGACTAAGATCAAACTTGAGCCAGTTACAAATCAAACCACCAACGCGTAGCTTATTATAAAGACAAAAGTGTTTTAGTGGAAAATAAACCACTCGTAAAGTTCATACGAAACAACATCCGGGTCTCGAGTGGCGTACTTTCCATACCTTCACCAGTGAGGAAATCGATGACGTCATTTCCCGTTTTTACACTGTTGTTTGTGCCAAAATGCTCTTGTCTATATAATAAAAAAAATTATACAGTGGCTTGAAGATATAGATAATGTTTCTCGTAGTAAAAAAACAATATTTTACCTCTCGGAAATAACATTCATATCTTTGCACCGCCGTGTAATATCCCCTATGTATCGAACAAAAACATAAAGCTTCGCCCGTCTTGTTGAAAGGTTATGCGCGCTGTTAAGCCCACCCAGGCAACCTAGCAGTTTGGTAGCAAAAATAAACACCTGGGGATCGGGTGGTACTCCCTTGTATAAGTTGTTTAGGTATGTGCACCCTAGGAGGTATGGGTTTTGAGCCGTTTTGGTCTGAAAATGAGTGTGCATTTTATCCATTTTTGTCTAAAACTCAGATATGGGTATAAATTTACAGATCAGGGCTGAAAAACGGTACGAATGTTAGTGGTGAGGTCTGAAAACGAGTATTAGAAAATTACATACTATGATCGGAAATAGGGTCAGGGCTTAAAAAATTCTGTCATCCTTCTCCTGGGTATACACATACTACGTCTCCTAAAAGACAGTTTTCAAACTAAAGGCACACTAAATAAAACTGTTCACTATCACAGGATTTGAGCTTTCCAACTAAAAAACCCGTATGACGTTGTATAAGCAGGATTTTAAGGTATGATGTGATCTGTGCTATGGAAATTGATCCTCAAGCCTGGCTTCCTCGCTTCTGTTTTTTTTTTTCTTTTTTTTTTTTGGAAACTCTGGCAACCTCACACTGTTTTCGTGTTGTTATTCCTGCCATCTTTGCTCTGCTTGAAATTGGAATTAGTTGAAGAAAAACTTCGAACGTTTACATGTTGAAAGTGAGTTGTGGGGTAAAATATGCATAAGTAATTACTTTACGTATTAAAATATGAATGACAGTGAATTAATTATTCTTTTCAGAGCGTGCTTTTACTCCTGAAGAACGGCACAGATGTCAGTTTAAAAAACTGTAAACTTGAAACTCCACTCCATTTAGCTGCCAGGTAACGAAAAAATACTTTTTTTCGACAACTAATCGCATTCCGGTTTTTCAGCACCAATGGGAATGCTATTACGTGTTTATCTTGATACTTAACTTGATACTTATTAACCTATTGATAGGTGAAAAGGCAATACTTCACAGTGTTATGGTTTGTGTTGTTTTCTTTCGTTTTTCTTAGCCATATGGCTGCTGTGTCACTACTCCTGTACTTTTTTATAATTGGTCGGTTGGTTTGTTCGCTAATTGGTTAATTTTATTCTTTGTACTGTGAATGGTTCCTTGCTATCTCCGCCAAAAATTGTGAGTCAAGATTTGAAATAATGACGTTTGGGTCTCTCACCGGAACATATTTGTGGGGGACGCGGTAGTGTAGTAAAGTTAACGTGTTGGACTTCAGATCTGACGGGCGGTGGTTCGTAGCCTTCGCGCGCCACTATTTGAACGCCTGGAACAGGCTTATGGTTCGAGGCCCAGTCCCCGCTATCGTGTTGTTTCCTTAGAAAAGAAACGGTGCCCCATATTGTCTCTCTCCACCCAGGTGTACAAATGGGTACCGGCGACAAACTGCTGGGGTATCTGCGGCGGACTACCATTCTATCCAGGGAATCAGTAGCAATGCTCTGAGTTGCTTCATACTACAGAAACCGGGTTAGGATTTGGCTTTTTCGACAACCTGTGGCTAATAGGCCTATTCCTTTCTTTTTTCTTCTTGTTCAGTCATGGCTGGCTACCTATTGTAAAGAAACTGATGGAAGGCCGACAGACTCGTTATATGAATGTAGGTAACTTAAGCGATCACACCCCACTTCATTTAGCTGCTTCTAACGGGCAAGACAAGGTTGTCAAGTTTCTCCTGGACAGAGGGGCCACCATAGAACGGTAAAACATTACTTTCAATGACGTTTGATTAAAATGACAGTATTTAGCTTGAGTTCACCAAGACCGCTGAATATAAATACTGAAGACGGATTGATAAGGGGTTAGTCTCAAATATGAAGTAAAATTTGCACACTAATACTAACAGAAAAATGCTGAATTCTAAAAGAAATCAGTAGACAAAGTTATGAATACTTCAACTTCTTACTGGTATTTGTGAATATTACGTTTCAAATTATTGAGACTAACCTTTAACAAATTCTTATAGATTATCCATTAGGAGGTCTGCGTTGGAGGTTATTTATTCACCGGTCTTGGTGGACGCGAACCTGGACTATTATCTGAACCCGACCACTAATGTTATGGAATGATCTGCCCACAATAAATATGCTTTGTTTCCTTTAAGCTTTGGCAAGCGCTTATCATTCGAATTTGTGGCATTCATAAACAAACCGAAGCCTGAGAATTTCTATTTAGATACTTGATGTTGTTCCATAGGGATACAGACGGGCGTACTCCACTCCATTTCGCCGCAGCTAAAGGTTCCTTAAAAAGTGTTCAGCTGATCTGTACTACGAGTCCTAACTGCATCAATGTGGAAGATAACTCTGACCAGGTGAGAAACTGTTCATCAGAAGATGTATGCGAGTGACTGATTGAGTGAACACCTTTTTGCCTGGATCGGAGACATTTTCTCTTTCCAAGGTGTCTAATGTGGAGGATGGAGATGAGGCGGTGTAATGGCCAGTAAATGATAAATAAGCACCACAGCAAACTGCCTGAGATGACTCTACTGGTGGAATTGCATCCAGGGTCCCAAAGGGTAGCGTCCCTGGAAATCCTGCAACTCTACATGTTTTATTATGCTTGGAGTCGAGACAACAATGCTAATTTTCGCTAAATGAAACCCTGGAGTAATAAGGTGGAGCTCTGCAGTTCCCTTTTTTTCTATCTTCCCTGGAGTCGTGCATATTTTGGGACCGAGCCACGGGGCCCTAAACAACTCTTGGACTCAGTCATCCCATCCAGTGGGGAGTACTAATAATACTAGCTATTTCATGCTACGGAAACTGGGTTAATTATAAGCTCCGTTCGTGTGGGCGCCTGTAGCGACTTAACCTTTACGTTATCCTCCGGGTGGGAGACTCGCCAGTTGGCTATTTACAAGCGTGGCTGAGGATTTGAACACGGGACTACCGTGAAACAAATCCAAGTGGTCAGAGAGGAAGACTTGATCTCGGGACCTCCGGATTACAAGTAGCCTCCCACGCATACGCTCCTAGGGTTTCGGCCACTCGGCCAGGCACGCCGCCTCCCTTAATTCCTCCCTTTATTCCTTCTAATTCTATTTTGGTCCTGATCATGCTATATTGAAAGGGCTTTACGGCTAATATAAGGACCTAAATCGTTGTCTTTCCATTTAGCCTGTTCCAGGCGTTCAGATAGTGGAGCGCGAACGAAAAAGAAAGCGAGCGAAAGAGCGGAAAAAAAGTCTCCCCTCGTTTTTTCCCGCTCTTTCGCTCGCTTTATTTTTCGCTCGCGCTCCACTCTCTGAACGCCTGGAACAGGCTACTTTCCATTGCATTTTCTTAATTGATGTAGTAAGCTAGGACGAGAATCGGAAAGAATAGGTGTTTCAGATCTGAAATCTGGCATCAATTTTATCTTTCCACTCTCCCCTTAGGACACCGCTTTGCATCTAGCAGCCAAAAATGGCCATGCTGGTATAGTGACGTACTTCCTATCCCATGAATCTCAGAACGTGACGTATAACGGGTATAACCAGAATGCTATGGATGTTGCCATAGAAGCGGGAAAAGAGCCGGTGGTTATGGTTATCGCAGACCATCCACGGTGAGTGAACAAGATTGAATCAAAACTATTTTACTCTACTGATTTATTTGAATTAGGAACCGGCCCTTAAATTTGTTGCGAGATATGGACGGATATAATAGCTAACTTGAAAGAAAAAAAGGCTGACATCTCGGACAACGCAGGCACAGGGCGCAGAGGAGTCATGTTTGACCGTAATGCTAGCTCAATTCATCGCGCAAATCGATCTTGTAATTCAAAACAATGAACATGACTGAACAAAGCGTCGCGCTATCGCCGTTACGCGTCTTGTGAAATTCTATCCGCAAGACAAAAACAGCATACAGCAATTACTGTGGGCGTATCAAGTCACTAACAGCCAACAAACATTCCTCGCTTCGGAAAGCTTCGCTTTCCGGAGACGTCGCCCTTCGGACGACGATTGTCGGCCTTTTGTCTTGCGGATAGAATTTCACCAGACGCGTAACACGATAGCATGACGCTTTGTTCAGTCATGTTCATTGTTTTGAATTACAAGATCGATTTGCGCGATGAATTAAGCTAGCATTACGGTCAAACATGACTCCTCTGCGCCCTGTGCGCAGGTGCCCAACCGGAAGCGATTGCTTCCTTTCTTGTTGTGTTTTTGCGTCACACCGCGAAAAGAAAGGTCCACTTCTGGCGTCTTCTGGCTTGGCGCACTGACGTAAGAACACACAAAAAAGGGCACAATCGACTTCCAGTTGTTATCTGTGACTTTGAAGTTAAGCAAGGTTATCTAAGGCTGCGATCAAAGGGAATTGCAGTTGGACGCAAGTTTCCAGCTTGCGTCAATTTGCCAATCGGTTTGGCTAGGGCTAAAAGGTTGGCACAAGTTTTATACATGTACACCGTTTGACCTTTTAACAAAAATCGACCCAAGTTATCAGTTCTCCAGTAGAGTTTCCTTTGCTGTAGACGTGCGCGCCTATATCAAAAGAAAACCTGTCGAAGTTTTCCTTCCTTCTCTCTTGAGACGGTTATCACACACTTTCGGCAATATTAAAAGCTCTCGAATTCATTCTTTCAACTAGCGGCGTATGATCGAATCGAAAACAGTTTCGAGATATGTATCTTTTCAAAACGGCCGCAGCGATCCTTGTCACCGTCTCTTGCAGACATTTTTAGTCTATTTTCTGAACAGTAAGAGCCAGTAGAGTCAACAATGCCCGAACAACAATTTCCAAGCGTTTTCGCGTTTCTAGCTAACTGGTTAGATTTCCAAACTTTCGTCCACTCCCTGTTTTCAGTGTGGCTCCTATTGCGAGCTATTTTCTTTTTCTTTTACTCGTGTCTACCTCAGGATCCCATTCTAGTATAAAGAATTGCCAGAAACAATCTCTACTTTTCTGAACACAGATTAAATTTCTCTTTCAACAGATGGAGGGAGATGTGTCATCGGGTGGAAGAGGGATTGACTCAACTACAACGGCTTCTCATAAAAATGCCGCTAGCCGCAGAGGTTTGCTGAAGCTTATGATCTTGTCATGAAACACTCTTGTCGCCTGACTGCGACAAGAGTCTTAAAGAGCTTAAAGAGCTGCGGGTCTTAAAGAGATTTTCAGTTGTTTGCCACATTTATCCCTCGAAAGAAAAGAATATTCTTCTCTTCTTTACATTCTTTAACTAAACTTTAAGAGAAAGGAGCAGATTATCTCTGGTTCTCTGTACGAATGAGTTTGTCTTTTAAAGTGTGATTAAACTAAATTGATGACAACCTAATCCAAGAAAAACACCAGGCACAGATGTAGAGAAGCCTTATACCAGCACCACGGTTGGCCAACAGAAACGGCAATTTCATCAATCTACTAGACTACACACTTTCTGGTTAAAATACCTTGCACTAGGTACTTGAAAAAGATCTAGAACTCAGGTATATAAACTGATTATACCAGAGCTGTACGTTCAAAGCAGGCAACTGCTTGTTTTTGTTCTTAGAAATTTCTTGACAAAAGTGTGGAGGAGTCCGGTGATAAAGAAACAAGTGAAGATTTTTCGGTGAGTCGGTGTCATGACCGGAATTAGTTATACGGAGAAAAACTTAACTACTTACGTTTGTTATATCCTCCATAATTATCCTGATGATGATGTTCGTTCGATTGTTCGTTTGTTCATTTGTTCCTTCTTCCCTTCCTTCCTTCCTTCCTTCCTTCCTTCCTTCCTTCCTTCCTTCCTTCCTTTCTTCCTTCCTTCCTTCCTTCCTTCCTTCCTTCCTTTCTTCCTTCCTTCCTTCCTTCCTTCCTTCCTTCCTTCTTCCCTTCCTTCCTTCCTTCCTTCCTTCCTTCCTTCGTCCCTTCCTTGTTTCTTTCCTTCGTTCCTTCCTTTCTTCCTTTTTTCATTCATCTATTCTTCTATCCATCCATCCATCCATCCATCCATCCATCCATCCATCCATCCATCCATCCATCCATCCATCCATCCATCCATCCTTCCCTCCATCTAGTCCATCCATCCACCCACTCAATCACACACTCATTCACCATTCGTTAGTTCGTTCATTCGATCATCCATTCATCCGTCCATCCCTCCCTCCCTCCCTCCCTCCCTCCCTCCCTCCCTCCCTTCCTTCCTTCATGATGAACTCACTTTTAAGTTGCACTGTAAATAAGACTATGAGGGTCAGAGCAAGCATTGGGTTGGAGCATTGATTGCCAAAACAATATATTTTTCGCTAGGTATTTTTGAACATTTCCCCCTGTCCCAAGCTTCGAAAACGTCATGATCTGCATATTTTCTTGTCTCCAGGTAACATACGACTTCATGTTGTTGCAAGGCATGCCGGATATCAGAAAACACGATCCGAAGAAATTTCTCGACAGCTTACATGTAAGAATTTTTTCATGTGTCCTTAGCCTGTATCGTATGACAAAAATATCTCTTTTTATTTCCTATTTTATATGATAAAGATTGGTGTTAAATTTTGAGTAACAGGATTCGGTTAATTGAACGCGGAAGTTCTTTTTCTCCTTCACTGTGAAGGCCTCAAAATTTCACTTTTCTTTCTAGTTCGTGGAGCGTTGCTCGAGAATACAGTGTAGTCTAACGCTTAAGCCGTTACTTACCCTTGAAAGTTCAGGCGGAGAATTTTCAGTTTATTTATTTATTTATTTATTTATTTATTTGTAGATTAATTAATTTTTATTACTTTTGCAGACCATGGTGAAATATAAAAGAGTTAACTGTTTGTCACATCCCGTTACTGGAGCAATCATGAACATAAAATGGTGAGAAATTAAAACGCATCAAATAAACCGACATAGTAAACACTCAAAATAACTATCTGGTATCTATCTAATACCGTCAATATTCAACCTATGAACCCAGACTTCTCCTCAGAATGTCGAAACGTCAGTTAATGTCAAACAACACTCCTTTTCTGAGCTCAGAACAAACACTCACCTGGGTGTTCGTACAAGTCTCGGCCTGGTTCGAAGCAGGGTTAAAGTGTACCTAACCCCAAAATATTTTTCCGCTAATATAAAACTTTGCACCCGTTTCAAAAACATTAAGCCTTTATTTGCAGTGTTTGACTTTTTTATGGGCTTCAAAACTTGTGAAAAACTAAGCATCATTCATCTCGTCATGCTTTGAACAGAGAGACAAACTAGTTACAATGGCTACCTCTATGAATGGTTAAAAATAAGAAATGGTTGTAATCTCTTTAGTTATTTTAATTAAGTAAGTAATTAATAATTAAATTTTAAGTGGCTTTTGCAATACTGTAATACTTTGTTATAGTCATGCAAATAAAGCTTGTTGTTGTTGTTGTTTTTGGCACACAACCGAGTCAGAAGGGGCGTGGATCTATTCCTGATTTGACGTCACAAACTGCTTTGCATACACGTTCACAAAGACTTACTGCCATACAAATCAGTTTGTGTTATCACGTTTGGAATAGACCCACGTCACTCAATAGCTCGGTCGACAGATAGATAGATTTCGTAACTTTTACAGCCTATAAAAAGTCAAAGTTTGGTTTAAAAAAAGGCGCAATGTGTTTCGAACAGGTGCAAAGATTTATTTCATCAAAAAAATTAGCTAACCCAGGTTTACGTTCAATTTTGAATTCAGGTTTATAGCCAAACGTAAGAGATTGCTGTAAAAACAATTATTTCCTACATTTTGACTTTGGATACTTTAACCCCGGGTTAGCGTTAACCAGCCTTCGAACAACCGGACCCAGGACTAAGAAGCCACTTAATCAGTCATTCCTAAAAAAAAAACCTGCTTAGTCCAATTGGGCAGTAATAAACACAATAAACACAGTGTTGCATTGGTGTTTTTACAATAATTAAATTTGTTTGTTTGATTTTTTATATAAGTAATTTTCTCAACGTTAAAAATCACGCCAGACTGCATTTTCCTTCCATTTTAGGCGCAGCGTGGGCTGGAAGGCTTACGTCATGAATTTAGGATTTTACATTTTGTTCTTGGTTATGTTGACCACTATGACCGTGTTACTGGAGAATAACAACAAACAGCACAGCCCGTTGCTGGATATTCCACGATTCACTATTGTGGTTATGAGTCTGTTCCATCTTCTTAAAGAAGTATTTCAAATATGGGATGAGGTAAGACTTGTGAAAGACGCAAACACAATGGTTACATGTACAAATACGTCCGCTCAAAAAGGAGAGTATGTGTGCGCTTTTTCGAGAAAAACAATTTAAAAATAAATTGGAACGTTAATTTTGTTGTTCTCCTAGCTGCAGTTTGGCATCGACACCTGCCCGTGAGACGCTGGGACTGGCCCGGCTGAGAACCACTTTCGTTCACGGGTGTTCCTTACTAGGAGGCCTTGTTTTCTCAAGTGTGAACCCTATCTGTGTTTGCTTTACACGTGTGAACCAATGTCTATTTGCTTTATTACCTTGACTTAGGCACTTCCCTTTTAAACTAAGAAAACACTTACTGTCATGCGTAGGGTAGCTAAAAGATACAATACTGCACAAAAAAACTCGTCGAGTTTCGCCTTTGTTTTAGTCAATTTTCGAAAAAACTTTGAGAGGCTTCGTACAATCGAAAGCAAACTACAGACTTCTTGTTTCGAGCCAATCTTTCTTTCGATAAACAGTCTCCAAAAGCACAAATGTCGTCCAAATTCGTGTGCGTTAGTTTTTTCCAGTACCGTAACTAACTAGACAGAGCCGATTTTGAATTTTTCCCTTTTTTATTAATGTCTGAATGGTTCGCGTATATAAAGCAGTTAACCTTTAATTTTCCTTGTCCCCTGCAGAAATTCAAATACCTGTTGAAGATAGATAACTGGATGGAGTGGTTTTTATACATGACAAGTCTTGTGTACATGTTCCAGTATCAAGATTCCTCCGTATATAGCCTAAAGGCTGTGGCTGCAACTGCAATCTTTATCGCCTGGGTTATATTTGTGCTTTATTTAAGAAGGTAAAACATCTAACCCATTTAGCAATTATGATAGGCATTTTCAAGTTGCCTTGAGAGTCACTGTCAAAGCATCGCGTAAAATCTTTCACATGAAAATGTAATTTTGTTTCATGTCAATCCTTGCTGCATCTGTTCTCGCTTAGTGGCACCAAGCCTCGTTTAAAAGGACGCTGGGGGTAATTCAGAAATGGACTATTCATTTTTCCTGTTTCGTTGTTGACTATAAAAACGTAGGCCACTGAAACTTGTTAGACGATTAAACGGCACCATACTAAGCGAACTGTTATTTTGTTTTCAGGTTTTCCACTTTTGGTATTTACATTATAATGATGACAAATATAATCAGAACCCTTGTTAAGGTATGGAGAAAAATGCCCAATTTGAGACTGTTCTAAAATGTTTGCAGTCTGGCAGCCCACAATCTTAATTTGTTCTTGAGAACAAATCCTTTCACATCGATATTGTCATCTCTAAATAAGCTGTTTACTTTTCTCCTTTGTAGATCATTATTTTGTTCATTCCCTTTGTGATTGCCTTTGGAATTCCATTTTTCCTTCTACTGCGCGAGCGATTTCCGGTAAGCATTCGGCATTTTATTAGAATTTTATAATTAATCGTATACAGTTTCCCTCTTATTGCTTGAAGATCAAACGTTTTCCTGTTCTTGAAGATGAAAAGGAAAGTCAAAAACGGTTCGCATTTCACTATATTACATTTTTCGATGTGAGTCCCTGAATGTCTTCTTATTAACCAGTTTAACTTTGATGCAGGTAAAAGTTCATCCCAGTTCCCCCTTTGGGTTCAATATTCGTTACTAAACATGATACCGATCCAAAATGGCAAACCAGTACATGCTAGTAGGCCGCTCCTCCCAGTAGCTGTACCGGATGAAGATTCTTATTCCGGTACAAAAACTACTAATACCAGTATTACGGAAACGCCTAGCGGCGTATGAGGTATGGATATGAAAGTTGTACTATATTGAAAGCACTCAAAACTCTGCAAAGCACGGTTCGTCTGTGGCTCCGCGATATTACATTACATTACATTACATTACATTACATCAGACCACGTCACGTCACGTCACGTCACGTCACATTACATTACATTACATGAAAACAACCCCTAACATCCGATAAACACTGAGAACTAGGGAAGAAGACAAACTCCGAACACTTTAGCCCGTTTCCACGTATTGTGCGCTTATGTCTTACAATTGTGTTTGTTCCCAAGGTCTTTGGGTTGGGCAATCCAAGACGGCAGCTAGTTAGTCCGCCATCTTGGATTGCCCAGTTCATAAGCCCTGGAAACGAGCTTGACTTGAACCTCGCCAAATCAGGAATTGTGAAATGACGATCCAACCGAGGTAAAGAGACCATAGACTGTAAGAAGAGAATCCCTTGAGCTCAAATCTATTTACATCTTTTTCCTTGACTCGCTTGCAGGAAGGATCGGATTCCACGAGATTCCTGTTTGATGAGCTGCCATACTCTCTATACACCACCTTCATGCTGATTCTTGGTGAGATGAAGTATCCACACACAGTGTTCAAGTATCAGCCCCTACCCTATCCTGGGATAAGTTATGTGGTGTATATCATCTTCTGTTTGTGTATGCCAATCATCATAAAGAATCTCTTGGTGAGTTAAAGACTATGGTACAATCTTACTTCCAAGACTCAGCTGCACGTGTGTTGCTTTTCATACATAGTCGTAACATGCTACAAGCCTCATTTCGTCCCAAAACGTTTACTCATCGGATTTCTGTCGGAATTAGTTCTTTTATTTTTATGACAGTTTCCATGTCATTGCGAACGCTCGTCAATTTGCTCATGATCCATGAGCATCAGCAACTTGGGGTCACAATTTTACCAGGGTATGTAACATGCGTCTTGGAAGAACGCGAAATTTACATATTGACGTACATATACATCACGTAAGAATGTAGTAAATAATACCTGACTCACCACCAGTCTCCCAGTAGCTCAGCGGTTAAAGCCTCCGACCTGCGCGTGGAAGGTCATGGTCTCGAATTCCCTTCAGGGACTCAGATTCACTTTTTCTCAGTCCCATGCTTGAGACAAAATTAACACAGTTTAATTATTAAGTGTAACAGCGCCAAAAGGTGCGTTTAATTGAACCAGGTTGGTTTTGGTCTTGCACATGATCTACCATGGCTAGAACTCGTTGCATGCCACGATTTTAAGGGATAGCAAAAAGCTCGAACTGCCTTCAAGAATTATTGTAAGAGCAAAGGCAATGAAATAATGACGATAAACCCAAGTGTTATCAGCTGAATACACGCTACGACAGGTGGTAAACTCCAGATATTGTTTTCCAGTTTGACGTTTCAGAAACCTAACACCGCCGGCATTGCAATATTTTAGAATTATCCTCATGCCTGAGGATGATTTTGAAATAAAATCGTTATTTAGTATAGGGCAGTACAGGTCATGGGTTCTGTGAAAGTAACGAAAACCATATTTCAGTTTCACGGCAAATGCGGCTCACCCGTTTAGTTTAATTGTCGCTGTCTTTCCGTATCTTTGCGTTAGTTCTCTTGCCACATTACGCTTTGACATAAAATTATCTTTATTTCTGCTTCAGATTGGTCTATCAGTTGGTGACGTCAACAGAATTCTCCAATCTGCAAAAATGGAACAGCATGCAATGCAGGTTGGTCTAAACACTTCAGAAATAATAATAACCTCCCTGTTTCAAACCGGTTTTGCTTTCTATTTCATGCTTTTTTGTGACTAGGAGAATTACCGAAAATGGCCTGATTTCCAGGTAGTCCCATTATGCTACCATTGGAATCCTAAAATATTAAGTGCAAAACAGTTACGCCGAGAATCTTCCAATGTCTGCAATAGTTATCATACATCCTTTCCACCAGTGTTGAGATTTAGTTGCCTCTATTCTTATGGTGGAGCTTTTAAATTTTATCATATCAGTTGAACCCCTCCTAAAGGGGAAATCCATTAAGGACAGTATATTCGGTTCGAAAGACGCCAGCATTCATATAAATTCTATCCTGATAATACGGACGCCTCTGTAATACAGGCAGTAAGTTCCGCCCATTCGGTAACCGTATTAAGAGGTTCGACCGTACCAACTAACTTTCTGTTGTCCTTTCAAGGTTGAATTGCTTCTAGAATTAGAAAGAGCAACGCCCAGGAACGTCTTAAGACGAATCTGGGTTCCATACTGCGTAGAGTATCCTAACAGAAAACGAACCTGGAAGCAGAAGGTGAAGTCTACCCATAGTCAAGTTTGTTTTATCGCGGGTGGGAGGTACAAATAATCACCTGTGATAGTTTCATCATGAACCACTCAAACAAAACTCTGTCTTCGTGTTGTTCTTTGGCACAAGAAATCCTTTCCACGCCTATTCTTTCCCTATCCAGGAGTACAAATAGGTTTTGAAAAACTGCTGGGGGCAATCTAGCGATGGACTTATGCTCCTTTTTGCTTTATACCACAGAAACTGTGTTTATGTGACCAGTGACTCGATTAAGAAAAATCTTGACCTTACATTACATCACTGACCACAATCAGTTCTCAGTAGCTAAATGGTTTATATGCCCTTGAATTTTTTAGACAAAGTTTTAGTGCTAAGCCCTAGCGTCGGAGGTGAGATGTGACCCTTGAAAAACATTGAACATTAATTTGTTTTCGTGCAGCTAGTGGAGTTTGGTTCTCCTAAGAGACACTCAGCTACTCAACAGACGTATGTGAACCCAGCTTTGGTACAATTAAATGACAAGGTTACAAAACTCACGGACAAGGTTGACCAACAAGAGGACAAGTAAGTGTCCATTATCATTTTTTGCTTTAATTTCAAAATTCGTTTAAAACTATAAAAGAGAGGAGAAGTTAGATGAGGTGTAGCCTCCAACGCATTCATTCTTTGGGTTCGTCACGCATGGGGGAGGAATGGTAAGCGTGGTCGCGATCACTAAGGACGTCTCTATAGGAGGCTCTTGGAGTGCTGAACGAATTATAGATGAAGAAAATTTGTCTTGCTATGAAACAGTTCTGCTATATGATGAGAAAGTCAACTTGTAACCAATTAGGCAATTTGCGGTTCTTTCAGCAGATCAGGAGCCAAACGTAAACCAATCGTGACTTGTCTTGAAGAGCGTTTTGCCACGCTTGGCTTTGATTGCACTCGTTTCTCTGCCGTATGAATGGTTGAGTGCATTGCGTTTGTTTAGAGGAGCAGGGATGGCGCAGTGGTGAGAGCGCTCGCCTCCCACCAATGTGGCCCGGGTTCGACTCCCGGTCCCGGTGTCATATGTGGGTTGAGTTTGTTGTTGGTTCTCGTCTTTGCTCCGAGAGGTTTTTCTCCGGGTACTCCGGTTTTCCCCTCTCCTCAAAAACCAACATTTCCAAATTCCAATTCGATCTGGAACCCGAGGGCCACAGGTTTGTCAGTCCCAGACTGTTGTGTCACCCTCGTTAAACAAAGTTGATTTATTTATTTTATTTATTTATTTATGATTTCTTTGAGGTTAAGTCAGCCATTAGAAAACCTTCCATTTAATGTTAGGCTGCAGTAAGACTGCAGTTAGGTCGATATTAACTTCATGTCGTACTTGTTGCTAGGTTACAAAACATCATCCGCTTACTTGGAAGACTTGATCAACGGCTGACAGAGATGAGTCCCAGTGGGAAACCGCTGACCACCACAGTGGATGGCCAGCAGGCATTAAACAGAGAAACTGCGGTCTGATTTTGTTTGCTTGTTTGTTTGTTTGTTTGTTTGTTTTTACGTTCTTTTTCTTTCCTGCTGTACATTAACCACATTAACAGTCTAGCTTAATGAGTCCACGTGAAATGGTTGCTCTTGTTGCAGAATTGAAAATGATTCTTGTTTTGATCCTTTCTCGGAATATGAAGCAGAATTGTGATAACTTGAAAATAACTTGAACGAGGAATATAGAATAAGAATGGACCGAATGTCTGGGAATATCAATAACCGCAATAAGAATAAGAATACTGAAAGAAAAAAGTCAAAGAAGGAAATTCTATCAGATCAAGTTAATGGACATTGCATCATTTCGCTTTATACCCCTAAGTAAAATTTTTATTTTAGTTTTTGTTTGGTTTGTTTGGTTCCAAAGTGATTGTCTTATTACAAACTTTTAATTGTAGTGATCTGGAAAATAACAATAATCAGTTGTTCAAGTGTTCTCACTTTATAAAGGTTTTGACTCTCCAAGCAGATGAAAAGCATGAGTATGAATATACGCTTAAAAATTCCAGCATGGACAAAAAGACCGTCGAGCTCACAAACTTGAACTCTTCTCGAAAGATATGAACATTTGAACGCGTTCAAAATCGCCGTCAACTGAACATTAATTTATGTTTAATTCATCGACGGCAACACTTTTTGCTTTTATCAAGAAAACCACGGTGCGGTTAATTTACGTTTGTATTTATGCTGGGCCTATGTTAGCTGTTATGTGAAAATAACATCTGAATCCCTCTATAAGGTTCTTGTGGGTACTTGAATAGGTTTCCCTGTAAAAATTCGTCAAGCTTAACCCTTTCAGTCCCAATATCAATATGCATATTCTCCTTAGTCAGTTCTCCGTACATTTCTTATGGTACTAGTTGAGAGAATTTGCACGGTGATCATTTCCTTTATTGTCGTGACCGGTATGTTTGATCAAGTAGGGATATTGTAAGGAGAAATTGGATGCTTGTCACTATTGGGGCTTAAAGGCTTAAGAGTAACAACCTTGCTTTGCTCTTCTACACTAACCTTCCATCAACTAATCAAGTATATTCAAGGTGTGTTTTCTATTTTTAATTCAATTTAATACCTCTTGATTCTCGACTTGTTTATGAGGACAAAAAAAATTAAGAACAAAAAGAACAAAAGCGCAAGTTGTGCATTCGGCAAAAAAAAGTCTAAAAAGTCTGGGAGAGTTGCATAAAACTTAACGTCCGGTGCAACTTCTAATGTCAGACGTTCAGTCCAGTCAGTCACTATTTTAACATCTGACGTTAGCAGTTTCGTCCGGCGTTAGGTTTTATGCAACTTACCCTTTGGTGCATTCCAAATGATAACGTATCCTTATCCATATTAGGGTCATGTCTCCCTGGAATATCTCTAATTGGTTAGAAAAACCAAATCTGATTTGAAGAGAATTGAAGGCAATATCCTAATAGGGGTTGTGCTACGTCATCAAAGGTATTCTGCAACTGGCGGCTGAGATGCGTTTTTCGTAGGAAAGCATTCGGGTGAACCCAATTAAAGTGTTTGTAAACGTACACCGCTAACAATTATTGAACGCAAAAAAAATTCTGTGATTTACTCATGAGTAATTTGTATCTAGCTAACCGTTTTAGTTCGTCACCGCCTATCTAACAAATCTTTCTTAACTCTGAAATAAAGAACTTTAAACTCAAGACTCAAACATGTTAACTCTTTGAACGTGCTAGTTTAGCATTAAGTTACCTGTAACCTAAACACTACTTCTGTCCCTGAACAAGTCGCTGATGTTGTCTTGTTGGGTTTTGGAATGCTGACAAAGCCAAATGGGAATATTATTAATAAACTAACCTATACATTGTTGACTTAAGTTGCTCACCCTGCCTTGATAAACTACTTTTTAAGTTCGTATAGCTACCTGCGTCAGCATCTCTCCCGCTTATGAGTCTTAAATGATCACGAAGTTTCATCTAATGTCGTCTTAATAATTACAAACTGGCACTAGGTGTGGCGAACAATGTTTGATCTCGCCATGTAGACCTCCAAATTAGTTACCAAGTTCTTAATTCACATTCCCCTTCATTATTATTTCCCATATTCTAGACATCATTGGAATTCGTATTTATTGGAGTTTCTTTCTTTTACCAATACTTTGCTTTTCTTTATGACGGGGGCTCACCTAGTCAGCATGGTTAAACAGAAGTGCAATTTTTTGATGTTAAGCATTGTCAAGTTAAAAATTAAGACTAATCAGATAGATTGTAAGATCTGCCGTTTTTTGTGCATTCTTTTGATTGCTATGTTGCCGTAACGGCCTCTTCAGGTTTTGGAGGAGGTGGCCATTTCATGCCACAAGAACCGGAAATTAACGTCTGTCAAATAAGCTGGCTTACTTTATCCAACATTATCTTGGCTATTTTCACACCAATCTTACAAACGCTCTGACATACTTACCTTTCTTTGACTGGTTCTTTATCCAGCTCACTTCGTAAGGGTCGTCTAATTCCCTGAATGTCATTGAGTGTGACTTTTGTAAGAAACATTAATACATCAGAGAAAGTGGCAGGCACTTAATAAGGAAGAGGCTTGCGAATATCTCAAGCAACCTTCCTCAGACACCTGGTCAAGATGGGTGATATCTGGACGAGACGGGACACCTGGATAAAGAATCAGTCGAACTCAAGCGCAAAGTCAAAGGGGACATTTTTGTTTAAGGAGGGCAACCATATCTGAAAAAGGACGGGGGGGGGGGGGGTGGGGGGCACAATCTTCCAGCGGTCTTAAATCATCTATTGGCCCGTGAATGTAGCAAACAAGCCGCTTCATTAATAACATTTACTGGAGAAGCTTCTGAGATAGAAGTGAAAGCTTCAAGTTGCTGTCTATTTTATCCCGAGAAAAGGAACTCCACATTAAGAAATTTAAAGTATTTTTCTTCTTGGATGCCCTTGCTTCATCTTCACTTCTTTAATTTTTCCATATTAATAATTTCTTTACAGTTAGTTATATCTCACTCGTGCATTTTGAATCAACGCAAGTTTTGATCACCAGTTGAAAATGAAAACATCAAAATTTTCTTGAGCCCACGATGCTATATAACAAAACTACCTTCTTCATCCTTATCCCTTTCTGTGGCTATTATTTTTACAGATACCTTCGCACAGCGGCTTCTCACCGGAACGTCAGCCTCAAGAAATGACAAGAAGACCATCGATGGTAAAAACTTCACTCCTTACTACCGTGAAAGCTTTCTCAGTGAAGAGAGGAAGGAAAAATTAAGAACAAATTACAAAGTGCAGCCTTGTGTTTCAGATTCTGATTGAAATTTATTTTTCGTCCAGACAAAAAAAAACCTTGCAAACATGATAGATCAGATAGATTTTTAACACATAATATACTCCAGTATTAGTTGCTTACAAGTTATGTTGGAATAGCTATATATTAGATGTTTGTATCTCTATTCTCTAGTTTGTATTTTTAAGTCGAGCTAACGAGGGGGATCGGCTTATTAAAGTCGTAGTCGTAGCTGTTATTATTTAGATCCGAAGGGCTTATGACCATTATTATAAACACAGATGCAGGGCGCTCACGTACAATAAATTGTTAGCACAAGTTTTAATAGCGTGGATGAGACAAAAACTACTTCTTTCATCGTGGTTTGGGAGGAGGTAATGATACTCTAGTTGCTTCATTCTTCGGATGTGTGGTGCGGCCGAAATGTAAGTTTACTTTATTATGTTAAATCAAAAAAAGAAAACGTTTGAAAGGGCTTATTCTTGCACCTTTCTTGTAGGAGTCCACAGTTTGAGCCGCGCAATTTCACGTCCATGCTGACAGTGATGCGATGGAAACAAGACATTCAAGGTTCCTTTTAAGGATGGCAAGCTTCGAAAGTTTGGTCGGCTTGTTTAATTTGGGATTCAGTCTTCAGTTTAGAGTAAATTACGAAAAGGCAGACATCGCCTTTTAAATCAGTCCATGAGTCGAAAAAATGTATTATATATCGATAAAGAAGGGGATACGATAGGCTTAAAACTTACAGAAAAAAATCCTGAGAAGGTCTTCAACTATCGGTAAGCTTTGGTACGTGTCGGACATGCATTACTTTGTCTGAACTGTTCTTTGAAATGTATAGAGAATAAAGCGTAAAACAACAAAATAAAACTGGATTTCTCGACAAGTCTGATAATTTCCTAAGTTAAAGGATTCTTAGTATTTACAAGACAATCCTGAAATATAGTTTAAACGAGGAAATAGTCGTGTAGGGTTAAGTACTGACTTAGGTGTGCAAGTGAGGCTAAGTAAATGTATATGCAACTATGCAGATTTAAGTACTAACAGTATAGATTCTTTATGGCTAACCAATGATATGAGCAGTTACGGTGAGTCAGGCAGGCACAATTTTGAAAGAACTCAGACACATGGCTCGATCTTGGTGTGTTTTTACAACATCTCAAAAACTGAAATGAAACGAATGGTTCACTCCCTTAGGTAGTCTTAGAATAATAGTTTTTCCTTTACTAAATTATTGCCGATAACTGAAAATCAGCAAATTTTAAGTGCATAGGCTAACAAAAATAAATAAAGACGTATTTAAATAACGCGCGATAAGGCGTTACCTTCGTTTCGCTTGGTTTGTTTAGTGAGTGTTGGAAAATTTGGGCCGGTTCCCAGATTAAGTATCAAGGGTAAATTAACGTTTTCTTTTGGTTATGGGTTAGCCTTTTTTCTGTTAATCAATGTCAAGCACAAAGGAATAAGAGAATAAAATGTGTTTCAAAGTTCTTTTAGTTACTTTGTTTATTTTGTGTAATAATAAAATTACGTTTGCAGTAAAAGATCGACAGCGTGGTGTTTGGTAAAATACAGAGGTTATATATTGCTTTTCTCTCTTTTACTATACCAGAAGTAATATCTTAAACTGGATAGAAACTTGAGCTAACTGTATAACTTTCTAAGTTTTTAATACTAGGATTACTTTAAAAAGAAATACTAGTATTGCTTGAGAGAAGTACATCAGATACTAAAAAAGAAGACGTTTTAAAAAGTAACCGAGTTATGAAATTACTCAACTGGGGAAACAATGTTGAGTCTTTTTTAATACAGCTAACAAGAATCATTAGTATTGTTATACTTTTATTTGTAAAAATTTAATGAGAAGTTAAGACTGAAAATAAAGATGTTTATTGATGTCAGGTTTGGGTGTAATAAGCAGCAGTCTTTTATTTAAATTGTATTTTCTCAAATTCAATAAACATGAAACGAAAAACCCAGCTGAATGCAAAACAACAGAAATGAAAGGACACCGCTAGAATACAACTAGATGCAATTTGAACAATCTGTTCAGATGTTGGCGACTGTATTCAATCGTCAATCTCACTTTCTCGACTCAAAAACGCGTTCCAGTACAATGGAGCGACAAAATTATGTCAACGTGATAACTTCTATTGTTTATGGGAAATTATAAACCAGAAGTCTCGATTTGTCCATACATTTGGTCACGTTTGAGGTAAAGAGTCGAGAGTTACTTTAAAGATGGCAAGCAGGTTGTGCGCTGTTCTCTTTCTGGCCCTTATTGCCGGCAGTCTGGCGCAGTTTCCAGGTAAAACTGTTTTTCTGTATAGCATCTGTTCTTTATAGAATTTTTCAGTTCAGACCCTTACGTTTTTATTGCCATTCTGTTCTCTTACCCACTTTTGGGTCTGTTCCTCAACTTGGAAAAATAGATCGAAAAGAAAAAAATAAACAAGGGCCTATGTGCTTCATTTAGAATTTCCACTAAGACTGATGAATCAAGTGAATATTAGCTTTAAAATAACAAATTCATCTTTGTATTTTTGGCCATAAAATTCCTTTTATTTTTATTCCGTCTTTATCGTCTCAATTCCTAAACACCGCTTTCCAATATGGTAAATTTCATGCCTAGTTTAGGATTGTCTTACCTAAGCAAGTTGAACACTTGCAGTTGTAATTTGTTGTGTGATACAAAACCTTTAACCCTATTCCCATGCATATTGCAATAATCCAAGTCGTCAAGGGACAATAGTTATACCTAATCGAGCCTTTTTGGTACACTTCGGCGGCATATCAGGCGAGTTTGGTCGAGCCATGGTTTCCTTTATGGCGAGACGCAGTCGAGCCAAAATACCCATGGTGAGACCAAACGAGCCTGATATGCTGCCGAAGCTTACTAAAAAAAGGTGCGATTAGGTATTTACCATGCCCAAATTCGTTCTAACACCCGGCGTTATTTTTTCAGTTACCGTGATCAGTCAGGAGTTCTTGTCATATAGCGCGCGAACCGTTAGAAGAATAGTGCGTTAATACTCTTCGTCTGTCATTTTTATAATTCTTTTGTTTGGAGTTTCATTTTGGGAATCTTGGAAGTCCAAATTAAGAGAAAAATTTGGAAAATGCGGCTCCATTTTGAAACAAAAAAGTTCCAGCGCTGTCCGTAAACGTACACGCGAGCGCCGGCCAGTGTAGCCGCCTCCAATTTTGGCGCGAAATTGTATTTTTTCCTCTGCTAGCGTTAAGCAAATTACTCTCTCGTTTAACAAATGTAACAGTTTTACATTTCGTTGTATTTCTGTTGTAATTTTCATCTCTAAAGTCTGCAAAAAAGTGCGAGTTTTAGAAACTGTCCATGATATCGTAGGATATCAGGTCAGTGACTTGATATCGTAGAAAATCATGACAGTAAACAAGGCTTCTGATTGGCTAATTCACAATTTGGGTACGGTAATAACGAAAATCAGCAACTAAAGCATAAAACGTTGTCTTGATATACTCCAAAACCTTTAGAATGACTGAAACAAAAACCGTATCCCAAAGGAGTCAATATAGAGAATTAAAATTTCTCTTTTTGTACATGAGCGGTGACTAACTCTCCAGGCGACGAAAAGCTGAACATAGATAGCTGTTCAGGTGGTATCTGCATGGTTCAATCAACCTTATATCATGTACATTTTACATGTCAGTTGTCCTTTCTTTGCAGGTCAAGGGAACAAATACTACGGCTCAATTTGTGAGGGTAAAAAGGGAATTTTGCGTTGTCCAGGAAGCCAGACGATTACAATCAAATTCGCCAGCTATGGAAGAACTCGCTTCCTTAAATGTGGCATGGGGTTCAATACGAAATGTTTTTCTAAAACATCCCTTAAAATCGTAAGTATATTCTTATTTAGTCATGTCTTACACAAGGTTGATTTTCAAACTCTCTTTAAGAGTCGATTAACTCGTGCTCCCAATTGAATTGTTCTTGGCCACTTTTAGCTAGGAAATTGTTATCAAACACACTTCATTTGACCGTCTCAAAATCCTCGTGGACAATTGCTCTCCGGGCTTTAAACTCCTTCGACGGTGTTGCAAAATCTCAAGAAAAGTGCGCAGCTTTTGGGACAGAGCAGTTGGCTAACGTAATACGTTGAGCGCATATTTCTGTACTTCCCTCATTAAAGAAAAGATACGATAACAGAAATGCTTTTTCATTCTTCCCCCTTTCAATGTTGTTTGAAACTCTGAAAATTTATCTGGCGAGCTTTCTTCATAGGCGCGATACAACATTGAATAGAGGGGAGAGGGAAGGGGAAAAAATTGAAGTAACTTGTTAAAACTACATCAAGAGTTTTGTCCAGGGTATTGAGTGTGGCTATGCTATGCGTCGTTCTTTTTCCATGGTACTGATAAAAAATGTGACGGTATAACAAAGAAAACTTCCTTTCATAGGTGAGCGATCTGTGTAGCGGGAAAAACAGCTGCATACTTCACGCTTCAGATGACGTGTTTGGAGATCCGTGCTCCTGGACCAAGAAGTACTTAGTTTTATATTGGGAGTGCGACTAAGGTAATATATCATTCTTTCCACTAGCATCATTGAGACAACAGCTACGGACATGGTGCCGGTCAACACAAATATAGTCTGAGCAATAACTTGTGAAATTCTACAATCGTGACCTAACATTACTACTGAACAGTTCTTGCATAAATAAAAATATAATATCCACAGCGCATGCAGATATGGTTCTAACGACTGTCTCCAGATGAAACTGGAATAGTGTATTTCAATATCACCAATATCACCAGCCGTTGGATTACTCAGCGTAAGAAGGTGAGTTATTCACACGGAGGCTCTGTGTCACTGGGCTGCGTTATTTTAGGATCCAGCACTTTGCTGCTGCTATTTAATTGTGTACCTTTTACTTCAGATTGAGGCTAACAATGTAAAAATGCATATATAGTTTTTTTAGTCAGCGGTCTCAGGGGTGAGTTCGAAACTGGTGGAATATTTAGAAATGTTGGTTTTTCTGGAGGGAGACAACGGTGTAGTAAACCTAATAGGATAGTATTGGGGAGTAGACTAAACTCAGAGGTACTTCCCTCGTCTAACAACACTAAAGGTCGACGTTTTCATACTAAGTGAAAGGATTTTTACTCGAGAGTAGTTGCACTGGCGTTGTTTTTTGTTTTTGTTTTGTTGTGTTGTGTTTCTTGGAAAACGCGCATAGGAGTTAGTGGCATTTACCCTTAGGAACCCCGCTTTTGTTTGTAAGCTTAACGATAAAAGCACGGCGCACGTTTATCCAGTTAGTACACGTTTCAGAGTTAAAGATCAGATGTTATTTTTCGTTTTCAGTATTTGGTGCTCTAAGGCATTTAAAGGCCTCACTAATATGCATTCAACGTTCTATTTTACTTTGCAGAGCTCAGTCGACCAAAGCCAGTTCTAACTGTTGGTGCAAGTCAATAAGTGAAAGCAAAAAGACAATAAAAAATTCACAAGCATTTAAAACTGGTTTGCCTTCTCTTTCTAGTCTCCCTCCTGAGTGGGAGAGAAAACCTCTACCCTTGCTGTTTACTTTGAATAGAGCAGAATGGTCTTTTTGCCGTGTAATATTCATCAGTGCACCTTGACAAATTTACCTCGGGACTAGAGAGTTTGCCGCTGTGGGGACCAAGTCACTACGGTAGAAGAGATTTAGAGTAAAAACAACTACAGCAGTTGAAAGAAAAATATCACGAGAAGTTGGTTTTACCGTTATTTCAACAAGCTCAGCCTTATTTTGATTTCTAAACAAATCAACCTTTTCACGATGGCAGCATTTAATAACCTTGCGTTAACAAACCTGTGGCCATTGGATTTCCGGTTCAAACTGGAATTTAGAAATGGATATTTTTGTAAAGAGCCAAACAACAACAAATATAAGCCACTTGTGACGCAGAGTTTGAACCCTGGCCCCATTGGTGAGAGGTGCCAGGGCTCCTCCATTGCAGTGGTATTCTTTTATGAATAATGAGTGGAGATGTTTGTTTATGAATGGTAGAAAAGTAAAATCGCATTTCTAGGTGGGTCTAGGAGGGATGTTCAATAAATAAATACATGAACGCAAAGTTACCACCAGCATTTTTGAACGGTAGCCATTTATAACCTGGGTGGAGAGAGACGATGGTTGTGGTCCTCACTGAGATTTAACACGATAATAGACCCTTCCACGTTTTTTTTTTTCAACTTTTGACAAGGACCAGTTAGCAAAAATTTATCGATACTGCTAGAAAGAGCGCCTCAGTTAAAATAAGTAAACTTGCCGAGTTTGAAAGTGATATGTTCAGAAACGAGCGAAGATATAGCCCCTTCATGAAGTCGCGAAATTTAACATACGTTTGCATGGTGGGGGCACAAACTTGCCCCCCACCATACAAACGTCTGTAAGATTTTGCGACTTTGTGGAGCCATATCTTTGTTAGATTTCATCCTAACACTCTCAAACTTGGCAATTTCACTGATTTTAAGGAGCTCTTTCCAGCGGTCTCAAAAGATTTTCGCTAACTGGTCCATGTGAAAAGTTGAATAAACCGTGGACGGGTCTATTGTATGCGAATCGCGTTTTTTTTTCTTTTTTTTTTACATTTTGCGTTCAGTTTTTGTCACTCACATGATGAGGCAAATTCAAAGAGATTTACCCACCCCTGATAGAAGGGTCATCGGTGGGTGTGACTGCGGTGACATTTGAGTGTTTCCTCAGTTTTAGTTGCCACTGTGTTATACTTTTCAACCATGCTCCCGAGCTTGGTTTGCACCGTGATTAAATTAGGGTCAACCAAGGCTTGAACTAACGTGACCCTCCCATCAGATCATCATCATCAATTTCCATGTTTCCCCAAGCGGGGAATTGGGCCGCACGCTCTCTCTTTCCAAGTTGTTCTGTCCTTCGCTGCTGTCGCCGCCTCTGCCTCTGCCCATGACCTTAACCCTCTGTCCTTGATCTCCCTTTCCACTGTCCTTCTCCATGTTTCTCGTGGTCGACCCCACTTCCGTTTCCCTTCTGGAACCCAGGTGAGTGCAATGCGTGGATGTGAGTGGTGATCCATTCTGAGCACATGGCCTAGCCATGTCCATCTCCGCCTTGCCACTTGGTCGCTTATAGTCTCCCTAATGCCTGCCCTTCGTCTAACTTCCTCGTTTGTAATGCGCATTGGCCAATAGAACTTTAATATCCTTCTTAGGCTCTTGTGTCAATTTCTTCTCATCCGCTTTAGACGTTCTAGGTTTCGCACCCGTACACCAACACTGAGATAACATTGGACTTAAAAACGTTGATTTTGGTCTTGATGGTAAACTGGCTATTCTTCCAGAATTTGTCCAGCTTGTTGTGTGCTACCCTTGCTTTGATATCGTCCTCCGTACCACCTTTGTTGCTGACATTTGCACCTAAATACACGAAACTTTCCACTTCCTCGATGTCCTGGCCATCTACTTGTACTTTCTCTGTGTTGGATGTAT
The DNA here is from genome assembly GCA_964030785.1 of Siderastrea siderea. Lineage (NCBI taxonomy): Eukaryota > Metazoa > Cnidaria > Anthozoa > Scleractinia > Rhizangiidae > Siderastrea > Siderastrea siderea. Next base: position 21,015,354 of record OZ034968.1, on the reverse strand, counting down.
TCAACCTGAGAAGTTTGGTCTTCTCAGCATTGATCTACAACAACAACGACAACAACAACAACCATTTTATTTTGCAAAATTAAATAGAAAAAATTACACTATAAACTAAATTAACTAAAATAGGCAAAAAAACTACCCAGAATAGAAGTAAACTAAACGACAGGAGTACCCAACGACACATTTTTCAGAATTGAAGTATTATTGGCTAAAACGCTTTTTTAGTGTCCGCAAACACGTTTTGGGTTAATATTTAACTTCCGTGGGGAAAAAAATATCCGCTCTTCAGTGCCAGCAAGCAGTAAATTGAACACTTGAAGATGCCAGCCAGAATTCGTGTTCGCCATCGTTTTTCCCAGCCAGAAAGAGATTTTGTGCGAGATTTTCCCAGCAATTGTTCTTGTGACACGATTTTTGCCAGCCAGGGGATTGTTTCCGACTCACGAGAAAAACACAAAGACCAATGGCGAGATAGTGCAGTAAAGTAATTTTTTCTGTTAAATCAGCATTTTCCCGTTAACATGTATTAATTATCACTATGCATTTTACTTACCTCGATGCTTTAACACGCTGAACTCACCACGGAAAAAGTCTACTTCCACTTCTCATGTGGGGATAGCATAAAGTCGTTGTCTTTTGTTAAACATATGTCGCTGGATAGTGCAATTTGAGTTTATGGTATTAAAGCATTAAACCACAACTCCTTTTTCCAGCTGTTAATCTCGAGTATATGATTGAAGGTGGTCTTCCACAGGAAAAACGAATTTTTTTAGAACAGAACTTTGTGGGAAACTTCTATCATCATTTTATAGGACTTCACGCCCTGACTTCAATGGGACCCTTTTCAGGTCGTTTTGTTTTTCCCTACGAAAATAATCAGAGATGTTTAAGGGACCAATACATTTGGGTCTTCATTAGCATCGTCATACGTGTAAGGGTTACCTAGTATGTCCAAAACAATGGGTGTGAAAGAAAAAAGAGCACTGCTTGCTCTCAATCAGGTGTAATTACTGCTTTCCCTTTCTTGTCCCAATAACGCCTCTTGGAAAAGTACAAAAAGTTCCAGTTTTCTTCTTACCAGTTTCTAGAAAACAATTTCGTGTCATAGCAATGAAATTGTATCTCTTATTTTCCCCCGAAATGGAATTTGTTCATGCAATAAATAAAGTCTGCTCATGTTGGATTTCCATTACCTGAAACCACTATGTGTAGACTCGAGTACGGATATAACACCCTTGAAATCTTGAACCAAACGAAAATCAGCGAGTGGGGCAAACAAATATTAAACAACAGACAAGTTTTCTGCTGGTTTTTACGTGGCGTCATCAAATTTTAAAATCATAAATCGCGAGGCCTTCTGATTTTATATCCCCACTTAGTTGAAGATGTCTTAAAATTATGTCTTTTCACCAGTTTCCAGTCGGGTAGCGTCCTTCGTTTTGAAAATTCAGCATCTTGAATTTCTAGCTTTTCACCCTACGTAACACCAACATAGCGTCCGTGACAAAGGACAAAGGACAAATATATGAGTTTCATATATTCACAATTTCAAAGGGCTTTCTGTTATGCAAGAAAGGAATCTCCTGTGGTGTTTTGATTTTTTGTATTGAGCGGCTCAGTCCGGCCTTCCGGCCAGCATTGTGCGGAAATCAACGACGAGGTTTCAATTTCACCAAATTTTCGCAAACAGCGCAAACATCTAAATCATATTGTAGCACCTCTAAACATTACTTAGGTATTGAATTCAGCGAAAAGATGAGATTTGATTGACATTTCTTAAGATGCACGTGTGAAACTCCCTTTTGAATAACATCCCGCTGATCCCATCCAAAGCCACCCGCTCACTTCGGAAAAGTGAAAGGGAGAGAAGAGCGAACGGTGGTACTCAAGCTATTAAAAGGGCCATAAATAAACCGCTGGAATCAGTTCATTGTTTATTAACCAACAGAAAACTGAGACTCTTTCTTTTCTTGCTAGAGTGCAGACAATTTCTGATAGAATATCTGGTTGCTGATTCCTTTGACACATTTCCAACAATGAAAACAAAAAGGGCATTCATGAACGAACACCGCACCTCGCGAGTATTTCATGAGTTCCGGCGAAGATAAAAGAGGGACATTCCACAAAGAGATTAAGCAATAACGAGAAAAATAACCAATATTTGCCCATTGCTGAAAATAAAAAAGCAAGACTATATTCCCTGCACTGTTTGTCTCCGGCCAAGTATTGCACGGAAATCAACGATGGTGGTTCCGATTCGGCGCCTTTCTATGATTTCTCGCAGACATCTAAAAGTTATTGGTTGTGTACTTGCATATAAAGCTACACTGAAGAAAACAGTGATGTTTAATTTTTACTAGGTTTTGAAAAATTGAGCAGCGCCGAGATTACAAGTTTTGAACCAGAATACCATAGACACGTAACATATACCAGGTTCACTCAGACAATTTAGGAATCAAAAATCGATCAAACAGAATATTTTGTGACATTATCTGGTTTTCATTTCCTAGACTAACAGTGTGAAAAACGGCATGTGCTAAAACCCAGATGCTGGATTCTGGACGATGGACGATGGACTATAGACGATGGACGATATGCCTATTTTTGACAGACGAGGGTCAAATCTGTCACACAATCTTTAGGGCGGAATTTTTTTCGAATGTCTTTTTGTCACGCAACGTCACATGAACGCAAATTGTCAGAGACATTTTAAAATTTGTCACGCAATCACGGGCAAAAACGAATAAACGAATGTCTGCAATATCTGCAGGAAGTTATGACGGCGGTATTGTCGTGTTGCCAACTAATTTTCACGCAGTAAAAAAAAGAAAAGACTATTCCCGGGAGACTATTATATAGAATAAAATCCCTGACAGAAAAAGTACAACAAAAGAATTGAGATTCACACATTTATTTTGTTACACTGGAAATCGCATACAAGAATAAAAGACAGAACTTGTCGCTTCTGATCAGGTAGTTCAAACATAAATTGGACTTCAATAAGATTGGAGTACGAGGTCGAGATTGAGTACGAATTGCCCGTTTCCATTGCCACGCCAGACAAGGCGCAGAATATACATACTTGAAATAACGAAGGACTCTACGGAACTGGAAACGTGCAAGTCGATATATTTTAGGGCCATCTTTTAACGGGCTTTTAACATAAAAACTCGGTAGGCCTACCGAGTTTTCATTTTAGAATACTGTCACGTACTGACGTTTCAGGGACGTGCGCGACAGACACTGATGTTTCAGGAAGAGAGAGAATAAAAACTGTTTTTCTTTTCTCGCCAATGGTCCCTAAACAGATCCTAAAGGATGCCTTCGGAGGAGGCTAGTTAAAACCTATAAACCAAGATTTTCACACACCACAGCAGCCTCTATTAAATTCTACTGATCAACTTGTCCTACTCCGACTAAGGCTCTTTTTAAGACGTATAAATGGTTATGTTAGTCCCTTCCAACCTTGGGAAATCTGAACGATCGCTCATATCTACGGCTACATTTGACATGTCTCATTTACGGGTACGCTCGGTGTTTTTAATAGGTTTTTTATACTTAAAGAAGAACGCAAATCTAAGCGCCGATACACTCTTTTTATTTTGTAAGAACCATTTTTATTAGAACGTTGAGGCTGAGAGGCCTAGCAGTTGGCTCGATTACCGAGAGAGCGGCGGAAATCGAGCTTACGGGAAGAGACAAGCACGTACATGACACGTGTTTGCCGTATGGGGTACGGTTCTACCGCGTCACGCCCCATATTACAATGGACTGCGTGCAGTCTCTAATAATTCATGTGAAATTGCGGACACTTTTTTTATATGGAAATCATATCCCTACGGATTGTGTGACAAATTTGGCCCCTCGTCTGCCAAAAATCTAATCGAAGATGGGCATTCGTCGTCCTTGGGTACACATATAACAGACATTCGTTTATTCGTTTTTGCCGGCGATTGCGTGACAAATTTGAATGTCGTGTAATAATTCCTCGCGAAGCGAGGAGGGCCGAAGGCCCTCCGAGCGTAGCGAGGTTTATAAATTTGTCGCGTGGGGATCGCGCGAGGATTGCTAAGGGCGGTCAAATCTCGATCTGCCGATATATCTTTCGATGGTGTCCGCACAGTTGCCTAGCAACAAAACCTAATCGCGACCGCTGACAGTTGCGCACTCTCATGTTTCTTCGGCGTGTTTCTTCATTTCTTGCCTGCTTCGCTACGTACATTTACGTGCTGATATTTTTATTCATCGTCTGTGAACAAGTAATTAGACAGCAACCCCTGGTTTAACAAGTGGCTCAAAATCCATTCCGGGGTAGATTTACAACTGAAACTGAGCGTGAACGCCGACTTGAAATTCAGCGCGAGCAACGAAGGCGAAAGAGTCGACGACAAGAAAGCACCGGTAGGAGAACATCGTTTACCGGTAATAGCCTAGCAAGACTAAAGCCGTCAGCAGGACACAAACAGGAGACTGGAATATTACAGGCGAGAAATCTTGGAACATACACAACGTAGCTTAAATTTACCTTGATAGCACAGCGCTGCCACAAAACGAGATTCCCCAACAACGCCAGAATCGATACAAGGTCTTCGAAATTATAACTCAGCCACACCAATTGAATAATGACAATGAACTCAGCGGCTACAAACTCTTCGAGAAAATGTATGCTGAAACCGATTAGGACCGGCGACACCGACTAGAAGTGCTTCGACAAAAGGATTTTGTTATAGAAGCAACGAGAGGCGACAAAAAATGCACGCTCATCAAAATACTTTTGCTAGAAATTTACCTTTCCAACGGACGGTGACTGAACAGGTTGGCTCAAAATTATTTCCTCTCTCTACCATTATCTTTACTCTTGATGTACTAGTAATTATTATCAACATGTAATTACTTTTCCAAGTATGATCAAAATTACAGATTACACAAGAGAAATGAAATTATTTCACAAAATAGGTTTCAGTTCCCACAACAATTTGCATATTTGTGTATGAGCAGCAAAAAGATTTAAATTCTAAGTTTAGGACGTTCCCGAAAAATATTTGAAAGAAATAATTCATATTGAATCAGTAAGAATTTATAAAAGTTTATGTTTTCTGTTATGGATATTGACCCTATTAATAGTTTAAAAATAATATTCAGATGGATCAGAAAGGACAATTTCTGTTCACAATTTGGTTTGGAAATGCACTTACAAGTACTGCTCTGCCTACACTAGCAATTACCACTTTAAAATGTGTAGCGGGTATAGGTACATCCATGCATGTATTTGATGTGAAACAAAAATTACTGCTTAACATTAATTATTGACAATAATTTCATGCTACATACAGTGACCAGCATCACAGGTCTCCTCGCAGTGCACAAGCAAGCACCAAAATCAGGGGAATTGAGATCCTGATCACCTTCAGCATGATTTGTCTATGTGAAAGTTTACTTACTTCTGAAGGTTTCACATGCTATAATCTACATTCACCCTTTCCCTTAATTAGCTACTCTTGCTTTCCATACCAACTGACCTCCCTAAGTCCCAATGTAAACCTGCAAATTCTCCTTACTGGTCTTTATACATTTCTTGTAGTACTAGTGCAGAGAACTTCTTTCTACTGAAATTAACACTATTCATGTTTGGTGATCAATTCCTTAATTCTGATGACCTAATTAAAGCATTGCCATTGTAGGGAGATGCTGGTAACTGGGGATTCAAGGGTTCACTTATTATTTTATTGTGACAATTATGTAATCCAATTTTTCTAGTGTGTTGAACGTATTTTCTTATACATGACAGAGGATTGGATGCAAGTTACATGGAAACGACTGGGAACCAGAATGTTGATCTTAACTCCCAATTGGGGACCATTGTGGCCACCCATTCACACCTCCAGTTAAACCGAAATTCTATCCTCTCCCGACCTCCATCAATCAATTTTGTGGTGCACCCGTGCCCGAGCTTCACGAGGTTCTGCGAGTCACGTATTTCTAGTTAAAGTCTCTCGATAATCTGCGTTCATGTGATGTTGCGTGACAAAAAGGACAAAAAAATTCCTCGAAATTCCCTAAAGATTGCGTGATAAAGTTGACCCTCGTCTGTCAAAAATGGGCATATCGTCCATCGTCTATCGTCCATCGTCTATCGTCCAGAATCCAGCGTCTGGGTTTTAGCACATGCCGTGAAAAACAATTGCTGGTTTTCACGTGACGTCATGAAATTCTAAAATCATAAATCGCGAGGTCTTCTGATTTTATATCCCCACCAGGTTGAATATGACTTAAAGGATCCTAGTCAGGCACGCCTTTGTTATTGTTTTGATCTGAAATTTGCGATCAAATTACTCGTCGAACGTGACAAAACGTCTCAACAGTTCAACTGGTAAAAATATAAATTGTAGCCTGAAGCTGAAATTTCTTCGCTTGTTTTTGATTTTAGTGCCAGTAAAAGGGCTTTCGATTATTTTCAGTGTATTTTGGTGGCTATCCAAAAACCTAGAACTCAAAGAATGTTTGTGTTCGCAAGCCGGCCAGCCTCCCAGTCCGCCTACCCAAAAGCAAACTATATTCAGCGAGCGCTCGCGGAATATGATTTTCAAGCGAATCTAGAATCATAAAGGTTTGGAATCTTGTTTAATTGGATATTCTTGACTTTCCCATCGCCATAAAACACAAAAGGCGAATGCACGGAGGGCAGAAATGTTTCCAAAACTCACTCCATCCCGCCGCTCTGATCACCGCTCCGAACCGCATTTAGTTTTAATTGATAGCGCTAGATAAAGCGAGAGCATTTCACATTCCTTTCAAACAGAAGAAACTCTTTTGTTAATAGCTTTTATTTTCTTTGTTATCATCGCACAGGATGGATATTCATTTCAATTTTCAAAATACATGATTTGCCTTGAAAACAAAACGTACTGTAGCTACATTGTAGCTAAGGTGTCGACTGCGGCTAACAGATCTGAAAGTTTCTGTCTCGCAAACCATTCTTTCTCCTCCTTTTCTGCAATTCCAGGGATTAGTTTATGGAAAAAATTGAAGTGCTGTTCTTAGGCATCGAAGTCTTTGAAGCTTTCGCTTTAGCGTCGCTACCGGCACTGCAAAGAGAGTCCCGTCGTCACATTTAGAAGACCAAAACATTTCAGCGCGTGAAGAACGCGCACCGCAATGAAGTAAAATGTCGGCGACTAAGCTTGTCCAGCGTTTCAATCTATTGGATATCTTTTGCCTCACTAGTGCAATAACCAAGAAGATCCCTTGAATAATGATTTCTTTCATAAGCTTGACTGTTTTGGTACTGCCACGCGAAGGAGAGCATAAATCGCTTAGAGCAGGCTTAGAGTCCTGGCGTTGTCTCGCACATTTCACGAGAAAAATAGCAAACAACACCAAAATAACCGGCCAGATGTAACCACTATTAATTTTTTAAGGCCAAAAAAGTACATGAAGGTCCAAACTGGCCGTATTGGCGCGGATGTAGCCGGATTTCAATTCACTGTGAAAAAATCGTGATTTTAGAGGGCATAGAAAATGGCGGATTTCTCACTCGATGCGCGCAAAGCACTGTGGGTGACTAGGATCCTTTAAAATATATGTTTTCACATGTTTCCAGCCCGGTATCGTCTTTCGTTTTTAAATGCAGCATTTTAAATTTCTGGATTTTTACCCTTCCCCATGACACCAACTTGACACCAGCGACACCAGCGTCCGTGACAAAGCTTCCTCTTGTGACAGAAAGGACTTTCTATGTGATTTTTAGCAGTTCGAACGGAAATTAATGTAAATGTATAGTAATTCACTTGAAGAACAGAAGTGAATTCAAGATGTTTTAAGCGATTTCCGGGCGCCATGCCCGGGCCGTCATGTGCCCCTCCGAAGGACACCAACATGGCGTTTCCATGCTGAGTTCACTAAATTTCAGTCGAACATTTTGGCAAAAAAATCTACAACGGAATACCTTACAGATCTGAGGCTCGGCGGAGTTGTTTATTTGTTAATCTTTTCAAATTCTTGGCTCCCTCCGTCAACTGGTTTCGATTGTATTATTTTATGGTGTGGCGGTGAAAACCGGAAATTGAAAGAAAAAGGGCATCCATGAACAGCATGAATGCCAGTGAACACAACCCCTCGCGCGCGAGGACTCTATAATTTCCAGTCAAATTCACACCAGAGAGGATAAAATTCCAACTGATGAATATCATAGAAAATAAAGCACGTTCAGCAAAACAAGTGTATGGAAGGCGAATACGCAGCGCGTTTACAGAAACTTGGCCATCAAAAGTTTAATCTAGCTGGTCATGAGAAAACACGTATTAACTATTTGGTTCAAACTGACTACGTGCCCTCATACACAGGCCTTTGTAAAGAAGCTACTGAAGCTACCCTTTCAACAAAGCGAGTAGATTTTAAAAACATAAACATACGTTTTTCTGTTCCTCGAAGAAATACCAGACCAGTTTCCACATGTTCGCCTGTTTGAGGGGTGCATCAATAATGCTACTCCATGCCAGTAACTCGCTCAGTAGCTCGTTTTGAGTGGTTGATATTCAAAACGTTCGGCATCTGTTGCCAATTGACAATTTATCTTATGCACATTTTCACTTTCAAAGTGAAAAAACCACGAATCGTACTAGAGAAATATCTTAATTCAACCACACATAAACTCTGTGTGTATGAAGATAAGTTCGTACAGACCAAACCATATGAATTACCTTTATTTGAAAATGGAAGCATTTTGGATTGCGAACATTCGTTCTTGGTTTCGTTAAGCCCTAGCTGCAAACAAGACGCCAGTAAACAAGAACTAAGCGCGCATCAATCAATAGGCATTTGCGTTTGATTTGAATAAACCATTGAAAAAAAATCAACAAATCCGTTGATTTCATCAATTTGATTCTGCGAGCTATGAACGGAAATTCTGTAGTCTACGTGAAACAATTACTGGACATTAAATCACCAAGTAGAAGCTCCGTAAACACGGGGTGGATGATCCACAGTTGGTCATTTAAACTACCAGATTTGTTGGATCGAAATAAACACCAATTTTTAAATCACAGAAAACTTGAAAATGCTAGAATTCCTGGACACTATTTCTTTGAGGTAACTTATTCAAATTCAAATATGTAAAAATTGAGATAGATTACATTTTTTTAGCGGTACTTAAAATCGGTCTTGGAATATGGTTGACCTACTATCGCGAAATAAACTATATTCTGGGGTAAATATCAGAGATCTGGAAAGTCAGGCTTACCTCTGCGTCCACAGCTCGATCAACCAGAATTATAAACGACAAAAACACGATTTCATCCTGCCAAACAAAATAAATAGAAAAAAGGACTAAATTAATGAGGTCTGATGAATGAAGCTATTGGAAGAAGAAAAAAGCAAGGAAGAATCTGAAGAATAAGTAAAATTACTTCTCACCAAAACAACTCCAAATGTTGCCGAAAGCGGCGTCGACACTCTCTCGCGTCTCTCTTCTCCAAGACAAAGCAAATACCTGGAACGAAAATGATAGCCACAATTACAAATCAGCACGGCTTATTAAAAATGTTCGAAATCAAGAAATGTGGAGAAATAAGAAAGCAAAACAAGGTAAATAGATGGACATACCTCTCACACTTTAACGGTCAGAACACCACGCCAAACTTGCACTGCGCGCACTGAGCTGCGGTGATGTTGAAAACCGCGTACCGACAAACGGATGTGTCTGTTAATAGTCAAATTTACAGAACACTGATAACAGCTGAAAACTAGATTGCGTGACAAGCTCAAACAGGGAGCAAAATTGACTTAATGAACTTCCTGAACTGACAACAAAACAAACATCTCGCGCCTGCCTTAAAGCTCTTCGATCCCGGGGCTCTTTCACCCAGCCAGCACACTAAAAAAAAAAAATCCCCAGCAAGGTTTTTTGAAAATTAAACTCCCAGCAAAGGATTTATTTCATTACGAATTTTGCCAGCCAGTTCAACTCCAGGTTTCCGGATTTCCCAGCCAGATTGATTAAAGACCGTGGAGCGGTTTTCTTGCGGAGCGGTTTCGTTGGGTACTCCTAAAACGAGCTGAGTAGTTACAAAAAAAATTAAATTGCTTTGACTAGGTTGTACATAAAAGAAGACAAATTACTATTGGTACTGAGGCTTCTAACTTTCTGCTGGATCTGCTCTCTTGTGGTGGAAATAAGCGCAATGTCGTCTGCAAAGTCCAAGTCCTCTAACTTGGAACATAACTTCCATCTGATACCGGTATTACTCCCTTCGACTGTTGCTCTCATGATCCAATCAATCACAAGCAGGAACAGAAACCCCGACATGTTGCACCCTTGCTTAACACCGGACGCCACAGTAAACCAGTCAGTTTGACCTGAGCTATCGACTACTGCACACTGGTTTCCAGCATACATTGCCTTAACCATCTTAACAAGTTTCCGTGGGATCCCATAACTCTCCATAATCTTCCACAGGGTTTCCCCGTGTACACTGTCGAATGCTTTTTCATAATCGATGAAGCATACGTACAGGATGGCATTCCATTCAAGGGTTTGCTCCAAAATGTTCCTGAGAACAAAGATTTGCTCTACCGTACTTCTTCCTCTCCGAAAGCCCGCCTGTTCCTTCCTTAGCTTTTCATCGACACCATCAGCTATTCTTCTCATCAGTGCCTTGCCCATCACTTTTGCAACAACAGGCATCAACGTAATTCCTTTCCAGTCCCCACACTTGGTAAGGTCACCCTTCTTTGCCAGTCTAACAATGAGGTTTTTACTCCAGTCCGCTGGGACAGTCTCACTATACCATATCGTGCGAAAAAGGTCATGAAGTACATTAACCGTTGATGTCATGCCAGCTTTAAGGAGTTCTGTTGTTATACCATCTACTCCAGGTGCTTTTCCTGAGGTCATGTTGATGATAGCACTCCGGATCTCTACTTTAGTGATGGGGCCTGAGGGTATTTCCTCTATCGTCTCCGCTTCAGGAAGCACATCAGCCACTTGTTCTGGGTGTGGTCTGTTCAGTACCTCTGCAAAATGTTCTTTCCACCTTTGCCGCACCTTTTCCTCATTTGTCAACATCTTTCCGTCCTTGTTTCTCACCATATCAATTTTCTTTGGTGGTTCATTACATAGCTTCCGTGTGGCATCGTAAACACCCTTCATCTGCACAAGCTTCGCAGCATTTTCCGCCTCTTGGGCGATACCGTTAGCCCATTCTCTCTTGTCCCTCTTTAGGATTCTCTTAACCTCCTGATCTTTCTTTCTGTAATCCTCTTGCAACCTCGCTCTAATTCTCCCTGACTTTGCGCCCAGTACTCTTCGTTTTAGCTGTCTCCTTTCCTCAATGCCCTTCCAGCTGTCGGAGCTGATCCAACTCCTGCCGTTCTTTGTCCTGTTGCCTAGTACTTCCTTAGCTGTTTCACAGAAAGCATTTTTAATCCCTATCCACTTACTTTCTACCCTGCTTTCGAGTGCTGCCACATTCTCCTGTCCATTTCTCTCCTCCCCTTCCTCCTCCTCCTCCTCATCAACATCAATTGATAAGCAGCTGAACCTGTTTCTCAGTTCCAATTGAAACTTTTTCCTGGTTTCAGGCATGTTCAGCTTACTTGTGTCATACCTCTTAACAACATGTACCTTTTTGCCAGTTCTGTTAAACTTTAGCAGTGTCTTGGCCATCACTAGGTTGTGGTCGCTAGCAACATCTGCACCTCTATATGCCCTGACATCCTGCACTGATCGCTTAAAGTTGGACCGAATGACCACATGGTCAACCTGATTGCGGTATTGGCCATTTGGTGAAGTCCATGTGTATCTATGTATGTCCTTATGTGGGAACATAGTTGATACAATTGCCAGGTTGTTCAGTGCGCAAAAAGCTACAAACCGCTCTCCATTGTCATTTCTTTCTCCTTGTAAGCCATACTTTCCCACAATGCCTTCCTCTCCAACTTGCTGTTGGCCAACTTTTGCATTCCAGTCGCCCAGAATCAAAAGCATATCATGCCTCGGTGTCGCATCCACAATCTTTTGCAATTGTTCGTAGAAGTTGTCCTTTTCTTCTTCTACCGCCTCATTAGTCGGGGCATACACCTGGATGATTGCGGTCTTAATAAACCGTGAGTAGAAGCGGGCTGTTATCATGCGGTCATTTATTGACCTCCAACTGTCTAAACATGGTGCAACCTCCTTAGACATGATTATTGCAACACCACTCTGATGTGCATTGTCCTCCCTGCCCGAGTAAATGATGGTCTCTCCCGTTTGTGTCTTCAGTCGTCCAAAGCCTGACCACCGGCATTCACTAACCCCCAAAATACCAATACCGTAACGATCCATCTCGGTTGTTATCGGAGCTGTCTTACCGACTGAGAACATTGTTCTCACATTCCAGCCTCCCACTTTGACTTTCGTCTTTGGGTCAGCCAGCCATTTATTCGGAATATGGGCTTCCTTTCGGATTTCACCCGTAGTCGTCATATCTCCGTCGATCCAACTGATGAATACATCGTGGGGGGTCCGGTAAGTCGTTGTACTGCACCCATTATAACCATTAATCGGTGAGCTTGCGGTTTCCATAATCGAGCTGGTTTTATGGGGTGAGGTGATTAGCCCAACACCCAACCTCCAACCAGGAGGGCCAGGGTTTTTCTGTCGGGTTTTTCTTTCCTTTAGTCACAGATTCCAGTTAGTTAAAAGCGCCGGATACTCGCCTTTCGCCACTGCCGCTCAGCTGCTTAAAGCATTACCAGGGGCTACGAGACGAGGACGTGCGGCGTATGGCTTCGCTGGTAGAGCCTGTGTGTTGCGGAAGGGCGTTTCCCAGCGTTTACGGGGAAGGCATTGGTGACACTTGCTAACCCCACTGGGACCCATTGCCAGCGCTTAACCCCCCTCCTCCCATCAGATCGAATGTTCAACTCGCTAACCAGTACACCACCTTGCTACCACTTTGTTTATGAATGACGTCAGCAAAGACTCATTGTTGCTGAGATCGGGTAAGCAAAGCCTCAAGAGATATGATTGTTCAATACATACTTTAATATTACGAAATCAAATTTACGAAATCAAAACCAAACCCGGCCCATTTTTAGGCTTTGAGCTGAATTGTTATTGCTAGTATTCATAACATTTCCGCCTTTCGCACTTTAAAAAAATAACAAAAATTTCGGTAGACTAGAAGAGCATACTTGTCCAATACTCCGACAAATTTATGCATAGCATTGTTAAATTTCTTATTGTTTTGCTTCATTCTTTATTGTTATGCTTTTGTACAGTATTGTTCTGTGAAGTGAATACAATACAATGCCATGCATAAATTTGTCGGAGTATTGGACAACCCTCTAGAAGAGGAAGTGGAAAAATCATTCTCGAGTCCTCCTATGACAGACGCAAGTTTACCGTTCTTGTATCCAGGTCCCCTTTCAACTTAGTGAAAACAAAACGGTGGCCATGATTGGTGACAATATTTTCATATTTCAAAAGTAAAACGCTTAGCGTTTTAGTTACATATTGTGAAAATTCAAAATTTATAAATGATAATTATTTAAATATTGGGATTACTTTTTTGGCGTTTTTGACAAGAAAAAACCATAAAGATTTATCTGGTGTCTTTCGTACTCTTTTTAAGGCGTGTACGCGAATGTCTTTTTCCTGCTTTCTTAGTCTAACAAACGTTTTCGGTGTAGAAAAGGTAAACAAAGCTGATTAAACACGTAAACTGCTTAAAGGAAAGCGGGCAAAGGCGTTTAAACCTTATACGGCCCATTACAAAAGATTTCGTTTTCAAAGCGCAGCTGTTGACATTCCCAGGTGAGAATCAAAGAAACTATAAGGCTTCGTGTGAGCAAATAAACTAAAAACAAAAAGGCTGAATGGAAATTAAAGCCGACCTGTGGAAATCTTTCCCTTAGCTACTAAGAATGGGTGCCCGTAGCTGGTTACTTCTGATTTGCCTCGTAGGCTTCCAAACGCAAGGTAAAATCCGTCAATCTCTTGACCATTTTTGGCCCGCGCGCAAGACGAAAACGAGGTCTCTGAGAGTTGGTCAAAATTGAAACTGCCACGACCTTTCTATGCTCTCCTAAGAGTTGGAATCTGCTTAACTCTTTATTACTAAGAATTCAGGAGAGTTCAATTCCCCCTGTTTCGCTCTCAACTCTCATGCCCCCTCAATGACTCTTGTGAGTGCTCATTGAGTTTGCGCTTGGTCAACCAACGGATGGTTTCAATAAAATGTCTATGCGGAAAACGTAAATAAATTCGAAATAAATTGCGATGAAAAGCAGAGTTTTCTTTGGCGAATTGTCATTTCAAACTTTCGTAACCAGTGGTTACAATTAATCTTTTTTCTTTTAGAGTGCGAGTAAAGCCAATTAACATTCTCAGGAAACCATCACAAGCTACAAAGTTCGAATAAGCCTCTGTTTCTCAAAATTTTCTGCGACTTTATATTTAGCTTAAAAATTCAAACAGATTAACGTGTGTTGGGTTACACAAATATCTCTTTACCCTGAAACAACTGGAGAACTCAGAAAGCAACGTATTTTTTAAGTTTATAATTTGCTTACATTTTTCTCCCCCTTGTGTGTCCCTGGCGTTCTGCAACTCTCATTACTAATCGTTCTCTTATGGCTCATGATACGAACTCAACCTGTTTGTCTGTTTTGATGTACGTAGAAATAGATATCCCATTCGCTGATTCGCTAAACAAAATACTCACAGAAAAGCAAAAACCAGTACTAATTCTATTAATAAATGCTGAAAATTTTAAATTCTTCTTTCGAACAAGTCCTGATACAGCTTTTAGTTGTAAACTGCCAATCAGTAGCTGTTGGCAGTAGAACCACTCTGAGTTAATTTGAATAGCCTCTCCGAGTCTTTTTAAAATTGTTTTCTTCAATAGCCTGTATCATTTCTAAAAATGTTTGAATTTTTTGTATTTGAAAATGTGTGCAGGTTATAGTGCCAAGAAATACTACACGACAATATGTCAGAACAAAACAGGAGAAGTGAAATGTCCAGGAGGTCATTGGATAGTTCCAGGAGGAACTATCCAATTTCTGTACGCTAATTACGGCAGAAGACACGTTGCTGAAGTGCAGAATTGGTTTGAACGTGAAATGCATCTCTGTCAATTCCAAAACAACACTCAGTAAAACGGTTGAATTTTCTTTTTATGTTTTCCGCTCTAGCTGGAGGTTGCTTTCCAGCGCCGGGTGACCTAGCAACATTTTGTTAACTAGCTAACGTAAGTTACATTAACTTCCGTGTTCCCCTTTTATTGGCCTTCATATATTTCGTGTGGCACAAGTTGGGAGAATATATGTGTTTAAAAAACAAGACATTTTGCCTTTGGTGACCATTTCCTTTATTCCCATGACCTATATGTTTGAACAAGTAGTGATTGTAACTTGTCAACTCTAGGGCTTTAAAGATTGAGGTTGGGGCTAAAAGGTTACTAGGGGGCGCTCTCTTTCCCAGTAGAACTGGGAAAGAGGGCAGTATCGCAGTTTCCGGGAATTCTTTTTGGGCTGGATCCTAGACCATTACAAGTCTTCGCTCCCCCTCCCCTCCCCTCCCCTCCCCTCTCCTTCCGACGCACTCAGTGACATACACACACGCAGCGCTTGGATGAAGAGTTCCATGAAGATCACTTAATCTTATTCTAACATCACAAGTGCAATGACCACAATATTAACATCTTTCTTTCCAATCAGTTTCCTCTTGACTCTGATGATGACTTCCGCTCAGGTTGTCGAAACGTCAGTCAATGTCATCACAAACAGTCCTTCTGAGGACTACACTCACCCGCGGACGATCATAATTTACCGACCTAGGATATGACTCCTGGGTTCAAACCATTTACAGTTACCTCTTCATTCTTTTTTATATTCTTTAAAACATGTATTTCTGTGTTTGGGGTTTCTTTTCTACTAACTGTTCATTTCTTTTCTTTAGGTGAGGGTTAAGTGCGGCGGTAAAAACAACTGTCAACTTCACGTCTCCAACACAGTGTTCGGCAACCTGTGTCCACTGACTGCAAAGTATCTTGAACTATACTGTCAGTGCCGGTGATGCAAAATAGAATATTCTTCATGAGGAATTTTTAGTTGCAGTTTTGGCTTAAGTAGATTCAATTACGAAAAAGGAACGCAAAAGGTCAGCTTCGATCTTTTGCCTTTTGCTTCGACGAAGGGACAACGCTCAAAACGTCAGCTCTACTATTTCTTTGTAGTGGCCAATTTACCATAAAAATCCACATTTTCGTGCTTCGCTTCCCCACCGACGCAACACCACAGCTTTTTTATTTCAGTTTCTTTATTTTCTTTGGCAAGTTAGAATCTAGGATATTAGGTCGGCCGTAGTTATGAAACTTAGTTGAAGTTTTAAAGGCGCCGCAATCAATGTTGAAATCAACACAGCGCTTGTTTTTACGTTCACACACTATGGCTGGATAATTTAACAAAATATTTCTATTGGTTAGTCGCGCGAAAACAGGTCGAAACTACCACAGCTATTGTGATTTCTGAAACTGACTACAAAGCTAAAAACGGTTATAAAAAATAACATGAAACAAAGACATTTTACGGACTACGTTTTCTTTTATTGCCTGTGGGTCTGCTTGTCTTGTTTGCTTTACACTTAAAGCCCAGTAGTTTGTCGCAGGTTTCCAGAATTTAATAAAAGCAAAACTGTCATGCATTTGACGATTCATTTGATAAGCCAGAAGCAGGAAGCACTTTTCAAATGGTTTAGCAAACAAATTCAATGATCGAATTTACTAAAGCCGGAGTAACTTAAAGAAATATCAGTTATAATTAGACACATGCAAAATGAAAATTAAAGAAATAATTTAATTGTAAAACTCGTAACTCGCAACTTACACTGCCTGGGTTTTAACTAAGTTTCCAGCAAAATCAGATTGTTAGAATTTTTTCTGTTTAAAGCTCTACTTAAATAAATTATGAAACTATGTCAAATTTACAATTGCTTAAGCCATTGGTATATAGAAATTTAATTTTCGTTCGAGCTTTTTTTATGATGTTATTACTCGCTGAGACACCGCAACTAAAAAGCAGTGTTCAGACTGAAAAACAAAAGGAAACAAACAAAACAAATGAAAACAAAACAAAAAACAAAATTAGGCAATAAGGCAAAATTCTATTTCATTATATTATAATTATTTAATTAAGTGTGTCATTTGCTTGTCTTCGTTTCAAGTATTCGTTAACACGTGTCTGTCATGTATCATTATAAGCCAACGAACAAAGAATAAAATAGATGATCGCAAATTGGAAAGTCATTTTGCTGTCCGCTAGTTGAAGGAAAGGATAAATTCACAAAGCTTTTAGAGTTTTCTTTATTTAAATGAAATTACTTTGGGCGTCAATATTTTTAATAGCCTACGTGGCTCTACAGGCTTTTGGCAAAGGTATGTTGACTAGCACAAAATGTAATTCAGTTAAAGTTACGTCTTTCGCATTTGGATGCAAAACCAACTTCTTCTAATTATTGACACTTGAAAAACTACGTGAGGAATCTTGGGGTTTCTCACTTTGCTTTAATTGGAATCCCCATCACTTTTTGAAAGTGTCAGTGCAACACGTTTTTCAGAAGAGTCTCAAAACAAATGACAGATATTTTAATCTGGCGAAATTATTAATCTGAAATATTTCTTTAAAATTATGTACGTTAAACTAGTGTCGCAGATTGTTGTTTGTTTGAGGACTGTTTCCGGTGGCAATTACACGATGACAATATTTTCAGTTTATTTCAGTTCGAAAAGTCGAAGTATATGGCTTTGTGGCTTTTTAAAAAAATATGTTTTCGCATTAATTAGTAATTTTCTTAGGCGAGACACGTCTCAGCAGTAGCTCCTCCATTTAAATGTATATTGGGGTACAGGATCTACAGAGAATTCTTGTTATAACTTAACAAAACGGTTTTGAACACAGATATAAAGCACCGTCTGTATGAAGGGGACTTGCTTCTTACGAAACATCGTTACAAGGAGCTAAAACGTGGGACTCACGGACAAAAACGAGGCTTTACACCTGGTCGCAAATGGCCCGGGGGTAAGATCCCATTTGAGCTGGACAGGTCTCTAGGTAAGATTATCATTCTTATAACGAGTACAAAGAAACCTTGAAATGCACCAATTCAACGTAACGCTGTTGAGTTACGACATCATTTGTTGCGCTTTGCAAAGTGGATCGTCTAAAGTTTGAAACTGCGGATGAAAGGCTAAAATAAGTGTCGATAAGCAAAAACATAATAGGATACCTCTCTCCTCCGCAAAGGCTCTTATTAGTAAACAACAGCCTCCGCGCGCATTGTCTGTTTTGATTGACCTATACTTGGGAATGAAAGACGAAATTAAAGTACAGATCGACGAGACATTTTACTCCATACTCTCTCTCTCCATTCAGACGTTCAAATGACTACCGGCGATCGCGAAGCGTTGGTTAGGGAATTGTAACAAAATTCTGGGTAACCCTGGGGTGGACTAGCATTCCATTCAGCAGAGGGTTGGGGGGGGGGGGGGAGTGGTAATACTCCCAATTTCTTCATGCCACAGAAACCGGCGGAGTTTCACTTTCGGGCCGCAACGGGCCCATACGACAGACATTGCCTACTGCTTAGGACATGCTAAATTGGCGTATATTGAATTTTGCAGAGAGGAGCTGGAAGGCTGGTGCTGCTATCGCTGGAGCCATGAAAGAGTGGACGGATAAATCATGTGTGGAATTTGTGCCACGATCAAACGAGAAAGCCTACCTTCGAATTGTTCAAGATGATAAAGATCGGTGAGAAGTTTCATGAAATCTTATGACTGGCTGACGTTAACGTTGACGTTAACATTAACTGTACAAACTGTTTTTGCATTTTAGCTGGGAGCATTCAACATTTCCTTTTTCCATATAGTTATGGTAACACAGGTAAAATATTGGAAATACGAAGAGGTTTGAACACCTGGGCAACTTTTTAATATTTCATTTTTTATTTTTGGCAAACGTCAATCGATTACACCCTTCTGCAGCTCAATTTGGTACAACAAAGTGCTTGTGAAAGAGAAGCACACAGCAATTAATTTTATTTCCTTGTTTGTGTTTACGATTTTTCCGGCCCCTTTCTATCTGATGACGCCAGTAATTTGATCTGGAAAAGCAAAGGCCTAAAGTGTTAATTATCGTTACCGATCTGGTTGGAAGTTTGTCGATATTTTATCACAGATGCTGATCATTTCTGTTGTTTTAGCTGTGCCTCAACAGATGTCGGTTACACTGGTAGTTATTACTACCTCCTGCTTGCTCCAAGATGCTGGTGGCACGGAATGATACTCCATGAATTAGGTCAGTGTCACTTAACGTTGAATAAAAATCGTGAATTGAGTAAACGAAAAGTTAGAGTTCAAAGCAGCCTAGTACCCAGTAGTTGTCTTCCCGCTAACTCGACTTGGCGCGAAATTTCGTCACGTCACCGAATGGCATACTGCGACTCATACTCTCTGGGCGACTTATTTGGTGACGTGCTGAATTGTGATCGGGAGGAGAATGCCTGGGTACTAGGCTTGGTTCAAAGGGTACGGTGGCCCACAAAGGCCACTACAGTAGAAAAGGGCTGACTAACTACAACACCGCCCTCCCTACCCGCGACAAGTTGCAGCCCTGAGCAAAGCCCTTGCTTCAAATAAAAAAGAAAGTTGCTGCAGATAAAAGTTGAAACAGAAGAAAAATTTTGCTGCAAATAAAAGCGTTCAGGAACAAAAGTTGAACTAGGTGTTTTCAACTTGTTTCCCGACTTCAATGAGTTCCTGACAACACCCTCGAAGATCCAGGGGTAGATAGTCGGAGTGAGGAAAAGTCTGAGCAGGCCAGGAAAGAAAAGAAAATTCGGGGGAAAACCAAAAAGCGGGGCCTCTTTTTTTTTTTTTTTTGGTTTTGTTTTTTTTGTTCTTGTTGCTGCGCATGCTTTCTACCGAAGCGTCAACCCACAAATATGGTAAAAAAATTATTATCTGCCAAGGTGTATTAAACCTACAATTTATGAATTTGCCATATTTGACGCCAGTCTGCACTGCCCCAGCGCCACTGATATAAAGTTTTTATCGGAGTAACTATATTCTTTTGTTCTTAACCTGTTTGACATCAGGTCACGTGATTGGATATTTACATGAACACACTCGCCCTGACCGTGACAATTATGTAACAGTCAAGTGGGATAACATCAAAAAAGGTCAGTCATTTTCGACGTTTCGTGAATCAGTAGTACGCATACCTTCTGCTTTGAGCATAGAGCTTTTGTTTTCCTTAGCTTTATTATTTATGAACCCCTGAAACGCACTTTCTCTAAAAGATCAATGAAGTGCAATTCTAAATGTCTAAAACCAGTTTGCAAGAGTTACCCTATGGAAATTTTCTGCGCTTGGAATCAAAGATAACCTCATTGAAAGTTAGATTAAATTATTTGGCATCAAATTTTTAACTGGCGTAGCTGGTTAAATAAATGTTTTTAACTACTCGATCTTAACCCATGTTTGAAACTCGTCGTTTCTGTTGCTTGTCGAGCTTAAGCAAATAAGAATTAAACTCGTCCTGCTAGGGCGTGGCTGGGACTTTCAACGACAGAACAACAGTGACCCGAGTTCGTTCGTGACTCCTTATGACTACAGCAGCATCATGCATTATGGAGACGGATTTGCGTCTAAAAACGATGAGAAGACATTGGTTCCAACAAATTTAGGGGTAAGGCAGGAACTACGTTGCAATTTAATTGCAATAGTTGACAAACATCGTTTCGTATTCCTCGGAATCTACAACTTAAGGTATCTAGAAATCTTCTAGAGATTCTAACAATTCAGGACAAGTTTTGGACATCGTCCTCGGTTAAATTAGAATTCAGTGGTAGCAAATTTTTTAACAGGAAAGTGAGAAAATTTTTGAACCGAAAAAATGTTTGGAAGATTTTCGATTACAAATTGTATAATCAATGAGCAACGGTCTTAATTTAATCTAAATCGTAAAAATTGATTTCAATATTCAATATACAATATTCAATATTTTGCTGAATAAAACTAATGGGTTTTTAAAAAATTCATGTTTTAGTGGTAGTTAAGAGCAGAGCTTAAAAAAAGAAGGTGCTTCCAAACGTTTAACCTAAACCTGCATGTTTTGTACTCAGGCGACCATAGGACATTGGGAAAAACTCAGTGATCTGGACATCCAGCAAGTCAATTTGCACTACAACTGCCCAGCAGGTCAGTGAGGAAATCTGTGAATAAGTTTCCAGCTTGGGACTGTTAACAAATGGTAAAGCTCCCGGTCAAATTTTTCGAAATGATCGTCAATCGTTCTCTTAACTCCTCTTCCCTTCTTCACCGCTCAATAGTTGGTTTAGAAGTGCCACCTTTGAAACAGGAAATTGGAAGTGGTAGAGGTTGTAACTGGGAACAGTTGGAATGGGAAACATCTTAATGATTTTTGAAAACCAGCTCCCCAGTTACAAATAACTAGGGTTTCTACTCCATGATAACGTAACAATCACAAACCAAGCTTCTGTCAAATATCGTGCTGTGCTGCTACGCTCGGGTCTAATAAGCTCCCCTTATTCAGTGGCTCCTTCTCACACGTGAATTCTTGTTTCTTTACTGATAGATTCTTACACCTTTGAATTGTCCATCTGTCAAGATGACAAAGATAAAATTACGTGTTACGGGGGAAGAAAGATTAAGATTAAAAGAGCTTACTATGGCAGGACAGAAGTATTTAAGTGCGGTGTGGGGTTGACATCAAACTGCAAAGCCGAGGGATCAGAGGATAAGGTAATGTTACTTTATACCAACCTAATCGTTTGTAATCCTTCAGTCTGCACTACCTCTCAGGTTAGTCAGGGAAAAAACCATTTAGCCTTCTAAGCCAGGAAAACACAGTCGTCAACTTGCTTAAAGGAGCAGCATGTTTTTAAAAAATTTTATTTGCGTGGGCAAATAAATCTGACTGGGAACGCTGCAATGTTTTCTTACCTACCCTCAACATGGAACCTTTCTCTGTTCACGGGCTATTTTTAACTGGTAGCGTGACATGTTCCGAGTACTTAGTCTATCTGTTTAGTAGAGTGGAAACCAGACGCGGATTACAGTTGGTGTAGCCTGCGTGCAGACGTCTCCTATTTCCTTCCACCCGCGTGTTCCAGTATCCTGCTGTTCGGGTCTTAAATTTCGCATAAATTATGATAACACAGTTTTGTTTCCTGTGCCAGAATCGTTTCCCTCTGATCGCTCCATGATCAGAGGTCGAACAGGACTAAGAGGAGGAATCTGAATTTTTCTCACAGAAGCCTTGCAAACGGCTTTCACAGGAGTTGACGTAACCAGCGAACTGAGATCGTTCGACGAACGATCTACCGACTCCTCCAAAAGAATTCGCTTCTCGGGAGAAGCCGAAGTTCCTACGCTGTCCTTTCCTAGTGTCTCGATCTTTTTTTTTTTTTTACTGTAAGTCCTGCCTTGAAAGCTTTGGAACTATAATCGCTAAAAAGTTCGTCCCCGATTTTTCTCACGTTGGCGTAAAGACCTCTCCGCTTTCGCAACTTTCCCACGCACGGTCTACAAATATATGGCGATGTTTCGTGTACAATGAACTGAAGAGAAAGGATTTCTTCTTGAACTTTAAATTCACTGCGACTTTTCACAAGGTTTCTGTTGTTGTTTTTCAGAATAGTCGAGAAACAACACACAATCGGACATGTTTTGATCAATGGAAAACCCCGCTAAATGTAGATCGCATACATTATCTCGAGCATTTCCCGACGACAGCCAATCAGAGTTGTTTCTAACAGTGGCTATTGTCAAGCAACCAATAAAAGCACTTTCCACGAATTCCTGAAAAACAGCAGGATACTGGAACACGATTAGCGACGCCGTTTCGCAGACGTCCCTTTTCCGCGGGTGGAAGGAAATAGGAGACGTCTGCACGCAGGCTACAGTTGGTGTAACACATTCGAGGAACTTAGGAACAACGTCACCATAAGCCTGACTTTTTCATGAACTACTGACAAAGCGAACAAAGCGAATAACTTGTGTAGAATAGTCTGCTTGCAATTGCCCACTGTACTACCAATTTTCACGTGAGTTACATCAGAACAAAAGTTTTCGCTTTGGGCCATCGGAATGGGTTTTCCTGCTCTGTATTTGATATAGTTACCTATATCAGATAAATCAGGAAATTTGAAAAGGGAGCGTCGCACATTCGTATCCTTCTTACTCCAAGTCTAAGTGGAATAAGAAGCAAAGAATAAACTCAGCTGAGTCGTTATGGGTTTCCGGCTCGTTTAGGACTCTTGATTCTGCTTTTGCACGCTGACGTTATCCCTCCCGCCCAGAGCTAGACGCCGTTTCAATCTTCTAGCGTACAGAAAGTTTAGGGGGAATCTCGTTTCAGTCTACTTTGAAATACTTTTCATGCATGTACCTCCGCGTGAGATAAATATAATTGAAGGCACTAAACGATTCATGTTTTCTTTTACCAAGATAAAAGAAGCTTGTGATGGCAAAGCCTCCTGTGAGCTTCATGCTTCCAACGATGTGTTCGGAAACCCGTGTCCTGTTTACGCATCCAAATACATTGAAGTCAAATACACGTGCGCACCATAACCGCGACACAGGTAATTTTAATATGAAAAACACATGCTGAACCATTAGACTTGCGTCAAGTCGCTTGTTCTGCTTGTTAACGCGTGTGGTCCACGCACGTGGATCAAATAGGGGGCTTGGGTCTGCGGAAAAAGAGTCACGATTCATGTGCATCGTATGGCGCGAAACACTCGCACACATTCCGCGCTTGAGGCTTACAGTAATCTAAAGGTCGTTTTTTCTCATCACGCGCTTCACCCACACATATACAGCGTGCCGTTTTGCAAGCAAAGCATCTGAACATCTCTTGTCCCCAACAAAAAGGTTCAGCGATTTGCCATAGGGAGTCTACTGAGCCATGAGCAGGGAAGTGTAATCAAGTTGTTGTTGAAGACTTGCTACAAGTCGCTGGTTTTTTCCTCGGGAACAAAAGAGATGTTTAGCTGGTGATTGCAAAACGCGCTCTGTATGTGTGCATGTAGCGCAGTGATCGACGTTTACATTATTGCAAAACTCGCGGGCGGAATATTTGCGTGCGTTGCGCGCACATCGCGCGCGCACCCTCCATAGTCAGAACGAGCGACTTGGAGCAAGGCTAGTTGTTGGGATACTCGCCCTGGAATACGGAGGTATCGGTTGAAGTATCGGTTGAGGTATCGGTTGACGTCTCGCTGTGACCACTAGTTACGGTTTTTACATGATAGACCAGTTTGTTAGCCAACTGATCTGTCATGTCAGTTCGGGGATTTTACCCTTTTGGCATGTATGATCTCTTTGAAATATCCACGCTCAGTGTATGTTTTGGAGTCAACAATGCAAAGCATTGGGCCTCAGTAATTGACAAATGATAAGAAAAATTAGGATTTCCATCTTGACACGATTTTGAGATATCAGCTTAAAAAGAACGTTTGTGAAACGCTGCTATACTGCGCGTTTTTCTCTGCCTCTTTCCTTGGCTATACGTTTTTCGTATACTATTGTTTTTCACGAAAACATAAGAATGTAGTCTTTCAAGAGCTGATCAGTGTTACACAAAACTAGTCGTTAACGTCATGCTTACAGTATGCTGAACCACAACGATTTTCAGGGGGAATACTTTCTATTTCCACGATATAACCAATACTTTTAATGAGGCTCTTACGACGTGTTTTGTTTTACGTTACAGTATAATGGAAGTTCAAAGATGGCTCCTTCCAAGAAACGATATTACGGCTCATGGCAACTTAATAAAGATCACAAAATGCCTGCAATTTTGTTGTCACTTTCTCATTTCGTGTGTAATTGCTACGAGTCCACGATGAATGATTGCCACTATAGCTACCCGAAACGTCTGTTTGGTTGCCTCTTCAGAAGAAAAAAACAACAAACAAACTTAACAAAAAGAAAACCCGGAAAAAATCCTTTGAGATCGGGTTGCTCGTTGTACTTTTTAGGGTTTATCATTCTTCGTCTGGTACTACGTACAGTGTTTACAGTATATTTCAAATGACCAGGTTTAAACGACTGAGAAAGATCCCCTTTAGGGTAGAAGCAGCAAACAATGATCAAACGTAACTTATCGTCAAAATTGGGTAGTAACGAAAACAGCCACACCTATAAAACAGCACCCCTCTTCACAATAATGACGGGGACCGAAAGCAGAGGGGAAAACGCCGCCAACGATGCAAACACTTTCGGGCCAAAGAACGGTGCCTTTGTGAACATGTTGCTATGCGTGTGTTTTCGACTCGTCGTTTTTCATTATAACAACAATTTCGTAGGCTGCGCTAGCAACAGTTTTTCCTGTAGCGGCACTAACATGTCAGGTCTAGGAATGGAGGGAGTGGTACTCAGAAGTTTCAAAACACTTCCCTTTATATTAGGCCTTTAGATACGTTTTTTTACACACTCGACCTTATTTCGGACGAGTAGGCTGACAAACGCCAAAAAAAGCTTCAAATCGAAATGGCTCCACCCCCCAATCTGACACCCTACATAAATGACGAGAGAATTCATAGACATACATTGTTACGTAAGCGAAAGCGATTCTGCTGCACCAAAAGTTTCAAACATTGGTGCTTTGAATAAAGCTTTTTATTCCACCATATGCGACTTACATGGACATTGACTATAAATTAAAGAAAAACTACCCTAATCCAATGAATTCTAATTCACACTTTGTGCTGAAAAAATTGCAAAAAATTAGTGCAATACTTTATCTTAATCCCGCTTTGTTTCAAAACTATCTCACTTGTATAATTCGTAGACGTTATACTAGTTAACCACTTCTCTCAGTTTCACAGAGCAACAAGACAAAATTCGCCTTGAAAGAAATGGCGGGATTGTATCGACCTATCTGTGTACCTTCATATTATTTTGACTACATGAAAAAAACTAACTCAATTAAGGAAAATTCACATGAAACATCGAGTAAACAAAGATGTGTTACCAGACAAATTACGCGACACGTCAAGGGTGAATCAAGCTATATAAGGCGACTCTAGTCTAAATGAGTACCAAATTCCCAGCCAAAACAGCAAGGAGCTCGCCAACAAACCTACACGTTCCAAGCATTCTAAGGCCCCGTCTGCACAAAACGTTTACCGTCCACCTGTGAGTGTTTTCACTCAAGTGTAAACGACTGAAACGAACAACAGACGCTGCTTTGTAGTAATTTTGTTGCGATTTTGTTGTAGTAATTTTGTTGTCGTTTCGTCTCCGGTGTGTTTCTCTAGACTTGAGGGAGTCCGAACAGTAAGTTCTCATTTCAGATACCGCTTAGATTCTATCATGCCATAACCTCCTTTACCTTGTTTGTACCAGAATAACCTAACATAGCGTGATCTTAGCCCCTCTTTTTAACGCAAACAAATACACGACTTTCAACTTAACTAACACCGATTTTTTTTTCTTTTATGGTAGAACAATACGCTACTATATTCGTTCAAAAAGCATGCAATTTCCTATATTACAGTAACCACGTGTTGGCTGTCACTTGTATCTAATCGTGATCACATATCTTGGCCACTAGATCCTCAAATACGTCCCCTTCAGCAGGTGTCCCGTTCTCTAACTTTACCGGGGTGCGGCTGGTCCTGTTCTCAGCACCCTCCTGGGCGTGGTCGGAGGGTGTATCTGACAGGGACCTGAGGGTTCGTGGCTGACTAAACCCTCTCGTACCGTCCGGTCCCGTGGGTTGGCGAATCACCTCGATTCTGTAAGAAAATGTAGCGTCTTAAGATCAACTGCAGATTCTAACACTATCTTGACTATCCACTTTTGCCTAGAACAGAAACCTGTTCCCGTCGGATACTTCTGTGCAGTGATTCACTAAAAAAAATTAGAGAATTATTATCTTTCATCTCACGCTGAAATCATGCAGATGTTACAGTTTAGTAGTAATTTAGCACTGGCTACCGCAAACTATCGCTTTTCATCGAGTGTTAAGATATTTTAAAGTCCACCGCAATGTATTTATCCTAGTGGTCTCTGACTGCACTGCTGTTTTAATGGCAACGTTAAAAGCTGACAACACAAGATCTGAATTACTCTAACTATGAACAGATACCTCTTGTTTTACCGCTCTGCAGGTCAAGTCACGTGGTTCTTTGGCTACTGGGCCCCACTCTTCTGTTACAGAAGAGTGTTGCCTTGTTAGGTTATCTGTGCAAGATAATTTTTGTCACTCTTGGTCGGTAGCTTACCTTGGACCAGGACTTTCAGTGCCCTCAGAGTATGTTCTGCGCATGAGCCTTTCAGGTCGCTGAGATTCGCTAAGAAAAGACGAAAGTAGCATTACTGAATAGTTAAGACATGTTCCAAACCTGTGCATTTCAAGACAACTTAGCACGAAGATATGTACATGAATAATAACGACAACATCTTTATGGGAGGACGACCACGCCACGTGGTCTCTATAAAATAATAATACAAAAATAAAACTAACCAAATTTTTCGTAGGCTACAAGCGCTCATTTTACGACTCTTCTGGTTCTGCACAACAACAAACTCGACTTCATCCCCTGGCTGCAGCAGAAGAAAATGATGCTGTTAAACGACGTTTACAAACAAGCCTCGTAATCGCTCAGTTGTTAGTTATTCTGATACGAGAATACAACCTTGTGATTCTAAAACACGAGTACAGTAATGTAGGCTAGTAAATAAATACATGGATGTTTTAAGTCTAAAAGAACTCGACACCTTGTGGATACAGGTAAAAACACATTCACTGAACTTGCCTCAAGCTCCTTATCACCTTCCAGTTCACTCATATGAAAGAACAAATTCTTCCCTTCCTCGTTTTCGTAAGCAATAAAACCGAACTGAAGAAAGAGTACAGGAGACAGGATTAATAAGCTTCACTAAATAAAGAGAGAAAGATAAAAAGATAGCTTAAGCCATTGTTGAAGCATGATAATGCCCAGACCGTTTATAATTTAACCTGTTATTACTGTTCACTATGGTAAAAAACATTACTAAATACGTCTTACGAAAAACTGCACTTGTTTAAAACAGACGGTCCAGAACATTGGACTACATGATACACCTACCTGGCCTTTGACTGACTCAACCCGCGCC